>CM040405.1:32296729-32896729 GCA_022702515.1 Ilyophis sp. 1 JC-2022 | reverse complement strand
AGGTGTCTTAACCACAGAACGACGCGACACCCCCCGGGACTAGACCCTGAGCACTTCGTGTCATCCTTTTAAAATCGTGCGTTTGCTGTGCTTTTTCCTCTGTGCGCCGGCTCCTTTTTCACTTGGCCCTCGCGTCCCCCGGGACGGCGGGCTTCCCTTGCGCGAGCTCGACTTCAGAGACGATTCAGTTCCAGCCGGCCTCGGCCACGGAGACACAGGGGCGCAGGGGCATTTGGAGAACGCTTTGCCGGAGAAATCTCAAAGACCCGTGGAGTGCGGGAGCAGGGCTTTAAAAGTATAATGGCAAATTTCTCACTGCGGGCTCTGTAAAGACCAGAGCCGGTGGTACAGTAAGCCTGTGTGTCAGCGTGATATACTGGAGAGTGGAGGCATCTTAAACTGGTAACTGCAGCCATATTTTATGCTCTGCGCGAATATAGATTCTGTTTATCTGTGACTCGGCTCCTCAGCCTGGAAGATACTGAATTAGGACCAGTGGCTGATATCTCCCGCAAGGTCAAAATAATCAAAGTGTCTTGCAGCATAACACAGCATTATTGATAAATATCAGTTCTGATTGAACGCAGCGAGTAGAATGAATCTCTTCATCATGGGCGTCAGACACAGACTGGAGAAAGCCAACTGCAATGCTGGCATCTGGGTACTGTAGTTCAACTGCACTGGATTGTGCCAAATGAAAGCAGCCTACTGTATTTACTAAATGAGTTATGGACAGCACAAAATATGTTATATTAGGGCATTTACTGCAAATTGTGCTATTTTAATGAACTCATTTTTAAAACTATTTTAATTGTGCGATTGATATGCAGTCAATTTATAGATATTTCAGAGTCCTCTTGATACAGTGGGTAAGGTACAGTGTCCTACGTAAGTATTGGATCAAGGAAGCAAGTTCAAATTTGAAATCAAACCATTCATACGAGGTTCAAATACATATTTTCAGCTTTTATTAGTGGAGGGACTAGATTCAGCTATACATTATGCTGGTAGAGTATAGAGCACATGGTTGGATAAATAAATAGCTCTAAGTCATCAAGGGTCTGAGGTATCAAAATGAGCCTCAAGCCATCATTCTGCTGCCAGATATGCAGAAGATGTGGATGGTTCACTTTAAGAGTTTCTTCTACCGACTTATTTTCCCATAAAGTTCAAAAGGAAAATGAGTCAGGAGAAACAACGCTTAAAGCGATCCATCCACATCTACTCCATATCAACAGCAGATGATGAATGAATGAATGATGGTTTGAGACTTGTTTGATAATTCAGCCCCTTGATGACTTAGAGCCATTTAGGCAGCCATGTGTTCCATACCAGCGTAGTTTACAGCTGAATCTAGTCCCTCCCCCTATTCCCAGAGATATCTATGAAATGGAGGCTGGTTATAGTATTGCTTGTAATAGTACCAGAAAATAAGATATCAAAGGTGTTTTGATGTTGTTGGGTCACACACATCAAAAAGGATTTGTAACCAAATAGTAAGCATGGTTTATGTATTGTACATTATGTTAATTTGTCCCAATACTTTAGTTGGCCTGAAATAGGGGGACTATGTAAAATAAGTGTTATAATTTCTAAATGGTGAATCCAGTATTTATACAAGCGCCCTCTAATAAAAGCTGAAAATCGGTACTTTAACCTCACATGAATGGTTTGACTTCTAATCTGAACTTTTGGAGTACAGAGTCAAATGAATAGAAAATGCGTCCAAATACTCACGTAGGGCACTGTATCAAGAGGACTATAATTGACTGCATATGAATGCAGAGGGCAGACATCCATTGTGCAATGCACTTTGAATAATAAGACTGAGCAACAATCTTTTTCTGTGATCTACATACAATTTTCGGTCTGTCAAGTTCATGAAAAAAGTGTAAATAACAAAAATATTCTTAACGTAAGCATTAAGGGAAGTCCGAAAAGAAAGCCACATTGTGTTCCGACTGTATGAGGTTCTCAGACAAGAACATGGATAACTTAATACTACTCATTAATACTATGATTACTATGTCCATGACATATCAGCGATACCATGAAAGTAGAACTATTCTTCCCTGAATTCAACAGCTCTAAGAGCACCTTCAGTGTCTTTCAATAATACAAATAAATGCTTGAAAATATATCATGACATTTGGCTTTCAGCAGTTACCAAAGCACACTTTGGCAGCCTGCTTTCTGGTATATCCGACAGAAGCACTTCACGGGAGGCCCTTAAAGGCACTCTGGATGTGGTGCGGCTCATCCTGGCTTAATCCATTAATATCAGCTGTCATATTTATGAATCCTAAGCTCTGGATATATTTGTGAAATTGACGCAAATCAAGGCCCCCTTGGAATGGCCTTACAAAATAAATGTCAAATTTAAGTTGATAGATTGCCTTGCTGTTGAGCAGTCATAAGAACTAGTTGGGTTGTCTGGGGGGAAAATGAAATGAAATAAACTGAAAAGTCTGCCATCCTTAAATCAAAGTAGAGCAAGCAATTTCAACATTAAAGTACATGCATATCTATAAGACTGTGAAGCTGAGAGAGGCAGATTTCTTTGGTTTTAAGCTATTTGCCTCAAATGTAAATGCAACTGTTAGTACAGAAGTGAAATGCATGGAGGTTTTTTTAAGTATGTATAAGTATTTTAAATGTATGGTTTTATTGCTAGGAATGTTCCAGAGGAACCATGCACAGACGCTGGTTAGTGGTTACTTAAATAGGCTTTCACATAAAATCCCCTTCTTTCCGAGCTGAGTAATTCCATCCATCAATATTCCAGGAAAGACCAATGCAGTCAAATCCCCTTAATCGCCAAGTTACACCCACGCCATGTATTGAAACCAGAGAGACTCTAAATCACCGTGAAGTTAACCAAACAGCTAATTTCTTAATGCCTCCAAATTATGTTGATGTACTGTATTAAAATGAAGAATTTAGCTCTGAAGGAGATACTCTTTACAGAGAGAGCTGCACAAGAAAGAAATTCCAGAGCTTTAATAGGCAAAGATAAGAGGTCTTGGTTAAGAGGTCTTTCCTTCACCGGCATGAAGGAAAGACCATTTCAACTTTTCAAAAATCCATGATTAAGTATGTAAAGTTTCACTTGTGCAAACAAGAGACACATTGTGAACCGTACAGTGACACGTAGTCCATAGCCTCAAAGAAAACAAAAATAATCGCAACATCTTCGACATGACAAAAAACAAAAGATGAAACAGAGTGCACGCTGTGAGCCACAGCAAGACAAAACGTTTGCTGCAGAACCAAGTTTATTCGTGTCATTTGATATACCTCTATGATTTCATTTTGACATTATCGATTACAAGGCAGAGAACCAAAGTCACATTCAATCTCTCTACTGACCTGGCCCTCAACAATCCATTTGGAGATAGATGTTTTCCCATCATCTCCCGCCCGGAACTTCAGTGTGGCAGAACGGGGGCTTATGTTGGAGATAACAAGGTTTGATGGAGGTCCGGGAAGTTCTGATTTTCAACAATAAAAGTAGAGTTTTATGGACACAGTGTTTCATACAGAAAAAAACTCAACACAACTGGACAGTTCATTCAAGCAAACAATGCTGAAGACATGAAGGCATGTGAGGCTTCATGATTAGTGTGCACTTCACCAGCTGTGGGGGATTTCACACGCGTGTAAAAGAAGACATTTAAGCATTTTATTATTTTAATAATGCTTCCTTTTAACTTTAATCAAAAAGAGCAAACCCAATATCTGCAGAGCGCGGCTTCATCTCCATAAAGTCCCTCCTGAGCTGTGTAGCACTCTCTGCTTCTGTCATGACTTACAATTTGCAGTTTATCAACAGGCATAATGGCTGCAGCTTGGCTTTTAGCCAGAATCACACATACATCATTTTACACTGACAAACACTGCGCCTCTAAGCTAGTTTAAATTAATACTACTTCTCCATGTGCGATTTTTGATTCATGGCTGAGCAAAAATAGCGACTTATCAGCTTCCATAAAGACAATGCCAGCTTAACAGATCATTATTCATATTCATACTGATCCATGTGCAAAGCTAAATACTGCTCTCTGCCAAACATGAGCCTACTGAAATGCAACCGACTAAAGAGGGAGATTTTTGGGGATAAACAAAGACTTGGGGGGGTTTTACTTATGAAAATAAGCCGAGCGGGAAGACGAGACACAAAACAGCTGTGACGCAGGTTGACTAACTGAAGTGGCTGAAAGCGCTATACGCGCTCTGCGAATCGACGGTTCGGAAATCGAAAGACCCTCGCGAACGCGTGCCCCCCCCCGCCGCCCCACGGCGGCTCTGACCTGGCGGGACCCCAGAGGAGATGGTGGAGGAGGTGGGGGTCCCCATCCCCGCCTGCGTGATGCCGGCCACCTCCAGGGTGTAGGTGGTGAGAGAGGTCAGGCCCATCACCTTGTACTCCAGCGTGGTGTTGGGGAGCGCGCGTGACACTCGGGAGGAGTTGAGCCCCTGCACCTCCCAGGACACCAGGTAACCTGCGGGAATCAGAGCAAACGATGAGCGGGAGGAAGGCGCGGAGCGACGCCTGAATCTATGGCGAAGTCTGGAATGAGAAGGAGCAGAGCACATTGTGGTGGGAATATGAGGGTCCCTCAGACCTAACGAGAAAAAGGAAATCCATCCAGCTTTCAATTACCCATCAATCTCCTCTGCATGGCTACCTCAGCCAAGTCAGCAATGGCTTAGGCTGGCTTTCTCACAGAGAGTCTTAGACACACACTTGCACAGACACAAGGTGGATTTGTGCAACAAGAAAAGAAGAAGCGAAAGGGGAAAGAAATCCCCCTCTTTAGTAAGTTGTGCGCTATTTAATGGCGAATGGTCACGTTAATTTATCTTCCGCAACAGCCCCAGACAGCACGTGAACTTTCAGCGGAGAGCACACAAGGCTAGCACTAAACACTTACTGCAGTGTAATGGTTCAGCCTGGCTGAATGCTGAGGGTTCAAATTCAATTCCTCTGGAAGAAGTGCCAAATTAATAAATGGGCTCCTATATTAGTGACCCTGCAGGCAAAATATGGAACCGCATTCTCACAGAAAGGCATGTTATCTGGACTTTGGACACTACTCCTGGACCTGTGTCTAACAGAGACTAATAGCCAGCAGAGGTCCTGTATAATTTGCTGTTTATCAAGAGTATATTCTCCTTCAGTCAGCACTGTTTCCAATCACAGACTGTCCTTTCACATTGAGCCTCTCATACATCAAAGTTTGCACTGGGAGACGCGGCAAGAAACAAGAATGGCCAGCGTCGGGGGAGAAAACAATGCTGTGTGTACCCCCTGACGATGGCCACTGCTCCCAATCATTTCAATTTAATCTACATCCAATCTCGCTCCTTTCTCGGTTTCTTTGCTCTCCTACACTTTAATGGCTACCAGACGCTTTTCGCTATTTTTTCCCCGTCTTTTTTTTCCTTCTGGTGGAACAACATATGTTTGCACATAACCTTTGCTAAATTGGGTGCGTTTGATCTTCCCTCAGTTAAAGTGTCTGATGAATTGTTTCCTGATGGTAACTTGCTGGGTTACTGCACACAGCGCGTATATACGGTGGTACAGTATCAGTGGAGCCATCCTTTAAAAAGGCGGCGGCTAAACGAGAGCGCTATATCTCTGCCTTGATGCCTCCAACAATGATGTTAGTTAATGGCTTTGGTGCAAAAACCCAATGAAGTGTTAAATAGAACCGTATCCATTAAAACAGCCGTTACAACTTGGAATCCTTGCTAAATTAAAACGGAACACCTTTCAAGAACAAGACTACCTATGCATGCAGTAATGCAACGTTAAGGCAAATTTCTGACTTCATATTGGGACAAAAAAAAATTCTACACGCAATAAATCATTCTGAAAGCGACACAAAAGAAGCGCTTGCAAAAATCCATACTTGGAAATCAAGATCCGGATATGAATGGCTGGGGATTAAAACGAGCATTACCTTATGCAACTACATTCATTTTGTGACATGGGAAACACATTTCACGGTATTTCATCATTATGTGATATGTCCTTCTATTTTTATCTTTTATGAAAGTTGTGCGTATGTTTGGTTTAGGTTTTTACAGAAAATGAATGCATTTTCAAAAAGGCAAAAGCACAGACCAGTGTCTGATCGTATAGTGCCAGAGGGAATGTGCAGAGATAGTACGAGAAAAACAGCCAGGGACTTCAAAGGCCCGCTGTGCAAATTCGCAGGGCTCAGCTTGCCACCTCTGTGGCACCCCCATGCATAGGAATGTGGGGACTGGAGAGAGGAAAATGAGCTGGGATTGGGCTGGTATTACACACTGCACAGGTGGTGGGGGACGGGCTCAGGGCCTAACCTGTGATGATGCCGTTCTTTTCAATAGGCTCCTGCCAGCTGACCCGCAGAGAAGTGTCCAAGATCTCTGTGAAGCTCAGGTGACCCACTTGGCCGGGGGCTGAAACAGACACACACACACACACACACACACACACACACACACACAAAACATCAATTCGAAACTTTTTGTGAAGTGCCTGCGTGCCACAGCTGGAATATGAAATACAGACTTGTTTGATCCTTTAAAAAGACACTTAATATAGAAATAAGTTTCCACACTGTCTAAGGTCACTACTGTCAGTTTGTTGATGTTACACATGAATTATAAGATGAATATTAGGCTTGTTGTACAATTATTAATAGCAGTATTAAAGTGGTGCTGTGAGACTACAACTTGAATATGCCACGGTTTGAAAATCGAAGACCATATTTGGTATTCTGCTGAACGACTACCAAATATGGTGTTAAAATTAATGGCATACTGTACATCAGGGCAAGTGGGAAACAGAAAAAGCACTACAGTGTTAAGCAGTCATAAGAAGAT
Organism: Ilyophis sp. 1 JC-2022; assembly: GCA_022702515.1. Lineage (NCBI taxonomy): Eukaryota > Metazoa > Chordata > Actinopteri > Anguilliformes > Synaphobranchidae > Ilyophis > Ilyophis sp. 1 JC-2022. Next base: position 32,889,850 of record CM040405.1, on the reverse strand, counting down.
TAATTGTTAATCAATAGAGTAATATGGTGTAAGCGGGAGGGGGGCGAGATGCATGCATTATCTATTTCATTGAGTGACTTGCATGTTTTCAAATCCTACTTTATCTCTGGATTTTCAGCATGCTATTTTCAACCTTTGGATAAGACACTTCTGGAGAGTAATGTAAATCTGTAAAGACAACCTGTTTTTTTTCTAAATAAATAATAAAAAATGTTTAAAAAAAATATATATATATTAAATTCGCTCACACATACTGTGAAACCTAAACATTAAAACGCATCTGGATTCTGAGCCAAAACAAATCGCTGCACCTCTTAACATACTCAACGAGAGTTGCGAGAGTTCACTTGAATTACAGTCAAACACATTTTTACTTCACACAAACCACACGGGTAACAACTTTCTTCTGACAAAATCACAAACGCTCTACAACATCTGCAGCGTTCACCAGTGCCCCAGCATTCAAATATCCTTTGCCCTTCAAAGATAACGCACAGCGTTTTAAATGCCCCTGCATTTAAAATGTACATACGTGCCAGAGCAACAGTCTGAGCGGTTAGTGCAGATCTGGCTGGTTACGGAGTTGCTTTTACAGCCGTGCTCACCAATTACCACAGCAGATTGCAGATTGTAGAGCAGAGGCAAACAAAACGCAGCCATGACCAAAATACAAAGCACCAAAAATGAAGCAAAGAGATGAAATGCCCTGAGAGACGAGAGTGAAACATTAAAAAAAATAGCGGCGTAAAACTTCTTGGGCAGAAGGCGAATGCGCCGGAGATGGAGTGCGTGGGCGATAACGAGTGTGAAAGTGGACACTAGTACTCACTGTCCTCGTGCGTCTGCACCAGCAGAGGGGGACTGCTGGGCCCGTCGCCCGGCGTGGTGAAACACAGCACCGACGTCAGGTACCAGGTGAACTTCCTCAGCCCGCTGACGTGGCCCAGGTGGCGGGCGCCGTGGAAGTCCGGGGTGATGGTCACCTCGGTGACGCTGTCGGGGAACTGTTCCGGCCACGCCAGAAGCTGTTGTGGGGGGCGGGGGGGAGAGAAAGGGGAACAGTCATTTTTTTGGGGGGCTTTTTCACCTATATCGTAGAGACAGGAAGAATGGGGAGCGAGAGAGAGGGAGAGACAAAGGATGCACAGTCGGATCCGAACCGCCAATGTCGCGGCTCACAATCAGCATGTGGATAGTGCTCTACAGGCTAGGTAACTGAGACACCCCGGGAAGAGTCGTTTTAAGTCGATAGGCGAAAAGGCACCACTGCTCGACGGGCCTCATCTACGGGCGGGGCCAAGTCTAAAGTGCTGGGAACAGCAGACTGATTAGAGAGTCTGGGAAGAGGCCCTGGCCTGTCTCTCTCAAGCGTCTCCGCGGGAAATCTAGTCCGGGGTCTGCAAGGATGGATTTCCTGTCGCGCGGCAGTCAATCGTATGATGCGATCGACCCTTTCGAATCTGAAATATAAGGAGCGTCTACAACTTACTTGAGATGAAATTGTTCTTCTCAGCCATGCTCTAGTTCAATAACAGTAATTTAGCAGCTATGCTTTGGAGATTGAAGTTATAGGGTGTCCAGTACAGGCTCAGATTGCTCCTTGATCAGTGCTACCTGCTTTTGGATGAGGTATAAACGGTACGCTGAGATTCCCTTCCTTCTCTTAAGTTATTCACTCATATCTAGTGTGCAGTTGTATGTGGGCAGAAAGGGAAGCAGTTGTCATATCTACCTTTTTATATTCGGCAAAAATAAAGATTATTTTCAGGCATTAGATGGGCTACTCAACTTGGGATGGGAAAACGGTTCTAGTTGCATTGAATGGCAGCACAATACTGGCTGGACCATCGCTGTAGGTTACACCACACAACTGCCAAAAACCATTTCAGTCGAACAGGTTCCTCCAGGTTGGAACGGAAGCTGTCAATAGGATAAGCTGAGGCAGAATTATGCATGGAAACAGGAACTATAACAAAAACCTGCCAATTGGTCAGGTGTTGGATGCTGGCGAACATTGTTTGGAATGAAAAATATCTCTAGAGAAAACCTGAATTTTCCTGTCCCTTCCCTCAATGCGAAAATGCTATCCTCCATAATGGGACCTTGACTCCTGACCCGAAATATCACAAGCCACTGGTTTCATATGCACGTGTAAACAAACAAGACTGCCAAACAATCACACTGTCTCGGAAATTAATCCCCTCTCTCTATCAACAGTGCTTGGAGAGGAAGAAAACAGATAGATGGATTAACTGTAGCCAAGAAGAAAAAATGTCTTTTTCTCGCCAGATGTGTTTAAATGCGCTGGGACTTCAATACAGCGGGTCTAACGGAAACATCAATTTCGTCTCGAAGGCATCAATGCTTCATGTGTCATGAGTTTCCAAGGCAACGTGAAGCTTTCCCACCAGACCATTTTGAGGCTGGATCTGCATTTGTTTTTTATTGAGTCTCTGGCCTTTGCCTTCATTTTTCATTGAGTCTAAGAGGCATAGTGGAATCTGGGCAGGTTAGAGCTTGGGTGTCTGAAAAAAATACAAGTGTTTCAAATCCAGTGCCCAAACTAATTTATTTGTTTATTTATCTATACATTTTCGTTGCATCATAAACGGCTCCAGGCGAGCTGTGGATTTGGTGAAGAAGGTCCAGATTTCACAGCTCAAGTGGGAGAATATACCTGATGGTCTGATGGGTGAAGAGTTATGGTAACTACAACTGCAGTAACAGCCCTTCTAAAGGCACAGCCCTGTACATCTAGCAGCACACATGAGGAGTGTGTGTCCCTGTTGAGATGACCGATGACCCCAAATGAGTGGCCGTCTAATGAATCCTTACCTTGTATCCTTGATTTATGCCGTTAATGAACTGCTGTGGGGGAGGGTTCCATGTGAATTTGATCGTGGTTGAGTCCAGGGCTTTGGCCTCCACATCCTGAGGGGGCGCTGTTGGCACTGGAGAAAAAAAATACGAGAGAGGAGGTGACGTACCTCTCCACTAGATGGTACAATTAAAGATGACAGGCTTCTTTCCACAAAGATCCCCGCTTTTTTTATTTTTTATTACCCACTTCTGTAGACTGTGCGGCAGGGAGAGAGAGCGTCTGGAGTCCCAAACTCTCACAGTCTCAAGTACGGCAGTAATTTGCTCTATAATGGGTGGGGAGCAACAATATCCAGTAATGATGCTATTCTGCTGCTTTAAAGTGCACGAAAGTGCACACTGAGAATGTACACTTTTTGATTTGGAAACTGAAAGAACTAGGAGACACTTCACTACGTGACAGCATGGCCTCGCTGCTTCCTCTGAAGTAATATCACTGTGACATCCCAGGACCCAAACTGCATCAAAGGACTTATCTGAGCTTACGTATCTGAGGAACAGACGGGAACCGTGTCTACTGCTTACAGTAACCAAGTTTGCTTGTGAGCCTCGGCCTGATTTCTTGTAGATTCAACATACGATACGCTAAAACTGGCCTGTGCGGCGGAGGAAGACGAAATGAAGCAATTATCGCCGAAAGGAAACAGGTGTAAATCTCAGGGAAAAACACATGCAATCTCTGGCTTTCAATTAATCCAACCTCATTCTGTGCCCTGTGAGGGGAAAAACTGCATCTCTACAAAAAGCTTTGGGGAAAGGGAAAGTTTGATAATTAGATTCTGATACAATTTTTAAAAAAAGAATAGTCCAGTATCAATTTGCCCTGATCTGATAGCTGGCAGTGTTTGACCTGATGGCGAGCAGCAAGTTAATTGAGTTCTAATGGCCGAGGCCCAGGTGGAGACGACGCCGCATCCAACTCACGGGGCCGGCTCCACTCGTCACCGTGACTGAGAGGGTCCCCCTCAGCAGAATACTAAAGACATTAATTATGAGGCCGCGCTGAGGCCGCATGCCACCTCTCAGACACACTCCTGGTGAGGTAACTGACAGGTGTGCGACACGCAGTCAATATTGCCTGGGGAGTGGACCCCTCCCCCCATAGCTCTGCAGCCGAGACCCCGGGGCCCTGTCGTGAGGCGTCCTCGCTGACAGTTCTGTGCGCGTGTCGCTCTGAGTCACCTGTTATCCCCGAAGTAAACACGCTGCTCACCAGCGCGCGCGCTCCCCAGCAGGAAGTGCACGTCAAGGTCATTTCGGCAGAGTGATTCGACCTGAGCCGATTCCCACAGAGAGAGTCCCCCAGATGCACCGCAATATTGAATGTGCCATTCAGGACAATGCTATCCAGCTCCACCGACACCCAAGCAATGCGCGAAGAAGCATTCGACTCTCCACTTCACGGCCTACTTTCAGACCTTTTCTATATCCATCAAACCTCCACAGTAGAATGACACACCGCAAGAGTGCCAGCACTGCTTACGAACAGGAGGGGAAAATCCCAAAGTTCAAAATCTCCCTTTCCAAAAACGCAAAACCAAATGTAAATGCTTGTAAATGAGAATACTTCCTGGGTTGAAGACATAGGCGGCTTACGGATCGAGCAGAGCTTGGAGGCTCTTCCCTCCTGATCGGGGCCACAGGCTGAGAGCTCTGCTTCAATCCCGGTAAGGATTTACATCTGGGCAATGCTGGTTGGTCCCGGCCAGTTCGCTCAGCACTATTCGAGGTGCTTTACAGGGGGAAAATGGCCGCCTCAGCATCACGCCGTGAGACACGTTTAGGCCCCGGTAACTCAGAGCTCCTCATTGGGCGAGACCACATCTGACACCAGTAGAGCTGCTGAGAAGCCGGCTCTTTCCTCGTATTTCAGCTTCGCTTTTAATAACACGTTCCCCCTCTCAAGGATACTGCAGGTGACAGAACACGATAAATAAAGTTACTGTGCGTTTTCCTGCACAACCAAGCAAGGAGACATCAAAGCAGCGGAAAGCAATTTCGGCCAGTTCATTTTCATGTCTGCCGCTGTTATCTTTAATTCGCACACGAGTCTCAACTGTGAAATATACGGTGAATATATGATCAAAAATGCATGTGATACAATATAGTTACTGTATGCGTAAAATACATTACATATGTATGTATGCTGTGATCATAGCAAAGGCGTACTTTATTGTGAAGTAGGCACCTAATCTTCTTATCTTACTCATTTTCAATGAAAGTGTGTTTTAAGATGTGATGGAAATAGACGGGATGTGTTCAAAGTAGTGGAACTATTGAAGTGAAACCTAGACATCATGCTGCAGGGGAACCGAACTAGCAGTGAGGACTCATCCAATTATACTTTTACTTCAGCTATTCAGTATAATATCCCAAAGCACTCTCCCAGGGTGCAGCCAGCAGACACGCATTATCAGCTTGTAACACAGCGTGCTATCTGGCTGACCGCGACCCGTAATATCTTAATTAACCGTGCAACTCTAAAGATTTTTGGCTATCAACAAGCAAGACAAGGGCCAAAAACTGCCCTGTTCACTGTATGAGTGGCACTGATAGTATTTCCATAAAGACTGTATGGTTCTTACAAATAATATGCTTATCCAAATGGTTTGGACAAGTCTGGCGGTGTCCATTCCGACTGTAAGGTTCTTACCGATAGCACGAATTTGGGATTGTATTTTTTTAACACCTTGTTTGCCCTTCATAGGCAGTCAGTAATCCACTGGCCAATAAAAGACAAAAAGCAAAAGCAAACAGAGAGCTGTGAAAACAGTCACGTTTTAAACAGCCGATTGGTAGGCAGACTCAATATAAAGCAAGTGGGCCAACACTAAAGAACATTAAACCTAAATGTGACGTGTGGCTGTGAGCAGCTTAGCTGCTGGTGTCTGGGAAGGGTTTGAGCAGACCTTACTAACCAGAGAAGAATTTCACTGATTTCAGAACAATTTCCATCCCTGTTTTCTGCGTACCGCTGTTGCCATTTTCCTTTTTTCAAAGCTGAATTTTACGTTGTTAGAAGCTAATATGACAACATTCAATTGAGCCTTCCTCTGGAGTCAGGCATGTTGGTATACCAAGGTCTACGGAGCAGAGAGACTGAGTCCAAAGCCCATTTGACAGATAGGAACTGCACTGCATAGGAGTAATTTGGTAAACAAACAGGGGGGAAAAAAACACTTGCTCAACAGCAGATATTCATAAATGAACTGAGCCCTGTGACATAACTTTACCGTCATATCGAGAGCCTTCGTTTTGAAGTTCTGTTTTTTCTCCTAACAAAATCCCTTTGAACAGCAGTACCAAGCCCATCACTGGTCATCTGGAATAATGAGGTCCTTCCAGACACTGCATGACAGAACTGCAGCACTACCTTAATCACAGGGATCATGGGCTGCTTTTCACCCTCAATCACACACTGTAATGCCATTAATGATGTGTGTAATTGGCCATCTACTCGACTTTGTATATCATCCCCAAAGCGCTGGGCTTTCTTGCAAAAATGTTAATGCAATGACATGGTAAAGGTATAGTTTTTTTTTCTTTTTTCAACTTTATAAATCTCCTCTTTGAAGGAATTTTGCTGTGAATTTTGCTTAAAAAACACTGATTTGTAGGATTTCAAAAATCACGATTCCTGTGGTTGTTTTCAAGCACAACCGAGGACATGACTTAGAATCTGGAAAAATAACCATTGGAGCTCAACTCTGCTCAGTCATCTAAAGTTTGAGCTTGTCATTATCAGCGATCTGACATCTTCAGGACAGCTAGTGCTCTGAAGGAAGTGAAGGCAATCACAACTTATCTGGGATTCCATGCTGAGATTGATTTTGATTCTTGCTACAGTAATTCCAAAACCTTGATTGCCTTGGATAGATCGAGAGCCTTCAATGGCACCACGGATGCGCCTTCACATAAAACAAATTGGATAAATGAACGACCTCTACTCACTCTTGCCCACGAGTCAATAAATTTGCTCTTCTTAAAATAATCATTTAAATGGCCAATCAGAACAGCAGTTAAATCTTCTAATGGGTTTTATCACTTCCGTTAACAGTGGCACAGTTTATGACATCTGAAAAGCCACTCCAGTGGAAGAGCCATGATTCACGGTGAGAGTGGAGCGGCAGTGCCGGGTTCGAGTGCCGGCACGCGGCGTCTAATGAAGTGCCCGAGAGGCCAGAGAAAGCCCTTTGAAATAATTGCCTTTAACAAGATTAACCTCGAAGTCAGAGGGCTCCCCTCCCTGCGAGCGAGTCCTGTCTCGGGCTCGCCGACCGCGGCAGGGGACGGGCCGTTAAAACAACAGGTGCCTCTAATTGTTCCCGGACAGCGCAACTCGCGACCCGCATTGATGGATTCGGGAAAGCGTTCCATCCAGGGGGAACCTGTACAAGGCATTAAGGGCTGAGGGGACTCACCTCCCTGCAGTGTGTACTCTGTGACGGGCGGGCTGAACACTCCCAGGCCGGCCCCAGTGTAAGCCGCCACCTGGATTTCATACTGTGTCCAGATGATCAGATCCCTAATCAGGCAGTAGTTAATCTCTGGGCTGCTGATGTTTTTCTGCTGGTACTCCCCAGGGAGGCCGGCCAGGCGATACCTACAGTCAAAGCAAATGAGACACACAAACACACACACACACACACACACACACACACACACACACACAGACACACACAACTATTACCATTTACATTACATTACATTCATTTAGCAGACACTTTTATCCAAAGCGACGTACAGTAAGTGCATACAGAAAGGTCCCTGTAACTACAGAACAGATAAGAAAGCACATTCTTCCCATACAGTAGCAGCTATCCCTAGTAATGAACACAATGTAGTTCACAGTGAACTGGGTAAATCAGCTCTAATACAATTCTATTCTAAATATTATGGTTATTATATTATAAAACATTTATGGTTATAATAAAAAAAACTCCCTTATCCTCCATTCACCTCACAACTCGCAACTCGACTACTGACAAGTGCCTATACCACACTAAATACCCTGCTATCTGTTAACCCCAAAGCAGTGCAGGGCAGATTATCGCTAGTGATGATAATAATGCCATTTGCCTCCACAGGGTTGAGGAATACGGAAAGTAACGATCAAACATGAGAAACGTCCCCTTGCCACATGAGGCCCAGCTGCAAAGATGAAGTGGGCAGCCTAATCACTTCAGCCTGCCTGTCAAATCCCGCCAAACACCCCAAAACACCACGACAATCTTTCCCTCTGATTGCGTTTGAGAAATCATTTCCATCAACAAATCCCGGGCCATAATGTGAGAAGAGGCACGAGTGTGGCGTGTTGGCGCAAGGGCTGTCATTAGGCCGCCGGTGCTGGCAGACGGGCACACCTCTGGGAGCGGTGCTGCTTGGAGGCTTTGAAGAGGCGTGCGGCCCATGGCAAGAGAAGCGCCAGCGCCCCCTGCCTGCAGCTCCCTGCCATGCGTCCTTCTCAGGCGGAAGCAGTGGGAGGGCCTTTACCGCCACAGAGCTCGAGTCAGACGCACCCCCCCGCCATGCCCCACCCCACCACACAGTGCTTCCCCCTGCTACTGAATCTCCCCCACTCCAATAATTACCTGACTGCTCTGGATCTGCCGTTTCAACAGGGCTGTTACATTTTACACTTCAGGCATTTAGCAGACACTATTTTCCAGAGTGACTACAGGGTGCATTCGTTTTAAATACATTCCATTCACAAAGCTGGATATTTTGCTGAGGCTCTTTAGCACCTTGTTGCTTAAGGGTACAGCAGCAGTATCCCACCTGGGAATCGAACCTACAACCTCGGAGTTACTAGTTCCTTAACTCATGCTGCTCGTTTTGATAATATTGACAAATTGTATATTCAGAATAATTTTGTTTGCGGTCGTCACCATGGAGACGCATTCGCAACATATGCTTGGAAATGTCCGTTGGATCTGCAGCTACAAAGTTTACCATCGCTCTTCACCGAAATTGAAGATGTCGGGACTGATCTAGGACTGCAGGCAATCTTCAAAAGGCCACCAGGGAAGGGGAAGGAGAAAATAATGTGGAGGAGGAGTGAGGCGATGGGTGGGAAGGCTGACGCAGTTCGGTGCTCCGTGTTGACAGTGGACAGAGACCGCAGCGCTGCGTGTATGGAGGAAAGTCGTGGAGGCGGAGTTTGTGTGTTGGACTGCTTGATAACACTGGACATCTCGGGACAGCGGGGGCTAATTTTAATCATGACGTTTGGCTGTAGGCTATTACACTTAATTAGTTTGATTAATGCAACGATTCTATTGAATGTCTTTGTTTGATTATGTGTTTCCCCCACTGTCTGTCTTTTTTGTTGTTGCTGGTGGCTACAACTGAAGTTCCCTAGCGGAAAAATAAAAGTTATTCTATTAACCATCACGCTACGCCAAGAGTTGCATTAAACAGAGAGAAGAGGCTGAGACTGTACTGCAGACTGCTGTATTGTACAGCCTACTGGATTAACCTGGCAGTGTCTGATGCTGGCAAAGACGTTGGATGAGGCTGACAGGGTCATCACCTGTTCTTCTCACTTGCATGGGGGAGAGAATTAGAGCCGTGCTCGACATGCTTAGTGAGGCATTAGGACCACAGTCACACACACACATTTCCTCATGTTCATTACAGAAATCATGGCAGAACCCAGAGTGTTAAAGGGGTGGCTTGTTCGTTAGCGCCGGAGCGCTCCCGATTCGGAGCCCGTCGGAGGTGCGGCTTACCTGAGCACGTAGCCCCTGAGCACGCCGTTGAGCTCGGGCTCTGGGGGAGGCTGCCACTGCACCATGATGGACTGGTTGGTTCGGCCGCTGGCCACAATGTTTTTGGGAGGGGCGCTAGGGGCCTCCTCTCGCAGCATTAACCTATCAAGAAGACCGAAACACAGCATTGAAGGAACAGGACAAAGCGCTCACAGTTGGATCAGATTGAAACTCTTCTTCACATGTTGTGGCAGTTCATATATGCTGTATATATCACACACGCAAAAGCTTGTTGGCCTAAGGTTATATATAGGCTTAGTCCACTTTAGCCTCACGTTACAAGACAGTTTTCCACCAGATGACATGAGTGAGTCTTTCTCAGAAAACAGCCACAGCGCACACAGTGAAGAGGCCTTCTGGGAATAATTGTGAGCTGCGGTGCTTGTTTGTCCACACAATTGCACAAATCCCACTCCTGAAACTAGATTGATGGCATAAAAGAGAAACTCTCAGGAGGGAAATAACAACACAAAACAAAATAAAACGGCAAAACTCAATTAGTGATTAATGGCATTATCAGAGTGCGGTGTGCTCACGGGCGATAAGACCCCGCGTCCAGTCCTCTTCTCTCCATCCAGAGGCCGGGCGCTCCAGGCGCGGCGTGTGGGCCCACTTGGCGGTTTATTACGAGGCTTCGTGTCGAACAACGCAAGGTGCGTTGTCCGCATCCTACCATTGGACTGCCGGCCGTACGGCGACACTTGCTTTCCCTTTGGCACTTCTGCTCTCGCTCGGATACGAGTGAAGCTCCGGGACCTCCAGTGCTCGCCTGGCCCTGAGAACCTGACTGGTCTGGACAGCGGGAGGACTTCCACCGCGTTTAAAAAAAAATAAAAAATAAATATAGCGGCTTATAACGATTCAAACATCATCGCTGACGGCTCCGCTGCTTCTCTGAGCCGTCGCGCGACTCTACATGATGACATCACTTCCTCGCAGTCCATACATCTCCTGCTAATGGATTGTTAAATCTGTATTAACAAGTATCACTGCAGTACACTCGTTTTGCAGGCGACTTCAAAGTTTAATGAGGGATCCTTGGGTTATTTCAGATTTATAGTCGGTGTCTCCTTAAATCTGCGATCATTTGTTATTCCTCGCTGGAAGTCCTCTCCTTAATTAATGCCTTCAATTTCAAATAATAAGGAGCAGTGCTCTGGCATTGCTTTGTAAATCTGCCTAATCATGCCCATATGTGAGAGAGCTCCAGTCTGATTGCGGCAGCTCTCCTCTCTGATGGCCCTTCCTTCATGGAATATTTACAGATTTATTTCACCCGCTCTCGCCGCGCACATCTGCCGCGCGGCTCCCCTGCTTTTAACATCAGCAGCGCCGGCGAGGAGGCCCTTATTTCTTATTTTACAGCTGCGCATAACTTCACCACGCGACAGTACGGTGCGTGCGACTGCGCAGGGACCTCGCGGAACGTTCTCCACAATGTCTCCGTGCTCATCTACGTTATTAACGGTGAACGTTAACGACCCTTTATAACAATAACGACCGTTGTAAATTACGCTCACTTTGGAATCTCCCGCCCCCGCATTTCTGTCAATGGGGTCATCCAGAGGTTACGCACATTTTCATGGTCCAAAAAAGATGCTTAAATGGATAAACAATGCCAAAAATTTTTTTTTGAAAGCTAACAATTAATTAGCTCTGCAACATAGCTTCTTTTTCTTGTGCTTATAAGGAACAATACAGAGCTGGTATGGAGAGACTAAGAATATCAACAGTGAATCACCAAGGGGGTGTTCGGGCCTCTCTCTCTCTCTTTCTCTTTCTCTCTGTCTATACAGATGAAGTTCTTCCCTGTATGAAAGAATGTTTCTTCCAACATACGGCAGAGAGAGTACCTCTGAGGCATGGCTCACTGACAAAACTCACGTCATCTCAAATGCACAAAGAACGAAGGGCACAATTATTCCTATTATTGTAACTAGAGAAAGCTTGACTTGCTAAACCACAATTGCTGCTATTGAGTTTTTGATGGTAAACCATTATCCGTGGGGGGAAGTTTTCAGTTTTTGTGACACTGCAGGCAAATACTCTTCCACCATGTGGGTGGTGTACTTATGTTTATATCAGCAGAGCTGCAGAGGTCCAGTTTCCTGTTTAAGTTTAAAATGTAGGAACCATCAGGAGCAGAAGAAAACTTATAGGCCTTTTAAAAAACTGTGTGCGTGTGTGTGTGTGTGTGAGAGAGAGAGAGAGAGAGAGAGAGGCAGAGAAAGGAAGGGATAGAGAAAGTGAGAGAGAGGGGAGAAGATGGAGAGAGGGGAAGAGAGAGAGAGAGAGAGAGAGAGAGAGAGAGAGAGAGAGAGAGAGATGAGTTCAAATGCAGTAATCTTTCAAATGCAGTAGTCTTAAGACTTTGGCTTGTGTCTTATTGAGCGTGCAGGTTAAAACAAGGTTAAGAGAGCACCATCTTGCATACTGCTAGAGAAAGTCGTAGAGAAATTTGGCAGCTTTTCTGTAAGAGCCAGCTGCTGCATCGGTACCAGCGTCCAACTTTTTTTGGAAAGCTTTCACAGAATTCAACAATTTCATTTCATGGCACCCAGCGTGAATTTATCACTTTGAATGCCGGGCCCCCTCCCTACGCAGGGTCGGAAAGCTTCTGTTAGAAACAGGTACCCCCATAATGATCAGAAACAGGTACCCCCATAATGATCAGTCCAAGCTCAAATATGAAATGAATCACTGCAAGATGTGGGGCTGAAGTTCAGATCTGATTGTTCAGATCTGTAGCACAAAGGGAAAATTACACTCTTTTCACTTGCCCCTTTTCAACAAGTTAGGGTGGTTTACACGCTGTCCAAGACTGTCCTCGACGACTCGGTCACACTCCACAAGTTCGCACACTGTTCCAGATTCAGATAGTAGGTCTTTGACAAGCATAGTACACACAAAAAAGCTTAAAATTATTATAATTTTTTTAAATTAGCCATGGCGGATATGGATTTGAAGATTTCTTTTTGAAAATGAATCTGCTTTTGCCTTGTAAACTATTTTAGGATTTACTTTTTCATCAGTAATTGCAGTGGACCACTTAGTCAGTTCTGTATCCAGAAGCAATCTTAAATAGTTTGATCTGAAATATGCCAAAACACGTGGAGATGGTGAATATCATCACTACCCAGGGGTACCATGGCTGCACAGGGAGATAATGACCTCGGAGATGTATAGTGTCCCTAATGATTTTAGTCAAATATGAAGTCTTATCTAACTAGTAGCTGCATTAATGGGAATTTTTCAGGAAAAAAATTAAAGAAATTACTTTAAATTTTTTATATACAGACTTGATGAAGTTCACAGCCAAAAAGCTATTAATTGGGGCCACGTAAGAGTTAAGCAGCTAGATGTTCAAATTTTAATAAGAGCTTCATCAATATTTGACATCCCCCTTACTTCAGATTAAACAAAGTTGTGTTAATACGCTCCATTGATTAAATGACAAATATACATATTGTGCTGAAGCTACCCTCTTTTTGGGTTTCCTTTAATCAGTTTGTCAATTTTTCATCATACTGCAAGCTTTACTGAGTGTGGGCGGACCGGCTCACTATACCCTCACGACTGTGTGAGAACACAGACAGTGAAGAACAGCAGCGGCCGGAGACTGTCTGTCGCCCTGGCACGCGGTCGAGGTGGCGACAGCGTTGCGTTTGGCTGCGCGTTCGGCGAAAGGCCTCGCCAGGATCCTGAGGGGCGCGTCTGGCGGGATCACAGGCCTCATTTACCGGACGGTGTCCTGGGTGTCGCCCCCCTCCGCGGAGCCCTGGGCTTCCCTGGCCCGGGAACCCATACCAGGGGCGGCGCGCCAGCCCATCACAACCCCTCCAACGTCATTACCACCGTCTGCATTTTCCAGGAGTGACACCATCGCTCACGCGCAGATGAATGCAAACGGACACCCTGATGAATATTCTTGGCATTTAGATCAGAAAAGTGCTCGGTGCAGGGGAGGGGGAGGGGGAGGCAAGAGGGAGCTTTCTGCCTTAATTGTTCCGTGGTGCTGCATCACTGTCATAGGTGAAGTCCCCGATCTTTCGGAGGTGCGCATCGCTTTTTGGCAAACACAAGCGATGTGAAATTTAAAAGAAGTTCAGTTCAATAAGGCTGATGAATATAAATTGCTCATTTCAGAGCAAATGGATGCCCCGTTCTCTCCGAACAAAAGATAATGCCACCTTTTCCCAGAGAAAAACAACTAGGCTTTAATAACTCATGCTAACGAAAAGAGCGCCAACATCCACAGCATAAAGGCAGCGGCTGAGCAGGCAGAAGCCCAGACTCCTGTCTGTGCGAAATGACTGCTGCCGTGGCTCAGAATCAAGGCTGAGAACTCATGCCATTTCTTCCATTCGACAGGAAACTTTCCAATGTGTAATGTACACACAAAATGCCATATCAAAAATAATGGGAATTTTCAGAGCGTTCAGCTATATCACACATGAAATCAAAGTTATTTATCTGGGGAGGAAATGGAGCGTACGTCTATTTAACTGATTTAAATGTAATCTGATGAGGAATCTGTACTGGAGTGTGTTGACAACCCTAATCTAATTGCTTGGTGTTAATGTGGTTTTGAGGCATGTAGCGCGTGCGGTTTTTGATGGCAAGTGGATACGGGCTCGCCTTAGTTGCCGCTCGTTTGGACGCTCGCTCGCGGGGCGCGATAGCGAGGAAGATGAAGTACGAGGCGCGAACGGCTGGGCGTTTGAGGCCTGGGACAGTGATACGTACCTATTTGTCTCCGTGCTGTATTGGCCCTTTCCCACCTGGTTGACGGCACACACTCTGAACTGGTACGTGCGTGCTGGAGTGAGTCCTCTCACCACTACTCCTGTCAGGACGGGGTCTACTTTAGGTAAGTAGATCTTCCATGGAGAGTCTGGTGTGGAAACAAGTAGGGCAGCTGAATTCATTACTTTTCACCACATACCAAATGCAAAATGTGCATACAAAATAAATAAAATCTAAATCCAAACAAAAAACCATGCCAATTACCACATGCACACAGTACTGTTTCAAAGGCTTGTGCTAACTGTAGAGAATAAAATAATGAAGACAATTTGAAAATGCTTATTTTTACTCTTATAAAGTTCAAGTGCCGGTTAGATGTGTTTTATATGCTGATGATCGTTGTTTGTGTGATTATGCAAAAAGGCAGGTAGCCGTGTGTGTGCGTTTGTGTTGATTTTTCAAAACAAGAATTGCAGAAACAGGGTGAAATTCACCTCTTTCCACCTTCTGACAAGCTGGAAAACAGCATTGTACAATCGATCGATAAAATATTCATGCTAGAATTTTCAGAGGAACCAGGCACTTGGAGATTGAAAGCGAGAGGAAGCAAAATGACAGAAAATAGCTGAAATATTTGACTAATGTCAAACTTTGAGCACAATGTACGAGCAGTTTAACATTGAGGTTTCCTATTATTGCCAAAGGCTGTTCCCACTTCCCACCAAACCTCTTTATTCAGTTTATACACTTCATAGTGTTCTAATCATGTCTACAGAGTCCTTACTTCACAATACATACTGTACTGTATATTCCCCAGCAGAACTCAACCAGGGCATTATTAATACTTAATGACTAGTGCATAGAAAAGCAGCCTTGTTTAGAGATTTTATCCATGAAACCCATGTGAAAGACTGCGCAGATCAGCATGTATTTCAGATCAAAGGATATTACTGGGAAGACTTACAGTTAATTTAGAGGAAAAAAAACATAAAAACACAACCACTTCAAAACATTAAAGTGCGCCTGTTACAAACCCAGCATCTCTCCTGTGCACGCCACATTCATACAAGCTTAGCTTAGACCTTTTGCAATTTCAACACCTTGTTCTCTTCTCTGGATGGGATTTATTCTTTTTTTTTTTTTTTAGAATCCAGACAATAAACAAGGCTTCTACTATATTTCCCATCTAAGGAAAGACTATAGAGTGCTATGCTTGGGTTTTTATATACCAGTAAACTGTGGGCTGAAGCACATTTTTCATTGTCCTCTCTCTGCCCCGTGCGGAAATCAATCTGGGTTTCCTCAGCCCGTTTCCTTTCCCCCCCTGTTCTAGCAGACCTCCGATTGGAGCGGGCTGCAGATCACGTCCTAACCAGACTGCGTTTTTTTTTCACCGCACCCAAATTGAGTAAATCAGCCTTCGTTAGGCTCGTCGGTGTTCCCTTCTCTTCATTCCTCACGCCAAACTCGCTCCCTCCGTCACTTCCTGCACATCCTCTTCACATTAGTCAGAAAGGAGCCTGCCTCCCTTCGGAGAGACGCACAGAATGCGTCACGTATCTGACCCGTGAGCCCTGATGTCCGACCGTTTACAATGCAGTTCCGCATTAATATACACTTTGACTGTACGTGCAGTAGCTAGTGACGGCAGATGAACTCGGGCGGGCAGTCGCTTGAGTCATTGACGTTCTCTGCTGTTCCAGTCCATGCTGAACCAGGCTGGGTTACACTGAACAAGCCGTGATCCTCAGTCTGCTTCTAAGCAGCTTAATGCAGCACACAGTCAAATACCGCTACACAGTCTATTCATCTCTTTGTCACCCCAGGGCCCGGCTCTGTTTGTATGCTGCATCTAGTATGCTTTATTTATTCATTCTTTTACTCTCTTTTTCTTTCTCCCTCTCAATTTCTTCCTCTCTCCATTCCTGTCTCTTACTTCCATACTCTCGCAATATGTGATAAGCAATCTGGCAATGGAGTGATTAAACTGAAAATGAATGTGAAACGACCATAATACTGGGTCTGTGTGTGTGTATGTGTGTGTGCGCGCGCGTGCGAGCGTATGTGTGCGCGTGCGTGCGTGTGTGTGCGTGTGCGTGTGTGTGCAGCGGCGGTGGAGGGATTCTTGTCAACTCATAAACTCATTGATGGAACACGGGGGTATCAAGTTAAGAGCTCCGTAACATGTCTCAATAAAAGAGCAATAATAAGGACATATAATCAGACACACGGATGCTGTAGTGGCTATAAAAACAGACGGCCACGGCCTCCCTCCCCGCTCCTCGTGAAAAGGCTACGGCCGGACGAACACAACTCCAGGTTTTTACGCCATCAGTAAAACCCAGAGTTACATTTAGAGCGTATTGGAGGGGCCATGACTCGCACCCTATTTCCACAGGCGGAGGCAGAGCGAGAAAGGGAAACGAGTACTCAATCTCCATGCGTAACCCTGTTAAGGAATGCCTTTGGCAAACATACCCTTTTATGCCTACAGTAGGCACTATACAATCCAGGCTTATGCATAAAATCCCAGGCATGGAATGTGTCCTTTATTCAGGAAATAAAAAGTGCAATAAAATAATAAATCACGGCAGGAATAAACCCGCAGTGCCTTATTTATTTTTAGCCTTTTAGTTTTTTTTTTATAGCCAGTAATGTTTCCTGCTGATTAAAAATAATAAAATAAAAAACCTTTGGAATAAGAGTGTTCCGGCAAAGATGGAAGGTCTAAACATTCCCCGTTTTCTCACTTCATTTGTACAGTGGTGACCTCCGTCATTCCTTACATGAGTTCCCTCACTTACAAAAAATAATAAAAATAATGAGACGCATACAGCGAAATGAGTGGCTGAAACAAAGCAGTGCTTCTGCTCCGCTAGCCACTGTCAGTGCACTTTAACCATTATTCAAGTGCTCAAACTGGAGATTCGAGGGGAGACGTATGAAAGGCCCCTAACATTCAGAGACTTGCCTTTCTCCACTGCAGAAAAACTCTGCCGTAACCCGACGAAAAAAATTGCCTATGTCTGTTTTTTTCTTTCTTTTTGGATCGTCACCGCTGTGTGAACTCAGAATCTTTCAACTTATGTTGGCTAAGCGTCTACCTGGAGTACAGAGCCTCCTGTGACAGTACAGATCCTGTTTAAAGTCCCCGAAGCTAAAGAGTCCACTGACACCACTGATGAGCTTTAGCGCTGTTGTGTTGCGACTCCTCTCTCTCTCTGCAGCAGGGCTGGCGTAAGAGCACCGTATGTGTACTGAACAAACAGGCTTTCTGATGCGCGACACACAGCTGCTTAAGAAGCACCCCAGGCAATGGATCAATCCATTAATAAATGGCTAAAGCTGTCACACACTGGTTGTGTTTGGCTGGAAGGGGAGATCGATTGCCGGGGCTTGCACCCATTGGAGCCCCCCCCCCTGCCTTCGTTGGTAGTGGTACTCACTGTTTTCGGAGAGCTCGACGATGTAGTGCAGGAGGGGGCTGTTGCCGTCGAAAGGCCGGACCCAGGAGAGGTCCACGCTGCGGCTGTCCGTGGCGTTCAGGCTGGCCTGCAGGTTTCGGGGAGAGTGGGGCAGTTCGCTGGGAAGAGACGAAAGAAAGGACACGTTCGTTTTGGCTCCTTGTACACGCTGGCCGGCCTGGTCGCGCGCGGCACTGTTTAAAATTCCTGCCGGCTGCTATCCGGCACCCGAGGGGCGTTCGTTTAGCTTCCCAGACGCTCTCCCCAAAGACCGCGGAGCCTCACATCTCCAACCACTTGGCTTCATTTACTATTTTTCTTGATTCTAAGGCCTTCAAAAAGGGGCTCTGAATTCCCATTCAGCTCCACTCTTGCAGCCAGCTGGAGGCAGGTATGAGGTACTTTGTCTGTGTTAGTTCTTTACTCCTTATTGATTGGTTTATTAACTATTTCTGTGGGAGATTCAAAGTGCCCTGCTGTGGCCTAATGTCAGGCTTTGCCAATTGCCTCAGAAAGTAATTTATTCTTTTAGAAACTAATGCCGCAGAGAGTGTTAACCCACGTAAAGTCTCTGGTTATGATCGGACATGAAAAGTGAGAGTTTATGAGACTCGCAAATGCCGTGATGATAATCAGAAATCTGAGCTCTCTTCCAGATCAGGTTTTGTAAATATTGAAGGAACTCCATGGGGAGACTGGGGGTGGGGGGGGAGAGGCAAATTAAACTCTCTTCTCTTAAGTATCACTGGGTAAGTTCTTATTAGTGGCTCTACAAACAAACTTAAAGCCAGTCTTGAATAATACATAAACCATATACTTCTAAAAACCTTCTTTGCTGAAGATATTTTCACCCTGGGAAGCAATGTTTGCTTTATCGTCTATGCTGCCAGAAGACAACAATTCAGCGCATTGGACTCTTAGAAATTAAGTTATACATAACCTTTTATTTTACATAATTAAAAAACGAAATAAAATATAACTTGAAAAAGCTCACCCTCCCCACACTCCTTTTTAATCCTAATACAAATTTTCATACTTCCAATCAAGTTCTAATTTGCTGCATAAATATATTATAAGAGATTAAAGTGATGCCTACCTGTCTAAGTAAGACCTAAATCCTCAGAGCTACAGTTTAATTAAAAAGTATGCTCTCAAATTGTAATTATTAATTTATGAAGCAGCTCTGTGGATATGACAAAAATATTTCATTAAAAGTGAGGAGGTTCCTCAGAAGTTGTCTTTGCTGTCTGCGACAGCAGGCTGTGAGGCTTGATTATGTTCAGTGGCACGCACGCACGCACGCACGCACGCACGCACGCACGCACTAGATAAAGTGAAGCAGGCAAGGGGCTGGGGGGGGGGTGTTCCCTACTGAGAGAGCCCACACACACACTTACAAAATAATTTGGTTAGATCGCCCCCTTCCCACACACGCCGATCCCTGACTCTACACGTCTAGTTCCCAGGCAGCCATTCCAATGACTCTTCAAACAATCAAAACACCCCACGTCTCAGATAAAACCTGTCAAATCTAAGAATTGGGAGATGGATTATGAGGTAAGTCAATGTGTGATGATCATTTTCAGAAGTGATTTATATCCCCACAGTGTGAACAATGTGAATTGTGCATAGACGCACAATCCCGCTTCTTCATTCCGCAACAGCCTCGCGCATAAGAGACAGGCGTCGAGACGTCCCCCAAATTAATCAAGCCATCTTCGGAGGGTATAAATATATAATGCGCGCTGTAATGGCTTGATCCTGTCATTACGGTGCACTATAATAACAGCGCTGGCCAGCCCGGCGTACAGCTCATTATTTAAACAGAGATAAAAACAAAATCCATACGTAAATAGAAGGGAATGAATGAAGCGAAAAGGGCATATTTTTTCACGCTGCTGGTTTTCTATTACAGTGACCCGGAGTGTCAGGGCTGGAGGAGCAGGCAGCTATCACAAGTCTGTGCTCAACGCTGTGGCCACGGGCTACTGCCCCAGAGCAGATACAGTGGGACAAAGGAAAAAGGTCAGTGCCATATTTTTCTCTGTGGAGACACTTTACCAAGCCACTGTGTTTAAATTGAATTTCCGTTTACTTCAAATTTACCAAGAGTATTTTCCACATAATCCATTCCTTTACATTTTCTTGGGGGGAATGTTCATGGTACATATGCATACACACATACATACGTACAGCATACTGCACATCCACAATATACACATTTTAATTTTAGCCAACAAACACCCGGTATTGTCATACAATGCCCGATAAAATGCAGACCTGGCTCGGCAAAATAATAGACGCTGCGAACCACGGGCCAAGCTGCAGAGTAATATTGTAATTATAACCAGGCTCTTTCTTCCTCTGCCCAAAGGGAAGTGTAATACCGCAAAGCCTGATGAAAAAGGACCCGGCAGCCCTGCTGAGGAACCATCGTCTCTGACCTCACTTCTGCACTGAGCAGCGGAGCTCACTGCCAGCTGCCCCCTCCCTCCCTCTGAATGCTAGTTAGAAATATAAATTAGGGAGTGGAGTGTGTGGATATAGAGCTCCTGAACCTGTACTACTCTGGGAATGAAGCCTTCAAGCACTGTCTGCCTATAATGCTTAATAGACTGTTTCACTGTTACCTCGGAGAAATCACAAATTTAGTATGCAGTAATTAGCTATTCACTGCTAAATTGAAATGAGGCGAGCTAATGTATAAGAAAGTTAAAAAAAAAAAAAGGAAATAACAGATATTTGAAGAAACATGACAGCCGAGACATGATATGAGTTCAGACAGCCCAGTGGGTGTAGAGGGAGGGAGGGTGGGAGGGAGAGAGAGTCAGAGAGAGATATAAAGACAGAGGGGGCGAGAGAGAGAGTGAGTGAGAGATAGAGAGAGAAAGACAGATGTGTTTGTGAGAAACAGTGAGAAATGACACAGAGCATTCAGAGCCCCTATCCTGAAAATGATAGGGGACCCTCTTAAAGCAGCCAGATCTATGCACATCCACGCCGTGGTAAGGTGCAGGGCAAAGGACACGTGTTAAAAAGGTAAAATAAAGCTGCTACTCTAATTGCCTGCTCCCACTTTAATTTGACTGAAAACTGCAGAGACAGGGTCATGGGCATTAATATCCGCTTAGGGATCCTCATCAGTGCTCAGAGCTGAAAGACTTACATGACCTCCAGACGGGCTGACTTGGAGTCGTTGCCGGCCTGAGAGAGGACAAGGCAGGTGTAGTCCCCGATGTCCCCTGACCAGGTCTGGCTGATGTGTAGGGAGCCGTCTCTTCGGCTGATGCGCCCCCCACTGGTCTGGCTGACCACGTTGCCGTCTTTCTTCCACACAAACCTACAGTTCAAATAAATGACTCAACTCAATGCAAGATCACGTTTTATGGTTTTCCCTCAGTGGGTGAGAATTAAGGATTCGGGGAATGCTGCAAATTATTTGGGTCTATGAGTGGGTGGTATCCTTGCTGGATTGGCCACCTGGTCCCTTTACAACCTTCCAATGTTAGCCTATGTTATATGGTAATTACGTCAATGTAATTTTTGCACAACGTAGGCTTTTCCTTTGAAGATAATTGCACCTTTAAAAATTTAGTTGGACGATAGCAACCACACCGAAATTTTGGTTTTATTATCCTGAACAAAATCTTCAAAGCAAATGCATTAAAGATTCAGAAGATCACAATGGCCAAGGTACACGACTACAATTTTTACATTTTTATTTTATTGAACAAAACTACTATTTTAGCCCCACGCAATATTAAGAGAAAACAACACAGCTCGCCTCAAACATGTACTTCAGCAAAAATAGCTGAAATAATCTGCCCAAATACCAACAAATGAGCTAAAAGATGTAAATACCCAGATTTGTCCATAAGAATAACGCAAACACACTGATGAGAAGGCTACTTAAGCTCATGTGAACACAAACAAACACGTTATTTATCAGTATTGGTAATTCCGTATAGAGATAAACCGCATTCTTGTACACGGTCAAACACGTTTTCTGTATTCTGTAATTAATCCTGTATACCAAAACAGCTACAATACCATATTTATGGAAATACAACTGTTTGCGGACATGTCCCACCTGACGGACACCCTGGTGTCATAGATGGCCTTGCAGTCTAGCACGGCCGTTGTTCCTTTGATGACACGCTGGTCCTTGGGGGGATGGGAGATGGATGTACGGCCTGGAGGACACACACAACCCAGGGGAGAGGAGAGCAGCGCTCAGCACATACGACCTGCCCACGTCTATATTTCAACTTACACAAGTTATACAAGTTATTATTCTTTTGTACGATTGCTTTTTTCTTTGGCTCTTTTTATGGTGCTGCATGTCTGTAAAATCTGTAATCTGTACCATCAGTGGGGAAAAATTAAAAGGAGAGATACATGAAACAGCATGAAGTGTACAGTAAAGGGACTGTGCAATTACACCAGAAAAAGGGTACATTTGTTATTAACCTTCTGGACACTTATATTTTTTAATTTAAACGAGCAACAAAGGGCATTATTCATGCTCTGTGGCATCATTAAGGGACCAAAGTGTGGCTGAACCGCCCCAACGGGGTTTCCTTTTATGGACTCGCTCATTTCTTCTAGTTAACAGCAGAGGAAAACGCTGATTGTTTTACAATAAAAACATCTTTGTTAGATGAATTAGGGGGCAATCGTCAGTAGAGTCAGGGCCCTGAGGTTAAGGTGGCGCGCTGTGTCTTACTCCACACGGTCAGGGAGGTGCTGGCCATCACGGCTCCCTCTGAGTTGGAGGCGTAGCAGGTGTAGTTCCCCGTGTCCTGCATGGAGATGGGCTTCACCTGCAGCCCGCCGGACTCCAGGAGAGTGAAGCGCGGGATCTGCACCGAGCCGCTGCCCAGAACCTGAGAGCCTGCGACGGGATCACACGTACGCCGTCTTACGCTTACGAAGGCGGGGCGAACGCAGCCCTGACATATTTTATCACCCGTTTGGAACCATCCCTAAGGGGATATCCCTCTGCAAATGCCATTCGCCGGAGCTCTCCTTAATAGGAAATGCGCCTTTATGCGTTTCAAATTTCCGTTTCGTAACTGGGGAAGCTCTGGCAACCGCTTAATGAATAGAGCAAGTGTTTGGAAATAATGATGAATCTTCTGTTGCGAAAAGGAATTATTTCCATAGTTGCTCATCAGTGGGACCAACTGCACACACATAAAAAATGCATTAAAATAATAGCTTGATGATTCTGTTTTTACAAGATATTTCAACAAAAATGGGACTATTTAGTATGGTTTTAAGATTTATTTATACGAGACACGATTATCTAGGGGAATTAACCATCTTAAAGTTGTTTTCACAACAAAAAAAGGTTTTCTTATTCGTTTATATTCATTTTCAATACAAAGAGCTACACACTGGACTCATTGTATTCAATGAAAGGGCCTTGCAGAAACATATCATAGCACTGTAACTGTCACTTCAACAAGCATCTGGTCACAAATGTCAATCCCAAACCAATATGCCACATAACTACACTTCTGCTATGGCAATATCTGTATTTAGTTAAGATATTCACTCTTAATGTACTGAGAACTGAAAAATCCCTTTCTCTTCAGGAGCCAACATCCTTTACCACACTAGAGCAGAACAAGAAAAAAGCAAATTAATTAAAGCACTAACGCTATCGGGCACTGAAGTGTGGGATAGCGGCTGTGTGATGTACCTCTCTTCCAGGTGATGGCGGGCTTCGGCGCTCCGGAGGTCTCGCACGTGAACACTGCCACCGTACCATCGGTGGCAGTGATGTCAGAGGAAGCCTTTGTGAAAGCCGGGGCCATACCTGCAGAGAAGCAGACTGAAGGTTCACTCGACCGTGATGAAGACAGCCGGGAAAGGCCTCGAGCCCGTCGCCGCTGCTGTTGCTGCTCTTGTTGGAGGCCAAGGAAATATAAAAGCTTTCCTATCCTGCTTTCATCAAAGGCGTGTTCTCTTTCATACCTGGACCCGAGTCCTCAGACAGAGATCAAAGGAAATTCATTTCCATTTCATATTTCAAGCAGACATCGTAATAAAGTAGGGCACTGCCACTTTGGCCTTCCTATCTTTTTTCGTCCATCCAATGCGGAAATCCGGTGCTTGTTGACTAATCAGATTTAATGGAAAGATAGAGACAGGTGCGACTGAATATGAACACAATGAACAAGTTGTCTCTAGGTTAGGAATAAAATTTAAAGTGGAGAGTGGAGCTTGGTGGAGCTATTACAACGTTTTGTTGAACCCGTCAAGACAAAATGGAACAACTTGGAATGAAAACAAGAAAATAGGCTAAACAAAAGCCTTTTACTGCTTAATTTTCACCAGCTGCTGTGGCCAGCAGTCTTGTGTTAGTCACCATATCTTTTAATGGGGATCAACCAGGTTAATTCCAAGAGCTGATGAACTCTCTAGGACCTCTGTGTCGGAAATAAAGTGGGTGTGGAGAACTAAACGTCTAGGAAAGAAATATAATGCCCTAAACAGCATGAGAGTTCAGCTTCTTGAAGTCGTTGGGTTTTCAAGAGTTTAAAATCAGCGCCGTACTGCAAGCTATCCAACTGGTTTTTGATGGGTTGAAATCTAAGAAAGTTTCTTTGAAGACCATACTTGCTGCTCTGCATACATACTGTATATATTATGTTCAGTTAGCAAAGCGGTGCACAACTAAAACAAAAACAAAAACAACTAAAACAAACTAAAACCAAAAACCCTGGTAAATAATGTCCACTGCACCTCCAGACTCAGCGGGGTTCAGAGGTCTAGAGCAGCCGTGGTAGTGATTACGGTGCTGCTCTCTGTGGTTTATTCATAATCTTAGCTCATGTCTGCCTGGAATAAAGATAGGCTGGAAAATGAGGACTCTGGGGACGGGCTAACATCCCCTGCTTTTAATTATGCTGGTCAATAAAGTGTTTTGGAGTTTCAAATATACAATCAATGCACGGCCACAGTGTTATTCAAAAACAAACCAAAGTGTAGTCAATAGGCCCTCTCTTTTCAGTGGAGGGATGACCACCAGTGATGTTTATGTTTTCCCCCTTTTCATTAGATCTCTGCTCATGCATGACAAAAAGGAAATCTCACTTGAAAAAAGAAAGTGCTACCTACTGTGGGAGTTCAGGAAGCAGAGTGTTTAAATGACGTCATTTTTTATTCTCTGTCTGAATCAATTAATTTGTCTTTTCTTCCTCTTAGTGGGGCAGGGCCCCCCCCAGACTTCTGCATGATCAAAGTGGTCATCCCACAACTCCCCAATTACATAAACAAATGAATAACCGCAGAGAAGCTTTCAGCTACTCTATATTTTGAATTGTTAACAGCACTATTGTATATGTATATACTAATTATCTACTAAGAGACCGTTCTCTGTGCATTGCCTCTCAACCGTGCACTATATTTTGCCCATCAGAAATGCATGAATCAAAGCATTTTCACCATCTTAAAATCAACCAAAGAAAATATATATATTATTTAGATTACAGAATAGTAAGGGCTCAAATATGGCAGTTGCCTTTAAATCCTAGTTTAACAGGTCTCCATACTTGCGACAAAATCCTCCTCACGTCTAACCTGTTCAAATAATGTTGCAGGAAGGTACAGCGTATGTTGCCGTACGTTGGACATTGCACTCACTTGTCACGACGAGGTTAGAATGAACCTGCATTTCCCCAGCAGAGTTCCTGGCGAAGCACTGGAAGATTCCGGCGTCGTTGGGGTGCACCTTTCGGACCTGCAGGCCCATGCTAGCCATCACTCTGTAACGAGGGTTATTGAGTTTGCCGAGTGGCACGGAGTCCTTGTACCATTCCAGCTTGGGCGTGGGGAGTCCTGCAAATTAAACAGACAAGGAAGACGAGATGAGCAAGAAAAAGCAGCGTGAAGAAAAAGACATGAATGCATATATCATGTCATGTGACATACATGTACAGCACAGTGAAGGGGCAGAAGGGATAAACTACCAGCCAGATCAATGACAATATGTTTTTCCTCTGCCATTTTTTATAATGTGACACCACTACAGGCAGAGACCAGTGTAATAAATATTGTGTGACCAAAATCACATTACGTTTGGAATTTTTACTTCAACGCATGCATATCACTCAATCACCAGTACAGGTGCCAGAATGTGTGACCTGTCAAATGTTAGCGCATACCACTCTATGATCCTCTGATATTTTCTTTGGCATACTTTCATTTTGTTTAAAAGCCTTTTTCTTTAATAACATGCATTCATATCTTAAGTGAGGATTCAAAAGAACAGTCTTGAGATTCAGTGTCAGATGGTAAGAGATGCCATCTGACTTGAAAGATACAAGCGATTCTTCACAACAGCAGGATTTCTTCCCTCTTATTGAAAAAACTACTGGTAAATCTGATAACTCTCATGGTTGCAGACACATTACCGTCGATCATTTAACAAACTGTTCTTTGGTAAGTAAAAACTGGTTCAATACTCAATTACCATAAAGTTAAATTTGAGCATAAAAGGCATAATAACCAAATCCATTCTTTCCATCTGACAGCTGTAAAGTGTTACAAGCAAATGTAAGCATTCAATTGAGATGTCAAAACTGATGTCAAATTCTTGTGCATAAACATTCTTAAAGCAGCTGTATACAGCATGTACTGTGTGAAGCTGTGTGAAAAAATGTCTGCTAGGTTATAGAATCAAACAAACACTGGCTGGCTGATTTCCATTGCTTTATTGTACAATAGTTAAGCATGAGAGACCATGCTATATTGTGTATGCAATTAAAGGGTGTCGTTAGGCACGATGCACAGCAGAGCTAGCTATACACTTACTACTTTTTTTTTTTATTTAATAAAATAGCACAATAAAGAAATAAATATGATATTTTTTTTTAGAGAGGCGAACAGGTGTACCGTATCATAACAGTTACTATTGGTGATTTTAGCACCACTTTTAATGCTGTGTGACCAATCAGCAAACAGCACAAAAGACAAAGATATAGTTAATTCTATACTCTTTGGTTGGACCATGGCTTGGATAAGTGCTCAATTATTATTGGCTAATAAGCGTGTGCATATACAACTACCAAAATAAAGCACACTTGTGTGCGGACACATACAGTACTGTTCAAAGGTCTTAGGCACAATACATTTTTTATATAAATTTCTTCTTAGATGTATATTTTTTGTCTTCTGCACTAGTGTGTCAGTAGAAAAGAGCACATTTTAGATTTCCAAACATTCATTTTCCAAAAAATTTACTTCAGCAAAAAGAAGAACAAAGTTCTGCAACAGATGGTATGGCCTCCACAGAGCCCTGATCTCAACATGATCGAGGCTGTCTGGGATTACCTGGACAGACAGAAGTAAGCGAGACAGCCAATGTCTGCAGAAGAACAACCTACCAGCTGACTTTCTTATAAAACTGCACGACAGTGTACCTAAGAAAATTTATGCAGTTTTAAAAACAAAGGGTGGTCACATCTCAGTGATTTTGAAATATGGGTGGAAATATGGGTGGTTGCACGTATGGCAGGAGCTTCAGTGACAAACTTGCTGATGTTTCACGAGGAACACTCTCCAAGGTCAAATTGGCATGGAAGTCTTTAAAGGCATCATCAGTTAGGGGCAGTTGTGGTTAAAATCGCATACTCCTTTATCGTGATGTCCAAGAAATGGTTTGAGATGCAAGGCAAAACAAACAAACAAGCACCTCAGTTGACCTCAGGTGAATCAGTTGACTACAAATATCTAGGGCGTGAGCAGGCAGTTTAATCAAGAACAGTCCGTCAATAACTTTAACGAGAGGGATACCATAGTTGGTTTTTCCTTTATTTTGGAAGTTACCTGTATAATGCATATCACAGTGTAAAATACTTCTCACTTTTAAAACAAGTTCCAAGCTGGCTTTATAAATAAGGACCAACATTACTGTTGCCAGGGATAGCTAATCTGGTGATATGCTTTGCTTCAGAAATACACATTGCTAACTATAAGTAACTATATAGTATGCTAGCTAGCACTACTAATGACTGGCTGCCTCCTAAGCTCTCTACAATAAGTACACAGAGTCACGTAAACTCAAATAGGTAACCCAAGTCAGCTAATGTTAGGCACTAATCTAGCTAGCTAATACTGGCTCCTTAAGATACAGCACTAATATACTAATTAGCTTGCTAATGCTAGCATTCTATATGCATAATCCAGAATTTTCATACAATTTCCAAATATGTTTCCTGTTTTATTTTGATTGCCTGAACACCTTATTTTGATTGCCTGAGGTTTTACTACTATCTGCAGCACAAGAAATGTAATATTATTCTCCATTCCATCTTCACAATGTAGAAACAATTGATGCACACATACCGATATGTGATAATTTTAACTTGATAAGTATTTTATTTTTTTGTACATTTGCATGGTAAGTGTCGTGGTAAAAGCGATCCAAGCCGCTCAGTGATGTATATACACTTCTGGGGTGGGAACGGCAGGAGGCTTCATCGCCACCCAGGCGTGTGTATATATCATCAGAACCGCAGTTTGTTGTGGTTCATATTCCTTACTAATTAATCACAACTACCTCATTAAAACAAACTCCCAATTCAAGAGGAAAAAAAACATTCTTCCTTCAAAAAAGAGACAAGTTTGTGCCACCTGCTGCTAGAAAGCAAACTACCACGCAAGCAATGTGAAGTTCCAGTGAAATAGACCATAAAATAGGCAGCAGTTTTTTTTCCACACAATGTTGCTCAAGGGGTACACCACTAACACAATACGTTTCACAGGATATTTGGATATTATCTGTTATTATAGCATTTTAGCTTGTGTGTGCTTCCTCCAGCCAACTATGACGGCATTCTTTACTGTTCCATAGTGCATTTCAGTGAATGCACAAACTAAAAACAAAATCCCCACCCTCACAACAGAGTGCTTTGAAAGCATGCTTCAGGGAGAGGCTCCAAAGAAGATACAATGCTGAAATAACAAAAATACTCCATCCTCAAAACATCCTATTCTAAAGAGCCAGGTAAGCTGTTTAAGCTTTAGAGAGCCACAACACATTTAATTATGATATTCAAAGATGTGCCAAAGATCCATTCTCCCTGGCAGAGTGCTGTGGACTTATCTTATCAAAAGCAACATACACAGCTCATATCTTTTCCCATACTTAGGCAATTCAAGTTAAGTACCTCAAGGGTACAATGCCAACAACCTACAACCTTAGGGTTCCCTAACCATTATGCTTCACTTTCAGAAAGTGCACTGTCCCATGTTACCTACAACCTTAGGGTTCCCTAACCATTATGCTTCACTTTCAGAAAGTGCACTGTCCCATGTTACCTACAACCTTAGGGTTCCCTAACCATTATGCTTCACTTTCAGAAAGTGCACTGTCCCATGTTACCTACAACCTTAGGGTTCCCTAACCATTATGCTTCACTTTCAGAAAGTGCGCTGTCCCATGTTACCTACAACCTTAGTGTTCCCTAACCATTATGCTTCACTTTCAGAAAGTGCACTGTCCCATGTTACCTACAACCTTAGGGTTCCCTAACCATTATGCTTCACTTTCAGAAAGTGCACTGTCCCATGTTACCTACAACCTTAGGGTTCCCTAACCATTATGCTTCACTTTCAGAAAGTGCACTGTCCCATGTTACCTACAACCTTAGGGTTCCCTAACCATTATGGTTCATTTTCAGAAAGTGCACTGTCCCATGTTAACTACAACCTTAGGGTTCCCTAACCATTATGCTTATCAGATTATATTTGAGAAATGAAGCATAGACAAACAGCATGGTGATTTATTTTTCACAGGCAAAATTCTAATCAAAATGTAATATGAAAAATGGAAATGCAATCTTACATTTGAATTTAAATTTCCCAATCAAAAGTAAAAATCTTTTCTCAAAATTCTAATTCAATAATGTAATTTGCATTTGATATACTAGTATTTACATTTTATTTAAACAGAGATTTTCACGCTTTATTAGATTTAATTAAAAGATACAAA
Source organism: Ilyophis sp. 1 JC-2022 (assembly GCA_022702515.1). Classification (NCBI taxonomy): domain Eukaryota; kingdom Metazoa; phylum Chordata; class Actinopteri; order Anguilliformes; family Synaphobranchidae; genus Ilyophis; species Ilyophis sp. 1 JC-2022. Next base: position 32,859,986 of record CM040405.1, on the reverse strand, counting down.
TTGTGAAATTAAAATATATTTCCCAAACTACATGGGTACTATATGTTTTATATGATTATGCAATGAAATGATGCAAAAATTTAAGTCACTTACCTTATATGCATTTTCACTCTCTAACAATTCATTTAAATGTCATTATCAAAGACAATACTACGCTACAAAGATGGCAAAATTTAAATGGTTATCTAAGTATAAAAAATTAAACAGTGCGTCCTGTCTTTGCCATTAAATATATTCGCTAATAAGCTACAAATGTGGCCAAATTTAAATGGTTATCCAAATGTAAAAAGGGAAACGGCGCTGAGATTGTGTCCGAGATTATTGGTTCGGTACTACATATTTTTTTTGCAAACCAATTGAATAGATAACATTGAACCAACTGTAATGAGCTAACTAGCTACATACGCTACTTGACGGAATGTTAAGTCTAGTATAATCACACATTGTTTCTTATTATTTGTATATGTATTATGGGCATAACGGTTTAAAATATGATTTTGATTGACTGATAATAAAATTCCTTGTTAGAGAGTGCAAATGCGTATAAGGTAAATTACATTTAAATACAGTATTATTGCATAACCACATGACATATGCAGGCAGTTGGGGAAATACATTGACATTTTCCAATTTGTATTATCATTGGAATAAAGCTAATCATAAAGTGTGTATTTAATAACTGTTTAAATTAAATGTCAATACTAGTATATGAAATGGCTAATGTAACTGACATTATTGAATCTGAATTAGAATTTTGAGACAAAATGTGGATACACGAGTGGGTAATTTAAATTAAAATGTAAGATTACGTTGCCATTTTACATAACACATTTTCAGTAGAATTTTGCCTGTGATATGCTTCCATAGGCAGTGTCCTTTTAACCACTGTATTTTAATGTCACTTAACATTCCGTGTAATTGTAAAAGCATGCATTTGACAAGTAAACCCATACGGCATGTACAATTTAAAGAAAGATGACAAGGGTGAGAGACTAGGCTAATAAGCAATGGGGAAATAATATATACTGTATATAGATATAGATATATAGATATTTATATCTATTCCCTGATATGTGTGTTAATCTCAGGGGTAGCTGAAAGTTTGAAAATATTTTCATGTATTTTTAGTAGGGTTGTCATCACATTAGAATAATGCAAACTATCTTCTTGGCAGACCTTCTCAGAGAAAGACAATTATTCTTGCTAGAATAATATATTAGTTTTACAAATTTTACAAAACATAAAAAGCTACCAGTAGTTTGTGTAGGTGATGCAGTTGGTATTGGATCACTTACGGTATTGATTTGTGAATGCTAAACAAAATATTTAAGCCCACGTTTGTTATGCATGTATAAAAATTAATTAGTACTGGGCATTTTGAGTCAATGGTTCCTATCTGTTATAGACTTGAGGACAAAGTAACATCATTATAACTAAATGGAAATTTCTGGCTTGATTAAAAATGATTGCAGCTTTGTAGACAGCCTTGACCCAGGTAATGTTTGACATTTGTATATTTTCTTCCATTGATGCTGCTGCATATTTACCGGCGGAATTCAGATACCTTTCACAAGAGTAGAGCAGCTAGCCTCCTGGCTGTGAGTGCACTGCTTTACAGCTACACCATCCCGCTGCCCTGGCCTCTATGTGGGCCCCTCAAGCACACACTCCAGCAGCAACAGTGGACAGTGCTAGGCACGCTCAGCCAAGGGAAATGGAGTAATGATGGCGCAAACAGACAGTAGCACTTCCCTACAGCTTCATTGATGTGCTACATAAGATGGCCACACTATTCCTGTTCCCCAAACACATTCATTTTGTATTCCCTTCTTCTCAACCACTTAATACCAAGCAATCGAAGACTCAATCTGCAGACGTCCCGAGGCTTTTCAAATTTAATTAAACTAGTTCAGAGCTTGATGACAAGATTCACATACTGGGAACAAGAATATTGACATGTAATAAGCCACTTGACTTAGAATACTGTATGACCACTGACCCTCTGAGCGTGTGTGTTTTTCACAAAACAGAAAAAAATAACTCAAACTGAGATGCACTGGGCTACATTTTTCAAAGAGGAAAAAGGCACTGACATTAAGTATTCTATATATAAACGCAGGGGTGCCAATAATTGTGGCACATGTGGTTTTGTTAAAAATAATTAATTCTTGATGAGGGATTTTTCTTCAATTCTTGATGAGGGAAATTTACTTCAGTTAAAGGCTGGATTTTTCTCATTTTTTCAATGTGAGATTAAGCTAATTCACCAAACAGTGAATTTTTTATAACTCTTTTTACTCATCTTTACCAGGGGTGCCAATAATAGTGGAGGGCATTGTATATAGGGCTCTCTTTTTGAACAATACAGAACAGAGAAGGATACATATATAGGGCTGTTTTTGAACAATACAGAACAGTGAAGGATACATATATAGGGCTCCCTGATAACATCTCAGATGTTGAAGCAGAGTGTTTTCCCCTCAGTCAAACAACTGCTGATTTTAGCTATGAACCCTTTACTCTTTTCTTCCCTAAAGGTGCAGCTAGGCAGAAGGCTCAAACATCCACTGAAGCATGTTCGTGTTGTTATGCCACTGGTCTCGCGCTACACACAGCACCATTAGCAAGGCATTAGAGGATAGTGCATCTGTTTTGGCAGTAATTCAAGACTGTTCAATATAATGCACATTTTCACATAATCACAGTGGCTGAGCCCCAGTATATCAAAACCATTTGAAACAACTCGCAAAGCTCGCAACAATTATTAAATCACAAGAAGTGTAATTGTAAATTGTACACAGTTGCAAACTGCGGGTACCCATATACAAAGTAAACCGGGCCATTCCATAGATGCAGGGCACGCACCAGCATTGTTTAATGGAGACTGTATACTGTCTAAAAGTATATATTATAGTATAGTATAGACAGTACAGTATAATATAGTAACACTTGCAATTTTGCTTTCTGACATTATGGGCCTGCTTTACGAAGGCCTTTAATGTGTGCAAAACATTTTAGCACACGCAAAACTAATAACACAACCAATGATTGGTGCAAAACAAACCAATCATTTTGTGCTAAAAGGTCCTGCATGTTTCTCCATACAGCTTGTATTCTGGACAGGCAGACAGGGTTGTAGTTTGTGTTCTGACCAAGACCAACCAAAGGCTTAAAATTACTATTAATAAGATGAACTGTGGTAACAACAGTATGGTGGACTGAAATACTTATAAAACTACAAAGAATAGGTATGATATGACCAAATGACACCAAGTATTGCTGAAAGTGCAGAAGCTAAGCAGATATGGGTGTGATCAGTACTTAGATGTGACGCCTCTTAGCAAAATCTAAGTCGCTGCTCGTAGAGGTGTTTGCGGACCATTAGGGGGCAGTCCTGTCTCTGGGCCAAAACAGAAATCCAATATCCCCGCACGAGTGATACTGTGCTGTAGAAGATGCCACCCTTCAGATGAGAAGATAAACTAAGGTCCTGACTCACCGTGATCATTAACAGTTGCATGGCACATTCTGAAAGAGTGTTAAACAAAGTATCCAGGTCACATTCCCCTAATCATCCCCCATGTCTGTTTGGTCATGCAATCCCTTCCTACCCACACTGACTGCTCAGATTAATGCTAATGGTAATTTACTTTATTTACCTTGTTAACTAAAGGTTAAAAAACATAAGTAAAAAATAAGAGCAACCACGACCACAGTCACCGGTGAGCTCTCACCTCTGGCCTGACATGGGATGTCCACAGTTTTCTCCACTTCTCCCATGGTCTTCCGCTTGGGCTCCACCGTAAAGTACGGCACCTCTGCAGATTGAAAAAAATAAAAATAAAAATTTAAAAACGCCCCATCAAACAACTACTTTTTACTAGTCCTGAGAGGACAACATTTTCATTCGTCTAGAACCCGGCGTGTTAATTACACCCGTACTGACCCTTTCGATAATGTGGAAGCTGATGCTGGGCAGAAGTAGAAGTCATAGTTATATACAGACCTGGGTTCAAATAGTATTGGTTTTGGATTCAAATACTTTTCTGCATTTGACTAAGCTTGCCTGGTGTATTGGAACAATTCTGTTCCTCCTAGTAGGCTCAAATGCACCAGGCAAGATCAATAGAGCATGGAAAAGTATTTGAATCCAAAACAAATACTATTTGAACCCAGGTCTGGTTATATAACAGAAGTTATATGGAGAGAGCAGTAATGAAGCAGATTGAAAAACACTTTAACCGGGCGTGGCAGAGTGCGCCTCCCTCTTGGATATTCACCTCAGCAGCTGAGCTTCACGGAAAAGGGACAACAATTTCATTATTATTATTATTATTAATATTCATATTAAAAGAGCACTTGACTGCTGGGTTTTGTGTTAGCAGTTCTATACTTGATGTTTTTTCTTGTAGTTACTTTTCCCCAGGGAGTATAAACAGTTTATAAAACTATAAACAACTTTATAACAATGCCACTGATAATGGACCTCCATTAATACAATTCAGAGTTAAGCACGGAGAGCAGAAGGGTAATGCCAGCTCTGGATGGCTCATACTTCAAAGGGGAATTTGCACTCTCACTCTCTCTCTCTTTCTCTCTCTCTCTCTCTCTCTCTCTCTCTCTTTCTCTCTCTCTTTCTCTCTCTCTCGCTCTCTCTCTCTCTCTCTCGCTCTCTCTCGCTCTCTCTCTGTCTGTCTGTCTGTCTGTGCTTTACATGGCAGACGTTATAGTGCGCCTACTGCATGTATAAGCAGGTGAATGCATACATATTCAGAGACCCAGAGTCAAATTCTAACAATATAAATACTTGCAAAGTCCCCCTGGCTTACACATAATGCCACACATAATCCTTTGAAGGCGTGCATTCAGCTTCTGAAGTCATCCAGAGCGAGAGTTGTGACACAATTTATTCATTGTGTTGCTTGCGTCTTTATGCATATGCATTTATGTTTTCCCCTCACTCTAATCACAAAAGGCAAACTGTCAACCTGTTCTATACATGATCACTACCTACCGAATGAATGGAGAGGACAGGCTATTTCATATTTCACGTGCTGTTTAGTTCTACGGGTCATTCATCCAGTGACTGTATACAGTATGACTGTACTACATATGAATAAGCTCCATGCTAAAAATGGCGGTTCTACATGTAGCTATTTAAAGTAATTCGTACATTCATATGATAGGACTTTCTCGGTTCAGTCGAAAGGAAGCATTTATTTACTAGTGCAGTCAAGAGAAATGGACTCTTTGTGGCCACGGGTACATTGCTACTGTACCCCTGAGGGAGATATTCTACCACTTGTCCAGAAATAAATGGAGCTATATAAAGGGTTACAGACAGTGTTAGACAGCATGAAACATCACTTGTCACACTAGATGAGGTCACCCTCTAAATAAATAAATAAACAAATAAATATAAAAAACAACGCCAATACTTAAATGTCAAAATAATAGCACCAAAGAGCATTAATGTTATCTCGCTTCAATCGCTTCCCTGCTTCTGTTTAAACGACTGCGTGGGACACGTTCGTGAACAAATTTCATGTGCTAAAATGCACTGCGCATTGGACCCATTATCTGATAGTAATTATCGTGTTGTTTCTGCCTGGGTAAATACTGCATTTAATACGAGAAGCAACCGTATTGCCATTAAGATTTAAACAAGAAAAAACAAAAAGAAGACACTTAGTTGTACTCATCAATCCATTATGTGTGCGTGCCGCAAGCCTGAAGAATACATGACAAGAAAAACGCTGTTGAGCACAAAAAGACGACAAAACGGCAACGCACATCGCCACGTGAATCGGGACGAGCCGGTGTGAAACGAACTGCACATTGACGAACTGTAATTCCGATATAATACTGAACAACCGGCATACATGCTCGTCACACAGTGACTAATTTACAAGCAAATAACCAGGCCAGCAGTACACATGCAAGAAGGTCCGTCCTGTTTGCGCGCTCCGGGTGTTTGCTTATGCTAAATTAGCACGAAGCGAAGAGAGTGTAGCTGACAGTCTTAATGCCCGAGGCTGTTTGTTACTCCTCATCTCATATGAATCCAAAGAAGGAAAAACATGTTCCAATGATTCAAAGACAACAAAAATGCCTAAGGTCAAACAAACAAGGATGAAGGGGAAGCAAATTATTTACTCTAAATGATTCACTGTGCAGACAGTCAGTCATAGTCACTTTGAACAATCTGCACATCATTACAAACAGATACACATGCTAATGTGGAATCTTCTCAGTGTCTTCTGCAAACAGGCAGCTCAATTTTGCTATTAACCCTCGGCTTGTGAGTTGAAAAATTTGGGAATAATTAAGATCCTCTTGACAACTGTCGGTTCTCACTAGTCTCCAGTACAGCAAAGAGTCAGAAGTGCAGCCCTTGCACACGCTCTGCAGGTTGGGCAGTCCTCCTACCAGCAGAGGCCACTGTGTAGCTCTCGCGTAGCCGAGTGGAGGCGAGGCTTACCTGTGATGAAGAGGAATGCCCTGGCCTCCGCTACTTTCACGCTGCTGTCCAGCAGGGCGGCCTCGCACGTGTACGGCCCCGCGTTGGTAGAGGTGGGGTTGGAGATGGTCAGCCTCCGCCCGAACGTCCCCACTCCACCCGCCAGCTTCACGCCGTTCCGTTTCCAGGAGACACTCAGCTTATCAACTGGCCTGTAATGTGAGGGAGCACAGAAAAGCGCCTTCAGCACAAAGGGACCTGGGCGTCAACGTGAAGTCCACCGGCAAAGCTCGAAGCTGACTGCGCAGAGAGGGGCGTTTGTGTTACATTTGCCTTATTAGTTTATATTCCTCCCACAAATGCACTTTGCACAGTCTGCTCTGGCTCTGATCATAGGTTCCTCTCACCATCCTCCAGTAAATGAACACAGGATTTACAGAGAACAAGGGTATGAGTCGCTGCGCACAGTATGGCTTTGCATTCAGAGACCTGCTCAATATGGGGTACTGAAGACAAGTAAACAATGCAAAAGGCAGCACAAGACCACAAGACTCCAAGCAGTGAGGAATTTCACATGAGCATTATGGCGACATTACATTGCAACTGGCATGCAGAAGAATAAAAGGGCCGCTTGTTCAAGGTGAAACTCTAAGGGGAAGTTGTTTACTCAACCGTTTTTCCTCAAAAATAATGGAACTCGAATAATAATAATAAAAAACATCCAGATACATATCCAGAACATTCTGATTTGACATTTAATTTTCTTTGATAATAGATTTTATCAGTAAAATCTGACAGAAAGATACACTAAAAATTATTATTCATAATTGCATTTGGTGCCTGCCTTATCTATTCAATTCAGTTTCCATGGTCTGTGAGAAACACCAATGTATTTATATTGCGCAGACTCATTTCTCCTCTCCAAATGGCTGTGTTGTTGTTTGCAAATTAAAATGGCTGAACCAGTGGAGCTGATTGAAGCTGGCAGATGGGTCTGTATGTGTGATATTAGCAGGCGTGCCTAGAGGCTGCCGGGGACTGACCTTGCGTTAGCCACACACTCCAGCGTGACCTCATTGACCCCTGCCACCACCGTGGTGTTCCTGGGAGGGACCACAATCACTGGAGCCACCGGGTCTGCTGGAGCCTCCGAATCTGTCCGTGGATGAGAGTGTCATAACACAGTCCCACCCTACTGTATACAGTGAGCTATGACCATTCATAACACAGACCCACCTTACTGTATACAGTGTGCTATGACCATTCATAACACAGACCCACCCTACTGTATACAGTGTGCTATGACCATTCATAACACAGACCCACCCTACTGTATACAGTGTGCTATGACCATTCATAACACAGACCCACCCTACTCTATACAGTGTGCTATGACCATTCATAACACAGACCCACCCTACTCTATACAGTGTGCTATGACCATTCATAACACAGAGCCACCCTACTCTTTAGAGTGCAATGCTAATTCATTACACAGACACACAATGTACAGTATGCACCGCAGGACAGAATATGATTGGCTGGGCCATTACTATTTCAGAAATATGCTTACATGATAATCTAGAGAAGAAGTATGTCCAAGGAATCCTCTCTTTCTCCCCCCACTGTAAAGTGTGAGCAACACCCTTGTAAACAGCTCAAACTGTTTTGTGCACGACTGCGATACAACGCTACAGTACCGTCTTTTTCAAGAAAGGTCATGCTGAGCTACAAATTAGATTGGGAGACAGATCCTCTTCTGTGCGCCATTAAGGTTGCAGTGACAAAAGGACTAATGGGTCTTGCGTGGTGACATTGAGGAAAGATCGTTTTAAGGACCTTAATTAAGAACGGGGGGGAAAATTCCCACCCCTCCCGGGCATGCCATGGTGGCTCATTTCACAAACATGAATAGTTAAAGCATTGCACCGCGCGCCGTGGTGTTCCCAGTTTGGATTACCGTGTGCTTTTTAACCTCCCTCATTAACCAAGGACCCCTTAAATGTGTCTGCCTCTCCTGGGACTTAGGGAATCTATGGGAACAGCAGGCACACTAAATAATTGATAGATTACTTGGCAGTGGTCCTGAGTTGGAGTCGTGGAGGAGTAAAATCTAAATGTTTACTCTTGAATCAATGTAACAGCAGAGCCGGTGAGGGATTGCTAAATCACAGGGCTCTTTTTGTATGACTGCACGTGGATGTGCGTATGTGTGTGCTCGTAGTGTGCAAGTCTACGTACGTGCACACATTCACACACATGTGCACCTGTGTACGGGTGTGTATGCGTGTGTGCGTGCCCGTAGGTTTGGGGTATGTGTGCATGTTGAAATGCGTATATGTGCGTGTACATGTACATGCATGCACATGTGTTCATATACTGCATGTGCATCTGTGCGCCCGTGTGTGTGTGCTTCCACTTGAGGACAGTTAACTGTTAACTTTCACATTTTTACTTCTTCTCTTGTGTTTCTTTATTCTAAATAAAATGATCCTACAACACAAACGAGCTCTTTTGAGACGCCAAACTTAAAAGGAAAAGGCAATAAAGGGACTCACACCCACTCTATTAGAAAACAACTGGAAAGTCACGATCACAACAACTAGCTCCATTTGTGTCATCGGAAATCAATGAAGAACTAAAATATTGAGATCTTAGAAAAATTAATGCAGAAATTAAAATGAGGTGTTGAAGCATGTGAATCTACTCTTTGATGTCTTCTTTGAAGAAATGGTACATGAATCTAAGTCTCAAGCTTTTCAGCTGGTTTTTTTTTTTTACTTTCAGAAAGCTCTGAAGATGCATCAAGAATATGCAGACATGGAACAAATGCGCCAAAACAAAAGCAGGCAAAAAGAAGTAAACAGGTTGATGAAGACCACCAAAGCAAAGCAACTGCTGCCAATTTCCTGCATCAAAATCAATGTTTAAGGTTACTTTTGCTTTGTCACACGTGTATATTAGATTATGTTTTTGGAAGCAATAGCAGCATTCTAGTTGCTTTGGTTTTAAATAAGCACATAATGAACTCATTGTTGTTTTAAAGGCGATAGCTGTTTTTGCCCCCCTAGTAAACATCAATTTCATAGATTTTTGGGGGGGGGGGTAAAAACACAACATTACAGTATGAAATGTAAAAAAATTAAATAAAATAATGTTTTGAACACAACAATATGGTTTCCTGACAAAAGCAATGGGGGCAGCTCTAAGGAAGAAAGAATAGAAAGTGTGCCATACGCCTTCGTGATGAACTCTTTCCCTCACCTTCCATCTGAAGGGAATAAAGTCGATTCTCCAGCAAGGCCACTGTTTGTGTATATAATGTGTTGTGACAGAATACATTTTGTATGCAGTTTCTGAGACCTCTAAGAGCTCGTTTCAAGTCAAATTAGAGAAGCAGTCTGAAAATCAAATAATAGGTGGCAAATAATTCATATAGGTGCTACAGAAGCACGGACAGACGGCGGGCACGTGACGGCACGGCTCTCCGCGGGTCTTTGTGCGTGGTGCGGGCCTTTTACGCGGTGCCCGTCTTGTTGTACGTGGCAAATCTGAAATAGCTGCGCGATAGGGTGGCGCGCAGAGGACGGAATATCTCGGCTGACCGATAATTGGATCATGGTAAAAAAATTGCAGTAAAACTCTTGTCAGAGGCGATAAGCTGAGCTTTAAAAAAAGACTTATGACGCATTCATAACTAAATGTCCTGACCTCGGAAGTCCAATGGCGGTAACTACACACCAAATTCCCAAATAGACTGGGAAACAATGTCCGGCTCTAACAGGATTGGAAAAGCTTTAGAGGAGGGGCTGCAAGCAATCCCATCTGACGAATTAAAAACAAAAAACATGAAAACAGAGATTACAGCGTGTCAAGATATTAAATTTGTCCATCAAAGCGGTTTGTTGTTTTTTAAGCTGGGCCCCTGAGTGTGGTAAAGTGTGGAACACGTGTGGGCCTGCTGACGCTCTGCGTTATTAACACAATTACCGCCTGTGTAGTCAGGCCTTTGCGCAGCGTTCAGAAATACCGCACGGAGAGATGAAATAAGTGGCAAGGCCTCCACGTGTGACTGAGGTGTGTTAGAGGTGCCAAGTATAATGAGAAATCTTCACATTGTGGGGAGGAAAAAACAGGCCCCACGGGCCGGCGAGAGGTGCTCTCTCCCTTAAGTGGCAGCTTGGAGTTTTCTGCCTGAATTCGATAGCTGGGTCGGAAGTCCCCCTCCCTCCCTCCCTTTCTCTCTCTCTCTCTTTCTATCTCTCTCTCTCTCTCTCTCTCCAGTGCTTTAAGGAGAGAGAGGAGAAACCAATAATTTGATCCTATCCACCAGGGATCTGCTCAGCTTGGCTCATTAGTTTTCTGTGTTGACAGGCAATGTCATGTTGCATCCTTTAGCCCCTCCAGTTTCATCTTCCTCCCCAGAATGTCAAAAAAGCCCAGAATGAGATTCAGAATGAATCCCCCCCCCCCCCCCCCCCCCCAATTCCCCTCCAAAAAAAATGCATTTCTCCCCGTCGCCCTGCCGGCCCTTTTATTCCCAGACAAAGATGTGATCGTAGTTATATATTTATTTTAGCATCCGACAACCAATTCCCTGCTTCTAGCGCTGCACAATTTCCCCTTCACCGGCCATGCTTTGCCTCAATCTGATCCAGGCGTTAATTGAACTGAACACGACCCCTGTGCGAACACGGCGTCGGGTGCTCGGCTGCCTTTGCAGCGGCGAGTCACGGCTCCGTGCCTCCATTACTGAGCCCATCCCCGGGGTTCCTTCTTATCACATTTATAAAAGAATTTCAACAGGTTTGGGTCTACAGTGCACTCATATTATGCTACTCTGAGAGAAAAGACCAAAAGAGAGCAAACTGCTACAATATTAGCTGCAATACCACAGGCTCTCAATGAAACCTACCTAAAATGGAGGCTGGGTCCCTTCTTACATATTGAGCTCTTTGCCAGTGGCTGAGAATTGGACGTCCACTTATAGTATCGAAAACTTTCATGCGCCATGTTTGAAATATGGAACGTTCATGCTGTGGGACGTGAGCACTGCCGGTTGAGTATCCACAGTACTAGCTCACGCTAGGGTGGCTAGGAGACTGAATGCGTTCCACCACCAAACGATCAAAGCCGAAGCTAGGATGGGTGAATGCACTGAAGGGAGTTCTGGACACGGGCGGTTTCAAAAGTTTAAGATCCACGCAATAACTTTTTCCTGAGCCAGCAGAGGGTGCTGAAAGAGAGCCGTGATATTCCTGTATTATTTCAGCCTCTGGAGTAGTTGTCTTTAGACAGCCAATTTCATTATTGACTCCTGACAGATTTCCTACAACGGGAAGAGAAAACAGAGAAAACACTTTGGAACTGGAATCCCTCGAGTTTGGCAAACTGTCTTACCAAGTGTTCCTCGGTTCTTCTTGCTTACTGTCCGGCAGCAGGGAGAAAGGGAAAAGGACATTCTGTAACTTTTTAGGGTACAATTTTAAAAGCATGCGTTACCCATACAACACTGCAGACTTTAATCTCTGAAACATGGTGTAAAATCCAAGAGACACAAACACAAAGCAGAATAGCAGTAACTGAAATGTTTTTACACATTCACTCCCTTGCGACATGATTTGAGTGTCGTGGGTGCAGTTTATTAAAGAGACAGTAGCTTAAAAATAAATGTGTACATTTAAAACTGCAACACAATGGTCGGAATGCTTAAAGCAAATATTTAGCAGATGTAAAAAAAAAAATAAAGAGAGCGTATGACATCTTTTCATTTACTTAAGGGCGAAAGGGTTCTTATCAAAACATACTTAATACTTCAACAACAGTAGATCAATTCAACCTAATGAGCAAACAAACAGTGGCCCTGAATCTATAGCCGACTGATTAACACTCTGAGGCACGTTAGCTCAGCTCGTAACATATTGGAAATTGAACCGGAAAGAATTAGACAATTTGCAGCAACGCTTATCTGCAAATTTGATTCCTTTACCTGAATCTGTGTCGTGGCCTTAATTTAGACCTCATCAATTCAGCTGAAGTAGAGACGAATGATTTATGCAGCGCTGCACCCAAAATGCTGCTCGTCAAATTAAGGCACTTGATGAGCAACAGAGGGGCTGCCAGATTGCTGCCAAAACAGAGCCACCAAAGTCATGAAACATTCAGCCCTCCAGGAACCGGGAACCTCCAGAGCACAGGGCAGGAATTCCATCGGCAGCACGTTCTGATGTGAAGTGGGACATAGCGGGATAGCGGGATGCATTTCCAAACAGAGCTCTGACACTCATTTGTAAGTAGTCTATACTAAAGTATATACTGTCCTTCCTGCCATAACGATGATCTTGAGTTAGTTTGTTTTGTGCTTTTGTTACTGTAGGTGTAGGCTGTGAGCCAAATACAGGTGCACACAAATCTGATAGTCTGAAAAATATTGGCATGGTTTGGGGATGCAAATTTCTGTGTTTTTCAAAACTTGTTGAATGCTTCCCTGTTCGGGATGACCTGAGGTGTCAAAACAGAGAGCGGAGGAGAGCACCGGAAGACAGACAAGAAAATAGAAAATACTGCAGGAAGAATAAAGTGGAGAAATAAACGCCATAATCGAACAAAATAACTAATCAGAGCCCAAAGGTCACAGTGATGGGGAAAAAAAAGACTGCAGACTTTTTAAGGGAGGATGAGATAGGAAGCCATGGATGAAGTGAATAAAGTGTGAGGAATGAGAGACCGGCAGAGGGCTTGACTGAAAACGCAAAGTGTGAGGAATGAGAGACCGGCAGAGGGCTTGACTAAGATTGCAAAGTGTGAGGAATGAGAGACCGGCAGAGGGCTTGACTGAAAACGCAAAGTGTGAGGAATGAGAGACCGGCAGAGGGCTTGACAGAAAACGCAAAGTGTGAGGAATGAGAGACCGGCAGAGGGCTTGACTAAAAACGCAAAGTGTGAGGAATGAGAGACCGGCAGAGGGCTTGACTAAAAATGCAAAGTGTGAGGAATGACAGACCGGCAGAGGGCTTGACTAAAAATGCAAAGTGTGAGGAATGACAGACCGGCAGAGGGCTTGACTGAAAACGCAAAGTGTGAGGAATGAGAGACCGGCAGAGGGCTTGACTAAAAATGCAAAGTGTGAGGAATGACAGACCGGCAGAGGGCTTGACTAAAAATGCAAAGTGTGAGGAATGAGAGACCGGCAGAGGGCTTGACTGAAAACGCAAAGTGCAAAGGAATGAGTAGCTATATGGAAAGTGAGGGGAGAAGTTGACAAATCAAAGTTCAAGCACTGCCTTAAGAGATCAGTTCTAAAGAGCACCTAATAATGGGCACCAAAAATGGTGTGCACACAAGAGGCTGATATGTTTTTTTGTTGTTGCTTAAACTACTTTTAGAAATAAAATTTTATGGCCAACGTGAACATAGAAAAGAAAAAAAAGCTATTGGTTGCTCATGGCTCAAGGGTTAGTGTGCACTGAAGATCCGGACAGGCTGGAGGAAGGTTTGGGGTCAAGGTCAATCCCAGAGAAACAAAAAAACAGGAAGCCCCTGATATCCTGAGTAACAGTGTGTTAACACAGAGCTGCTCGGGGGGTGGGGGGGGTGTCTAACTGAGAGCTGGGCAGGGGTCACAGACATGCCAAATAAAGACAGAGCGCCCGTTTTATTCCTCCGCGGCGGCGACCGTCACACCGTCCCGCCGGGCCTGTCCTGCTCACGTCCCGTCATTGTTCTTTTTGTGGCCGAGCCTCTTTGTTTACTCAGATCCCCAATGTTGGCTCCCGGGCCCCAGGGAGCCGGCGTGCACTCAGAGCTCGTTAAGAGCCCACCTACATGAACGCAGCTGCACGGCGTCCAAGGGCGCGCGCTCTCATTCTCGCCTGCTTTCCTCCCCTCCGCTCATTAGTATTCATGTATTCGCCGGTGCTGAGAGGCACCCTAGTGGCAAGAGCGGACGGTCCCCGCCTCGCTCCCCGCCCCCCCACGGTTCCCGGCCGGCAGCTGTCCTCCTTAAACGACGGCAGGCTAACGCGTCAACACCAGTTAGGTCCCCAGAGCGCAGAGGCGCCACGCCCGCAGACTCGCGACAGTCTCCCGTGGCTCGACCCCCCCCCCCCCACACCATACGCTGCTCCTCATTAGCCACGCCCATCCGATGCTGTCCGTCATACACTGCCCTGCGCTGACCCTGGTTAGCACAGCTATTATGGCAGAGGGCGAGCCGCAACGTACGATGAACAGAGGCAGGCTTTGTCTTTGAACTCTGCGTGCCAAACTGCCCAACACAGTGTTAATTCAATGGACCTTCCTTTGCACCACGACAGTTCGGGGTTAGCCATTATGCGCCCGTTCATTTCATGCTCTCCAAGCCTTTTTATGAAAATATGTTGTTCGAGCGCAAGGCGGAGAAAGGGAGTAGAATAATCACACTGCATTGTGCTCAGCACCTCATATTTACACATGCAATTCCACCGCACTGCAGACAGGCAGAAAGGCACTGATTCAAAGTGCCGTGTGCTCTGTGATTTCTCCGAGTGAATATGTGACCTCCGCTCGGCCCATTACAATTCGACAATTAAACCTTTCCTTTGCAATTTGCTCCTGTTTGACTGATTGCCATTGCAATTACTGTCTGGAAGGAATCTTGAGAAAAATGTTTGGGCAGTCCTCGCAAGTGCTGTTTCCGAATAAAAATGCTACTTCTTTAATGCATACGAGATTGAAATTATGAAAACAAATGGATTAAAACCTAAAAAAAAATTTAAAAACTTTTCTTCCTCGAGAAAAGAAGAAATTTGGCCAGAGGCTAGTTAGGGTCCCTTGCTGAATGTATCATTCTCAAGTCAAGCCGATCCATTTGTATAGCCGGCCGATTCAGAACACAGGTAAATAAATGAGCAGACATGGGGCCAAATGGGATGGAATTATCGTGTAACACTGCACTTTATCCTATACGCGTAGAACTGATCCACTCAGCTGGTCAACACCTGTAGCTTGTGAGCACGCTAACGATACTATTCTGCGGTGTGTTCTGCGAATCGCAAGACTACCAGTTAATTTACCACAAACAGGCTAAATCATTGAATAACATCCTCTGGCCAAAGACATGTTCTCCCCCATTGCACATAACATGCATTTTTAACTGGAGGCTTGAGATTGGAATAGACGTAAAGAGCGTGCAATAATTATTTAAAGAGATTATTTAAAGATTTTTTGTTTAAGTATTGGCAGCCTGCAAAGCACTGCATTAGCAAACTGTAAGAAAGGAGAATAATGAATGTGTGCGGGCCTCATTAAAAATGGAAACCGTTTCAACTTCCTGTTGCTCAGGGTCGACATCTTCTGCCTCACCTTCCCCAGGGACCCCCCAAAACGGCTCCCTTTTCTCCTCATTCGGTATGCTCGCTGCACGCCCTCACCTCTCTGATTGACACCTCTACCTCTGTCATGCTGGAGATTTGCGCGAGCACACTGCACAGACGCACGGCAGTCACACGCGCACAAAGCCCTTTCAGTGCTTTACTCTCTCATTCCCCTTTCCCACAATATACTCGCAATTAAAACATCTTCAAATGCGTTTTTCCATCTGTACTGTAAATGTGTGTAAGGTGACTGAAAGGTTCGGAATAAGCTGTTACTGTCAACCTGTATGTCTCTCTCTCTCTCTCTCTCTCTCTCTCTTTCCTCAAGGTTATTTTCTGCTGTCTCCTATATTTTTTAAAAAGAGGAGAAAAAAGAGGATATGTAGGTGGGCGAATAAAGCCACTGTTTTCCCACTGCACTGACACCTGTTGACCTTTCCAATTTGCCACGTCAATCACCCTAACAAAGGACCTGCAGGCTGCTCCCAAATGTCACAGCATTTTGACATTTTACCCGCTTACTGTCCAAGACAACATGGTAATTCAGCATTTTTGTCGAATTTGGCTCGAGCACAAACAGTTGGAGAAAACTACTTCTGATTTTTCAATTCGGCGCACAAAAAAAAGCGAGACGGGAGAGACCGTGAAGATGCGCAACTGCGGAATAAAACACCTTAAAAATGCATATTCCCCCCCCTTTAAAGAATATTCTCCTGTTGATCGACATCCCGAGGTGTTAATAAAAGATGAACTCGGAATGTAAATAAGCCCACCACTCACACAAAAGCTAGCAGATACATAACAAGTAATACGTTGTATATGTTACCGTTGCAGTTATGTTATGTTGAGTGCATTGAGAGATGTGTGCCTTGTTCTTGTGTCTATGAGTGAGAAGGCTTACCAATTCCAGTCTGCACCGCCTAATGAGGGCCATTATATTTTATATTCTTCTCTTATATCCCTGGGAAGGCCTCTCTGATATGAGGCAGTGAAGACAAGATGGCTGCCAATGTTTAACCCTTCTCCATCTCCAATTACCTCTGAAAGACAGGATGAAAAACATACTCCGAGGAGAGGTTTTTCTGGGCTGGCAGACCCTCACTGAGAACGACTCCATCCTCTTTACCGTCACTGGTGAAATTATGGATATTTTCCCCTTAAAAGGAAGCAAAATCTCAGTGGAGCACTCTTTAAATAGACACGGTATCTCAAAGGGCAGAATGCCAAGGCAGTGTTGTTTCAGTTTTTTAAGTGGTGTTTCAACTGCTTTTGGACTGCCGAGACTCGACATCTCCCCGTGACTGCAGCGTCTCCTCAATGCCCAGTTAACAGAGAATCTCAGTGTCCTTGATGGCCAATGTGCGACAAAAGGAAACCGAACACTATTCTCACGAGTGTTGCGTAATGTGCGCTCACCACGGGGCAAGTAAAATTTTTTAATTAAATCGTAAATAAAATGAAAACGGTCGGGATGCTCTCGCTTATGCTATTCCTGGAGTAGCCCTTAGTGATTTAGTGAGTTTATTAATTAGAAGACTGACTACAATCCCTTTCCCTGCACAGTGAGGCGAGCCCATGTTGCGCGTGTAAGTGGTCTACACCTGAACACAACACAGCTGACAGGTAACTACCTTGGTCTGGCGTTTAAGGCAGAGTTTTGGATGACCACATTGTGAAGCAAACAACATTCACGGCATGCTATTTTAATCTTAAACACGTCATTGTGAAGTGCTGCGCTCCTGTGTGCATGGGGAACGGTTGTTGAGCCTAATTAAGCAGTGCTGCTCGCTCTTTCCTGTTTGGACTGCGCTGAAACTTTCCCGGCCCTTCTTTATTAGGCATTTCAGCATTTATTTGCATTTATTTTTCATCTCATTTGATTTTATTTACTTTCCTCAAACTACCTGGCTGTACCCTCAGGAACATTCTTTTTTCCACAAGACTTGACAGTGCAGCAAACAAGATTTTAGATTCATGGATTTCTTCCCGAATTGTTCTACAGAACGTCTGATTATCTCACACACACACACACACACACACACACACACACACGCACACATAATCCTGGACAGATATCAGAGTGGCTTCAGTGCAGACATAAACACACATCAAGCATTTGGGCCCGACGAATCGGGTAATACAATGAAACAGTTAATGTAATCACAGAAGTGATAGGGACACCCGTGCCAATGCACACATTTTTTTAAAGAAATCACCAACCAAACCTAGCTTGTTGCCTGTTGGTCGATCTCTCTACTCCACAGTGCAGTTATTGATGTAACATTTAGAACGGCTCCTAAAGCTGAATGCGGCCACAGCCCCTGGAAGGGCTGTCAAAATAATATTGTACAAATAATAGAAAGGCTTTATAAAACAAAACATCCATTAACCCCGATGCACAATACAAGGCATGGGTCACAAATACATGTTTTAATCAAAGCATGGCCTATGAAGGGAACGTCATGTGATGCGATGTGATTGCTGCGGTGCATACAGTCTGTGGGCATGCTTGATTTCCTCAGAGAGGGAAACGACTAAAGGCATTAAATAAATGTTCCCTTGCTGGGGAGTGGCCAATGTGAGACGGCAGCTACATGGTATACAGAATAGACTTGTCAAATGTTGTAAATCATTTTTTAAATTCAAACTTTTTGTCAAATATTTGATTCCATATCATTTTAGCTACAAAGATAAAATAAACATAAGCATAGTGAAATAATATGACACATTCTTCACCCAACTGGTATCAACCTCTATTTAAAATTAAATGTAAAAAATATTTTTTTTTATCTCGGAACACAGCTCTCCATTATGATATTATTCACTGCATAGATTAAAAAGTCAGAATTAAACGACTAGTTTTGCTAGTGTGTTGAAAAGTAGAAAATAATAGAAGGATTTGTGAGAGGATGCGGAAGGCTTTTCTACTTTGATTAGTTACTGCTTCATGTAAAACGGCTACAGTAAATACGCTCACGACTTTCATATGGCACCTGGCTGCATTAAATCTTCTTCCCTCCGATATAGAGCAGAAGAACACACACTACAAGACAGACCTAAAAATGAAAACAACAGCTGCATTTTCCACAAATTAATCAATTTAACACATTTATCAGAGTGAAACTCCAACGGCACACATTTGGCAAGTATTTCTTGAAATTCTGGAGTGTTTTTTCCCCTCCTTACTCAGTGTTGACAAGTGTTGTCATTAAAAAAATAGATGACAGGAGATGACAATTACTACTACGGCTACTTAGTAAAACAAACAAAATAAAGGTGAGTTTTAAAGCAAAATCTTTTCAGCTTCAAAGTGGGCAGTTCAGACAGGGTATATGTGTACTCCCACATATAATATCACTGCCAATGAAATAAAACACAGCTTTGCATTGAGCATATAAATCCGACACAAAATCCACTGGCTGTATCTGAAGGTTTACATCTATTATTCAAATGGACTGTTTAATTCAAAGTTTAGCACACGGTTTATAGTCTGCCATTCAGCTTGCCTTAGGGTTGACTGTTGCCAGAAGGATATTACGGAAAACACTAAGGAAGCGTTCGTTGTTCCCACATATAGCAAGTACGCAAACTGTCACTCTCTGGAAGAAAGTTATCTTGTTTACCGAAAAGAAAATCTGCTGGGAGAAGAGCCATGATAAATAAATGAAGTCAATACCGTCTGCTCTCCTTACAACAGTGAGTAGTTAAGAAATGGTGAGTCCCATTTCAAACGTTTGGCTGCTATAAGCTTACGATCACCCTCAGTTTCCCGATACAGACACAATCAATGGCTGTTTTCCTATGGAGGTGTGAGGCTGTTGGAACTAAATTCCAGCTGGCCATGTCATGTATCTGGGGAAAATATATGTACCGTTCAGATGCGGGGGCATACCATTTCTTTTCCCATTTCAAATGGAATAAAGGCTCCTCTGTCTATTACATTGCTTGAATACGTCGGGAAACAGAAACTGAAAACACAAACATGGAAGCTTTGAACAAAGACAAATTTCCCGGTATTCTCCCGTATTTTAACCCCATCTCCCGCTGTCTTCCCGTTTGCAATTTTTTCCCTTGAATCTCCCGTATTTTGCTTTTATATATACACACACAATTGATTGTTGATTCATTTGAATCGGCCTGCTCAGGATGCTTCTGCAGAGCCATTTTGCCAGTAAAGCCCTGCTATACCCACTCCAGTGCAGCAGGTGGCAGTATGCAGCACAGTATAGTAAGTAGCATACTTGTCTTTATTCAAGTCTGAAAAGTCTCGATAAGTTAGTTAGAACAGAGTGCTTGCGACATTGTTGCATTGTGCGAACCGTGAAGTTGATGCCTGTACAGAACCTTGGCGAAATGTGACAAGATAAACTCTTCAGGGTTAATCAGGGTTAAAACAGCTGTAACTGAATATACTGGCAAGTACTTGATTTCCTAAACATATTTATACAAATAATTTTGGAGAAAAAAGTTTGGTGTCTTCTAAACTGAAAGTGCATCAGGTACTGTAAGGGAAAATGGCGAATGCTTATTTGTAGGCTACAACGTTTAAAATAAATATTATTGTTTCTATATCTGAACATGATTTTCTTAGCGTGTATAAATGGTGCAATTTATGCATTTTACAGTCTCTGGCTGTAGCAAGACGAGGGTCGTACATCCTTTTGGCTATTAATAGCACCCTCCTATTTTATTGCCCTGCAGTGTAACTGGAAAAGCTGAGGTTTTCGCAAGCAGCTACCCTTTTAAATAATTCTGCATCAAAATTTACAGGGTTTTCTTAAAGCTGTAGTTTATCATTTCAGACAAACATGAATACTGTAATTGGAACGGATACGTCTCACTACTCGGGCCAAAGCGGATGGAGTTAAATATATTAGGCTACTTATTTTATGCATATTATGCATATACTGTATGTGACTATTCTGAAATAAATGTATTCTGAACGTTTTACTTTCAACTAGGTATTTAACCACATGATTGTAATCACCTTCTTAATTGAACTAGTTAAGCCAATCCTCTTTACTCTGAGATTGCAGGGCAAGCAGTAAAGTCACCTGGTGAGTAGATCTCCAGAACCGAGTGTTGGCACCCCTGTCATAATGCAAAGATAGTGGTGGGGAAGGTGGGGTTGGAAAAATTTCAAATGTTTCCAATTAATCACTAAACTGTGGCAGCCCGCCAGTTTCAGAATTAACCCAAAATATGTTTTTTACTTTCTTAATAATATTAGAAAGAAAAAAAAAGTTGCACACTCTATATGCTCCAATTACATTAATTAGTAGGCAACGTTTTGGCAATCAATAAAATTGGAGCATATAGAGTGAGTGTACGACTATCTTTTTTTCTTTCTAATATTATTTTACCGATAGTCAACACCTCTCTAAGTTATCTGATGTGCATCCTCCCTCTCCACAATCGTATTTCATAATAATAACAAAGATGTTGAACATGCTGGTAAAGATTAAAGCATTTATCAAATTAACTGCGTCATCGCCATTTATAATATGTATACAACTTATACCACAAAATTCTTCATAAATCTAGTCTATAATTTTGCTCTCAAAGTACACCAGATTGATGCATTTAACTTAAAAATAAAAAAAAAATTCTCCTGGGGGGGCATGTCCCCGGACCGCCCTAGAGGGTTCGGAGTTCACAAACCTCCCTTATTTTCAAAGCCCAATGTTGACAGGGATGAGACAGCCAGAAACATTAATAGTTGCAGACAAATCGATGAAATGGGGTTTCCATGGTGTGCGTCTCATTCCAAATGGTGTAGTGGTACAAACTCTTGTAGGGTCAAATATACAATTGTGAAACAGCCTTTAGAGGTAAAGGCACACTACTGAATTCCACTTGCTTATCTCTTTCCAGAGTACACTCCAGACATCATAAATCATCATCACAATTTTCAAAGTTCTGTTAACACCCCCATCTGCATTAGATTCACCATCCCGAAATGTATATATCAACCATGTATGTAAGAGAGATATTAAGTGGCTGCCGTTTTTCTTCTCAGTCATCACAACACCCAGCGACAAAAAAAAAAAGGGGGGGGGAATGACAAACACAAACAGACCCTCCATGATCTTTTTTACCCCTTTTCTTCAAAAAAAAAAAAAAAAAAAAAGTGATTTTAAAAGATTTCAACAAACAACACAACAAAAAAAAAAACAAAAAAAAAATGTTCGCGACCTCCCCACCGAAACCCCCTTGTCTCTTTCAAAGTTCAGACGGCTGCAGCTGTAAACAGAGGGGGCACGTGTAGGCCGTGCGTGACTCCATTCAGACCGTCCTAATGGCGGCTTTCCTCTGAGCTAGAGCGTCTCTGGCAGAGAGGCGTTTCCTTAAGGGGAGAGACGACAGCACAACAGACCGCGAGAAAACAGAAGTAACGCAAGGCCCGCCGTGCCTATGCCATCTCTTGCGAGCCTGTGCCGGCCACTACATCCGGGACACTTACAGGGAGTTCGCGGAATTGTCCTCTGGCTCTTTGAAGTTTCTGCCTCTGTCCAATTGCACTTTTACGTGCGCTGGCAAGCGCTCCGAGGGATTTTTCTGAATCTGTTTTACAGGAGTGTTTGGCCGAGGGACACTCCTCCTCAGAGAACACCACACAGCCGGATCCGTTTAATTAACTCCTTTTATCGCTTTCTTTGTCCCTATTACTCATTTCCAGTGAATTTCAGAAGCTTGAATTCCAGTAGGCTGTGAATGTGCTGAAATACCTTGTAAGCAGTCTTGGTTCCCTGTCGACTTTTCTGCATGGCAGCAATCTCAGGTTCCCTCCTTTCTTTCTTAAATGCGTCTCGCCGGGGGTTGTGGTCTCCTTGAGGCAAGGGTCACGAAACAATTTTATGTCTCTCAGGGAGGTAGATGGTTGGGCGGTTAGCTCTTGTCATGAAAACAGGACTACAATTAACACTTCCCCTGCGCTTGGCAGGAAACTGCGGTCTCAGCTACCTTGCAAGCAGTTAAGGCATCAAATGGACACGCATCCTCCCTCCCTAGTCCCTGACGAAAAGTGCTGAACGCCACCACTTTCAGAGCTGGTAGCAGTCGGAGGTGCAATACCCACTGGTGTTCACCTCTGAATTGAAAAATCGGCTCCGGTGATTCGACGATGTAACAAAGTGACCACACAAGTAACTGTGGAAAATTATTTTCAAAGGGAATTCCACATCACACAAGGTAAAATGGGGAAAGGGATCCTCTTGTTAAAACAAAGATAGGAGAGAACACTCCCAATCGTCTAACTTACATGAGAGCAAATTAATGACATGAAAGCAAACGCATCATTTGCATGTTAGACAAAAGCACAATGAAGCCACTTTGTCTCTAGAAGAGTCATTAACATTAAATTGACTTTCTAACACATACATGTACGTGATACCTAGCACTTACTGTAACACTCTAACTCGCCCAACACTGGAATTAAACATGCTGCACACATTCCATACATCTTTCTTTGAGGACTTGTCCATATCTGTGCATCCTTGCAGCTGAATAATTATCATTTTCATTTGATTCTGAGCAAATTTTGATTTTGGTTGAGGCATTTAAAAACTGTTACCAACAAATCCATTTATACCCTTGAAGCACAGACGTTTTGTATAGTCTCTAGGATAGTTCGAGTGTAATACGACTGTGGAAATGCAGTTTCTCTGTCATGTGACTATGCAGGAACAAATGTGGTTTGCAAAAAAAGTCAAGCTCAGAAAATTCACATTTTCATTGTTATTGCTGCATTGGCCTCAAAGTGGTAGCAAATTGCAAAATACCAATAATACGTATGTAAGTGCTTCTCTAGACTCCTTGCATTAATATCCATTGTCTCAAATAGCATTATGAAATGGTTTTCTGCCATTTCCTGCCAAAGTAATGCAGGCGGACTGTTATAATGAGAGATGTGCAATCCCATGTACAGAATACAAAAAGGGCAATCAGGGAACAGGTGCCGTCAGTGCACTCCATATGCATTCATTTCCTATGAGGCCATAAAGCCCACAAGAGAACAAATAATACGTTCCGTCTCACCCTTCAATTATGAACGAGTGGACCTGCGAAGGCTGAAAAATGAGGCAAGATCAGGCTAGCCCCCAACAGCTCTGCGTTCTGCAGCCTGCCAACTGTGCCAAGCACACAATCACAGTTTATGAGGAATACATTCACCGGAGTGCGTACAAGTCTGGCATAACCTTGCCATTACTAATGCACCCTAAAGGCTTTGTGCAATTAAACCAGCAGCGATCTGTAATTACCATGCCCTCTACGTATGGCGCTTACAGTGCAGAGATCGGGGGGCGGAGCGCAACTGTGTCATTTACCAAATTGTTGAACTAAGCGCGTGTATACTGTGGGCATAATAATTTGGTTTCAGACATATGTCTCTGCATCGCGGAGTAGCCGTTGCGTTGAACGAACCGGCAATTTAAGGAAAGGAGGATGATCTAGTGAACGCATTGTACTGATATGCAAATGGAGTGTAAAAGGAGTCATCATTTGTGTGATGAGTGATGCGTGTGCATTGTCTCCTTCTGACAGCGGTTGTAATGTAGCACCACTTACAATGTCTCTGTGGTGCCTGCATCAAGCCCTCTGTTCCCTCCGACTCCATCCTCTAAGTGATGGAACGCCGCTGCCGCCATTAAGCTCAAGTGTTGCCTTGGACTTCATAATGGCAATTCTGCACCTGGAAATACACTCCGTCCTACTAAGGCGGATGTGACTGTCGCTGTCATTACTGCGACATAGGCCACCGTATCAGGGCGCATCCAATCAACCGTAAATTGCTGGGAAGGGACTTTGAGCTAGGAAAAATGAGCGAGGATCCAGAGAATGAGAAAAATTAAGCTAGAAAAGCTCTCTCTACGTGTCCCATATCGTAATGCCATGAAACCAAAATGGATCAACTTCTTCCCTTCCTCCTCATGAAACCGTTTCTTCGGTTTTGATCCAACGTCCACCGATTTTCTGCATTTTTGGTTGTCGTGTCCACAGACACGGGAGTTACGACCCAACCTGAACTCAACCTACCAGAGGTGGAGGCAATAAGGCGAAATCCCCGCTCTGCGTGAGCCTCTACGCAGGCAGCTGCGGGTGTTCCCTGAGCTAATATTGCAGACACACCTCTGAGGCTAAACCTCTGTAATTAACTTCAGGAGATTCAACTTGAACATTTTCACGATGCCTGGCAGCAGGGACCCCCCCCCAAATATAAACGGTTACGGCGGAATTAGTATATTATCTGTTATTGAAACATACACTCCATTACTCAGGGTCATATACATGAGCTGTATTAGCCCAGCACGTAATAACCCCTCCGAGTTACAGATTCCTCTCCCACACTGTGATTAAAGCTCTGTGCAGTCCGCACTTGTTTCAGGAGAAGAGGGACACCTGCTGCGCTATTTACCATTCAGTCCCTGAAAAGCAGTGATCTCCACACGGGACTACCCACCACACGGCAAGTACGGGCTCGCCAAATCAACGACCCAATCAGGACGCTTGCAACCCGACGACTTTGATTTAATTAATTTTGGTACTGAATACATTTGGATAAAAGATTATTTTTTTCTCCCACCTGCTCCTGAGTTTGATATCGATTCACTTTGACGGCAAGCCAGGCGAAGACTTGGCGGCCACAGAGACGAGGCGAGCGGGAGCTCTCCCCTCCCAGGACGGGGTTCACCGCGGGCGCTGACCTCTTTAAGAGCGCAGCAGGGGGACAGCTTGGCCCAGAGGGGGTTTCTTTAGACTCGATCTTTCAACTGTATGGAAATGTGAAATGGGATCCAAGGACAGGGCATCGTGGGGACGGGGAGAGTCCTCCGGGCTCGGGGCGCTGTGGCGGCCTGCGACGAGGTGCGGCGATAACGCCCTCGCTCTTACAGCCCCGGAGTACGGCAGCTGAATGAATCTGAAGGTCGTTTCAATCGCGGAAGCGCTCCGTGAAGTCCCTTCCAGCTCCTTACCCTTTTCCCATTACCTCTTTCTGTTTAAAGCATCCCTGCTGGCCTTTGGGGCGCCAATTCTACTGCAAGCGCCACACCTCTCCGCTCGTGGCGAGAGAGAATCGCAGTCTGAATGCCGAAGCAAGCGCAGGCCGGAGCCCCGAACCGCCCCTCACGAGGCACGTCCGACGCGACGGCCGAGCGGAGCCGTAGAGGGCCTGAAAGCAATTTTCCGTAAGCAACAGTCCAATGAGCAGGCAAAATGAACACAATCTTGTAAAGGCTCCACCTGAGGGTCATTAGGAGAGACTGAGACACTCTGCCACAACGGCAGAAGCAGCAGCGCCACGTTTATGGCTGATAAGCGAGCCGCTGTGAAGAATGGGAATCCCACCCGAGCGTGCAGCCGCCGGAGCCACGTCTGTGTACACAAAACGCGAACGCTCGTCTCAGCGTGTGTGCGCAAAAGGGGGGACGCATTTAAAAGGACCTGCTGAGGTTTATTGAAATTAAAATGTCTTTATCATCCGTTCCAGGCGGCGCCGTTGCGTTGGGTTCCGACAACATCCCGCCTGAATGCGGCCCCTATTAAGGGACCCGGCACGCTACAGAAAAGCCTGCAGCCGTACAGCGGCACACAGGAGTCCCAGGCTTTCACCGGCACACAAGGCTACCCATTTTATTTCCTTTTTCACAGGCCTTTTGTTAACAATTCCATCCGTGGTAACAGAATAATTAGACAATTCACCAGGGCAAAGTGTCCTTATCTTCCTGTGGAGATTTATACACACAGCTCACACACATCTCCCACGAGATGCAACACAGCAGGACGGATAAAAAAAGAAATAAACCTGCATAACATCTTTAACCACACAGAACCTCCACTGTCCTCATCCTCTACATTTTCCCATTCTAACTCGGAGAATGTTCGTAAACCTTTTCTGTTTCCAACTCGGCTCCCCGTGCATATCTTCAGGAGGAAAAATAAAAGATGGTAGACTTTTCTAGCAAACCGCTGCTTTCAGTAATTATGCCGTCTGACTGCGAGCCATGTAATCAGACCTTGCGGGATGCATTGTGCTCGTGCCGAGAGGGTGACTTTAGCACGTGTGGTGCATGACACGCGACACTGAACCTTTTGAAGAAGAGATTCCCACAAACGCATTCCATATTTATTTTAATATCAGATATCCAGGACTCTCGCACACTCAGTAGTGCTGATGCTTTGTGAATAAAAGCCCACACTTTATCATTTATTTCCACACGTTATTAGTGAGTGGGAAGCCCGGCTTCTGGGCTTTGGAATACTCCACTGGAGGCTGATAACAGAGGAGAGCAGGTCCTCTTCTTCCTCCTCTCCATAAGACAACACTAGCTACTCAATCCTGACCTAGTTAAGTCTGCCTGTAACAGTACTGTAAAATATTATCAACATGTTTAACAAGGTTAAAAAATGAATTGCTCGCACTTAATACAATGCCCTTGATGTATTCATTTCCACACGTTTCGCCATGCTGCGAGTCGATTACAATGAGCATTTGTACTGCATCTGCACTGAACGCCTATCAGGAGCACCTCATTGATCTCAGTTCCTGGCATTCAAAAGTGACTTTAAACCCGCTTGATTTGCATTCCAAAAAATACACTGCGTTATTTTCACCACTTCACTGTACCGCTTTTAATATGCTGCGCATGCTGCGCGTTAAAAAAGAATGCTACTTTGCAGCTGCAGGCTGTTAGCTCGCAAATGAAACAGTGTTTACTTCAGTCGTAATTACCATCATTTCAGACAAACCATCTATTCGTCAAGTAGCTGATAGCATTGTTGGCTTTTCTATCCTAAATAAATAACCCAGCCCCCTTATACTTGACAATTCTTATTCAATACTTCAATCCTGCACGTAGTTTTCTAACAATGAACGATCTGAAGGGTGCCAAAGATAGCGATAAGGGGAAGCCGATCAGTGTCTTGGTTCAATTATACCAGATCATTTGATAAATCTTAGTTTGAAGTGCCACTAGCCTAGATCCTCAAACATGCCTAGATCCTCAAACATGCAGAGATAAAACTGCAGATAAGTAAAGATGTATCCGAGCTTCGCAGTGGAGCCATGCATGAAGGGTACACACAGCCTGGTTTGCATGTAGTAAATATAAGAATGGTAACAGCACATAGAACAGCAGAGAGGAGAGACAACAGTGCTTGTAATTAGGGAGCCGCAGGTTGAGTTCCCAGGTGGAGTACTGTTGATAACCGGGTACATAAGCTATGCAAGTTGTGCTGGCATCTGAAAAGGAAATGAAGCCAAAACTCAGCTGAAAGACTGATCTAGGGCACGGGCGTGGCAGTCAGAAACAAGGAGACAAAACGGATGCATGGGGCACCTTACACATCGCCTTCGCAAGGGTTTCAGTCAAATGATGGCTGAAAAGTTATCAAGTCACACATATTTCGCACTAAATACAGCTTTCGGGGGACATACATGGGTAATTAAAGGCAGTGATAAATGTCTGGGACGGGACCTGCAGTACAATATAGTATATATTATATACTATATAGTAGGGACTACAGATGAAAAATATCTCTCGAGCTAACTCTGGCATTGTACCCATTGATGCTTTTTGCGGATATGTTGAATACTATGTGCTGTCCCTTTTAAGTAAATATATAAATAAGCTAATTTAGCTTTATCATTGTAAAGCGCTTTGAATCGCCGGCTGGTGAGAAAGGCGCTATATAAATGCAAGGCATTATTATTCATTATTATTAATTTAATCACCCCCCCAACTAAAAAAAAAAAAAACACCTGCTCAAGACTAATATCTGGTTCAGAAAAATCTAAAATGGAAAAGTACACAAAATAGCAAAGGGAAAGAAAAGCCTCCATTATCAAGGTAACGGAGGCGACGCACATTTCTTTTTTGATTTCCTGAGTGAGCCTCAAAATTATCGACATTAAAATCATCCCCGCTTTCCGTGCGAGAAACTGCAGTTTGTTCGAGTCTAATCTGGCACCAGAACGAGCCTTATGAAGAGTCTACGGAGGTGTTCGTGTTCATAATTCCACATGCTGTACTTGTCTTCCTCCCCTCACGGCTCTTGATGAGGCCGCCATTTCCGCCTCCGTGTGCCGGCACCTTGCGGTGCGCCGTTGCTCGGCCTGCATTTTAACCGCGCTTCACCGCAGGTCCTACCGCCGCAAACTCCAGGGAGGTCAAGCGGTTTAGCGGGAAACAGCGGGGGCCCAGAAAAGCTGGCTACGCGGTGGCGGTTCGGTGTGCGCTTATATCCCAATGTTAATTCCGCCGTGTATTAGCAAAAAATGTTTGAACGTTTTGTAGGAAGTAAGCAGAGCAGAGGTTAAATATCTTGTTTGTCCCTCCATTCTCATTGATCTGCAGCACAAACAATCTCAAGAATAGCTTATAGAGGGTTTTTCTGTCAGTGGGTGATTCATTTTTACCCCCCAACAATAATTTCCTGCACTCCCCAACGATCTCCACACAAGCCTTGGGGGCAGAACATACAAGCTCTAGACTTCTTTGAACTCAGTGGTTCAATGGCAATCGATTGCTTTTAAATCAAAACGCCTACATGGATGGCGCTGCTGGTTTGAGATTTCTCTACTGTATTCAACAGCGAGACTAATTAAAAAAAAAAAAAAAAGAACAACCATATAAATGTTTTGAGACTTGGCAACACATGTGGAAGTGTGACGTCTCATCAATATTTCAAATGCATCTGGCTCCCATATTGTTGTTAATTACATTTTTCATTTACAGTTTAATTCTTTGTATTTCTCATAAAAACACCAAAAACACATTGACAGTTTGACAGGAGGAAAAACGTGTAGGCTTCGCCATTGAACGCGAGAGAAATATTAAACGCTGTCCAAATTGTCAACGAGAAAGCAATTGTTAAGAGCAGAGGAAAATAAGTATCGTTGGTATGAGGAAACGTAGTGCATCTTCCTTTTCCAATGCAGTGCATGAACCATGCTTAACCTCTAGAGAAAATGGAAAATAAACCTGCAGACCCATTCTGAGGCCGCATACAGGCTTCTCCACACAGAAAAACTGAACCGACAGGCCCAAGATCTAATGAGTATTCATTGCCTCTCTTCAGAGCCAACGTGAGAAAAACTGCAGCAGTCAAACCCTCCGCGTCTAATTCAGGTGAGTTGCTAACTACAGTCTGTTCGGTGACAGAAAGATAGTTTGCTGGCTCAGTCATGGACAGACTCTAGAGTTCACAGAAGTTTGGATGAGAGAGGCGCGCGCCCTGTGCGATGCGGAGAGAGCGCAGAAGGTAATGCGACTACAGTGAGAGATGATGGAGTGCCCCATCTGTTCTGCTGAGTGGGGACAGGCTCGGGCCCTCGGCTCGGGGAAGGGGTGGCAGAGGAGACGGGATGAGAGGCAAGGAGGGAAAGAAAGCAGATATCTCCCCTGGCGGTGCAGCCGAAGCCGCGTCGCCCGACCGAGAACAAAACTGAGGGGGCCGTCCTCGTCCTTATCGCGTTTCCCCTCTCTCTGGAGCCTGCGTGCCCTCCTTCCACGCCGCGCTAAAAACCGAAAACGGTGCCACTTCCTGGCCGCACCTACGCTGTTTTTCAGCTCCCGTTGAAATATTCACGAGGCAATATGCCCGTAAAGATCGACTGCACACCCCGAAACATCTGTGAACAGAGCTGTGCGCAGGCTCCTCAAAGTCAGCGCGCCTCCTCTGGCTCGCAGCTAGCCGGCTTGCTAAATACTGCATGGCCCCCACCGGGAGCTGGTCGGCTTTCCATTTCTCTGGGCAAAGTTTTACTCTACCTCCCAGAGTCTTGTTTGATCGCTGTGAGAAACTGTTTGATCGCCGCCTAGACTCACCACCGCGTCTTTTCCCGGAACAAAAAAGAAGAGTTTGGGGAGGGCGGGTTCTTGTTCTCAATAGCCGCTCGCAGGCCCCTGGCAGCGAAATCTTAAAAAAAACAGGGGTATCTGCGGAGAGATGAGGAATCTCACGGTTTCCCATTCACGGATCTGAGAGCACTGTTTTAGCAACAGCACATCCAGCCCACCCACACACGGGCGCATGCTCCCTCACACACACACACACACACACACACACGCACACGCACACGCACACACACGCACACACACACACACTACACACATGCACACGCTTCATCAAACACAATGCACTCTACTTTATGAGTTTGAACAGTGACCATGGTTTGTAAGTGTTGCTGAAGTGTGGGGCCTTTGTTCTAAAACCTGCTGTGATGCAGATCGGCAAGGGCACAGCTCCCAAACTTGCCAGCGCTGCTTTAACTTTGTGTGATTCCAACTGATTCCGAGTGAGCTGCGGGCTCGCATCCAGCTGCTTGCATAAATGAGACCATTAGCAGCAGCAAATAATGACTGAGTAGGTTAGTCTAATGCCATTTCCTTTCAAATACCTCAAAAGTCACTGCATGTTAAATATAATGGGATGTCCTGGCTAGCTCATGTCTGGCTACAATTTAGACTAATGGTCCAAATCAAGAGCTTCAGAGCAGAATCCATGTTGAGCAGCCACTGAGTGTCTGAGTCTCAAAAGCATTGCTCGTACGCAAAAACAAACACAATGTGACAACGCAGTCGACCTGCAAAAAGAAGAAAAAAACCTGCGAGCCCGTCTCGATTCCGTCATTTAAAGCGCGCCCGCTCTCCGATCCTGTACATCGTTATTGTATTAATCCCCTCGGCGGGCTCGGCATCTCGATGGGGACCTGTCTGCGCCACGCGCCTTTTTCAACAACAAAGTTTGTTGACGGAGACGGCGGAGCGGGGGATATGAAAGCGGGAAAACTCGGGAAGTAAACCGTGCTCGAGTTCCCCGCCAATTCAGGAGACTCCCACTCGCCGCCTCCTCACGCCCACACGCCGCCACCTCCCCCGTCTCCGTGGCGACCGGCTATCTTTGTAGCTCCTGACAGGGATCTACTCCAGGCTAACAGTGACTCACATTCAACTGATGAGTGGGAAAAAGAGGGGAAAAAATAATCGCAATCTCAGGGTCTCAGGCTTCCGAAAACGACGAGGTATAATTAAAGCGTAAAAGTTGTGCTGCAGGTGGCAAGTGTCCGTTAAGGCGTGACTGATTGCTGATTTTTCTTCTCTTTCCTCCACGGTCTCTTCTTCAATAGTCAAAATAAACGTTGCGCTCTGTTGACTTTTCGGCGACGCCAGCACGTTAGTCTGTCGCATACCAGACTAGTCCGGGATGTGCACGATAATGATCAAAATTCAGCTGTAGAGTTGGGAGCTCTAAACGTGATGATCTCAAGGACACACTTCAGTCACCCCACAAACCAGTGAAACCTATAAATCAACAGCCATAAAGTGAGAGCTGAAATATACATGACTGAAATTAATCACCTTATTTAAATAACATTTCTGCCTACAAATAATAGAAATGTATAACCACAAAAAACACATGTTTTGTGAGATGTGCATAATGATAGAGCACTAGTCATTTTGAAGAGTGACATTTGGAAATAATTTGAATGCGAGTCACTCATAAACATCTGCAATCAAATATTATGTATCACGGCTAATGACTTTGAAAATGTTTTATGTAAAAGGAGTCATTTGGTCCCAAATCTGAAACATTTCACGCTGCTAAAGAAAGGTAAATTTCAGTCTGCAGCATTAATTTAAAAGCTCATTTGCAGCACTATTTTCTTTGCGGCACTGAGAGTTTCCCCGGTCAAGCGTTAATAGGCAGTTTAATGCTGATGTTCCGTGAGGGGGGTCACACTTAAAGCCAAATAAAAAAAATTATTCATTATGATTTTAAAAATTACATATTGTATCCTGTTCAGCTGCTTAACACTAATTATTTGATGAAATGGTGTGAAAAAAGAAGTGTAAAATAAAAGAACAAGAACAATGTCTCCACTCTAAAGACTCTTATATAAGAGCAATCGAACACCAGCAGGCTTCCGTCTTAAGAAATGGCATCGGTTCAGTACATCCGTCACATTTACCTACACAAACAAGTCCTTTGTTACAAGGCGTTTCACAGCGGCTTCACAATGTTGTAAGGCCTTGGTAATGGCTTGACAGATAATTTCCCAAGCTGCACCCTAGTAAGCTTCAGTGCTCACTGGTCTGCCGCTTTAACAAAGCTACCTAGAGGAATGGCACAAAGCGCTAAATGTGCAGGGGCACAAATGAAGAAGAGCCCGGCTGTACGGCGCAGCGATAATCAGCCCGGCTGCCGAGCTCTGCATGGGAACAGAGGCTTTATTTTGTTCGCCATCACAGCGAACGCTATGATCAAACGCCAGGATGAAAGCGAGAATGTAAAGCGCATCAACAGCAGATGACATGGAGGACGGGCTGCAGGTAATAAAACATGCCCACCCCCTCACTTCTCTGCTCGCTGGCTTTTACTGATGGGAATAAGGAATTAACCGAGCCCGTCCTAAACAGGAGCTTCCTGGCAACCGTGACACAGCTGAGCTGGGCGCCAAGGAAGCTCGCCCGCATTCTGCTCTGTAAAAACATCCTTAATGAAGCATCAGATTAATGTTGTTTCTATACTGGCTTCACGGTCACTTGGGAGGGTGCCTTCGCTAGCGTCTGCCTCGGTCGTTTCAAGCTGGTGACAGCCAAGAATGCCTTTGCACCCTCCGGAAAAACGCTCTCCCTTCATACTCTACGTTCTCTCCCTACGGTTCACCTAAAAAAGATGCAGTTTGCCATGTTTCGCCTCAAAATGATAGCTTCTCCAATTGAGATGAACTGAGAGACGTTCCCCAGTGACCACACGCATGATCAGAGTCAGCCTGCGGTCCTTGCCAATGGTTCCGTTGTGCCGGATGAGAATGTCTCCGTGAAGCTGATGGAAACCACCCACGTAACTGTCCGATTGAGAACAGGATGTTCCAGTTAACCGGAGTTATGCGCATCGTACAAAATGTGC
Organism: Ilyophis sp. 1 JC-2022; assembly: GCA_022702515.1. Classification (NCBI taxonomy): domain Eukaryota; kingdom Metazoa; phylum Chordata; class Actinopteri; order Anguilliformes; family Synaphobranchidae; genus Ilyophis; species Ilyophis sp. 1 JC-2022. The sequence continues at coordinate 32,826,260 of CM040405.1, read as the reverse complement.
GTGAGGAGGACACAGATATGAAGCACAGACACCATGAAACCTGTGGGAAGAAAGTGAAAAGGGACACCTGACAAAATCCAAAATGGAGGTGTTCAGCCTGGTGCCGTTAAAACTTACCCCACGCACACACTTTCAGGATGCAGCTCTCTTTAATCAACACAAAATAACTGTTCATATTATGCTGGTATTATTCACTAAACAGGAGTCCTCCCACACACCACCTTCAACTATTTTATACAGGTCACCTAACCTCAAATACACAGAAAACTAGAGCTAATACGAGTGGCTCTCTGCTGGAGAGAGAAGGCACGGGGCAAAATGGAGAACAGAAAACGAAAAGGAGAGAGAAAACGCATAGGAAATGGAGGAAAAAGTTAAACACAACAACAGAAGTGAATACTGCCATATTTTACCTTATTCCAAACCAATAAAGGCTTGAATTCCAGTTCTTGGTCAATAACAGCATCTTTCTTGTGTCATCTACAAATAGCCCCGGGCCAGAATGGAGCAAGTTTGTGTTGATTTTCTCCTTTACTTACTTGCTACATTCAGGTAAATGGATGGGCTTGTCTTGTTCTCTCCATTCTTTTCATTAACTGCCTGGACATAGTACCGTCCTGCATCGGGCGCGGCTGTCGACAGCACCACAAGCTGATTGTCCAAGGTTATTGCTCTGTGGAAAACAGAAAGCAGAAAGTTATGGTTAGTCTTTTTTAAGATGACAGGCAATTAGTACAATCTTATGGCACACACACACGCACGCACAAATGCACGCATGCACACACGCGCACACACGCGCACACACACACACACGCACGCACAAATGCACACATGCACACACACACACACACGCACAAATGCACGCATGCACACACACACACGCACACGCACGCGCACGCGCACACGCACACATGCACGCACACACAAAAAACCCAGCCTATTCATATGGAAGTCAGCCCCGTTTCATTCTGGTATGGAATGCTCTTCCATTAACAGCAGCTTATTTGCAGTTTGGTGGTTCCTACATGTATTTTTCTCCCACCGTGCGGCACAGATGGCGTTGATATTAATTCCATGGTGCTGCAGCATGCTTCCAATGTACTTGATTTCTCATTCCAACAGAAGCTGAAAATCAATGAACTGCTGGAATCGTTCAACAGCTATTACCCATAGAAACTGAATAAATCCTTAAAGTCAAGAGACCAACCCAAACCCCCCCCCCCCCCCACACACACACACATCTACATCACAGGCAGGGCCCTCGATGCGCCATCTGAAACACAACCGGCTGGTCCAAAGGCCCTAACGGGGCCAAAGAGCTGTTTTACAAAGGTTGAACAGCGCATATAAAATACGCATATGGGCCCTGTTCCCCTGTCTACGCCCCTGCTGTAGAACGAGTGCAAAGAGTTTGTTGTCGTTTGCGTCCTCCCTTGACTCTAATTAATCACACCATCAATTATGCATCATTGCCATGGCTAAGGCTGTTGCTTCGGCTGAGAGGATTACAGATGCGCAGTGAGGCACACAGATGCATGAGGGTACAAATTGCATGTGGCATGTGGGCTATTTCCCTCAAACGAATCATACCCTGCTATGCTGCCCTCTCGCAAAATGCCTAAATGCAAAAAGGCTGACCTTGATGGGCTTCCAGTTACACCGAAGCAGATTAGAAAAGTATGTTTTGTTCTTAGCGTAAAGTGAAGTGGCTGGTTTTATTCAGCATCATGTCATTCAGTAACATTAGCTTTTTCCCATGCTGATCCCTACAGAGCATGCACCGTGCCTTTACAAAGCCTTGAAACTTTTCATTATTTCTGAATGTGTCCTTCACAAGTTAAAGGTGGCAATTGTTTTGGAAAGTTTTGTATATATTTTCACAAAATTAACAGCACTGACAATAGATAATAATCGGAAGGCGGAGGGAAAAAATAAGAAGAACTCATTATACCTCTGGAATAAAGAATACGGTTTATGATGATTTGCACAGCACCTTAACACTAATATCACACACTCGGCCCTTGACTTTAAATTAATAGTGGGCTCTGCTCAGCCATTCAGGTTTGATTTACATAAGTCTGGGCTACCAATAAAAGATTCCTCTTGTGTGAATGTAATTACATTTGGGTGCCATCAAAAGGAAAAGCATTTAGAGTACGGGAACACCCTGTTAAATGTGCTATTTTGCTAAAGCTACAATCAAGACAAGGAATGCTGAATTTGGTCCCACTCTAGTGTCGAGTATCTGATTAAGAGCTTTTGCCTTCCTTTTTTATTTTCTAACACAGCATAACGTGCATTTGGTCACAGGGTAATAGTAAACAGAGCTCTCCCTGCATTTAGCACGTTTCCCAATCGGCTCACAGCTATCTTTCTTTTGTTCTCTGTGATTAAATGAGGATTAAAAAAAAATCTATGAAAACTCAAAAGCAATTGAAGGGGAGGCTCGGGAGGAGGGCACAGGATGCTGATGAAGATGTATCACTGCGGCCCGTACCTCCAAACCTGGCTCAACATCTCGTCTCTAAACAAAGTGTGTCCAGGCTATAAATGCACCCTTCACAGATACCAGTTTTAAAAGGTTGAAGAAGCCTACCATGATTAGTTTTTAATTAATAACGGGGCACAGTGTACGTCGGCTTAGGTGCTGCAAATATCCTCATTTTCCGTGAATTTAAAACGCTCCCCTTTGTTGGAACGGTTTTGGAACCGTGCTTCAGAAGAAGAAAGGTCATGGTTTCCGGCTAAAACTTCTGGAGTCTTTTGTCTGCTGAAGGACAAGACGTTACAAGTCAACCGGTCTGCTGTAGGTAGAACAGGATGGCGTCTGCATATAAACCGATTTCATGATTAGTTGAACCTGGTTGGGTTCTCCGGACGAATGGCTGCTGCCAGGGGTTCTAGCAATAAAGAGAACAGTGAGCAGGATAATGGGCAGTCCAGTCTCCTGCCTCTGAGGAGCGGGCAGGCCTTTCATATCGCTCCCACGCTAATTACACAAGCAGCAAGGGAGGTATATAAAATTTTAATCCAGTTAGCAAAGGTCCTACCAAGCCTTAGGTAATCTAAATCTGCAATTTAAAAGAAACCAATTTGCTCCCTCAAAAGCTGAGCCTTCGGCTATTGAAGCTACTCCCCAGCCCAAAAAAGTGACTTCATTAATTTATGATTTCATTCATTTACCCATTTTTTTAAAATGGCAATGAAAAAATAGATCCTGTTCGATTCACGAGACGACCCATAACCCCCTCAAATTAGAGCTGGATAGAGCACAGCGGTCGCCTGGTTTCCTCAGCGTTGCCCTGTTCGACAAATATACAATTAGGAGTAAGACATTGAATGCTCTCTGTGTTCAGCACTGAAGGGCTTCAATGTGCAAGTCCGTTAGCCTCTGCCGAGACTATGACTTCAGCCCCGCGCCCTGGAATTCCAGCGGAAGAGAGAGTGACATGTTCCTCATCAGCGCAGACACTCCACTACAGGGCACCTCAGGGGTTGACCGCAGGAACGCCCCCCTCATTTCATGAAAGACGCCTTTCAGCGAAGGTAGTCTGATGGGGCAGTATACTGGGGGACCGAGTATATGTGCGTACACACGCACGGGGGACCGAGTATATGCGCGCACACACACACACATGGGGGACCGAGTATATGCGCACGCACACACACACACACATGGGGGACCGAGTATATGCGCGCACACACACACACACACATGGGGGACCGAGTATATGCGCGCAAACACACACATGGGGGACCGAGTATATGCGCGCGCACACACACACTCCTGGGGGACCGAGTATATGCGCGCACACACACACATGGGGGACCGAGTATATGCGCACACACACACACATGGGGGACCGAGTATATCCGCGCAAACGCACATATGGGGGACCGAGTATATGCGTACACACACACACACATGGGGGACTGAGTATATCCGCGCAAACGCACACATGGGGGACCGAGTATATCTGCGCACACACACATGGGGGACCGAGTATATGCGCGCACACACACATGGGGGACCGAGTATATGCGCGCACACACACATGGGGGACCGAGTATATGCGCGCACAAACACACACATGAGAGACCAAGTATATGCGTGCACACACACACTCGGGAGAAGGTAGTCTGATGGGGTGGTGTACTGGCAGACCAAGTATATGCGCGCGCACACGCACACACACACACACACACACACACCCGGGATAATTTATGTGGAAAACTTGGTACAGACCGATTTGTAAACTTCCGCATTAAAAATTCTGGCCAACTCCCACGTAAAAGCCCACGCCTAGGCCTAATGCATGGGGAGTTTTCTGTAAGTGAGCCTTTTAGCATCCTTTACCAAGGGACTTCAAAGAGTAATGAAATGAAAGCCAAGAGAAATGCCTGTATAAATCTATGTTGAGGGCTGTTGACTTGTATTTAGCTTCATCTGCCCAAACAACAATGTCCATGGGGCTAATTTTCTAAATTAATTAATGTTCAATAGACATGTATAACACCGTGTAATAACAACTAAGAAAAACACTCATAGCTAGGAGAATAAAAAATGCATATTCTTTAATATACCTATAATTCACTTTACTACACTGGCAGATTGTCCATGGACTGAGACGGGTGCGTGAGGGTTGGACCCTAAATGCACGACTCAGAAACAGTGGTAAAATAAAGTCCAGTCAGGGCTTTATTTCAGGAATGTCCAAAGAGCATGGTCAAAAACAAGCAAAGTTCATACACCAAAACCAGCCAAAACCAATGTACAGTACCGAAGGAGAAGGCAGTCTCTGAATTGGTAAACCATGCAAACGTCCAGTAACCAGAGTAGCTGTCAGCAGGGGAGAAGTACAGGCAGACGGTAGGCAGGCTCGGGGTCGAAGGCAAAGCAAGAGTCAAGACCGAAGTCCGCTCCGCGGGGCAAAAGTACAAAAAGACAGCAGGCAAAACTCGTGGTACAGGCAGGCAGTGATAACAGAACAGAGGTCAATAACAATGGTCAAAAACAGGCTTGGATCGTAACAAAAAGACAGGCTTGAAAAAACGCTCAATAGTGCACTGATAAACAGGAGGCAACAATTTCGCAAAGAACAGACATGAACACTGAGCTTAAATGCAGGTGTAGACAGGTGCAGACACTTAGCTTGAGAGCAGCATGCAAATGGAAATCAGGTGTGGAAGGCTGAAAGGGTAACAAGATAATTAGTACTTGTTAGTAATAAACCTATCCTGACCTAGCGTTAGTAAATTAGTAAATGACATGCACGAGAAACGTAAGGTAAACATGAACACATGGTTAGAGAGTTAGTACTACCCAATCCTGATCTAACGTTAGTAGATTAGTAAATAGACATGGGAGAATAAAACAATTAGGGAAGCGTGAGCGATAGCAAGAGAAAGAGAAACAGCATGAACGCAAGGCTGCGGAAAAACACAGAAATGTGTATGCTAACAATGAACGGGAAACGTAACATGGATCAAACATAAAACGTGACATGACAAGACTAGAAAATAACTCGTAACAATAATCAAACATGTAACGTGACATGACATAAAAATTAAATGTAACAAGAATGAAACATAAAACGTGGCGTGACTAGACTAAACACAATACGTGACATAAATAAGAAATCTAACAAAGACAAGAAGAGAAAATAACAAAACATTTAACTATATCTAGTTACATTGTTTCAACATTAATTTAGAAGAATATCACATTTTGGAAAAAAAACACTAGATATTTGGATTGCATAATGTAAGTTATGCAATAACTGTATATCCATAATATAACATTTGCCTAGGGGGTAATGTGCTATAATGTGTTCAAGATCTCACAACACCTGTATGTGCGATACTCCTGCTGTTCCATTGGTGCTACAGCAAGGCAATGACTTTTGACATGGAATGTGACACCAGTTTGACAAGTGAATTGTAACTTAAAATGTGAATAAATTACACTACTAGCAACTACAATAGATATGTTTGCCTGGGGTTATTTTGGTACATATGTCATTACAAGTAAACACTTTGTAATACAAACTGAAACTCTGTAATACAGCAAAACATACACAATAGCGCCGTGGTGACAACCATGGCCTTTTAAGCATTAGAAAACAAGCAAACTCACATTCATCAAAGTTGCCTGCACCTGCACTTAGAATGTAGGTCCAGGTGCTTTCATTTACTGACCTACATTACTTTTCCAGCAGTCTAGGGGTGTCAGAGTAAGTCATTAGAATGCCAGCGGCCGGTGCTCAGCATCACGCTGTGTGGGATATCCGGTCTTTGCCTTGTGATTTATGCCTTTAGCTGATTATTAAATCCCTGTGAAAACGCACGGCCGCAGTGGAGAAATAGTGGAGACTTCAGAGTTGTAAAGGCTCCGTGTTTGCGCACACACGCGCGCACGCACACACACGCGCACGCACGCGCGCGCTCGCACTCGCACACAGTATATTTTCAGGTCTTCTTGTGGCAGGATTCCCTAACATGGGAGAAATCTTTAAGAAGTCGCAGAGGAACTGTTCAAAGATACGGGAGAGCAAGGAGGAGAAGAATGATATGATAATGGCTGCCGTTGCATCACTCAGGTGGGTGCTACACATTGTAAAGCGCTTACAATTACAATGAGATTGTGCAGACTGTCACCTTAAATTTTAGGGTATTTTCATTCATATCGGATGAACCGTTTAGAAATGATAGAACCTTTTGTACATAGTCCCCCCCCATTTTTGGGCATCAAAACATATTGGACAGTTTAACATAATGTAGAATAAAGTAATCAGTAATTTGGTCACATATCCTTTGCATTCCATGACTTCTTTATGTCTGTGACCCGATATCAAAATACTTCTTTTCTGGTACTCCTACAAGCGATACTATAACCTCTCTGCATTTGATGGATCTCTATGGGAATTGGTGGGTGGGACTAGATTTAGCTGTAAATTATGCTGAAACAGTATGAAATACATGGTTTGCTTGTAGGAGTACAAGAAAATAAGATATCAAGAGTCTTTTGATATTGTTGGGTCACCGACATCAGGAAGTGATGGCATGCAAAGGATATGTGACCAAATATAAAAAATTATTATTTTATTCTACATTATGTTAAATGCCTGAAAATGGGGGGGGGGGGCTATGTACAAAAAGTTCTAGAATTTCTAAAAGGTTAATCCGATATGAATGAAAATACTCATTGTCATTGTATCCTTTGAAACTCAAAAGTGCTAGAGTACAGAACCAAAATAACAAAAATTAATGAATTATGGTGCTCACTGTAACTGCATACAAAGTTTCTGTGGAAGAAGTGATGTCGCGTCTTGCAGGCATGAGGTTGAGGGTCATGTACGCCTGTATCAGTTGCTGACTTAACCATTAAAGGTTTCGCTTCTAAAAATAAATGTTTCCAAGAATTATAGGGAAAAAAAGTACAAGCAGTGATAAAGCAAGTCCTTTATCTTCTCAATGCATAGCTCCTGAACTTACCCACATTATATACTCCATATATTCTACTTGGCTGCCTCGCCTTTTCGGCTTTTTGTTGAACCTACATTCTTTCCCCTAAAATCTCAATAGATTAAATTTCCAGCAAATCCACCAAGGCTTGATAAGACAGAGGAGCACATTTGTATTTACTGAACAACAGGTTTGTCCTTCCTTTGATTCCATGTATGATTTACGCCACTGTGTGAGCACACTTTCGGGAGCTTTTCCCACCGTTGGAACGAGAGCCAGGTGGAACAAAGGAGTTCCCATTGAGTTCCTGAGTGCTTTTCAACTGCCTTTTTGTCAGGCTGAAAGAGTACCATGCAGGATGGAGCTGCAACATTTTAGCCGCATAACAATGCCAACTAACAAGAAACAGGCCTGTGGGCAGAGCTGTCTCACCTGACAGGTGCAGCAGGCCAGGGTGAAAGGTACTCATTTCTTTAAAACAATGGCAGGTGAGATATAAAAGGCAAATGGCTGTTTTTTTGGAAAAATATCTGCTCTTAGGTTAATTGAGGTTATGCACATTTAGCAACTGTTTCATAAGCCTATATATATAGCACTTCCTGAGAGATTTGTTTGCTGTAGACATGGTCTCACCCCACCTGTTGGTCAAGTGACATGAGCCCCGTTTTTCCCATCCACTTAGCCAGCGATCACTTTAGCCTGAACAGCAAAAGCAATTATCGTACCACCTGAGTTCAAACACCAGCAGGGGTTCAAGGCAAAGAAGAGTCTGTTGCAAGAAATAGCCATAACTGACTTATTCTAGTGAATAACTATTTAGCTGAGAAATATCAGGCCAGGTATAATGGGAATATTTAATGATAGCAGCCAAACAGCTGACATTTCTGCAAAAATAACTATTAGATTTTCCGCTAACTGTACCTAGTTTGTTGACTTGTTATAGAAATGTTCAAACCCTCGATCTTTCCTTATTGGCTGACGGCAGGTGGGAGTGGCTCTGAGTAAAGAAATGTGGTTGAGACATGAATGAGAACCCTTCCTACTACTTTGGTTTGTAGTTCTTCATCCCACCGGCTCAGACTGTGGTTGTGAAAAAGCAGCCCGAAGCCTTTAAATTACAGACAATGAAAAACAGGCATTATGTGCTAAGCAACCTTTAACACGGTTAATATTGTTTTGTGAATTCAACCAGCATAGCATGAGACAGCTCTGCCTTCCAGTTTCCTGCAAAGAAGAGAAAACAAACAGTGCAGTGGATGAAAGCTTTACTCTATACGAACCCGCTGAAACAACCTGCTGTCAAGCATTAAATCAACAGTATTGTTTGTAATGAATGACAGTGCTTCACCAGGAAACAGTAGGAGATGAATTCCATGGTCTTCGGAGTCGTATTCAAAGAGAGCTTCACAACCAAAGACCTAATTATGAAGCGGCATGAACCTGACAGCTGCAAGTGAGAACACGGCAGCACTGGACTGCTGCCAAATAAGCATGTTTGGTTAGGTGTTCAGCAAAAATCTCCTCTCATCTCTAGTCAATTGTGAGCTTGTTTATGGTATAGTATTAGTGACCCCTCACTGTAGCAACTGAAGTCTGGGGTTGAATTGTTCTTACATTATTTTTGTGAAAATTTACATATATTACAAACACACACACGCTCGCACGTATAAATAAATTAGGAACCTTTGTCTTAGACAATAGAAAAGCAAACAAAAACATTGAAAAAAATGAATTAATTCTGGAGGCCAAAGGGGACAGAGAATAGTTATATTACCATTAGAAATTAAATGGAGAAGAAAAAACAACTCCACATTCTCCATTCGCCCATTCGCCCCCGAGGACTGTCTGGAACAGAGAAATAACCAGGTTCGTGTATCATTAATAATGTAGCCGCAAGATTCATTTTATTAAAACTCAAAGGCATTCAATTAAACTTCCGTGTAATAAAGACATTTCAACCAACCAGGTCCCCAAACTTATTAAGTGTCGCAAATGTTAATGCTACAGGACTAATTGAGAGACGGCGGTTTGGGACCGCTGCTTGAAGCGCAAGCCAAAATCTTTTCCCTCCTGCAGCCCTGCGGTACAGCATTTGTTAACGCTAAATGGCAGCCTCAAAACCGGTTGGCGGAGTGAGGACGATGCGCCCAATGGAGATGGCGTCAAACCGTGCTCAAATCCAGACACGAGGTCATCACTCTGCTGCTCTCTGCGGCATAACCGGGACCGAGCCGTCAATAAGGCTTTCCAGTGTCTCCACTTTGCAGGGAGCAACTTTCAAATGCACACGCATTTATTCCACCCACACCTCCTCCGTGGAAAAAAAAATACTCACTTCACAGCAATAGCCAAGCCTCTGATTGGTTCCAAGGCATATCTTTGAGATGGGGTTACAAAACACTCCACTGAAGAAGCAGAGGGCAACCAGTTTCTTTTCACATTCCTCAACAGCAGACCGCTCTTCAACAGACACAGAATGGCACAGGATACAGTGTGGATCAAAAAAAAAAAGATTAAAGAAAATGTAACCACGTAGCCGCCGCGGGCCGCGGGCCGCATCGGAGTAAATTGGCAAAGAAAGGATGCGCCCAAACAGATTGCTTTAAACGAACGCTATCCTGGCTAGCAGTACCGGCGGGAACAATCCCGTTTGACATGCAGACCTGGGGCGGGCGGGGCAAGGTGCACAGGGACGGCGCAGAGCTTTGCTCGGCCCCCGCGGCAGAGACAGACCTCGGATTTTGGGTCCCTGTCTGCTCTAATCCTCCAGCGTCCCCCGGGCCGCCTGCCGCAAACACACAGATCAGCCTGATGGGGAGAGCTTGTCAGGACGGCGGGAGCAGGTGGCGTGACATCACCTCTTTAACCCGGAGTCTCTGCCCCCTCATGGCGCCCCGCAGCCCTGCTGGATCGGGCTCCGGCAGGGCACTGCCAACATCGCTGCCGGCTCCAAGGATGCCCTAACTGGTGCGTTTTCCAGGTAAAACTGTTGCCTGCACAAACCTAGATTGTGGGGACCTGCACACACACACACTGCTTTTTAAACCTCAGAATTGTGGAATATTCATGAGACACTCATCACCTCATTTGGTTAGCTACCTGCACGAGTATAATGCGTCGCCGCAGTAAGAAAACAAGCCAAGCGTCTCAGTGTTCATTAATCATAAATGGCTGAAACACACACTGTGTAACAGTCAAAGCAAGGAAGCAATGTGTGTGGTGAAAAATTTCCCAGCGCTCAGTTTTCCCCTAAATCTACTAGCATGTAAAGTAAAGAACATGGTTTCTTTTTTGATCGTTCAAAAGGCATGATAAATATAGTGGTGACTCAAACGATGCTTGCTTTACTTTGCTGCAGTAGAGATTCCTGCCATGTAGTCAAAGTGAGCTCTGTAGTTTTCCCCACTGCTCCACGGCTCCCGCTGTACAGCAGCAGCCAGCCGTGTCAGTGCAGGCGTCCACTCCGGTGTGGATGTGCGCAAGAACTCTGTGCTTTGTTTCCTCTGAAAAACAAAGGACCACTTTTTAAAAGTGCAGACCGCTTTTGTGAAGGTAATCTATTCAAGTTCATCATGTTCGGAACGGTTTCCACCTCACGGCGCACCGGCCGACCGGCGGGCTTATAACCGTGAGGTAATGCAGCGGAGATATGGGCGAGCTCCGACAATCCCCAACTGAGCACTACAGAAGAGAAGGGCTCCGGTCTGCATGAAGACAGAAGCCCAATTGATTGAGCCGATGCGCTTGTTCTTGGCAGCTACCTCTACCTCCACCCACTCTCTCACAAACAACAGAATGGCTGCATTTCACACATAGTTTAGTATTGCACGGAGAATGTATTGAATGTTATTGTAAAAATATTCTTCTTTATTGTAGAGGAAAATCAAAAAGAGATAAGTTAAAAAGTGAGTCTCTTTTTACGGTAAAATTACAATGGGAGCTGCAAAACCCCACTCAATACTGTTTTCATCACCCAGTTCAAGAGATAAACACATAACTTTGAAAATATGACCTGACAAGAGCCAGTCTGAAAACACAGGCTTCGGGTGGGCGGTGTCACATTCACACCAATCCTCATTAATACCACCTCTGTATGCACTGTGTGTACTGTGGCTAAGGCACTGAATCCTCCCCCAGTGTGAGTACAAGTGGTTCTGGGTAATATGGTGGCAACATCCACAAAGTGAAATGGATGTCACAGCCTCCCCGTGCTTACAAGTCTTTTTTCCACCCGCAGGAATTTGATCTCTCAAACTGTAAACTTTGCTTTATACTGCACTGCTGTCCCCGTGGCATGTGATTAATACTGAGAATGGAAAGTTATTCCTTTGTTTTAAACAAGGTGACCACGGTGCCAGGAAACCTCTCTCTGGACTATTAATAATGTAATAAGAGTCAGCTGTGCTTATTGGCCAGTAATTGGCTTTCTTTTGGGAGCTGCATACGTATGTATAGTAGCTGGCACAGAAGTTCCCTTGTAATATTGCTGGAGAAATCAGCACAAGCAGTGCTAAAAGAACAAACAAAAAAAACATTGCAATTTGATTGGCTTCACATGTGAATCAGGTGCTTTCTTGAAAAAAAGAAGAAGCATTGAAGCAAAGAAGAAGTGTTATATACACAAAATAAAAAACATAAATAAACAACAATAAAGTGGTTGGGGGCTGCTGGGTGCTCATCCAGTTTTTTTTTGTTGTGTTAAAACATTTTTTAAGTTAAGTCGTCACAATAAGAAATAAAATGGCATCAATTAAGAGTAGAGACAGAATGCAGACTTAAAGAAGAAAATGAGGAGCCGGAGACACACAGAAGGATCCTGCTGCCTGAATTTAGCCACATAACAGAATGGAACCTCACTAGCAAAGCAGCATTAAACATTATCATTCCAGCTGACTGTGGGATTTGCATTTCAACACTGTAATGCTGCACTTATCCAGGAGAAAGTGAGATCTTAGGAATGTACACGAGCCTATATGAGTCGAAGTGACAGCAGAACAAATCCAGTCCAGGGTCTTTGTTGTTTTAGAGGCTGATGGTGAAGTTCTGTCTGCTATCCATCCCCTCATATAAACAGTGAAGGCCATGTATGCCTGTGATACAGCAAAAGAAGAGACAATAATGAGCATTCTCAGGTTCTGGGAAGTTTCTGAGGTCCTGACAACAGAAGAACAAAAAAGGTTTCCACTTCAGGGACTGTAAACCAGCTCCCCGAGCTCCAGACTCATCAGGGAAGAAAGAGAGATGTTGAAGGACTGTGATGCATTCCCAGTGCAGTTCTCATTATCATCCGAGAAAAGCTCAAGAACAGCACACACACAGACAGACACACAAACTCACGCACACACAGACAAGCACGCACCACAATCACACATCCACACACACACAAACACACGCACACACAGACAAGCACGCACCACAGTCACACATGCACACACACGCACACACAGACAAGCACGCACCACAATCACACATCCACACACACACAAACACACGCACACACAGACAAGCACGCACCACAGTCACACATGCACACACACACACACACACACACACACACAAGCTCAAGAACAGCCCACACACACACACACACACACACACACACACACAAACACACACACACACACGCACACACAGACAAGCACGCATGGATGCACACACACACACGCACCACAGTCACACATGCTCACACACACACAGGCACACACACACACACACACACACACACACACACACAAAGACCACTACACTTCTCTCACTGACAGTTTCAGGACTGCCTATAGTCAGGCAGAGATGGGTATCCTTAATGGCAGCCTCTTCCATGAGCAGGCTGCGCTCACATATGAAGAACTCCAGCAAATACAGCCACCAGTCACTGATAGAGGGGAGGGTCAAAGGTTCAAACCCATCACAAAGAGCAGAAGCAACTTAAACTGTGTACGTTTGTAAGATGCAAACCCTCTGGCCCTCGCAAAAATGGTACATTAATGTGGGGGGAATAACACATGTGAAACTTGAAAACTTGAGTTGTCCTAAAAATCCTCTCATTATATCAAAATATTTTCTCTCATTCACGGTGAACCCTCAGCTCTCTAGTTATACAAGTCTTGCTGGAGTAACTCGATCTGCATTGTTCTCACTGACAAGGTATTTCGGGTTTCCTGGCAACCAGGTTGATGCCAGGTTCTTATCTACTGTTCCTTCACCCAAGCCTTCATCTGAAGAGCGAGGTGCCACTTGCCTGTCTGCTGAACAACTTCAAGTACCACTATCTGACATTTCAAATACTTTCTGCACAATTAATTATAGAGCACATCCAGGACCTGATTAAAATGATTTTCTTCATAATAATATAACCTTCCAACCCCCTTTCTCTCAAACTTACAATAAAGTCAACTGTATGATAAAATGTAAAATGTCTGCTAAGCATATGTGTGGATGAGATATTATATAAAATATTACTTTAACCTTAATTTACCACTTTCCCACTTAAAATAAATTGGAAACTTAAAAAACGTAAAAATTTTGCTCACTTGCATTTACTGCAGTTCACTTATTCTTCCCACTTGTGGTGGAAAGAATAATGTTAAAGAGTAAGTGCTCCCACTGTCTGAGCCTGTCTCTGCCTACTACACAATTTAGAAAAATACTTTGTGGGGTGAGCGATGGAGAGGGGTGGGGACAGAGGAGCCGTGTCTATCGTAATTTGCATAAACGAACGTACAATGTACAAATTATTTCGTATAACTCGGATCAAACTATCAAATTAGATGTTGCAGATCAAATATGAATCAAAATTCAGCAACCGCATGGACTATTTCTCACCTCAAATATATTCATAAACATATTTTAGTGGACTATTTAGGTGGAATAAGAGTTTATGAACAGGACGCCACGTTTAAAAACGTGGAGCCGAAACCAAATGACCTTAGTGCATCTAACCAATCAGGTGCTGGCTATTTCCGTTGTGGGCGACAACAATTATCCATATGACGTAGAGGTACCTCCAAAGAGGTACTCTGACATCACTATTGGGGCGGGGGCAGTGTGGGGAGCAGAAAGAAAATTTCAACCGTGAGAGGGCAGCACAAAGACGCTTTTCTCCTGATTTATGTTATTATTTCAGAATTGTTGAGATAACGAAATGGATGAATAAGTTTAATTATAAGGTAGGCATACAAACATGTTTACAGCTTAAAAAAAAAAAACAGTTATCTAGAGTGTAGTTACCCTTTAAAAATAGCAGGCAGACTATGCAGGATCACAATTCAGTGAGCAGAGGTCTTTCAAACTTAGCCTCCCAGCAATAGAGCATGCTCCTCTTGACATTTGTATCAACGACTATACATCATTATAGTCAGTGTCGCTAACTGCTACTGTACTGTAAATCAAAATGGCATGGGATCAGAAAAGGAAGCATGCACATAACCTATAGGCATGGCTCACAGCCTATATCAGAGGTGGGCAACGAGGGCCCTATCCGTTTTTTTTTCTTCTGGTTTTCGTGCCAATTTCTGGTCTTAATTACTTTATTAGCCTAACATTTTCGCCAACTGACATTTTACCTACATTTCTTGATAGGCACATGAATGACAGCCGAAGACTGTTTTTGTGTTGTATTTGAAACATTTGACTGTGATCTAATCTATCAGTGAAGCAGTGTTTGTGTACACAGGCAATTTGCTAATTTAGCTAGGGTAATTGGTGAAAACCTGCATACACACCGGCCCTCCAGGAGTGGGATTGCCCACCCCTGACCTATATATCATTCTTACAAATGAAAAAAAAAACAGCCAGCAATTTTTTTTTCTAAAAATTCTGTTCTCTAACAATTATTTATACTAAAATAATTACTACAAAAAAATTGACATCATCTCAATTTTTTTTTAAAACTGAAAAACATACTGCTCATAGTCACTGGAAGTACTGGTAACTGCCAAGAAAACACTTGAATAAATTAGGGATTCAAAATATAGACAGCAGACCATTATATTGGGTACCACCACTAGAAGCATAGTCTCAGTAACTTTGAAAGTGGGGTGGTTGTTGGTGCACATTTAGCACAAGCTTCACTGATGAAGACTTACTGATTTTTCGGGAGGAACAGTGGCTAAGGTGATTTTGGGATGGAAGTCTAAGGGAAAAACATCATCAACTAGGGGCAGTTGTGGTTGAAAGCACATACTCCTCTACCATGATGTCTGTGTATTGGTTTGAGATGCAAAGCAAAAGAGACAAGCAACTCTGAATCGGTTTACTATATATCAATCTAGGGAGTGAGCTGGCAATTTCATCAGGGACAGAAAACCTAACAGAGAGGGATACCATGGTTGGTGTTTCCTTTATGTTGGCAGTTATGTGTATGGTCATCAGCAGTATATGGCGCAGGGGTCATTGGTCATTTGGTCCAGTGGTGGAGGGTTAGAATGTATGCTATTCCATCACATCTCTCCAAACAAAACTCTTCTGGATGCAGTACCCTTTCATTTCAATCTCAGCACTTCAGACGCAACTAATCCTTCCGTCAGGAATTGTTTGCGTCTTTTGATAATGCCTGCGTTGCAGACACAGTGTACTCTGTGACTTTCTGAAGATCACGAGCAGATCAATTTTATGCAAATCAGGTCAGAACAAATTTAACCCACAGAAAAGGGCAAGCCTATCTCAGTGATCTGCTGATCCAGTGAAATTTATCAAAATTAAGTAAACCTTTCCCCACTGGTTTTTAAGCCAAATATGTCCTTTACTCTCAAACTTTCAGTTTTGAGATTAAGGAGGGCTAATTCCAAAAAACGTAAGGCGACTCTGCAGTCTGTGGGCAGTGACTGAGAGATGCTCCCCCTTCCACAGGACCGGCACCCCTCTACGCCTCTGTACCAAAGACCGTATTCCTCTGGGCAATTCGATTAGGCAATTCCTTTCTAGTGATTACAGCAGCTTTACTGTACTCCTCACGTTAGCGCATATGGCACCAGATGGACACACAGAATAACTGTGGCCATATCTCTCCTCTTTAACTGGGATCTTGCTCCCTCCACCCACCCCTGATTGGGACACGTGTCCTGTGGCTCTGTGGCATTGTGATAAGGGGCAGTGAAGTTGGCTGGACCCTGAATCAGCAGTCCTGTCGAATATGCGCAGGGCCCCGGGCCCAGTCCTGTCACTGCAGGCTGAGCTCTGCGATATGGCCGCTGTCACTTGCGACATCGCGTCCGAGCCGGTGTCCCCCCCCGCGCAGCCTCCTGTCATGGGGGGAAAGACGATGGTATTCTCAGCGTGCACCCGCCATTAAAAATGGAATGAACCGCCATTCTCGGCCAGGCGTGTGGGCCGAGCGCTGGAATACCTCAAACAGAAGTTACAGCCATTCATGGAGAAAGCATCACATTTGTTACATAATGTCATAATTCAGAAAACAGACACTGAGAGTAATTAATCATTTTTGTTGGATGTAATGCCCTGGCAATCAAACCAAATGGTATAAATTTTATGTGTTGGGTAAAAAATATGTGTTGGGGCACACAGTATGGTTATACAGGAAATACCAGGGAAAGAATAAAATACAGTAATAGACAGGATGTTGCCAGAAACACTCATTCTACATAATGGTAATTGCTCCCTATTTTTAGGCAGGTGTTACACCCTTTCAAATAATAGCGTACTGATAATGTCACACCGCTCTAAATTCCACAGAACAACCGCATAGCAATTTAACAGATATTGCAACCTAAGAGAAGGCAGTGTACCGAATCTGATTGTGGCACTCTCAACAATACAGAGCATCTCACCAGGAGTCTACTATCCACACAGAAATAAGCATGTTGATTCAGCCCGATCTGTGTCCCCGATCGGATGCCTAACAAACAACCTGTGTACAAAGAGGGGTTGCTTTCCAAACCGCAGGTGCGTGCTGTTATTCATAAACCCATAATATATTTTTAATGGCCTCATTTAGCTATATAATAAAAATAAAATAAAAATTTAAATTACTTTTCTCAAATAAACAAAAATTTTTAATTATATGTTTAACAAGTCATGAAATGCACAGTGCTTACTGGGAAATTCTACTCATCTAGGGAATGGTGGGAAATTCAACTCATCCAGGGAATGGTGAGAAATTCAACTCATCCAGAGAATGGTGGGAAATTCAACTCATCAAGAGAATGGTGAGAAATTCAACTCATTCAGAGAATGGTGGAAAATTCAACTCATCCAGGGAATGGTGGGAAATTCAACTCATTCAGGGAATGGTGGGAAATTCAACTCATCCAGGGAATGGTGGGAAATTCAACTCATTCAGGGAATGGTGGGAAATTCAACTCATCAAGGGAATGGTGGGAAATTCAACTCAAGGAAATGGTGGGAAATTCAACTAATCAAAGAAATGGTGGGAAATTCAACTGATCAAGAGAATGGTGGAAAATTCAACTCATCCAAGGAATGGTGGGAAATTCAACTCATCAAGGGAATGGTGGAAAATTCAACTCATCAAGGGAATGGTGGGAAATTCAACTCATAAAGGGAATGGTGGGAAGTTCAACTCATCCAGGGAATGGTGGAACATTCAACTCATCCAGGAAATGGTGAAAAATTTAACTCATCAAGGGAATGGTGGGAAATTCAACTCATCCAGGGAATGGTGAGAAATTCAACTCATCAAGAGAATGGTGGAAAATTCAACTCATCCAAGGAATGGTGGGAAATTCAACTCATCAAGGGAATGGTGGAAAATTCAACTCATCAAGGGAATGGTGGGAAATTCAACTCATAAAGGGAATGGTGGAACATTCAACTCATCCAGGAAATGGTGAAAAATTCAACTCATCAAAGGAATGGTGGGAAATTCAACTCATCAAGGGAATGGTGGGAAATTCAACTCATCCAGGGAATGGTGGGAAATTCAACTCATCCAGGGAATGGTGGGAAATTCAACTCATCCAGGGAATGGTGGAAAATTCAACTCATCAAGGGAATGGTGGGAAATTCAACTAATCAAGGGAATGGTGGGAAATTCAACTCATCAAGAGAATGGTGAATGGGTCAACTTCCAGTCAAAGGCAATGATAAGCAATGCCAAACTGTGAAGCAGAAATTTAAGCTTTATTTATGTGATGAATTATTCGTCAACAAATGAGGCAAACAGACTGTATGGTTTAGTAAAGCTTTTTGCATGCCTTTGTTTAAGATGTTTTTATTTGGAATGTTTATATGCAACCGTACATTTTTTAAACCTAAAACAGAATCTCTGCTTTTTCTTTCTTGTAAGATGCAGCACTGAACTGCATTTGTTTTTATCAAGTCTTTCACAATCTAAAGATATACATTTATATACAAATTATCTCTGCTGCCCGGGGTCCCAGTACTCCATCTTTCATCAGAAATGAATGCCATAGTGCCCATTTACTGCTTTGCATCCAGTTTTAAATGCAATTTAAATGAAAATGATAATGGGCTCCTATAGGTCAATGAATGGAAATTGTTAAATTAGGAAATCACATGATCATGACCATGCATAATATCTCTTAAGCCATCAAAGATATTGCAAACTGTTACACAATGCCTGCATTATCTTATCAGAGCAGAAAAAACAGAGGAAATATTAAATATATACTTTTAGAAATATTAATTTCAGTACTATCCAAAGAGCTTAAATCAGAATACATTGTTTAACA
The DNA here is from genome assembly GCA_022702515.1 of Ilyophis sp. 1 JC-2022. Lineage (NCBI taxonomy): Eukaryota > Metazoa > Chordata > Actinopteri > Anguilliformes > Synaphobranchidae > Ilyophis > Ilyophis sp. 1 JC-2022. Next base: position 32,807,127 of record CM040405.1, on the reverse strand, counting down.
GCAGGAGCACTAATTTTGCAATGAAATTAGTAAGAATGTAGACATTAAATTTCCTTAACTCAATAATTTGCCCTGGTAGCACGTGAGACATTCAGAAGACTATGCAACAGTGTGATTCTTAACCCATTCTCAAAAACCACCTTTTTGAACATAAACCCAAAAATAAATTGGTTACTGTTCTTGAACCCCTTTGTCTACAGGCATAATCCTGGTCTTTTATGTAAGGTTACCCCTTGGAGTTTGTTTTCCAAGAGCTAGAATTACACTAGGAAGTATTACTGAAACAAAGTAACAGAAGCTCAAACACAGTGGAAGTTTTTTCTCGCTTAAACGATTATTATTATTATTTTGCCAGGATAAGCATGCAGACTTTACTGTGATTCGTATGGTCTGGGGATTTCCAGAACACATAGAAGGTATGGAGTCGTCGTTTTGATCAAGCCTGTTTTGTACCATGTTACAAAAAAGGGAACCATTGTCGTATAACATTGGGATGTAAAATAGTTTATAGATTTACAATTTTAACACTATCAAGCTGTATATTTTGAGACCAGATTGACTGAAAACTTCACCGTAAAAAAAAACGCAAGGAATGCAAATAAAATAAACCACGTAAGGGGTTAACTCTCTTTCTTCTATTGTCTGAGATTCTGCCTTTTGTTGTTTTGCAACCAATACTTCTGGTTCACATGAATAACTGAAAGCATTGAACACCCGCTTTACTGTACCGTAACTATTAAAGGAATTACTGGTATTAGGACGTGCATCCAGCTCGATGAGTAGTTAGACCGTTAAGAGGAGATCAAAGTCACAGAAGAGCATGAAAGGCAATGGGCTTTAATTAAATGGAAAGTGCACGCTGCCCACTAAGCGTGAGTGACAGAGCTGATAATGATGGTGGCCTCTGTCCCATTTCCATTCAGCCCATGGCACTACCCTCATCATCAGCATCGTTTAATTAACGCTTATCATTGTGTCAGCACGCGGATCACTGAGACAATGAAGGCATCAAACATAATCCATAATTCGCTATATGCCTTAGGTAACTGCATACCTCAATGGTGATATATTGAACAACACTCACAACAGTGATTGAGATGTTCCCTGCTTGGATCTCTATCAGTGTTATTATTATAAACTTTGACAGCTACCTTTAAACAGTCAAGTTAAGTACCTTACTCAACAGTACAATAGCAAAGCACTCATGATTCAATCTAGTAGCTTGAAATAACCTTCACATTGCATTATGACAATATGACAGCTGGACTGCTATTGTCCATACTGCTCGAAAGAGTATTTCAAAGGTATTCACAACACTGCTGTTAATCTTAATCTAATACACAAATAATAATATCAAATAGTAATATCAATTTTTAAAATGCCCCCCATCATATCCATAGCTATTTCACACAAACACACATGGGTATATATCTGTATATATTGTTACGACCCCTGGCTCGAAGGGGCCGTAACACAAACATTTCCAAACACAAACCATGAATACATTTGCACAAAGCAAAGTTAAAACCGGCCTTTAAAACAGGGAATCACACAGAAATACAACCAGCAAAATGTGCACTCCTACAGCACAGCAACCTCAACAAACTACAAAATATATTAAGCGCTGCATATGCTACAACTTGAAATTAGCGCCACAGTACTGTAAAACAAAAAACTTAACCATGGAAACAGAACCAACAAAGGGGACAAATTAACCAACTAAGGTAAAATCAGCCACCTCAAGCAGAGAACACCACTATTATATATGCAGCACAGCTGTCTGCAATTTCCAATCATGAGTCAGGTGAACAGAGTGAAACTCTGTCAGCACACAGAAGATTTAAAGGGCCACACTCACGAGGCAGCATAGGGACGTAACAATATACAGATGGGTGACATATTAAAGGAAAAAAAACCCTACAGTGAGGGGGTCCGGTGGCTCTGTTATGCTGTGGGGGGCATTTTCCTGGCATGGTTTGGGACCACTTATCCCCTAAGAGGGAAGGGTCACTGCTCACCTTTAACCTATGATGAAACATGTCTATCCTGATGGGAGTGGTCTCTTCCAGGATGACAATGCCCCCATCAACAGGGCACAAGGGGTCACTAAATGGTTTGATGAGTATGAAAATGATGTGAATCATATGCTATGGCCTTCGCAGTCAACAGAACTCAACCCAATTGAACACCTATGGGAGATTTTGAACCGCCTTGTTAGATAGCGCTCTCCACCACCATCATCAAAACACCAAATGAGGGAATATATTTTGGAATAATGGTGTTCCATCCCTCCACTAGAGTTCCAGGGACTAGAATCTATGCTAGACTAGAGGTAGAATCTATGCCAAGGCGCGCTGAAGCTGTGTGGCTCGTGGTGGCCCAACACCTTACTTTATGCTGGTTTTTCCTTTCATTTGTCACCCATCTGTATATAGTCAGGTTCTTTCAGCAGAGCACACTAAACTGATTCATAAAGTTCATTAGAGCTGTTCCCTCTGGAAATATAAAGTCAGCATACAAACTGAGCATGCTTACGTATGTGCGGGTGTGGGTGTATGTGCTGCATTTCATAATAAGATTGACATTATAAAAATAAAATGTAAGTGCAACTTGAATGAAAAGGCCATAGTTATGGCTTTAAAGGAGCCACAATGTTTCTCTGGGGCGTTTTCAATCACTTTTACATTTCCTTTGCCTGTATTTTGCCTGCACAGTGTCTGCGTAGCGTCTGTACGGTTTATATGAACACATTGTAAAAGGAATCCAGATAAAGAAAGCTAGAGAAGTGAATCTGTGAATCCATACAACACAGCAGCAAACTTGTCATTTACAGTAACTGATAAGGTGGCATACGCTCTTAAAGCAAATACATTCCAGAATATGACTAATGTTACCAAAAAGAAAAGGCCGTGAACATGATCTCCTGAAATTAGATTTAATTCTCTTCAACGAGGATTCTGAGAAGAACATGGTTCTATTGGTCAACGAGGGTAATGATATGAAATAATCCTAAATCCACCCTGTTTCACGTAGGAAAATCTCAAAAATTCAACAACATCCCTCTCCAAACTTTGCTGGGAACAGAAACTACTAGCACAGTTGAAATATGGCTTGTTGGGGAAATTCAGCAAGAAAATGCCACAAATGTAATAGGCCAATTAAAGTGCACTCAACTTGACATCAAGAATGTGTTTCAATAATGTGTAGATTAAAACTAATAAAAGCGGGACAGAGAAGATCATTAAAGTGCTCATAACAGGTCAATGTCTTCAAAGGAACCGTGTGAAAACAAAACGAAGAGAGGAAAATGCACTAATTACTAATCAGAAATGGGTAAATGCATCCCAAATGGAAATATTCATATCAAAATATATAAATGTTAAAGGTAAACTGGAACTGCCAAAATTATTGGAATAGGCTGTATTTTGCTATGACAGTTTTCATTTCCGTATAATGCAGTTTAAGCACAAATATTAAGCACAGGTTGCTGTGTTTATGCTGACTTGCATGCACAATAAAGCTATAAGCTATGGGTGGTGCTGAGAACCTCCTGAATTTCATAATGGCGCATTTACGGTTTTCGGTCCAAAAAAATATCAAGCTGTGCTGATGCAATTCAATAATTCTGAAATAACTTCATCCAGACAAACGACACCTACCCGTATTTTATGTGGAAAATATACATTGATATAATGCATTGGGGTGATATTATGGCAAAGTGGCTGAGTTTCCTGGATTACAGCCAGAATGTTTCAGGTTTGAGCCTCAGGTGGGACACTAATGTGCCCTGCAGCTATACTTAAGCCAAATTGCTTCAGTAAATATCACACTCAATATTACATTACATTACATTCATCGAGAAGACGCTCTTTTTCAGAGTGACTTACAATGCAAAAGGACATAAGTGCATCTACCTGAGTAATAGGAGCAGCAGTGCCAACACACCCGGACCAGTGAGTATTATATGCAACATCATGCATACAAAAGAATATGCTAAATGAGTGGGTAATCTCTTCAACGCATATAAACCCTTAACCTTGTCTCCCCTGATTTGTTTGTACCATAAACACAGTTCAACTGTTCCTTATCTCTGTAACAGAAGATAACCATCGTGCCATCCAGCCACTACAGGGGTAGCGGCTGAAATTAAGATGACTGAGAGATCTGATCAGAAGCAGTAAAATGAACAGGGAACTTCCAAAGAGCTCAGGAAAAGCCTGCACTGCAACTTTACTCTAAACATACTCTCGAGCTGCGCTGACATGTCTGTCAGCGTACAACAAATAGGCATGATGATATGTGGGCTTCTCTATGTATGCCCGTCTTTTTGTACATACTGTAATAAGGAGACGGGCAACTTCAATCAATGACAGCTGCTGCATCACACACATCAGGACCAGATGGTTTAATTTGGGCAATTTCCAGCGACTTTTCCAAATCTCTTAGACAGTTAATCATTTTGCATAGCTTTTCCAAAGTTGGTAATTGTCGCTTTCATTCTCCATGACTTTACCAGGATTTGAAAGACTACAGACAATTTTGAGGCCTGACAAAAACCAATGCTTCTACAAGCGCATGGACTGTGAACTCAGGAATCTCAATGCCTGTATGATTCCCGAGTTAATTTATAAAAATGGTAAAAGGAAAGATTTTCCCCATTTAACAGCTGCTGTTATTCCAACCCAGTCTGGCCAAAAGCCACAACCCTCTGGACCTTCACCTTCCACACTGCCCTGAATCCCACATTAATTACAGCCTTCATTGTGAACCCATCATATCAAAAGTGCCATGATTTAAGGTTTAAATTAAACACCTGAGTTGTTTGGTTTCCCCTAAAAAACGACACTAATTAGAAAACTTTGTTTTTATTTGATATGCCTTTAATTTTCACACAGCTATGTAAGATAAAGTTTCTAAATGTGTCTACTATTTAACTTTATTATATACTACAGCATGTGACTCTTACTGTTGCAGTGAGCATGAGACGGTTGCCGTTTAAACCTGCGTGATAAGAGTTTGGATTCCGTGTGGGAAGGCTATAGTTCTGCTCCTCGCCGGGGGTCGAACCAGCAGGAGCAAGCATCTACATTCAGGGCTGTTGTTTCACAGCTTACAGTGGTTGGAGATTGTTCATGAAATATAAAGTTAACTTTATGCAATAAAAAGACCCGTTGCAAAAATAACTGAAATGTTTACAGTAGATATCCACATGCCATCGCATCCTCAGGGTCTTTTGGAATCATTTGCGAGTGTAAAAGGGCATGCCGTAATACAGCGTTAATCAGGAACAACAATCTCCATGGAAACACCTGCTTTTAATGAAAAGCCCTGCTTGCTCCGGTTTATGTGGGCATTGAGAGGATAAATTAAGATTTATTTCACTGCAGTTTGCAGAGGCAAAAGGGGAGACTGCCATTAATGATATGCATGAGAGGCAGAGCTGATTAGGCAAGCTGGAGGACTGTCTCGTGTACCCCCCGCCCCCTCCCCCCTGAGATGACATTAAAGAGTCTCTACCCTGCCGAGCCCAACCATTAGGGTGGAGATATACAAACATGAGGTGTGGCTCTGTAGGGGTCCCTCCTGAGTCTATGCAACCTCCTCCTTAACAACACAAACATCCGTTAAGCCCCCCCCCCCCCCCCCCCAGAGCAGGGGTCCCGGAAAAGAACGCCGAAGACCGTGGAGATGGCACCACCTTTCATTCAAAGCTTATCTACAAAAACTAAATAAAATACCAAGGAGCGTTAAGATGAACTGCCTTTTCTGCCATCAGCATGATCCTACTTCGGCAGTTTTATGCCTCCCTTCATCTTACGGACAGTGTTTTTCCATCAGCCTAAAAACAGCACTACATGAAAATGTCATGTATTGTTTTTAAGAGTCTTTTCATGCAATCCATAGCAGCCTTGATACAGGCCCAAAGCGTGTATACAGCCTATAGTTCAGGTTGAGAGAAAAAAAAAAAAAAGAAGCAACTACCCCTCCATTTGAACATTACTAAGCCAAACTGTCAATACTCCTCAGTGTAACTGCAGCGCTTACAGAAGTTCCATTGACGGGTAGAGAATGAAGATTAGGAAGATCGTTGTAGTGGCGTAGAGGACTGTGCAGGATCAAAGCTGTACTTGCCGACATGCACTTCTGAACCAAATTGAACGATGTAAGGGAAATAGTGACCTTGCTCCGGGATCCAGTCATGCCCTTCCCAATTCGTTCCACACCAGCTTGTTGAACAGGGCTGGATTCCAGCACCTGATGCAATGGCAAATTAATGCCAAAATATGCAGGAAACAGTCTGTTCAAAATGTCTGACAGCAGTGTGGGATTGCAACATTTTGGAGACTGAAAAAATAAATAAAGAATGAGGCCATTGGTTTATGCTCAAATTTAACAGACACGAGAGAGCTGAAAGCTTATTTTCTCATTTATTGAAGCAAACCGTATAAAGACGAAAACAGACGCATTCTGCTCATGGGCAGAAGAAAGTAAATTTAGCACGAGAAAACAAGCGTAAACTGAACCTACGTACATCCTTGAAACCACAGACCCAAAGGAAAAGTCATTTTTCAATAGAGCGCGTCCTTGTTATCCACTCCAGCGCTTGCATCACTGAAATAAAAATGCTTTATTGGGACAAATGTTCTGCTAATTCATATGTTGGCGCTAATGCCCCAAATCTATTTCTGTTACCAGTAATGAGGAATGAGAGACCTCCAGCATTCGGTACCAACCAACACATCTTTACTGTAATTATCCTAATTAGCAGCAATTATTGCCATCTTAAATTAACAAGACGGAATCTGGACATTAATGTAGTTGTGGGGGAGGCAAAGTGTACTCAAGCAGGCCCAGCTGTTTTGACCATGCAGTCATTTTCCATATTGTTTCCCTATTGCAGAGGGATAAGTCTGAGGTTGGCCTGAGGCAGGCGCTGTCAGCGTTAACCGCACAACGTGACCTAAGTCCCACACTGGCCACTCAGCCCCTGTGCGCGCACCGTAATGCGCCATAATCGGCCGGTATTGATCAGGTGGCACCAGGTATTTAATGATTCTTCAGGAGAAGAAAAGGGCAACATCAGTTAGGTAAGAATATGCCAAATTACCTTTCCGTTGTAGATGGAGTCCCTTTGGATGAAAAATGTGCTGCGCAGACCGTCAGACATTCCATAAACGTGATGTTGTGGCATTTCTTGCATTTTCTAATTAATTCTCTACTCAGAACCTTCAGAATTTTGCTCAGGGAACAGGATGTGTGGGATTGAAATTGATTGCATTAGTGTACTTCCGAGAATGTCAAAGGTTGTTAAATTAGACATGAAAAAAATCGATAGTGACAATGTAGTCATCATCACGAGGAAATACAATGTCAGGTGATAAATCTGAATGTAAAGAAAAATATGTGCAAACCCATTCAAATGAATGAAAGAGAGTCATGCTCTCAGCCAATTCATACTAACCTGCAGACATGGCTAACCTATAACGATAGCAGGCCTCATCTATCATCATTTGCACACCACAACCATGTATTGAATTAATTGTGCCAGAAATTACCTGAAACATCTATAAAGAAGTGTAACTTCATAAAGATGCAATTCAAGTTCAAACAGTTCTCATTGGTTAGTTACTGTATAGTGTCAAATATTATTAATAATATTACTGTTTAGCCAAACAATGGAATAAATGCATCATTGGTGCAGAAACACATTAAAAAACAGCAGACTGGACTCTGACACCTGTTATATAAAATAATGAACATAATGGGTCTTATTTTTAGCAAACGCACACAAGTACTAGCACAATAACACTGTGCTACACAGGCATTGAGTATGACATCAGATCATGGGCGTAGGTTTGGTCTCAACATTGGTAGGGACCAGGGCACGGAGGTGAAGTAAAGCGCGTGTGCGGAATTTTTTTTGGTGATTTTGTTTGTTAACCCCTCCCCCCCCCCACCCCCGGGGCTGTATACATTGCAAAATGTCTAATGCAAACCCAATTAATAGGGAGGGTGTGTGACCACTGCAAAAATGGTTTGTTAACATACAAGATCTGTATTTACATTTAAATAAAAACTCAAGGATCAAAGACTAAAAGAAAGTAAAACAATATTTCTGCATTTCTGCATCCAACATCAACATTTTTATATTCAGTAGACTTACCAGTTTCAGTACATTACATCCTTTCCTTTTCTATTCTGTAGTATTTCTTGTTTTCTGTGTTTTTCTTATGATAGTCCTTGGTGTCTATTTAAACAATCCAAACAGATGCCTACGTCGGTCATTCACAGATATGAACTGTTGGCACATATCTTTAAGATCTACTTAGGGATGGGAGCGAGTCATGCAGCAAAGGTCAGATTCGAACATACAACGTTGCGGGTAGAAAAGGTCATGTAGCAGCTACCTACTCACTGAGCCACAGAGACACACTTCAGAAAGGCATATTTCGGCGTGTACTAAAATGCATATATAAATAAACTATAATAAAAATGTAAAAAATCTGAAGTTATATACAGAAAAAAGAGCGTACGAAAAATAGTGAACTAGTAGGCTTAGTCTAGTGTAAGCTACTTGTGCTCACTGGATATCTTTAGCTTAGTCTAGTGTAAGCTACTTGTGCTCACTGGATATCTTTAGCTTAGTCTAGTGTAAGCTACTTGTGCTCACTGGATATCTTTAGCTTAGTCTAGTGTAAGCTACTTGTGCTCACTGGATATCTTTAGCTTACTCTAGTGTAAGCTACTTGTGCTCACTGGATATCTTTAGCTTACTCTAGTGTAAGCTACTTGTGCTCACTGGATATCTTTAGCTTACTCTAGTGTAAGCTACTTGTGCTCACTGGATATCTTTAGCTTACTTTTGAGTTTTATGAAATAAAATGTGGCCTGTTTAGTCCAGACAGTTATCAAAGCCATAGGCTAGGCTACGTGTAGCGTAACTACGGTTTTTATTTATTTGTAAAAATTTTTAAAGGGTTTCCGCGCTGTTATATTTTTGAAAGCTCCGCGTTATCATAGCTATGATGAGCTTTGGCAAAAACAGGTATGCAGAACAGACTAGCCTTTTTATTTTAATTCGTTTTTTGTATTCAAAAAGGGCATTTCCCCATATAATTGCTGACTTGTGGCGAAAGTGCCGCCGTGGTGATAGATTTACCTTAACATCTGTCCCAAATTGTAAACAGGTCGGGGATTTTCACGGTGAGAAATTTTATGACAGCGTTAGGTAGCTAGCAGGTTTTCATTTTTAATCAACGTGGCTACTGGCTAGTTAGTTTACTACTTATTACTTATTACTGGGTGGTGAAAAAGCTCCTGATGTCCCTTATCTTCTTTGGTGGAGGTGGCATGATATCTACAAAGTACAAAGCGTGTTGGCATGGACAAAATTACTTATGTGTGCAGTGCAGGCAATAGAGGAAACTTTCCTCAGGAAAGGGAGTAAGACGGTCATCTGAAAGACTAAATTTTCGCCCATGCTTGAGGTATGGACTGACAGCCCTGAGCCCTGATAACTTACCGTTCAATGAGAAAAAGAGTAACCGTTGTCAGCACACACAGATCATCTCTCGCCTCCTCCGTGTCTGGCAGTAAGTACGATATTTTATGTCATGTGAGCCTTCAGATCAAGCGAATATTTGAAAAAGAACCTCCTCCATTTCAGCCAATCAAATGCTAGCATGCCTAAATTGGTCATCTTGGAGATGTTGCCGCTGGGAGGGCACATTGAAATTATCTAATATGACTTCACTCCAAAGATAATGGGAACGAATTCGCTCAAATATTGGTAGGGACAATTCTGTCCTCCCAAAATATTGGTAGGGACATGTCCCTACCGTCCATATGCAAACCTACGCCCTTGCATCAGATATTATGCATCCTACTTCAATTTCAGGTCTTCAGTACTAATCTAGTACACACATATTGATTAGGTCAACTGTACTGTGTTCTGTGGTTAAATGTACTTCATCGAAGAGTGACCAAGAGATGGGTACTGAGAACCGGTTTTAAACTGGTACCGGATCCTGATTGATCAGGACTGAAATACCGAAAAGCTCCTGGACAAACGGTGCTGCTATCGATATTTGCAGATGCTTGCTCGCGTCTGGTTTGGGGAGGGTGTTATCAGAACATAGTAACAGCGCTGGACAACGATGTATTGCTCCACCTGTTCGTAGTGTACAGGGAATCATTTTCTGAAAAGCTATTGAGTGTTTTAGCTCTGAGTTTTCAGGAAAGATATTCCATGTACATTAGAACAGGTAACATCGGGGGCGGGGGTCTTTTTTTCCCCAGTCAATTGGCGAAGGTGGGATTTGCACAAGGAGGTCTGGAGCGTCGCGTCTCAAATAGGAACAGGGCGAGCAGCAACGCAGGGTGAAGCGTATCGTGACGTGACGCACATGGCTGGTGTCGGTTTCACAATTGATTATAATAGATACGTTCATTATTTTGACGTGACGCAGACCGACGCATACGCTCGCTCGCGTCCGGTTAGGGGAGGGTGTAACACTGATAATCTACCAACGTCAGCATTAATTTTAAAAGATTTTGAAACATGTTCCTCATCCTATAGCTAAGGTCAGTCAAGCGACAGCCCCCGCTCCTTCAGGAGATAGCAGTTCAAGACAAACCCCAAGCCCAACCCATTTATAACTACTATTCTGTTCTGAGAAGCTCAAGAACAATAGTTCTTTGCTAATCTATAATCTTGTTTATTGTATTGTGTTTATTGGTAATCTAAGTTTATTGTATTTGTAGTGAAGCAGCAACAAAACACACTACCAGACATTTATTTATAACAATTGGTCCCCTCATTATACACTCTCAGAAAACTATGAGGAAACAATTTCATTTCATTTTATCAAAATAACTGTTGTTATTTCTGCTAAAAGTAATAATAAAATAACTTGATTCTTTTCACAACATCTCTTTTTTTTTTTGGAGAGTAGTATCGATAAGAGTATCGATAAGTATTGGTATCGATAAGCGGTATCGGTATCGATTAAATCCTAGCGATACCCATCCCTACAGACCATTCATGGGTAGTCATACACAGGTAAACAGTTACATTGCTTTTCACCTCTGAATACCTATTGTATAAGCAATTCAGTTGACAATTAAACAGTTGAATTGGTCTGTATCAGTCATATTGTGCAAGACAAAACATCTGAATAAACTTGGAAACCATGGAACAGAATATGAATGAAAATAACAAGAGGCAACAGGGCAGCTCAGCATCAGTGCTTGGCATCCAAACTAAATGAAGTGATCAAAAATTTTATGATTGAATAAAAAAGTATAATAAACATTTTCATAGATAATCTTGCATTTTATATCCAAACAAGCAGTACAAATGCATGAGAATAAAGCAATAATTCCTCAATAAGGTTAACTTCACATGACATAAGAATGACAACAATAATAATAACACACAAAATGTCTGTCTTTCTAAACACTGACGAATATCTGTGACATTCGTGTGTGCCATTACTCTGGACTTGATATACGTATAGAGATGAGGGGTGACATTTTTCATGTGTGATACGTGGAGAGCGTTCAGATGTCCATCTGAAGAGCTGGACTCGGTACAGTCCCTTAATGCATTCAGCCGATGAGGGCCTGATCCTCCCAAAGTGCTCTGCAATCTATAACCTGTGATTGAGGCAGGCCTAAATTGTCCGAGTCAGCCCCACTGCCACCGCGGCCAAAATGAGTCCTCGCGAGCCGTTCGCGGCTTCTGCAGCGTGATGCAGTTTGGCCGTCTGAAAGAGCATAAGTCATCAACACGAACGCAGTGTTTTAAATATGAGCGCCTGCTCACTCGGAGCAATAAAACACCCTCGCTGGCAGCAAGTCAAAAGTCCTCTCTGATGCCCTGCATAACCTCAAGTCACTTTTTGATATAACTAATGCAACTGTACACACTCTGCATCATGCAAGCAATAAAACGGCGGGATTAACAATACCACAGGGACAGATCATTGTGCAGCGACAGTACTGGTCTGCATGTGGAGCATTTTTCACTGGGAGCTAAACAAAGGCAGTGTTTTAAATTTGGAACTGCAGTCGTTAACATGGACTAGCACCTTCACATCTGCTCTGGATAAAGGTAAAAATTCCTAACTACCCTGCTACGAGGTGAAATCATGTTTTGAAATGGCACATAAAAAGTAATAAATTATTCTTATGCGCTCATACAGATAACTGTATAATATGTGACTCTTTTCTATCAAAATTGTTTGATGGAAATAACACTGGTAAATGTTCCCTCGAGGTCACAAAAGTTAAGGGTTTCATATTGTATGGATGGCTGTGACTAAGTCTGTATATTCCTCTCAGGGATCTGGCAATCAAAGAGCAGCTTGTAATGTACATCCCATGATAATTGTAAGTTTGCTTTCATTTGCTGAAAGTTTTTTTTGTAAGCAGCTCTTACATGACGCAAATTAATCATCAGACGGCTATCAGCTATCCTGTGGATTCTAACATACTGTTTCTGCTACACAGCTGCTACTGAACTGTGAAAAACCCAACAGTGAAGAGTCTCTCATGTTTTATTTTGGGGGTTTTTTGTGGCAAAAAAGCCATTACAGTTTACTCAAGTTTATTCAAGCATCCTGTGGATTCTATACTGGGCTTCAAGGAATACATGGATTCCTGCTGTTTCAAGGTGATATCAATGTTTAGCGCTTAAACATGAAGGAAGGTTTTTGAAATACGTATGACTAACAGTCCAGTGGAGACTTCCTCTGTCTCACAGGTTAATATAAGACACCCTGCATATCATCAGTGTCCATAAAACAGAAAGTAAAAGGCCTTTTAGCAGCATTACACGGCTTATTTGGTATGGACACGGTTGCTTAGGAAAGGCGGAGAGGCCTGTTTTTGCGATTCACGCCTCAGCTTTTAGCAATAACTAACCTGGAGTTCTTCCGCCGCTGCACATGACAGCATGTGACCGGTTAACCGGATGCTAAGCCTGCAGGTATAATTCGTTTCCATTCTCTCCGTGCCGGCGTAACTGGGAGAACAGGGCCGCTGAATTACCAGTGTCACTCTTAATTATCTGCCGCGTTTCAGGCGTAATGCAAAAAGGAAAGCTGATGGCACGTAGCGCAGATGAAAGCGCAGCTGTGCGCGCCCATCACTTCTCCCATTGTCCTGTGAGAATGTATCCTCAGTGACACCTCGTGTCTCCCGGGAGCCCGCGCTCCAGTCCCTCTGTCTCAGCGGCCAGCGCTCACCTTGTTTAGAATACCGGGCTGAAACTCACAAGTATGTCAAACCGAAACCTGCTGTAAAGTACTCTTCGGCCTGCTGGCTCCGTGTAACAGCGCTCATTCCGGAGCCGTGTGCACACGGCCACAAATTAAACCAGAAATGAGCCTTGGGCGGCACTGGTGGCGTTGTCATTAAAACAAGCGGTTGCGTATATCATGTTTACATCCGTGGGATCCCATGCAGTGATTCTGCTGAATACAAATCATCTTTGTAACGAGAACCACAGAGGGGTCATTTTACGAGCCTTGTGAACCTTCAGACCGGCAGTTATCACGCAGCCAGCATTAACTCATGGCAATGATAACAGGCAGCCCCTTTCAACAAGGGTCAAGAGGCAACCTTAGCGGGCACAATAACAGATCCTCGTTCGAGACTGACTCGCTGATGAAATTACTCTGACCAGCCATTACACTATAGGGAATTTTAAGTGGTCAGCCTGATGTTTTGCATTTCAAAAGGAGGGCATTTCTAGAACTTTCTACAAAACACTGTCTGTATATCTCTTCACCTATGAGTGAAAGAAAAAGAAGGGAATATGATATCACAATGTATACCATAAGAGAGAATATCACAATGAAAAAAAGTTAAAGTACTGAGAGCACTTATAAACAACATTTTCTTCACTGGAAAAGCTTGTACTCTCATGATTACTTTCTCAAAGTTAAGGCGTTATTATTTTCCCAGCAGCCATACGCTCGTTGAGTGGAGAAATGTTTCTCTCTGACTACCGTTCACACAGCAGTATTTAGTTTTGTTGATCAGAGTGTCTCTAATGCAGCTGTACATTTGTCAGCTCTTTTCCCACCTTCCTTTTGTTCTTTATGTGCAGATGCTGAAAACCGAAAAACTCGGGAAAAGTTGAAAAATGCGAATCCTCAAACATCCATCTCCAAACTGCATTCGTCTGACTTTTCAGCCAAAACATCGTCCTTCATAATACTAAATCGCACCTCTCGTGACAGCGGTTTCCGGATCCATACAGAACAGAGGAACTGCAATCGCACATCAAATAATCTCTCAAGCAAACGTGTCAAACTGCAGGGACGGGAAGAAAAAAAGCGATGTAATTTAGACATTGTCTTTCAAATATAAATTAGATTGATCCTCTCTTTGGACATGTAAACAATCAGTGATGGAGCTTCTAACACCGATGACTGTTTATGACACAAGAGAGGAACAAAAATCAATGAAGAAAAAAAAAAGAAAGAGAGAAAACATAACAATAGCAGCGTTTATCAGCCGTGTCTATGCCATAGGTCTATGCACAAGGAGACACGAGCTCTGTACCCTCTGCCATATCCACATAACACCCAGGACCTGGGACCATCAGTCAGAATTAGGAGCATCTTTACTGATCCATCCATCAGGAGCACTGGCAATGAAAATACACATGCATGCAATTAAGGATGTTTCCGCTAACTCACTTCTTTTACATATGGAACGTACGGAAAAGAGCCGATTTACATTTTGCTTGTCTTGACCTCACAAAAATGCAATGATGGTTGTTTTAAACGTGTAATATTCTGAAACACCAAAATACGAATGATGGGTTTGACAGATTAGATTGGTACATTACATGACATTACAGGCATTTAGCAGACGCTCTTATCCAGAGCGACTTACACAATTTCTTATTACATCGTATTACATTTATCCATTCATACAGCTGGATATATACTGAAGCAAGTTAGGTTAAGTACCTTGCTCAAGTGTACAACGGCAGTGTCCTACCTGGGAATCGAGGTCCAGTTCCTTGACCATTATAATACACTGCTGTAGTACAGATAAGTTAACTGTAACATACACAGTTGTGTATAAAGCATCTGTACCAAGTATTTCTAAGAAAAACTCTGAAACATCCTTGGATATTTCTCTAGCCATAATTTATCTAATCCAGCAAGAGGCAGTGACACAGAAAACATGAACTGGTCTAAAAACACTGAAAAATGTTGTTTAGACTCTATCCTAACAAATAATTGGATTGACCACAGGGACAAAGGACACATGTTCTTATGTCAACTTCTAAAATTGGTTTAAAAGTTTTGATTTGTCTGGTCCGGTCACATAATGAGTAATTACACTACCCTGAACTGAAAAGGCCTTTACTTTGACATGCCTCCGTTTCATCAACTAGCCTTTGCTCTGGAGCACATAGAAACATTCAGTCCTTGTCTGAAATGAAAATATAAATAATACACTGTATATACATACAATGCCCTCAATAATTATTGGCACCCCTGGTAAAGATGAGTAAAAAGGGTTATAAAAAATTCACCGTTTGGTGAATTAGCTTAATCTCACACTGAAAAAATGAGAAAAAACCACGTGTGCCACAATTATTGGCACCCCTAGAAATTCTTATGAACAAAGCAGTAATTCAAGCAGTAATCCATGACTTCCTGTTTCACTGGGGTATAAATATGAGGTGACTAAAAGGCCATATTCCCTTATTCATACATCAATATGGGAAAAATAAGAGAACACACAAATCAAATGAGGGAAAAGTGTGTTGAGCTTCATAAGTCAGGGAATGGCTATAAAAAAATTGCTACTCACCTGAGATTGCCCATATCTACCGTGAGGGCAATACTTTAAAAGTTCATAGGAACTGGAACTGTTACAAACTTGCCTGAAAGAGAACCCAAGTTTATTTTGCCCCCACGCAGTGAGGAGGATGGTAAGAGAGGCAAAAAAATCCCCAAAGATCACTGTTGGAGAATTACAGAAGTAGCATCTTGGGGTCATCAAGTCTCCAAAACTACCATTAGATGTCACCTCCATGCCAACAAATTATTTGGAAGGCATGCCAGAAAAAAAGCCTTTCCTGTCATTTCACCACAAACGTAAGCGCCTGGAGTTTGCTAAACGCTACTGGAACTTTGTTCTATGGTCAGATGAAACGAAAATTTAGCTTTTCGGCAACCAACACTCAAAGTGGGTTTGACGTAAAAAGAAGGATGGCAACACCGAAAATAACCTGATCCCTACTGTTAAGTATAGTGGAGGTTCCGTGATGTCGCGGGGCTGTTTTTCCTCCAAAGGCCCTGGGAACCTTGTTAGGGTACATGGCATCATGAACTCCATGAAATACCAGGACAGGACAATACCTGCCTCTGCCAGGAAACTAAAACTGGGTCGTCGTTGGATCTTCAAGCAGGACAATGACGCAGGACGGGAGAAGACTCAGTGTTGTTTTATTGGCAAAGGGAGGTTGTACAACGTATTAAATGCAGGGGTGCCAATAATTGTGGAGGGCACTGTATATACTGTACACACGCACTGGGTATATATAACAAAATCAAATCACTGTTGTACAGCAATAATGTAGTAGCTAAGCACCACTGATTGGTTTGTTTATGGGCAGAAGGACTGTGTTCAACTTAATGTTGGGATGTGTGCACATGCATACTGACAGTGATCCTGGGTTTTGTGTTTAGAAAAATAGGAGATCTTATAGAAACTACTACTATAGTGTAGTGGGAGGACAGAGCCAGTGTGACAGAACATGTTCAGAAAAGGGGGAGAGACAGAAAGACAGAGAGAGAGAGAGAGAGAGGTTGAGTGGGAGAGAGAGAAAATTTAATTATATGCAAGAATGTCAGATACAATAAATCTAGAGCACCCGAGAATGTGTCACACCACTTTTCTGAAATCCACAATTCGAGAGGCTGTGGAATGAGGCTCGGCACTTTCTCCATAAAAGGCACACTGAAAGAGGCTTATTTTATTGGTAATGGAGAGCCAAGACTAGACATATGCAGGTGCAGACCAGACACGCTGTGTGTGTGTGTGTACACCAAGTCCTAGCTGTGGTACTATCGTGCATAGTCTTACATAGTCTTAAAATACACTGATACAAAATAAAGGTCATAAAGCTAGTGAAAAGGACTTCTAAAATCTGCCTATGGCTTGTAAAAATATGGCTGAGGTACGTAGATTGCTCAGCATTTTATAATGTAAAATGTTGTACTATAAAACTGATGGCTGCAAGCGTCCCGTATATCTGTCCGACAGTAAACCGTGGTTAGACCCTGTAACAGCCAAGCTAAAACAGCTGGAGCAACAAATTGACCAATTAAGAGAGCAGCGACACTGAATTTGCTAGGCGAACCAGAGCTAGTGGAGTGCACACGTCACCAAACGAGCAAAATTCCAGGTAGACAACGCATTCCTATAGTGCTTAGGAAACCAGGACTGACAGCAGCCTTCTCACGTGTTCCAGAGAAATAAATAAGCAAATAACTTCCACTTATCACGTGTAGGGTCTGAGTGAACCCTGATTTGCAATACAGACACAATGATCCCACAATGTCCCAAACCCTTCTGTAGCGGTTGCTGCAGCCTGTCACAAAAACTGCTTTCTGGTAAGGCCGTCTCTAAGTGGCAGTCACCTTTGTTACGGGCTGCGTTAAGGGAATTTGCCAAATTCAATGCCTCACTGATGTTTAAAAGGTTTGGAGCAGAAATTATATCGCATTACCTATTTACTTTACCGACATCTGTATCCGAAGCAACATGCATGTGGTAGATTTCCCCACAGTACCCACCTCCCCTAGCAGAAATCTACTGAAGTAATTCAGGTCAAGTACTGTGCTCAAGGGTACAACCGCTATATCCCACCCAGAACATAAACCCACTGTCCACAGACCAGGGCTTAAACTGATTCTCCACACTGTTGGCCAAACAAAATAATGCTATCTCAATCATGTGCACATATCTCAATTGCGTACATATGTGTTTTGGTTTTTAAAAACACCGCAAAGAGAACCAATTCATGCCTGAAACAATGCTACCGTCGTATTAAATTGCATGACTCTAAATTACACAGCGGAATAGTCACCTGACAATAAGTGAGATTATGTCTTTGTCTGTTTTCAAATCTAGGATAATTGCAGTGCTTCACTAATGGGCATTTGTTTTGATTGTGCTCGCCGTCTCTGATGTCAGAATGAGCCTAGCCTCACTTATATATTCAACATAAGCATCCGACTCCCATCATCAGATTTTTTACACAATCCAGATGGATGACAGCATTTACTGTTGGATGGGATAAAAGTGGACATTCTACATTTAATTACTATTGACCTTTAATTACATTTTTCTTTGGAAGTGCTCTGTAATTGCAGAAAATTATGTTTTAATGAATTTCAAAGTCTGAATAATTCATTCACTCGCCCGCTTGATAAATGGACTTTGCAAATGCAATAATTAATAGTTGATGGCAAATCTTCTGAAATGGCGCAATTTCAATCTAAAAATAGCCTCTCTGTGATACAAACAGATTTGATCAAGCTTGCGCAATATAATTGGGTGGAAATTTCTTATAAGCAGGAAGATGAGCAAGAGAACTTTGGGTGTTGTGCAGTTTATTGACAGAGCTGCCCGGATCATGTACATATCCACGAGCTTGTGTTTCTGTCTCCAGGGAAATGCTCCGCTGAAACCGCACAGACAACATCGATGAGGAAGAACAAAGAGAGATGGTTCGCTCTAATCCCAGGTTTTCATTAAAATGCTCTAATTCTCTTGTAGCCAATGCGATCTCAAGAGCCTGAAACACAATTGCAGCGGCAGAATTATCAGTAATAAAAAATAAAAAAACACAACAACACTGGGAAGCACAGATGGAGAGCCAACAATACCCAAAGCAACCTGAGAAATGCGGTCATTTCTTGTGCGGACACAACAGCATGCAGTATCCATGGTGACCTAATGAGCACGCAGTACAGCGCGTTATTCAGCAGGCATATTCCGCAGAATGGCAAATATACACTGAAGGACACTCGTGTTTTTTTTTATTTTTTGTGTGTGTCTTTTCAAAAGTACACAGTGCTGTAACGGCATAACCTGAGAAAGAACACAATCCTTCACTGCAGAAAACCGCCCACGTGGCCATCCACACAGCATGCCCACACTGGCAAGAATGATAATATCGCGTTCTTCCTCGTCTTCGGTTAGTATAAAATACGCATGGGTTATAGCGACTGAAATTATTTACGTAATTGGTTAAAAAAAAAATAATAATGTTAATAAATGCGACAAAAGCTGCAAACTCATTTGAGAACGACACAAATAGTGGATGTGCATCTTTAAAGAACGGGGGGGGGGCATACATGTTAAACCCACGCACATCTGTCAAAGTGCTGCTCGCTTGGGGAATCCGTTTTATTTCAAATCAAATGTGCGCCTGCAGCAACATGTGCTTGTAGTGAGTCCCCGTTTGCTTATAGGCACTAATGTCAGCTAATCCCATTTCCCCATGTCTTTCCAATAAGTCACGGAGATAACTCCTTCACGCTTTTGAAAAATGCATTTTAAAGGACTCGGAAATGCAGCGATTCATTCATCATACCTGGAAAGCCTGCCACAAATTTCTGTCCGAACTTTCCCTGGTATTTCATTTCACGCGATTCCCGGGAAGGCCCAGGAAACAAAAATCACTCGTTCCTTGCCACTGGAATTTTAGGTCAGTCTAGGGATTGGAAACTGAGGTTTAAGTCTACACAGCCTTTTCTAACTTCACAACTTTCAACACTTAATAACATCAGCATAAGGGTCAAAATGCACATAACACAGAGAGAGAATAATGAGCCCTACTACCTAGGATAGCTACTAAATGGCTATCCTCTGAAAAGCTGCAGTTTTCTTGGAAGTCAGTGGGGGAAAAAAGGCCCATTAGTAAATAAAATTGCCAGAATTAAGCTTAATCAAAACGGATCACGTTTTTGGAGCTGCCTTTGTGAGATAGCGCCCGGGAGACTAACGATAGGGACAAAGCCAAGCCATTAGAGAAGAGAGTATTTCTTGTTAATGGGGTGGTTATTTTGCGTCTCTTTGCAAAGGTCAAAGTAATCAAGCTCAGGACTGCGCGTGTTCTTTACTTCGGGGCGCCTCGTTTGCACAGGCTTGTGTGTTTCGGTATGCCGCACGTGAAAATGGGGAGCCCCATCTTGCTTTTGGGAGCAGACGTCTCCCCGCTGTGGCCGCCCTCCTCTGTCACAGAGAGACGGAGAGACGGGCCCGCTGCGCGCCTTGCGAGGGCTGGGAAACTTTAAAGGCTCGTCTGATGCAACTGCTGAACAAGTCCCACAGGGTAGAGCAGGATAAGTTAAGCCCACAGAGGGCTGATATTACTCCATCTCATTACTGTGATAAATCCTAATACCATAGGTTTCAGAGCTGGAAGCCGTGTGAACAGCGGAGGGAAGAGTCAATGCACGTCGCCGTGGACTTCTGGAGCTTAGACTGTTCGTCGCACGTAAGCACACATCGGACCCCCATCCCTTGTTTTATCCCTAAAATATCCTACAACACACACTCCAAAGATATTTATCACACAGAAAACATTTTGAACCATAAATTAGTTCTAATATTTACAATGTTAAAAACAGTCTCTCACAGAGTTCATATAAATACTGTAAAACTGCAGTCTGCTCAATTTGCCTGTTATGGGTATGACTTTTGTGGCAGTTGGCCCTTTTCACAGCGTGCAGTAATGGCTCCTTACTGAGAGAAGCTGTGCTGTTTGACTGCTTTTGTCACAGGTGGCTACCACAAACACCATCTCACTACCAGCTTGTTGAGGAGCGGCAGTTCCACACAATGCAAGCAAGCTTATCTGGTGAACAGTCTACACTCATTGATAACCTCCCATCAGTGTTATTAAAGGGCAGTGGTGGAGGGAGAGAGATGACAGCCTGCCACACTTACGTGATACACAAAGGCGAGAAGAGAGGGGTGAAGGTGAAAGGATGAGAACTTCACCTGCACTTCCCAGGTTGCTGCATATGAAGCTCACCGCTGGGGACACACTCTGCTCTAGCGCTCCACCCTCAGACTCTCTGCAGAAACTCTGAACGCTCGGCTCCCCTGGCTGCCACCATCATGACTCAGCAAATACCCGGCGCGGCGCGGTGCGGCGTGGCGTGGCGGCGGCAGGGGCCGCTGAGGTGACCCGCCTCCATTAGCCGGGTGCCCTGCCGGGCGCCCCGGGTCCCTCCGACCGTCCGACGCCTGCGATTTCCCAGCGGGTTGGCGGAAAACTTCCCCGGCTGCGATTTGCGCTGACCACATTTGCGCGTGGAGCCTCAGGGCACCCTCTCCTGCACTGACAACAGGCTCATTTATTTAAGAGCGAGTGGAGCGAGGAAAGATGAATGCAGACAGAGGCACGCGGGGAGAGCGGATCCACTCCACGGACACCACGGCTCGCTGATGATGGCTTGCCATCATTTACTTCATAAAAGGGGGCCCTCCAAGCCACCCAACGCATTAAAGTGAACAACCCAAAATGGATTTATTGTATTAAATCAAATACTATTTATTGCTTTACTACGCTATCATGAGCGAATTGGCACTGATGATATTCATGGCCTTGAGAAACAGGCTCGTCTGCCCAACTCAGCACAACTGCGACGGAGGGCAAACTCGAGCGAATGCCTTCTCAAGTAACAAAGGCACAAAGAGGTTCATTTTCACCTGAACGTTTCCATGGTGCCCTGACTGCAGGTGTTCAAATCCAATTAGACAAGCCTACAGAGGGAATGCGCACATCACGATACCACAAGCACAGCACATTTTAAAAGAGGTGAAATGCAACTGAAAATTATGTGCCACATGCACAATATATATGTTTATATATATACTGTATATAAACATATACAGTGCCATCCACTATTATTGGCACCCCTGGTAAAGATTAGTAAAAAGGGTTATAAAAAATTCCCTGTTTGGTGAATTATCGTAATGTCAGACTGAAAAAATGAGAAAAATCCAACCTTTAATTGAAGCAAATTTATTATGAAAAAAAAAATCCCTCATCAAGAAATAATTATTTTTAACAAGACCACGTGCGCCACAATTATTGACACCCCTGCATTTATATATAGAATAAAGTAATCATTTTTAATATTTGGTCGCATATCCTTTGCATGCCATGACCTCCTGATGTCTGTGACCCAACAACATCAAAAGACTCTTGATATCTTATTTTCTGGTACTCTTACAAGCGATACTATAATGTCTCTGCATTTGAATGGATCTCTATGGGAATTGGGGGGTGGGACTAGATTTAGCTGTAAATTATGCTGGAACATTATGGAGTACATGGTTGGTAAAATGGCAGTAAGTCATCAAGGGTCTGAGGTATCAAACAAGCCTCAAACCATCACTCTGCTGCCAGATATGCAGTAGATATGGATGGATCACTTTAAGAGTTGTTTCTCCTGACAAATTTTCCTAGAGCCATTAACCAACCATGTGTTCCATACTGTTCCAGTGTAATTTACAGCTGAATCTAGTCCCACTGTATATAGTGCCCACCAGAATGATTAAAAACGCTGAAAAATACTAGCAAAAAAGGCTATCAAAATTGTCTGTTGTTTATCAGCATGACCTGAAAATATGAGAAAGATTTAATCTTAATTTAGGTTAAAAAATAAACATTTTTAAAAAATGTAATTCTTCATTAAAATAAATATAAAAAAACGTGTCACAAATATTTCCAACGGTAGAAACAGTTAGAAACAAAACCTCATTGAAGTATATTCCCATTCATATTTTAGTCATCCATCAACATGGGGAAGATGAGGGAACACACAAATTAAATGAGACTAAAGGTTGTTGACCTTCATAAATCAGGCAATGGCCATAGAAAACCTACCTATTTCCACCATTAGGCCAATAATGAAGACGTTTAAAGAACTGGGATCAGTGATGAACCTGCCTGGAAGAGGACGTCTGCCGCCACACACAGTGAGGAGGATGCTTCCAGAGGCAAAATTCTCTCCAACGATCACAGTTTGATAACTGCAGACGTAGGCTGCATCCTGGGGTCATCAAGTCTCCAAAAGTACAATTAGACGCCACCTCTATGCCAAGAAGCTAGAAGGCTTCCCAGAAGAAAGCCTCTGCTGAAGGCTTGCCAGAAGCCTCTGCTTACTACAAATGTAAGCGCTTGGAGTTTGCTATGCTACTGGAATTTAGATTGGAACCGGCTGCTATTGTCAAGACGAGACGAAAATGTATTTTTTTGGCAATAAATACCAAAGGTGGGTTTGGCGTAATAAGAGGCATAGTTATGCAGAAAATAGCCTTCTCCCCACTGTTAAATATAGTGGTGAATCTGTGATGCTGTAGGGCTGTATTTCCTCAAAAGGCTCAGGGAACCTTTTTTAGGATACATGCAGTGTTTCCCATTAATTAACTAAACTGTGCCGGGCCTCCAGAGTTTAATTTGTCTCACCACAGTTTCAGAATGAAGTCAACATATTTTTTTTACTCTTCATAATAAACATAAATGATTGTGATGTGCTTTGCACCATCGCTTCAGGTAAGCACCTCTCACTCGCAGGTAGTCATATATTAAAGCTGTACCCCAAATGTGAAGCCTAAAGTTATGTCAATTACGTGGGTGAGTGATACTGTGGATACTGGCACTGAGATATGACTTATTAGCAGCTGCCCATACATTACCAGTAACCTATTCCCTGCGGTAAAGCTTGCTTCATTTACACCAATATGAATGAAGCGGTTACAATGGTTTGTCAAGTTAAAACTAACGTTAGTTACACACTTATATTGTACTAGTAGTTTACACTATTTCCAGCATCAAATTGTAAAAGCTATATCACTGACAGTGATATGTAACATAATGTCGATTATATGAATTTATTCAAAGGTGTTGAATGTTAATCAAGTTCAAGTACTGTTTCAAGCTGAATGTTTGCACCCTCACTTTTAAAATGAGCCTTTTAAAGTATTTCAAGAAGAGACAGATTCACCAGCTGAAATATCATTTTGTTTTGTTTTAGAGATGTTTTTCTTGATAACTTAACTTTCATTCACCATCAAGTTTTTACTTAATGTGATCTCAAAATCTGATGTAGCAGGCGGTGCCATATTTTTACTGCAACGTTGGATTGTGATTCCAAACACTTTAAATAAACCAGTACAACACACGTGACAGCTTTTACTTAATTTCTTTAATGGCTCACGTGTAGGCTTGAGCATCTTACAAGTTGATACAGCTGCAGGGGTTTATGATTGGATTGTTTACAAAAGCACAAAATTCTTCACAAACCGAGCCTCTTAATTTTCCTCTCAAAGTGCACCAGATTGATGCATTTAACTGTAATTACAAAACTGTTCTTTAAAAAAATATATATATATATTTCTCTCGGGGGGCATGCATTCTCAAAATCCTGTGGGGAAACACTGACGTGGTATCATGGACAAAATCTGGCTGCCTCTGCCAAAAGTATAAAAGTGGGTAGGGGTTGGATCTTCCAGTAGGACAATGATCTGAATTCTACACAAAAATGGTTCAGTGACCACAGAATCAAGGTTTAGCAATGGCCATCCCAGTCCCCTGACCTGAACCCCATTGAAAACCTGTGGGGTGAGCTGAAGAGGAGAGTCCACAGGTGAAGACCAAGGACTGTGAAGGATCTGGAGAGATTTTGTATGGAGGAATGGTCCCAAATCCCTTGCTATGTTTTCTCCAACCTCATCAAACATTACAGGAGAAGACTCAGTGCAAAGGTGCTAAAAGTACTAAATACTAAATACCGATAATCGATAATCGTCTTCTTAGAAATAAAAAATGTTTATAGTGCTAGAGTACAGAACCAAAATAACAAAAAATGTGTCACTGTCCAATGAATTATGGGGCTAACTGTATATATATATATATATATATATATAAATATATATATATACAGTGCCCTCTACTATTATTGGCACCCCTGGTAAAGATGAGTAAAAATGGTTATAAAAAATTCACCGTTTGGTGAATTAGCTTAATGTCACACTGAAAAAATGAGAAAAATCCAGCCTTTAATTGAAGTAAATTTATGAAAAAAATAATTTTCTCCTGACAATTTTTCCTATTGAACTCTATGGAAAAATAAGTCAGGAGAAGAAACCCTTTCAAGTTATCCATCCATATCTACTGTATTTCCGGCAGCAGAGTGATGGTTTAAGGCTTGTTTGATACGTCAGACCCTTGATGACTTAGAGCCATTTAGCCAACCATGCTTTCCATACTGTTCCAGTGTAACTTGCAGCTAAATCAAGTTCCACCCCCCAATTCCCATAGAGATCCATTCAAATGCAGAGACTTTATAGTATCGCTTGTAAGAGTACCAGAAAATAAGATATCAAAGGTTTTTTGATGTTGTTGGGTCAGACATCAGGAAGTCATGGCATGCAAAAGATATGTGACCAAATATTCAAAATTATTACTTTATTCTATATATAAATGCAGGGATGCCAATAACTGTGGCACACATGGTTTTGTTAAAAATAATAATTTCTTGATGAGGAATTTTTATCTCATAATAAATTTACTTCAAGTTGGATTACTACAGGTTGGATTATTCTCATTTTTTCAGTGTGAGATTAAGCTAATTCACCAAACAGTGCATTCTTTTTATAACCCTTTTTACTCATCTTTACTAGGGGTGCCAATAATAGTATATATATATTTATATATATATATATATATGAAAAGAGGCATTCCCTATTCCCTGAGATGAAAACAGAAACTAATGAGTTGTTATCAGGACGGCAGAGAACTCCTACTGATGAAAAATGTTTATCATCGCCACAGCAATATGTAGTCCCTGCCCCTGCCCCCCCGGTCCCCTGTACCTGGTCTCACTTACGCTCTGATATTCCATTAGCTGTGCTCTGCCCCTGTAACAGGGAAGGCCCCTGGGCAGTGATGTACAGCTGGGCCGGAGACCTGCCGGGCCCCCGGTGCTGCCGCGCGATGACTAACATCGCACCGCGTGTTCACCTTCATTTCCACAACATGCCCTTACCAGGGGCCGCCTTTACTTCGCTTCACATCGGCTTTGGAATGAGTTCAGTTGAACGGGAAGGGCAGTTTATCACCGAACGGCGCTTTGGGCAGGGGGGTAGCGGACTTTTGGAAAGGGCGTTGTGATGGAAACACTGTTTCTGACGCGTGCGGTATTCTTTATGGACTGCATTTTGCCTCGCGCAATGGAGCTGCGCGTCAGCAGCCTTTTCCCTTTCTTATTCGCTAATGAGGCCGCCCGGGCTGGGCTGGCAGATAACGGCCTTTTTCGGAAAGATGCACTGAATCACTGGAGCTAGCGCCGTGCACTTCATGGCACATGAATGCTCTAATTTTCCTACTAGAAAAACTAATTTCCAAAAATTCGACATGACACAAACTGCTGCAAACCCAGCCTAAACCAGACATTCCTGGCAACATTGTTCAGATCCAGCCTGCAAAAAAAACGCTCTGGCTGAAAACATTCTGAGAGCTTTTGTCTTTTACTGCCAGGTTTTTTTTTCTCTCTTAAAACTTCCTGTTGCTAATTGCTTTGTCGTAGGCCTTTTAAAAATGAATAAACTTCTGTAAATACCGGTGGAGCCTTGATAATCTGCTGCGGACCAGACGGGTGATGCAGCACGACGGAGAGGCTCCCGCGCGCAAGGTCACGGGCACGAGACTAAATTGAGACGGTGGATTAACCTGGCAGCGGTTGTGCTTTTCGAGGTAAGTGCAGCCAAGCTCTCAGCCAATCACCGGGAATCGAGAAGACCTAACGAAGCGTGAAGGTCAGCCTGATGCCCAGAATGACTGCGCATCAAATGACACAATTCCACAGTTAAAAGTATGGAAAGTATTTCACCGCAGCGCTGCCAATACCTCTGACTGGTCTCCTCTGCAGCCCGACCTTGCCTGCGACAGAAATCCTGCCTGTACCCTTGTGTACAATGGAGGATGAGCGAGCAGCCTGGGACGGTAATAAGAAGCACAGAAAGTGACTTCTGAAAGCCATGCAGCCCTGCCGCTGCAATCTGTTATTTCACGCTACATTAGGAGACCAAAGGGCCAATTCGATTATCAGGGGGATGAGGCACATTGGGAGAGAGTTAAAGCAGTAATCAGAAGAAAATCAGCTTTGCCCAAATGGAGATCACAGGAACTATTCTAATAAGACCCTACAAAATATGCACACACTGGCTATTTTTACTTTTCCTTTTAAATACAGATTTTTATTTTTTTAAATTTTTTATCTTTTTTCCCCCCACAGCAAAATGTAAATGATCCAGACCAGGTGCTTCAGTAGTTTAGGATATTTAATCAGTGGGTATAAAACATAAAACTTATCCTTGTAGGCATTCCATTAGCATATAGTCGGCTGCCAGACACAATTCTATTTGACGGCCGGAGAGGCTTTTTATGTGTTCTGTGGAATCACTTCAACCGTCGTGAAACAACGGCCAACGAGCACTAGAAAAGTCTGATTAAAGGCCGACGGTGACATCTACAGCCGACTGGCTTACCTGGTGCTATTACCTGCTTACGACAGGTTTACGAAACGTTAGGCTGCTTCAAATGATCAAACGAGTCAACCATTAGACGGCCCTTCCTGAGACGGATGCTGAAACGTGCCCCTTTGAGCGAAGAAGAGGAAGGGAGCAGGCAACAAGAGCCCGAGATGAATCCAAATGAAAACGTCACTTTAATTTGGAAAGAGAGCCGTCTGGGGCCCACGTTGGAGACGGATACAA
Source organism: Ilyophis sp. 1 JC-2022 (assembly GCA_022702515.1). NCBI lineage: Eukaryota > Metazoa > Chordata > Actinopteri > Anguilliformes > Synaphobranchidae > Ilyophis > Ilyophis sp. 1 JC-2022. The sequence continues at coordinate 32,779,287 of CM040405.1, read as the reverse complement.
ACGTTATCTGCTCACAAAGTTCAGGCTCCAGTTGCCACTTCATATAACGGCGGCGGAAAACTTCAGCTCCCCATTATTAATACTTTTTTCCGTCGACTGTCTGCTACGAAATCTGCTGCCCTCTAATATAAATCATCTTTCTTAATTTGTCAAAGAGCTTTTTAAAGTGAGGAGAAGTTAATTAGCTTCTGTAAAGCAGATGGCTCCTTGACGCTTATTATCCAAGATCTATGAGAAAAATAATAATCATCACAGGCCAGTGTGATGATTCCCTGTTGCATTTTTTAAAGTTCACTTGAAAGAGCCAATCACAGTCTGAGAGCTCAAGCTAGTGCCACGCAATCAGAAATGAAACAGCAAGTCTTCAACTCAGCTCAGGGTTCATTAATGATCCGTATCTATGGCACTATCAAAGCCATAATACAATAAAATATTGTGAGGAATTGGCAGGTGTTCCTCACCCACAGATTTCATTAATATCAGTGCAGCGCTGTCAAACACAGTATCTACCGTGTTATGGACTACTCTGTTCTGATGATTGCTGTTAATCTGGCTAATTGTAGCCAGCTTATTGCAGGTTTCCCATAATAGCCATTGAAGTCGCTTTAGGCAGAAGCATCTGCCAAATGATTGAATGCAAACGTAATGAATCGACGGAGTCTCGCTGAACGTCGACGAACGGAAGGGCTCTAAATTGAGCACTAAGATTATTGCCTTGTGAAAACCTACTCTCGGAGTTATTCGCTGTCAGGCAGAGAAAATGTGAACGCAACAGCTTTACCCTGAGTTGAGGTTCCCCTGAGCGTCGTGTGCGTTTGAATCCGCTTCTTCTTTGGGTAGCTCCCAATGCATTCTCACTGTCTTAGGCCCCTATTTGATTACTATTCAGAAGTTTCAAAAATTGTAAAAAAGTTTAATAAACTTTGGTTGTTGGGTGTAGGCTACATGTGTGCTACATACTGCATTTGGAAGGTTTGTTTTAACTGTATAAAATGAAGCACTATAAGACAGATCAGTAAAACATTGGAACGAAGCCCTGTCTCTCAAGCCAGGTGAGTGCTTTTTCTCAGGATGGTTCAGCGTCAGCTTCCCAAATCTCAACGAATGCTGCACTTGAAAAGCGAGTGCCCGTTCACCGGATTCGCAGGTGGAGGATTGGAGGGCAGTGCCGAGGAAAAATCGCTTCCCCCGCATCACGCCCACGGTACGGAAATGTGCAGCGTGAGAGCTGAAGGGAGAAGGTCTCACCAGATCATCAATTTATAGTGATGACATCGAGCCTCAACCCGGAGACATCGTGAAACATGGATCCCCACTGAAAATACTGCAGAGATGCACCCCCGTACTGAACTCATTCATAATTAAAAGCCACATTTTACATAACTTTGAATAATCCCCGTTCTCTGAGGGGTAATTGACATTTGAATTAATTGAAATCTCTTGTATGTGAAGCGGTTTACTGATTCTCTCAAAGGGACTCATTCGTATAAATACTGTTGCATTTCAAAAAGAAAGGGCAAATTAATTAGGACGCATATGAGCGTTCTAAATGAAGTGACCTAAATAGAACTTTTAACGAGTTTAGAAAAAATTCATCGGGAGCAGGAGTTTGAGGGGTGAAAACAGATATTTATAGATGATTTCACTTCAAACATACAGATGAGGGATAAATTGCACGCAGTAAAAACAAGCAAACAAAATGTTAACAATATGCAAATGACAAATATAATTAATTTAAGCATTTGGTTTTGATGTTTTAGGTTCTTGCTCCAGCAACGTGAGCAGATTTTAATGAAGTCAGGGAGAAAGATTAATATCCTTGTTGAGAAATGTTTGTCTTCAAACCTTACCTCCACAAATCAACCTATTTAAAATAAATAAATATAAAAAGCGCATGAGGAAATGCAACAACAAACCTCCATGGAAACCGGACTCACTGCTTTCAGAGAGGGGAATAAGCACTGCCTCAAATTAATGGGAAATTTGAATCCCTGTGAGAAGAGCCCTATTATTCAGATCATTCATACAAGTATGCATGTGGCCAGCTGCAGACGTGGTCATATTACAGCCCTGTAAAAAATCCTGACTGTACCAGTCCTGCCTGTGGCTAATAGCCTCGCCCCGGGGAGGGAGGGTCGCCATTGGCAGCGTTTCCCCTGCTACATCGCACAAGAGAAACCCCTCTAGGAGACCAGGGGCTGGCCAGCAGTCTACCATTGTCAGCTGCATATGAAATACATTTCTGCCACGCAATTAATTTGCAGCTCAGATGGCAGAAAGCAGAGTGAAAAGAGGAGGCAGCTGCTGCAGACAGGTTCTCCTGAGCTGTCACAGGAGGTTGCATTCATGACGCGGGCTTAGACATGTGACTGGCCTTCCAAATGGGGAGGGGGAAAAAAAGGGTTCAAAATAAATAAATAAAGACACTGGAATCATACAAAGCCAAATGAAGGAATGACATTGGTGGAAAAATATCACTGTTATTCAAACTTCATTTCGGGACTCAGTGGAGCTCAGCTTTCAATATCCCTTGTAATGCACAAGAGGAAAATGAGAGCCTTCAGCTCAAACGTATTATTCAGAATAAAAAGGCTTTGGCGTGAGGCGAGCTGCCTCGCGACGCCCTGAAGGACTGTCAGGAGGGGGAAGGCGTGCGGTGAGAGTTGCCGCGCGCTGACAGCCCTGCCGTCTGAGGGCCGGCGATGGTGTTTTGGCTGCGTTTGGAGTGGCGGTTTTATCGGATCAATAGCTTCATAAAGCACATCATCGCGGCCTTCCCGGAGGACGCGTGGAGCCATCTGCCCCGCGTCTCGCTGGACACGGATTAATATAGCGAGATGACCATTAACCGCCACACGTGACACGCCTTCAGACGAGGGCGGCAGCCATTCTGCTCACGGCGCCCCGCGCTTTACAGGGGAGAGTACAGCACGGCCGCGACGCTTCCGCGGAGACGTGTGACGCCACACCGTCTGGACTCCTAGGTAACGGCACGGAGATGGTCGTAGCGACGAGACGTTCGAGGATTCTGAAAAAATTTCTAAATAATGTTGCTCACATTTACTGTACTTACAAAATAATTAACTGGCGGATTTTGTCATCGGCGACCCACAGATTGATTTGCGTTCCCTCATGTTATTCCAAATGGCTATTGATCCAAGGCAGTACAGTCCCTCACAATTAATCTAAGTGTCTGCAAGAGCTGTTAATTTCATCATCCTATATCACTTGTGAAGTGTAGCCCAAGTCTTTCAGCGGCATTCTTCTGGGCCATTTGCCGCAATGGTTTATCCAGCTAAGCTGATTGCATTGTTCCTCTTTCCGCCTCAGAACAATTAAAAATGTGACATCACATCCAATGCGGCGATAAAGGGCTTGGCTGCCTCGTCTCCCACAGCTGCGCGGCCCCACAGTATCGGTGGCGCTCTCTGGGGCGGGCCCCCACGGCTGGAGAACGGGCTCGCTTCCTCCCTCCATCCTGCCCAGCGGAGGAGCGCGAATCGAGGAAGAACAGTGGTGGGAGAATGGCACCGGAATGCCACCGGAAAACCTTTAGCTTGTGGGCGAGGCGACGTGTTTGACATACGACCTGCGCCAAACTCCCCTAGAATCTGATCCCGGCACGCGTGGCGGATGACCGGCGACCACTGCTGCCATATTAGACCCCGCTCCTCCGGCTTCTGCTTATTGAGACGCGGTGACAGACGCAAAGCTAGGCACGTGCACTACTTTCATTCACACTTGTGGGGGCAAGACCCAGAAGTCTCTGGAGTGGGAGGGAGTTTTCAACGGCCGGGAAAAGTGAATAGCAGCCGCGCTGGCCAGTACTTGTTTTCTTTTTGGTCCTTCTGTCCCACTTCTGCTTTTCCAGTCTGTGAGTTGACGTTTGAAAAGAAAGAGGGAGTTTAACTTGCACGGCACTGCCCGTCCAACCAGACACTCTGCAATAGAACTAGAACAGTCTGGGAAAATATGACAGCACTGCTTAGTCACGCTGTCACTTATATTCAAAGGAGACTTACAATCATACACTTCGCTGTCTGAGTGTGTCTTTGACTCACAATTACAGCCGAGTTAGTATGCTTAGAATGTGCAGTGATGCATCTTGAAATGCAGATAGCCTCAATGTATTGGGTTTTTTTCTTTTTACCCAATTCAGAAAAAGTAAATTGATTGTTCGGGGGCGGAAAAAATTATAAAAAATCAAACAGACAAGAGTCAACACGCATCACGAGAGCACTTTCACAGCTCTTTTTATGTTAGGTGAGTGCAGTGCTCTTTTCATCTTGATGCAATATTCTGCCAATAAAAAGAAAAAGAGAAGTGGTCCAATTACTGAGCTGGCCTCTACCTAATGACCCTCAAGGGCACCTGTCTGTTGCATCTTACCAGACTGCTGTACTGACCTCCTCAGTGACAAGCCCGTCTGCATGTTATACGGTGTAGCATGTGCTAGCGCCCAGACACACTACCCTCTCTCCTGTAAATCAAATGCGACTCCCCTACCGCTTTCTCAATAAAAAAGAAAAATTAATTGAGTCATATCCCACTCCATTCCAATAACCCGCTTTTTAGTTGGCATTTATGGCAGAAATCCTTATCCAGATGAAAACAGCCATTACCGCGGCCACTTGTGCTTGGCTGGTGAAGTCACTGCATCACAGCTCAGCTTGTCAAGAAAAAAAAAAAAAAAAACCTTTCTTCCCTCAGCTTTATTTTCGCCGTTATTTTTTAAACTTGCATTCTTCTCGACTCACCAAGTCACATGGTTTCATTTCAATTTGGAAATATTAATCCATCACACATTAGAGGGAGAGGGAGAAAGAGAGACAGAGAGAGGAAGGCAAGCCATTCAATTTTGGAGATAAGGAGAGGCTCTGATTTGTTCCGTCTCTGAATAAAAGAAACTTGACCAATAAAAAAAAAGAATCAGACCTGCTGGTGTGTGGTCGGGTTCAGTAATTAGACAAAGACGAGGGCAGAAATACCGCGCTGTGATGAAAGGACGGCACAAACGGGCATTAGCTGTGCTTCTTCTCACAGGACACGGTACCGGCGTGACCGCTGACCGGCTCCACTGCAGCTGCCCCATCCATTCGTGTGTGCCGGACGCGGCACTGGGGAACGCATCACCCTTACTGATGCTGCAAACATGCGCATGGCGCACGGTGTGAGGGGCTGAGGGCATGTTTTTGGGGAGGGGGCGGGAAGGGGGGGGCGGAGAGAGGGCAGTGGAACCCTCTGGGGAATCCCCGGGTACGTGCGGATGGTTGTCATGGCACTACTCACACTCTGTAGCTGGGGATGATCTTGTAGCCGTCTCTGAACCATGTGACCTGGGGGCGGGGGAAGCTGCTCACGGCAGGGGAGTTGAGGATGGCCGCCTTGCCCTGGGACACCGTCTTCCTCTGCTCCTGCTCCGCAAAGTTGCCCATGTCTGAGGGTGTGAGAGCAAATTAGCAACAAAAAAAGAAATGAGCTATCAGCCATATACTGTACACTATACATCAAAAATGGTTGGGATGGACCACCAGCCATATTTCATATTTAGGATGCATGAAGTGACGTGTATAATTTTAGAAGCTTTCTGGGGTTTGAGAGGCAGAAAAGAAACTAAACATTTCTGACAGGAAAGAAATAGGTGAAAACTGCTGGGGGAAAAAAATAAATGATTGACAATAACTTTTACCCCATATATTTTAACATTGGCTTTTACATCTAGCTTTAATGTGAATAATGGCCTGGACTATAACGCCTTTCGCTCCTAACCTTAAGGAAGGACAGCACATCTGTATGTTGGGACATGTTTGAAATGGTAAAGAGCTCAGGAATAAAAGCACAGCAGACACCTCAGACTTAGCGACTGCACCTGCTTTTAAAAATGAAACGGCTGGACTAACAAAAGACATCCCCAGTGTTGCTAATAGCACAGCAGCATTCAAGAAGAATGTGTTTGCGGATGTCTCCTGGGTTTCTGTGAACAAAGAATGTGCGCGGGTGTCTGTTCGTCCGTGTGTGTGTGTGTGTGTGTGTGTGTGTGTGTGTGTGTGTGTGTGTGTGTTTGGATGGGTGGGTGGGTGATTGCACGGGAGAGCCTTTCACAGCACACTCCCAGCGGAATAACCAAGAGATTGCAGACCGCCTCGATTCACACTTACATGCTACGTGTACTTCTGCCTTCCTCTGCATCAGTGCTCCCCTCCTGTTCCTCACGACACACTGGTAAAAGCCAGCGTTGGAGCGCTGCAGGGACGCAACCGTGTACCTGGGGAGAAGAGGGGGAGGGGCTGAGCGTGAACGACAGGCCACATCAACGTCCTCCAGGTCAACCCGGTAACAAACACCTCCTTGCACAGGCCCTTCTGCTCAATCGTACTCAATTCCCATGCCTTCTAACGCTACACTCTCAGCCATAACAGGTTTGCCGCATCTGTTGAATGTCACTGGGTTTGCACTATAAGCAACACACAGTGTTCCGCGCTAACACAACGCTTATCGTCTGTCTGCTCAGCGGGCCAATGACTTAACCCTGAATTGTGCGATTCCTCATATGCCCCGGCGGCAACATTTCGCCGCATGTTTTCTTTTTAACTATTATTTTTGGGCGAAGCCGCTGGCCTGCGGTGCTCAAAGGCGTCCTGCTCGCTCAGGCGCTCGCTCAAACGGTTTAACCCTCCGACGAGCGCGGGATCCGAAGAGCGGCCGGGACCAGCCTTTGTTGCCAATGCGCACATTAGAGTGAACAAACAATTAAAACGCAATTAGTTTCAGCATGCAGACGATTGCGCGTTCCTTTATGGGCGCGCTATTTGGCCGAAGCCTAAAATCCATCTTCCATGGACATTTGAGGAGCAGATGCGTAGCATTTTAACGGGGTTGCCATTTCCAAGCGCGGGGGCCCGGTCTGCCAACCCATAATAATCGTCCTCAACGAAAGTTCATCTATTTGTGTCTTCAGTGAAATGCCAAAGAGCCTGTTTATCCATCATCTTTCAGTACAAAAGGAAAGCCCTCCTTGGAAAGTCAAAACCTCATGAATATGCATTTGGGTTTGGGGGACATACAGTACTGTATAAACGATGAAAGATAATCAAAAAAGCAATACCAATTAGAAGGAAAGAATGCAATGAAGTACAGAATGCTCATTCCATTATACAGCCGCTCTCTCGAACGATGCTTAGCCTACAGAAAGTGGACGTGTATCGATTTCCCGAAAATGCATATTTATCGTGCTATGCTAATTGTTGCCATGTGATTCTTTTCAGAAAGGGGAGACCATTAGATGAAATCCCATTGATAAAGAAATAAAGAATGCCCTTGCCGTGCCATATCTAATAGGAAGGACACCGCCGGTGGTGGCACCCTGTGAGTTCTCATGAAGGTTTCTGGGCAGGAGGGCAGCAGGACAATGGCTCCATTGCATTAGTTTCCATTAACACGCGGGCCTTTCATCTGCTCTGCGCGGACCTGTGCTATTACACACTGTAGGGCTCCGCGCGAGTCCATAGATCAGGGCTAAATGCACAGGGCTGCACCATGGGAACACTCACAATAGCGCTCATTATATTATGTAAATAAAGCGTATAAGCAAACTCGTATATCGCTGACAGTCCACCGGCATTCCCTCAGCTGCTTTTCCGTTTGTTGCAACATTGTCAGCAATTACAGTAATGCGGTCAAAGTGAACACTGACTTCCAGAGGCATTATTCCTCTGCTGACACAGTCATGACGTGACTCAAGCAGAACTGATTGATATTAACACAATGTCTGATCATTATTGTTCTAAAAGGATACATAACCTATAATGTCATCATAATGATACCAGGAATATCCAACCAAACACAAAATATAATGTAAGTGAATATGTGTGTATACACTACACTGGAGGAGCTGGGATACAGTGTAGAAATTTGCTATGATTTTGAAAGAACAAAGAAAGCACACAATGTGAAGAATGTTCTAGACTAAATGGCAGATCAATCTGTTTAAGGATTAAATACAGTCATTTAACTCTCATTTACCAATGATTATATCTGACCTTGAAATTCTGACATTTCCATGTAGCACTTATTGAAAAGTACTTTCACAATGATGAAAGAAAAAGGGCTCTCCTTTAACAGAACACCTTTGTTAACTCAGATAGTCTCTCACACTGATAGAGAAATACTTATCTTCCATACACCAGAGTAAAAAAGGTTGGAGTGGGGCATTCTGTCAAAAATCAATCATTTCTGACCTGACCCCTTTAGATTTGAACAATACTTTTTTATATACGTATGTTAACCTATATGAGAGAGTGTTAGAATGTGGATTGATTAACCAGAATGACCAACCATTTAGGAGAAAAAGTTACCAAAGTTAGCCTGTATTGGATCACCCACCCTACCTAAAGACAGATATTTTCTTCAAACAATAAACATAACAGTATGGTTTTCTTATTATCGGAAGGTTTACAAACAATTTTATCCACAATTTCAATACCTTTGGTCCAAAATACATAAATATGCAAATTAGGTGAAAATTTGATCAGGATTTTAAAAAAGTCCCTTAGGGCAGGGATCTTCAACAGGGGGTCCGCGACCCCTAGGGGGTCCGCGGAGGTACTGCAGGGGGTCCCCCAATTTTTGTGGGATTTTTAAAAAAAAAAAAAAACAATTTTTTTTTTTTTTTTCGACAAAAAAATATATAATATTATTTAAAAAAAAAAAAAACTCCCATCCCGAAAATCTGTCTTCTGATCTGTCTGGGTCCTACATATATATTGCATTAATAATATAATGTAATAATAAATATAAATAATATATAATATAAATAAATAATTATAAATTATGTTTGTTTTGTTTTTTAAAATTTTAAAAAAAAATTTAAAAAAAAAAAAAAAAAACCCCGGGGGGTTTTCTGTGTCTATCGGGTAGGGGGGCTGAAAAAGAAAAAAAAGAGAAAAAACCCCTGCCTTAGGGTGCAAGAAGTTCATCTTTACCTGATGCTGCTTCAGATCAACAGACACCACCATACAAAGCCACCAGTCTCTGGCATACTGAACTGTGACATAGCCTTTGACATCTTCTTCAACTGTGATTGGTACTTTTATTTGTGTTGCTGCATAGACAAACTGCCATGCTATGACCTTCGTCCTGGAAATGGGTTGAAAGTAGTGAAGATTCCTAGTGCCTGGTAAAGTTCTTGTCTGACTAAAATGCAGCTTCAGAAATAGTTCTAGCAATTAGTTCTCAGCAAGGCATTGGCATATTGTGAAGTATTCCACTTCAACAGCAGGGAAATTGTCCTTAGCAAAGAGGTACAATTGATGTGAAGCCTGTATTTGGTCCTGAAATGGGTGTTGTAAATTAGCTCTTGTTGCCAGACGTTTTATCGTTGCCTCAATGCCATCACACGGTCTATTGCCACGAGCCGTTGCAAAGAAGTTCCACTGTGCTTCCACACCAAAGTCTTAGACTGACGTACCCACCATATACTCAGAAGTCTGCTGCTGCTCAACCGATAGCGGGCACAGCATGAAAACGTCAGATGTACAGAAGTGTCTTTACCCTATAAGATATGAAAAAATAGTTCATGCATTTTTTGTTTTAAAGGCAAACAAATCACCTAATTTGAATATTTATGTATTTTGGACCAGAATTGTAAAATTTTCAACTCCTATATAAGAAACTCTATGATGTCAAAATTGAATAAAATACTATGTTTCTCCGATTTATATAAAAAATAAAAACTTAAAATGTACTTAATTGAAAAATATTCACCACCTTTGTATTACAACCTATATTTGGCCAGGTGTATTCCATTTTTTAAGATTTGTTAATGAGGTCACCTTATGTTGATTTTAAGGGGAACCGTTTGAAGGTAGAAAGCTAGAGGAGGATGTAGAAAGCCAGAGGAGGATGTAGAAAGCTAGAGGAAGATGTAGAAAGCTAGAGAAGATGTAGAAAGCTAGCGGAGGATGTAGAAAGCTAGCGGAAGATGTAGACAGCTAGAGAAGGATGTAAAAAGATAGAAAGCTAGAGGAGGATGTAGAAAGCTAGAGGAGGACATAGAAAGCTAGAAGAGGATGTAGAAAGCAAGAAGAGGATGTAGAAAGCTAAAAGAGGATATAGAAAGCTAGAGGAGGATGTAGAAAGCTAAAAGAGGATATAGAAAGCTAGCGGAAGATGTAGAAAGCTAGAGGAGGATGTAGAAAGCTAGAGGAGGATGTAAAATGGTAGACAGCTAGAGGAAGATGTAGAACGCTAGAGGAAGATGTAGAAAGCTAGAGGAGAATGTAAAAATCTAGAAGATGATGTAGAAAGCTAGAGGAAGATGTAGAAAGCTAGAGGAGGATGTAGAAAGCTAGCGGAAGATGTAGACAGCTAGAGGAGGATGTAGAAAGCTAGAGAAGGATGTAAAAAGATAGAAAGCTAGAGGAGGATGTAGAAAGCTAGAGGAGGACGTAGGAAGCTAGAAGATGATGTAGAAAGCTAGAAGAGGATGTAGAAAGCTAAAAGAGGATATAGAAAGCTAGAGGAGGATGTAGAAAACTAGAGGAGGATGTAAAAAGCTCGACAAAGCTTTGGACTTTCCTCAGAGCACCGTTAAATCCATCATAACAAAATGGAAAAAATGAGGGAAAATCCAGACACTCCCAATATCATCCTACCAAACTGAGAAACACCGGACAAGAAAAGCAATTGTCAGAGAAGTGACCAAGAAGCCAGCTACAACACTTACAGAGTTTCAAAGCTCATTGCCTGAGATGGGAGAAATTGTCCAGAGGTCAACAATCTCTTCAGCACTTCACAAATTTGGGCTCTTTGGGAAAGTGCTACGTTGGTGAAAAAATTCAAGGCATTTAGATTTAAAAACTTTTCTAACAGGACAAAATGTGAAAGAATTTGAGGGGGGGTGAATACATTCTAAAGGCACTGTACCTCACATGTAAAAGGGTATTGTGTAATTGTCATGGAAAGAGGTTACAATGTCAACGTGTGCATATTGTAATGGGATAAAAACGACTGTAGAGATGAATTGCCTACCCCCTCCACAGAATCCGCTTGTTTAGATGGAAGATTGTTGGAAATGGTTGGGGCACAGAGGTAAAACACAGGTCTTTTTTGCTTTCCGCGTGATGGTTGAAAGCATTCTCGTCCTGCTTTGTTAATCTATTGTCGGCCACGAGTCTGACATCCAAACAAGCAGATTAGACTCAAGAGCAGCAGTGACACCGATAGCAGCAGCTTGCCAGCTGCCAACATGATCACCATTGTTGATGGGTTACTGTGTTAAATAGTTTCTAATCACACAATAGACAGGGAAAACAACCCTTTAAAGACCAGACAGTTCTTGGCAGCATTGACAACTGTTGAAAAGCAATGACATATGTATAATTATGCCAGCTGGTTTAAAGCTTTTATATGTCTATAGATACAAGAATATTAATTATGCGTATAAAGAATAGGGATGAGAGAGAGGAGGCCAACAGTTCTGTAAATAAGAATGAGGCACAATGTTGGCGTCAAATAATTCTTTGTATCACGCAACATACGCGTGGTGCAACCGTGCAACTGTAACGCTAGAGCTGCACACCAGACGAAAAGCTCTGGGGCTGTTTTTCTTCTCTCTGAAGTAAGAACCCTGTGCCTTTTTCCAGCATCTTTGTTTCGGTGCGTACAAAGAACTTTGAAACGACAGCCGACTTCATTCCTCATTCTGACTGACAAGACCGAGTCCCAAATTATGAAGGGCAGTCGAACAGCCTGAAAACTTTTTGTTCCATCGTTTGCAATTTGCATACATAATGCAGCATGCTAATCTGATTTGCTGCGTAATAATAATCCCCGAAATCCCTCTCCTGGTGAAAACCGAGCTCTCTGACTGGCGATAACTAGGCACAACTTTCTTGGTCGTATTTTTAACGAAGCAATGCGTTCAATTTCGGTCGGTGAAAAAAGGCCTGTGGTCCAATGGGAGATGAGGGTAGACATTTACTTGTACTCAGGAGAGAAAGACGTGATGTCAGTGTTGTTGAGCGTCCACTTGAACTCCAGCGGCCAGCTCCCTTCGGCCAGGCAGGTCAGCACCAAACGGTTCCCCTCCAGGTGGGTCTGCGGCGGACCCGGCTCCGTCTTGAAATACGGAGCCACGTCATCTGGAAGACACAAAGGAAATCATTGTTTGTGTTAAGCTGCAGAGCCGGCCCCCGAGCAGCTGGGCCGTCGATACTGTCCGCCGATCTATCCGCCACACCCTCCATCAACTAACCGGGCCTGCGCTGAATGGCCCTTTTCACATTTAGTCAGTTACAAGGATGAATAAACAAGGCTGAACACATAGTTCCAGCATTAATCTCTGTCTATGCTCCCTAACCAGCCCTGCCGCTGCGTCTCACATATGTAACATCAGGGATCCGCAGTGCAGTGGGCCCGGTGGCATATGGCGGACCGGTTCCTTTGTGAGAATAGGAAGCCTTTTGCAAAAGAGATTATGACGGTATGTGCAGAACCTGTGCTACAGCCCAGGAGGTGGGATTCTGTGCCATTAGGGCTGGTTGTTTGTGGGCGGTCTAAGGCGACGGGCGGCGGTGGCGTGGAATGTGGTATCAGCTGATGACACGCTGGGGAAGTGCTGAGGTTTCACGGACTGAAAACCTCTCCCAGGAGCCAGAGGGGCCACGCTATAAGAGCTGAATTACCCGGAGAGGATTTCAGACGCTCGTCCAAGAGCAAAGCCACTTCCACACCGTCGGCTGACTGAGACACAACGTGCTGCTTACCATCAGCCAGTCCTCTCTTCCATATCCAGTTATAAAAATAAAAAATGGGAACGAATAAACGAGTCAAAAAAAGCACACTCTCTGCACAAAGGCACACCATTATCTTGACACAAACCGAGTTACTGCTGGTAATTCAATATTGTCCTTGCACTTCTGATGACAAATGTTAAATGAGTTCCTCATTGATCTGGATTACAGCGATTCATCTTTATAATAAGATGAATCTCTGTAATCCACTGTATGTCTGTGTGTGTATTTACAGTGCATACGGAAAGTTCAGACCCTTTCAAGTTTTCCATATTTTGTTATGTTTCAGACTCATCTTAAAATGGATTACATTTTTTAAAAATTCTCATCAATCTATACTCAATAACCCATAATGACAAAGTGAAAACATGTTTTTAGAAATATTTGCAAATCTATTCAAAATCAAAAACTGAATTATTATTATTTTTTTTTTTTTTTACATAAGTATTTGCTTTAACGTATTTTTAAAGTATCATATTTCATATTTGGTCACATATACTTTGCATCTGTGACCATCAACATCAAAAGACTCTATATCTTATTTTCAGGTACTGTTACAAGCGATACTATAAGCTCTCTGCATTTAAATGGATCTCTATGGGAATTGGGGGGTGAGACTAGATTCAGCTGTAAATTACGCTGGTACAGTATAGAACACATGACTGGCGAAATGGCTGTAAGTCATCAAGGGTCTAAGGTATCAAACGAGCCCCAAACCACTCTTTTGCCAGATATTGACCGTCGCCACCCTGTTTCCACATTGGACATGAAAGAAGTTGACGAGCCCAGATTCCAACTTAAGAAGCAACAAATGAACATATTTTAGTTGTATAGCAGAATAATTCAACTTGCACACTTGCATCTTTATTATAAAGCGGACAGCATGAGTTTAGAGAGCTGCTTGTCAGTTTGACTGGTAAAATTGTTCAATTAATAATAAAAAATAAATAAAAGGTTCAGATGACTATCATTACACTACTATTAGAGCATGGAACTTTCACTTAATTTAAGAATCAACAGCACATCAAATGCATGTTGTGTACATGAATGTCGTGTCATCATATTGGCCATAATCTTAGCATCTGGCTGATAAGAAGAAATTTGCCTTAAACCATTATCAGTTTAATGAAACCATTATCATTATTATGCCACAGAAAGAAACAAGCTCTCAGCAAGTCAAGGATGGTTATCAAAAGGCACAGGCTAGAAAAAGAATGCAAAAATATCTAAATGTTTTGATATTTCAGTGAGCACTGTTGACTCGAGAAGTCAAGAAGGGAAACGGCATTGTATCACCTGACCCTGCCTAAAAAAGGCCGTCCCTCAAAAAGTTCTGGTGAGTGTACCCACCGTGAGGCTAACAATTACTTTCGCAGAAAGAGGTGTCCAATTATCGACCAACTATTCTACAATGTATATCCCGATTGGCTTGCATTTGACACTGGCTTGCTACAGGTGTAGTGAACCAATGTCAAATTTGTTATGTATATTCATAGTGTAGTGGGAGATACAATTCACAGCTACTGTATGAGCTATTGATCAGAGAAAAACATTTGCTAGGGCACCAAATTGAATGATCCTTATTCGCTGGGGCTCAGCCTGTATTAAGCCCTTTGTGTATACATCTATTGACGCATTATGTACGCGTGTACGTACGTGTGTGTTTGTACGTACCTATATGTATGTATACATGTACTGTATGTGTGTGTTGCTTTGAGAAAGAAATGAAAGTGTACCGATGCGCATAGCCTAGCTGAAGATATTTCTGTATGATGGACTGCAGTCAGCAACCAGACGGTTTCTCTATCTGTGTCAGTCTTGTCATTGACTAGGGCCAGTGTAATGCTGTTAAAGAGAGTGTGTGGAAGAAAGATTAGTCTAACTTCAGGAACCTGCCAATGGACACTAAGAGCAGCACTTGGAACAAATTAACTTTAGCCCCTATTTATGAACCAAAGAGCACTGGGGCAAGCACACCAGGGGCCAAAGTCTGAATAAAAGAAGGCGTAAAAAAACGCTCAGGGTGAAAGTCCGAAATCTGCTTAAAAAGGTTTAGCATTTTCTACCTCTGCCTTTCGGTCACTATGTCGCCATATCACACTGACGCCAAACATTGAATACATATGGTGTCCAGCGTGTGCAGAGGTACACAGATTCTCACAGCACATGTTATTTTATGCATCTGAATTTCTGCGTGGAAACTCCCTTTCTGAGGGCATTTTTCTGATCAGCACAGTTTATACATGTGGCCCCAGATTTGAATATTTCAGGGGATACTGAACTGGACAACTGGACTGTGCCTTGCATATTGCAGATATTATACCTTTATTACCCTCGTACAAAAAATGCCTGAAGTACAATTCAATTTTAAATTTATCCTTCAGTTGAATTATACTTGTCTGGTTTCCAACAAAAGCCAATGGAGACATTGTCCGCATTTTTTTTGTTTGTTAAAAATGCTATGCTTCCACACAGGGTACATCAATAAAAGCCCTTCCCACCCCACTAAAGATCTCAGCCGGCACTGTAGTCGCGGCTGTAGGATTATAAACAGGTCATCTCAAGGAATTACAGTGTGTCAAGCAACAATCTGTCAGAGCCGAAGCTTCCCTGAATACCCTGCCGCCGCCGTAATGGCAACTTTTATTCGCCAGACCTTGGGATCGCTTTTACCGTACAACACACATTTTGTGCTCGATAAAAGTGAAATACGGCGACGGCATTGAGAGAAAGCCCGCTCGTCCGCCGGCGGGGGAAGGGAACAGTAGAGCGAGGGGTTAACAGCTTTCATCTGAAAGAAGCCCCTCAAACCCGGGCCACCGCGCCCAAATAATAACGCACCTCCTGAATCGCCGACGAATCAATCGCGCCATAAACAGCGCCTGCCCCGCGGCATACAAATGATCCCAGACGCACGGGGTAAATTGACAATGAAATTTATTAAGCCGTCATAATCAAAAGCATCAATCAGCGGGAGGCAGTCCGGCGGCGGAAGCGTTAGGAAATCCAAGCCGGAGCGGAACGATCTGTTCGGAGGGAGACTTTAAAAAATAATTTTTGTATTTTATTTTATTATATATGAGGTCGACGCCTCATCTGCGCCTCCATGTCCCGTCCCCCCCGAGCGCGTAACCATTTCAACTGCGTGTGCTAATCTTCCCCCTTCCAAACCTGCTGGTGGATCTAAAGCGCTCCCCAAATATTTCCCTCCCTCCCTCCCCCGTGCCGGGCCACGGTAATTGGTAATCCATTTGAAGTGGCGCACGGGGCCTGAGGAATCTTTATCTGTGGCGCTCAGGATGATCCGGCCTGTAATTCAATGTGGGCTCCTCCTCCGCCCCCTTTCCCTGCTCTGCGCCGTGCCCACGCCCCCTCTCCTCGTGATTGATGGCCCTCCGTTCCAACCTGGGGAAACTTCCGTCGTCTGAAATTTATTTCATTTGCCGGCAATTTGGAATATTTCAGTTAAGCAAGCCAAATGGCAGAAAAGCAATCTAAAACTCTACTGTGCAGTCCCCCAATAAATTTAATCCGTTTGGCACGGCAGCTGTGTGTGGGAATATTTATGCATTTCTTTTTGGAAAAAACTCAGGTTAGGGGAGCACTTTATTGACAAATGAAGTGCGGCTGCAGGCCTGCTGATTACTGGATATAGAGGGCCTGGGACAACACTATTACAAGGCCCACAGCTGTGCTGAAGCATCAGCCGTGAGTCAACTGCTGACTACGTCCGATCCGCACCGGGCTTCATAAATATGCAGCGCGTGGAGAGAACAAGGGACGGCTTTCAGCTTAATTGAACCCTAAAACTTGGCGTCTCGGTCCAATCGTATGCGCGGTGTGCCCGCTGCGTGTTCCTTACGTGGTCAGAAATCCTCTGCGCCCGCACACCAACGAACCAACAGTCCATATGGCCAAACCATTCCCCAGCCATGGACACCTCAGCTCACAAGCCCTCTCAAATATTATGTTCTGCCCTTATGTACTAGGCAGATACTCTTACCTGGAATGATTTGCACAGCTAATATAACATGGCACGTTAAATATATACCACAGGAGCTAAGAGGAAGACCAACGGGTACAGGACAAGCAGAAGGACAGCAAATGCTTAAAAATTCTAAAATAAAACCAGTTTGAGTTAAAACATAGTGCCTTAATTACCCTTACCATCACTCTAACTGTGGTTTACTCAGGCAACGCTAGCTCACGGTCGTGTTGTTCATGTAGCGGTACCATTGGTACAGTGTCTATGATAGAGAGGCAGGCTCAGAGGTGTCATGAAGTTGACATCTCCACTACAGCACTCACACTGCTTTCCAAAAAGGTCATGTTTCATCCTAGTCGGCCAAAAGAGTTGAGCTGTGCAGCGCGTGGAGCCGCGGGTTAGAAGTCGCAGGGTAGCTGTTCTGTTCGTGATCGGGGGCATACAGAATGAATTTCTCCCGCTTTGATCAGAGCCGCATGCATACTTCACACCTCCGGCGCGCGGAAACGGACGCGGCGCTCCTGCCTGACCCCCTTGGGTTCACAGGAAGAAAAACGCAGATTAGAGGGGGAATGAAACGGCGACTAGGGTTCCCTGTGAGGAGGCGATTATGTGGAGACGAGATGGACAAGTTCACTCTTAATACCGGTCTTTACAACTCTCCGGTTTCAAGGTGGAAAAATAGGCTGAGCTTCAATACGACAGCTTTAGAAAAAAATAACATCCAATAAAAAGGCAGCATATGTGCATCACTTGGGAGATTAACATCTTCCAATTTATGCTTTGCACTTCTAACATCCAACTGCATACACAGGAAAACTGACAACTAATTTTAGTATTCAAGCCGAGGAATCCTTATTAAACTAAGCCATTGCATAGAATGGCCAATTGGGAGGTCAGAAAATACTAATTCCAGACCACCATTAACAAATCTGATATCTGTAATTATGTCACATGTCCACCTCTGAAAGGCCTGTTTATTAGAGTGAATTTTAATTTTATATTTGAAGGCAGTTTGTTCCTTTCCTACTTTCCGCCTTTTATTGTTGACGACTTGAAGCAGAGAACTCATTAACTCAAGTCATGTTTGGAATAGCAATTCCAATTGTTAAACCATTACTATCTCCCAAAATCAAATTGACTTGAATAACGTCGCTCCTGTGTTCATTTCTGAGTCTCGCAGATGCAAAAAACATCATGGAAATTGATTGAATTTTAATACGGTACATCAAATTATCATGGATTTTTTTTTTTTTAACAACTGAACATGACATTCCATACATTTTATCTTAAAATATGAGAGTAATTTGTTTTAATTTATGAGAATTGATTAATGTATTGTAGCTCTCCTTGTGAAAATACAATTAGGTAATTAAAACATTTATTTTAGAATTTATCTTGTACACGTAAGACAGCACCGGAGCTAACGGCTAGCTGCTCAAATGGATCAAACACTTGCTTCAAATCAAGATGTGTTTACACTTTATTTTTCATCACTCAACGTTTTTATTTCACAAGGGTCCTGTAATACAGTTACTCTGCTGCATCATTGATTGGCATCCAAAGTTTTGCTGATTTTAAATTTAAACTTCACATTTTTTTTCCCCCACAGAGTTTTCAGAAATCGCCTTACTATGTAATGTACATATATTATATAATGCACAGCACACGGCCTGCAGTTTTTGCCCATAGTATGATGAACATCACAAGACGGCATCACAACCATCAACACAAACAACGTTTGACTTTATTTGCACGATGTGCTGCTTGTGTCTGTTGTGAGGAATCTCTTCACCCATCCGAGGGCTTCAAAGACCCAGGGCTCAAAACCCTCGCTTTGAAAACAAAGATAGAAGGATTCATGAAAGAGAGCGTGAGCGCGTTGCGGACATTGGCGCTCTCGTCTACAGCGCGGGGCGTCTCCCCGTGCTGTGGCGCTTGGCGGAGAACCTCCCCTCGCGTCGGAGAGATGGGGAGCCGCAATAGAGCTGGATGACAGCACCCTGGCTGAGAGGAGGCAGCCGACTGAAGCTGAAAACACAGAGACCCCACTCCCCTCCCCTCCCCTCCCCTCCCCTCCCCACCCTCTTTCACACACACCCCCCAACCCCACTTCACCCCTCCATATGATCAAAACACAGGTGGCCTCAAAAAAACATTGTTGTCACTGTGCTTCTTCAGAAGTCACAGCCTCAACCAAACAGCTGTAGCAGGCCAGGTCAGGCCAGGTCTGCGTCCATTCTGTAGGTGGGGTGGGGTGGCATGACGCACACACACAAACGCACGCACGCACACACACACACACACACACACACACACACACACACACACACACACACACACACACACGTTCAAAACATTCAAATCGCTGCTTTTCAGTGTCAGTTTTGTTAGACCCAACATGGGGGAGTATGAAGTACACAATGGTAGACAATTAGCTTTGCTTCTGCTCCATACCTTTACAGTAACTACTGGGTATGTTCCATGCAACACAGTCACCATGTAGCAAACTGCAGTAACATCTGAGACGTCTGAATAGTGCATACTGGAGAATTTATCACATACACTAAAAAGTTGATTTAATCCTGTTGCAGGAAATGGAACACAAATGAAGGGGTTTCAGTGAGGAATATCACTTACAGTGTAATTGCTGTCTGATGGGAAAAAGAATACAAGTCCCATGACGTGAGAGGCCCACCTTGCACTGTCAGCAAATCTACTATTGTGCAAAAAGTGAAGAGCAACACCCAAGTTCAATCCCAATATCCAGAAACAAGGCGAACCTTATGTAGTAATCCACAGTCTATCTGTCTTCAGAATCAATGCATTTTAACCAGATCCCGTATACATTATTCCCATAATATGTGCACATATATTATGTCCTTCAGGTTTTGCCTTGACTTCATTTGTTACGAGCAGGCGGCTCTGACAGCTTAATTTCGGCTTCTAGCCTTTCCACTGTACCCCCTGAACGACGATGCCTCTCCTGACACCAGCAGATGTGGAAAATATTACCAGAGCAGGCAGGATAGTGCTGAGTACTCACACCAGGCCTTCAGCTTGCTTTTATTTTCGACTTTACATAAAACGCTGCAGCTCCGTTAACCTTGACATAGCAACGCAGTCCAAGGGCAAAACGGTTTCCTCAGTTGTGGTGCGGCGAAACGGTCCAAGGCCAAAAATGGTCACGTTCGATTTTTCAGGGGGAAAAAATGACTAAAATCAAAAACCGCGGAAGCTTTTTTAATCTCCTAGCCATGACTCATGTTTCACTTGTGAACCTTGTTCTGGAAATGCAAAGTAAAGTATGGAAAGTTCCTGGACTTCTGACATCACCCCCGAGTTACAAAAGATGCCAAACATTTTGTGCCGCTGCTTTTTTTTACCCATAGGAGGCACAGGGAGGAACATACACCTGAAGGTTTCTGAGGTCCTGCCCAGCAGATCAAAGAGAGACAACAAAACCATAAGAGAAGGTGACAGACTCAGTTCTCCTCTCACTTTTACTGAGACAAACTTCTAATTAAAATGTTTTTCAGATTTTTTCCCGTTTTCTCCAAATTTGGTAGCCAGTTGTACCCTAGTGCGATTCTATTCCCCGAGTACTGCTGAGAAATCGCCGCTACACAACCACGTCGGCTGGTGGTAGAAAGGAGGTCGCCACATCTTCTCTTCAAGGCGTGACTCCTCGTGCCCCTGACTGTGATTACAGCACTGCAAGTAGCCGCTATGTGCGCGATGACTCTCCCCCCACCCCGGGAGGGGCCATCCAATTTACCACTCCCTCAAGGCACCGGCCATACTCATATCTGGCAGGACCCGGGCGCAAACTCACGCCCTCGTGTACAATTGCATTGACTCAAAGTCCACGACGCGAGGAAAACTTCTCTGGCATCACGCGTGTCACCATCAGGGCAAATGAGATCACAGCTTCAGCAGGTACTACTGAAGAAGGGCAGCTGTTTGAATGGGCCCGACACGGTCATTTGACTTTGCCGGCCCCATTGAACTTAAGCACAGGCCCGCTGTTGTAATGAGGAGACGAATGCCTCAGCCCTACCTAACGGTGGGCGGAGGAGACGAGCGGGCGGTCTGCACGCAGCCACCGGGGGCAGAGCGGGGAGAGGCGGCCGAGAGCGTCCACTCCCCGCAGGCGATGCGTGGGCGTCACTCTCCAGGACCGATCCACCTGATACTCTCGCACAACATAGACTGCAGGAGAGTAAATAAAGGCACAAATAAACGCTCCTTCTCCCGGGAACGAGAACGGAAGAGACACGCCTCCGCGTCGGCGCCGTTATTTCAGCCGGCGCCCGTCTTGACACCTCCTCGAGATGCAGAATAATAAGCAGACAATTAGGCGGCTCCCGCGCTCCCTCGCCTCGCCCCCCCCCCCCCCCCCTGTTCTTCTGGGGCGCTGGCGGAGGAGACGACGGCCGGCGCTCGTCTGGAGTCGGGCGGCTCCTGGCCCACATGTCGTCCAGCGGAGGCCTCGGCTCGCTACGCCGCAGCCCCCCAGCTCCCCTCCGAACTCATCTACATGCAGCCCATTTCACGGGTCACACAATTCCAGCCTTGCTTTAAAAATGCTTAGGCAGATCCGGGAAAGGAAATTCAATTTGTTTGGATTATTATCAAAGATGAAACGCTCAGATAGGAAATGGCTGGGCTCAAAGTGAATGTAACAGCATGCTTCTGGGCTGATGAAATCTCCCTTCCTCCCCCCTCTTTCAGTAACTAGTTTCCCCACTTCTATCTTTATTTTCTATTAGAGACCAATCTAACACAAACCTCATTTCGGGATGTTGTGAATGGCTGCAGTGAGCCAATGTAACTATTACACTCCAACCTCCTGATCACACTGTGAAACACCTGCAGCACCCTGTCAAACAAACATGTGCTCACAGCTAGGACAGAGGGGTGTGGTGTGTTATGTACCCATAGTGAGGATAGAGGGGTGTGTTATGTACCCATAGTGAGGACAGAGGGGTGTGTTATGGACCCATAGTGAGGACAGAGGGGTGTGTTATGGACCCATAGTGAGGATAGAGGGGTGTGTTATGTACCCATAATGAGGACAGAGGGGTGTGGTGTGTTATGTACCCATAGTGAGGACAGAGGGGTGTGTTATGTACCCATAGTGAGGACAGAGGGGTGTGTTATGTACCCATAGTGAGGATAGAGGGGTGTGTTATGTACCCATAATGAGGACAGAGGGGTGTGGTGTGTTATGTACCCATAGTGAGGACAGAGGGGTGTGTTATGGACCCATAGTGAGGACAGAGGGGTGTGTTATGGACCCATAGTGAGGATAGAGGGGTGTGTTATGTTCCCATAGTGAGGACAGAGGGGTGTGGTGTGTTATGTACCCATAGTGAGGATAGAGGGGTGTGTTATGTACCCATAGTGAGGACAGAGGGGTGTGTTATGGACCCATAGTGAGGACAGAGGGGTGTGTTATGGACCCATAGTGAGGATAGAGGGGTGTGTTATGTACCCATAATGAGGACAGAGGGGTGTGGTGTGTTATGTACCCATAGTGAGGATAGAGGGGTGTGTTATGTACCCATAGTGAGGATAGAGGGGTGTGTTATGTACCCATAGTGAGGACAGAGGGGTGTGTTATGCACCCATAGTGAGGATAGAGGGGTGTGTTATGCACCCATAGTGAGGACAGAGGGGTGTGTAATGCACCCAGTGAGGACAGAGGGGTGTGTTATGTACCCATAGTGAGGACAGAGGGGTGTGTTATGTACCCATAGTGAGGACAGAGGGGTGTGTTATGTACCCATAGTGAGGACAGAGGGGTGTGTTATGTACCCATAGTGAGGACAGAGGGGTGTGTTATGTACCTATAATGAGGACAGAGGGGTGTGTAATGCACCCATAGTGAGGACAGAGGGGTGTGTTATGTACCCATAGTGAGGACAGAGGGGTGTGTTATGGACCCATAGTGAGGACAGAGGGGTGTGTTATGGACCCATAGTGAGGATAGAGGGGTGTGTTATGTACCCATAATGAGGACAGAGGGGTGTGGTGTGTTATGTACCCATAGTGAGGACAGAGGGGTGTGTTATGGACCCATAGTGAGGATAGAGGGGTGTGTTATGTACCCATAATGAGGACAGAGGGGTGTGGTGTGTTATGTACCCATAGTGAGGACAGAGGGGTGTGTTATGGACCCATAGTGAGGACAGAGGGGTGTGTTATGGACCCATAGTGAGGATAGAGGGGTGTGTTATGTTCCCATAGTGAGGACAGAGGGGTGTGGTGTGTTATGTACCCATAGTGAGGATAGAGGGGTGTGTTATGTACCCATAGTGAGGACAGAGGGGTGTGTTATGGACCCATAGTGAGGACAGAGGGGTGTGTTATGGACCCATAGTGAGGATAGAGGGGTGTGTTATGTACCCATAATGAGGACAGAGGGGTGTGGTGTGTTATGTACCCATAGTGAGGATAGAGGGGTGTGTTATGTACCCATAGTGAGGACAGAGGGGTGTGTTATGGACCCATAGTGAGGACAGAGGGGTGTGTTATGGACCCATAGTGAGGACAGAGGGGTGTGTTATGGACCCATAGTGAGGACAGAGGGGTGTGTAATGCACCCAGTGAGGACAGAGGGGTGTGTTATGTACCCATAGTGAGGACAGAGGGGTGTGTTATGTACCCATAGTGAGGACAGAGGGGTGTGTTATGTACCCATAGTGAGGACAGAGGGGTGTGTTATGTACCCATAGTGAGGACAGAGGGGTGTGTTATGTACCCATAATGAGGACAGAGGGGTGTGTTATGCACCCATAGTGAGGACAGAGGGGTGTGTTATGTACCCATAGTGAGGACAGAGGGGTGTGTAATGCACCCATAGTGAGGACAGAGGGGTGTGTAATGCACCCATAGTGAGGACAGAGGGGTGTGTTATGTTCCCATAGTGAGGACAGAGGGGTGTGTTATGCACCCATAGTGAGGACAGAGGGGTGTGTAATGCACCCATAGTGAGGACAGAGGGGTGTGTTATGCACCCATAGTGAGGATAGAGGGGTGTGTTATGTACCCATAGTGAGGACAGAGGGGTGTGTTATGTACCCATAATGAGGACAGAGGGGTGTGTTATGTACCCATAATGAGGACAGAGGGGTGTGTAATGCACCCATGGTGAGGATAGAGGGGTGTGTTGTGCACCCAGTGAGGACAGAGGGGTGTGTTATGTTCCCATAGTGAGGACAGAGGGGTGTGTTATGTACCCATAGTGAGGACAGAGGGGTGTGTTATGTTCCCATAGTGAGGACAGAGGGGTGTGTTATGCACCCATAGTGAGGACAGAGGGGTGCGTTATGCACCCATAGTGAGGACAGAGGGGTGCGTTATGCACCCATAGTGAGGACAGAGGGGTGCGTTATGTTCCCATAGTGAGGACAGAGGGGCGTGTCCTTGTTTGAATCCTTTGCTGCATGCTTGAAATAGCAAGTGTATTAAATGATTAAGAAGAGAGGGACATAAAACCAAGTCCCAAACATTGAAAATGGCTTCAGTAAAGAAAGGTGGCCATTATGTAGTGGCCTCCTGGTCGCACTCGGACTGGTTACACGGCCCCACAGACCGGGAGAGGGCGCGGTCACCTGTCTGCTGAATGCTAACGCACAATATTAACTACAGGAAACCATTTGGAAATACAGTATTGGTTCAATGTGTATGGCATGTTTTACGATCTGCTGCGCGTGGTAATCCCTCCGGATCTCTATGAGTCTTTTAACATCCAGGGGTTTCAGCAGATAATTGTAAACCTTGGGAAACAGAGCCATAAATCAGCAGGATCCCTGCCAGGAGTAAATCTTTCTGAAGATACGTGCGATTTCATGCAACCCCCCCTGTATTTTACAGACGGAATTAGTCTGCTGGCTGAGATACCCGGGCCCTGTTTTTTGGATTGCACTTCTACCTGTTGCTGGGTGTCAAAACGACTGCACTAAAACAGGAATGGAAAAACAATACGGCTCCCCAAACATAATTCACGGCCTTAAGCAAGGTAATAAAGTCTTGCGAGACAACTACAGATGGGAAGGTGGCCGTCTGCTTTCCCCCCTTATTGGCTGCATTTCATGTATAAGGGCCAATCAGAGCACTGCCCTGCTTTATGGTGTACGCCTCCCTCACAGACAGGGCACGGCCCAAAGCGCTGAATCTGAGGAGTAGACCGTTTCTACATGACCGTTTCACTTCCTCACCAACCCTGCAAACTCAGGCGCAATCGGCGGCGCTTGAGGTGAGGGCGCGTTCACGGCGCGCTGCTTAACGCAGCAAACCTAGATGTCCTTTGATTACTGGAGGACAGCACGGGATTATATCGGTGGCATGCCACTAATCTCCTTCATAAACGCATGTTTTCTATTAAAGGAGCCATCTGCACTAAGTGCCCTCCCATTCAATTGAGGGAGCGGTAAAAGAACAAATTCCCCAGTGCAGTGCCACACTATCTGCAGCAGCCAAGAACATGCTTATTACCCTTAACCGCTGAGCTCCCTCATGTAATATTCATCAACGTCTAAACAAAGTGACGGCGTTACCCACCGATACGCCACTCAGCCTGTAACAGCTGATATGAAAATGGCAACACATTTCTCTAAGGATTCAACACGAGCTCGTCAAATAAACAGCCCGTCTCTACACAGGTAATGCTCGGCGTATCAGGAGATCTGTATCGTTTTCAGCAAGAGCCGCTAAACGGAATGGCAGAGCACGTGTGCGCGCGTGCGTGTGTGTATGCGAGCGTGTGGGTGGCATGGCTCCGTGGGGGAGGGGATGAACACCAGAAGACACGTTGCGAAATAAATAATCAGATTCACATGCCTGCTACAACTTTTTAAAGAAGCTGGAACAATGATAGATGAATACATTTCCCTGGCTATTTTCACAACAATAGAAACTAGTCAAACCATGGCATAATTTGCTAAATTGAGAGGAGTGGTGAATATTCTCAGTGGATTCATTGTTACATAATTACTTCTCTATCGGTTTCACTGAATTCCTCCATAAGTACAGAGCTTTCTACACCAGACACAAGATGTTGTGTGTATGGTCTGAGACTTCTTTGTCCAAGATGGCAGGGGCACGTAGCTTTTTTAGCTTGAAGAGCCACTTACCATTCCTCACAAAACAAGCATTTGTTTCATTTCATTAAAATTCTAAATTCAGGGCCCAACTCTTACGGCAGAAACTTAGAGCTACTCAATCTAACAATCACTCAGTGGCAGGAGAGGCCTCGGCGTTAAGGAGCCGCACAAAGGCCCGTTTTACGGCTGAGCGACGTAAGACGACCGTTCCACTCGCTGACGTTTTCTGACAGGAAAGACTGGGCACAATCAAGCCCCTTCACCGGCACGGAGGGACGACCAGAAAATAGTGCCAGAGACTGAGAGAGAGACACAGAGAGACAGAGGGAGGGAGAGAGGGAGAGGGAGAGGGAGAGAGAGAGAGAGAGACGGACAGAAAAAGAGAGAAACCGGGCGCGCTCGGTCCGGGCGGCCGAGGCTCACAGCGCAGATTAAAGACGCTTAACGATTTCTGTTCAGGCCAGGCCTTTTTAATTAGGGGTGCAAAAGGAGACGTGACACATGGGTCAAGGCGCGCTGAAAAGCGCTGCGTTTTAGGTAAAGATATTCAGCACACCGCAGCGCATGGGTAAATAGCCAGCAGACCGCTGGCTGTGAATGCTGATCCGACTGCTGCAGAGAGATCTCCAGTTTCATGACACAACAGGATCTCAGTGATTGTTATGAAGTATGATATGGGACGTGGAAGTGGTTCAGTAAGCTATATCTTGCTGAACATGTACAGGATTATATTTGATTAGTCTTTTTTTCTTCTTCTCTCAACAGCTTTTATGACCGAATCATGTAACACTCTCTGCTGGACGCGTTTCAACACTGACTTGAGCCGATTTGATTTCATTTTACTGACATGAGGAACGTGCGTTTGCACGACTGTACTGTTCTTCTTTAACCCTTTCAAGCCAATTTGTGTCCAAAATCACTCCCTTTAATCTCCGGCGGATAACTCTCGTACTTCTGAACATAGGATTGTTTTCTTTTCTTCTGAGATGGCGGAGACCTGCGACTCAAATACGTTGAATCAACTGACAGTAAAAAGCAGGTTTGCGTTTGAAAACCATGCACACATTTGCCAAGTTTCTACTGCTACATCACCAGCAGTAGTGAGCATATTCCACCATGTATTCCACTGATATTGCTATACATCATAAAGCAATTGTGTACCCTATAGGCACGGCTCTATGATGTGGCTACTCCATACAACCTATTCTTGTAATGCAAGATGATACATCTGAACTGTCACTTGTGATTTTTTAAAATATATCTTTTTTCTCATTAGGGCCTATCAACTAATCCTTATCATATCCGGGCCTAAGCTTGACATTTCCTGATGAAGACAAGTCTTGTGAACAACAATCGCGTTGCATGCCGGTTATCTATTACATAAACCTGCTTAATCCATATAAGACTGAGGATAGTAAAAAAAACCTTAGGTCTCAAAGGGTTATGTTGGGCGTTAACTAATTGCAACATAATTACAAGTCAACCTGATGACACGTCCCACCTAAAGAAAACTCACAGTTGACGAGACAAGACAATTAGCAATCAAACGTGTTTACAGTTTCTTCTGCTCAGAGCTGACAGAAATAACCTGAAGTGCACACGACAGGGTTGACGGTAGCTATTGGAGACGTAATGGAGAGACATTGTTAAGAGTTCCAGCTCTGCTGAAAGCTTAAACAGATTAAGCAGCAGGACCACTGAGTGGAGTGAGTCAGCGAGTGGAACGTGGCTCCCTGGCCATTAAACCTTCCTTGTTGCCCTTTAAAACTACCTTGGCCGGCTGTACTGTATGCTTGGCTGGGTGACGTTTCCCAAAGAAACATGGCACAGCATGTTTCTGAAAGCACATCTAACACTTTGGAGATAATCTTTAACCGCGTACGTAAGGACTGTTCTTAAGAGTTAGCCACAGCATCAAATGGAAGTGTAAGACACTAATTAGTCTTCAACCTTAAGCAGGTCAATACTTGGCACTCAGCACAGGCCCACTGGAGTAATTCAGAAGCAACGTTTCACAAAACCGATTTTGCATTCTTATCTCTTATTTATACATGATTTTCATACAATTAATTGCTTGGTGAGATTGCAATTGTTTTCCTAAAAATGCAAATACCTACGATTCATTTTCTTTGCCGACACGTATCTACGGGGACTCAGACACGCTCTTATCCTTTACAAACACATGTGGCATTATAATCATATTCATTGCATTATAATCACAGATATTCATTAAATAAAATCAGGTTAAGAACCTTGTTGGAGGGTGTGGCTCTCTGCCACACACGGGTGCTTTGCAGTGCTGTTCCCTCGACCTCCATACCACAGCGTGGTGAACAGTTCTGTTCATTAGCCAGCACATGATCTGAATAAGTGAGCTCTGTCATGTCCTCTGCAGGATAAAAGCAGCAGAAGAAGGCTTGAAGCAGGCATTTGCTTTTCTTTTCTCTTTTCGAGAAAAACAAAAAGGCTCATTTTTGGAGAGAGAAGAGCAGGGAAAAGAAGCCGGCAAATCACAATTAATTTGTGCCATTACAGACACAAACACTGGAAAAATGATTGATTTTGAGATCTGTCCAGCAAGGCGCTATTTCACAGGTTTTCACAAGGTTTTGGGGCACAAATGCTCAACCTCCATTTGCCCCGGTTAAAAAATAAAAGACCTGCTCCCCAGGTCTGCTGGCTCCCGCCCTTCAGCCCAGCTTGGCACAGCACGGCTCGGCTCGTTCGAACGCGGACGGGAACGGAGAAGTGTTGGCGAAAGACGCGGCTGTCAAAGAGATGCGGGGAAGCGACGGGCTGATGCCCAGGCAGTGCCGTGCTTGAGCGATGCCACTTTCCCGACACCTTCCAAGCACTCTCCCGGAATTCCTTTGACAGCAATCCCCTGCACCTCCGTATTACTGTCATTGCACCCGACAATCATTTCCTTTTCACCCCAACTAATCCTCCTAAGTATTTCATTTTACCCGTTGACATAAATTGATATTTCCTCATAGTAGTGGGGGAAAAAAATATCCAAAATAATCCTTCTCAGAATATAATTTGATCTGTTGATGTAAATTTGTTTCATTTGAAGAAAAAAATTCAAATTTTAAAAACCAATTGCGGCAAACGAAGTTGGCTTTGATCAGCTGGACTCGTGGAAAGTTCAGAATTGACAGGAAACTGCATATTTAGAAATAAACAGCATGGAATGCACTGTGGACTGCCCTGTAGATTGTAATTTGCCATGAGAAAGGCTGTCATCCAACCAATCTGGTGCCGCTCGATTGCTTTGCAGCGCTCCGAATGAGAGTCAGAGATGAAGCCTGGTGCCGTTATCAAACTTTTCATGTGGGAGACCCCTGGAGCAAGGGCAGCTACTAGACGCATGTTTCGAGTGACCTCAGAAGGTCAGAGCAATACCGTCTGGTGTTTAACCCAGAGCGGACCAGGGTCACGTTCATTTCCCTTCAATTAAACAACTCAGCCGCCACCTCCCATCCCCCCGATACCCCTGCGTCAGAGGGACGGCTGAGGGCCCATGGCGTGCGCATACTGGATCAATTAGTTATTAGTATAGGAAAACAGTGGGGCCCAGGACGGCTCGGGATATTCTCATTATAAATAATTTTTAAAAAGCAATTGTGGTTTTAATGGCAGCAATAAAGAATTTTTAATTACCGCGCCGTCAGCAGAGAGCCATAAAGGCGGCCATTTTATCGATTTCTTCTCCAGGAACACCAGAGGCCACTGCTGAGGCTGATAAAAAGGTGTCTGACTCAGGACTTGTTGAACATGGTCGTCTCCCGTCCCTGAAGATCATCTCCGCAGTGAGTGAACCATTGGACTTAGTCTAGGAACTGGGTCAGACGCTCCAGAGGGGGGTGGGGGGGAGTAAGGCCGCGCTGCGGCTCGATCTTAGCCCTATAAATCCTTTAAAACAATGTACTGGAGCCCGTAAAACTGAATTAAGCCTCCAACAATCACGCCCACGTGGAACGTTTTCATTTTAAGCCATTGCGAGGCCGATCGTGTTCCCGAGCACTTTAAGGGCCAAGACAGAAGGTGAAGGTTACTTATTCATGCGTGCGCTATATCAGTCTTGGGTATCCATTTCTCCATAACAGCTGATGAGAAAAGCACCTAATAAAACCTCTCCTATAGTAGCTCCCTCTCGGGCGTCGCTGAGAAGCACCGGGTCAGCAAGTTTACATGCGAGGGGGCTGCAGGACACGCGGTTCCAAATGCAAAAGGCACTCCAAGAAAAAGAGGCCTCCGCTATCAGAGTAATCACGCCCGTGTGGGACACGCTGATTGCAAGCCGAGCGTTTTAATGTACAAGGAAACGGGACAGGCCACGTTAACTGGGTGCTTCGCAATTTCACCCTCTCAGCTCAGTGTGAATAATCAGAAAGACAACATAATTTTCAGGTCTGAACACACAAACGGACAAAAAAGTTACCTGCCTTCCTTCTCCGAACAATGTCTGTAACGCAAATCATAAAAAAATTATATTTTCTGTTTATATTTTCCTTATTCTGGTCTCTGTTTGTTGGGGGGTGGGTGTGTCACCCAGTGAAGTGGTATGTATGATCGACTGGTCATCCACTGCTTGGCCTTTGTTAATGCCGTGGTTTGTGAACTGTGAATATATCTGGGATTCTGAGCGCTCGTTTCTGTGGCTGAAAGGCGAGGCCCCTCCCCGCTGGGATGGTGCCGCCCCTGAGCCATGGCTCAGGGGACAGGTAGGGTAGGCTCGTTGGGGCGGAAGAGAAGAGAAGTGACCAGTGACATTTCAGAACCACGGGCGCTGAGGGCCTCCTTGGCGAGGCTCGACCCCCTCGACACCCGCTCGCCAGCCCCAAAGGTAAGCCGTCAAGCCACCTGACCTGAAATCGGCAGACATCTCACCGCCCTCAGCAAACACATTATTGCAGGACACCGCCGGCTTTTGGACATGCTGCAGTATGCCCTTCAAAGGCATTAGCCCCCCGACTCACATGTGTAAAAACACCTCACGCGTGCGTGGCACGGTCCCATGGACAAAACCACTCTAACTCAATTATCACCTTCTTTTTCATATTACAACCCCCGAGTGTGCAAATACACTGTATGTGTGTGTGTGTGTGTGTGTGTGTGTGTGCGCGCATGCATTTGTGTTTAAAGGTGTATGTCACACTCCCGTATATGCACACTTCTGTGGGTTGGAATGTTATATAAGCTCATGTGTGTGTACTTTTGCAAACCGCCACGCCCCCCACAGGATACATTTAACGACAACTGCTTGTTAAAATGTCTCTCCTTTTACGGATCCGTCTTAAACATCTGCTGTTATTTTTAAAACACATCTTCATTACACCTTTTCAAATGTCATGTGGAAAGCTACCGCTAATTAATTATTTGATACTCAAGGTATTGTGATAATTGAGAGATGCCCAAGGAATAACTTGTTAAATTGTAAATGCATAATTAGTTTCTGTGGGCAGAAACTCGTTAAAGCATTGCATCGTGATTTGTATTTAAAATACACTTTTAAAAGTACATTTCAAAAAAAGTCATCCTTTCATGCAAATTTCAAAAAAAGTCATCCTTTCATGCAAATTTCATGAAAAGTAATCCTTTCAGGCATTGCAAGAGCTACTGGTGTGTTATATAAAAGTACATACAGTATATCATTTGTAGTATTATGACACACCATTAAACCCTACATGATGTAGTGTTAAACTTTAATCCAATAGATTATATTCCCTCTAGCACAAATCATGCAGAAAACATTAACTAAAAATGTTGCAAAATGTTGTAATCATGTCTTTCTCTTAAAACACAAGTTTCCCCAGACTTACAGTATTAGTGTGTATTTCTGAGTGACTCAAATGAACAACCAAGGTCATGTTTAAAATGAATATAAATTGAATAGGCGCCAGTGACGAGCACTCCATAATGTCAAAGTGCTCCTAATCTTCACCTTTCCAAAATGAAAATGATACTAGTGTGAGGCATTGTGATGGTTTGCTAGTGTTTCAATGATAAGCGTTTGCCACCAATATGCTTTATCAGCCGTGCTATTTTTCCCAGTCAAAGCATTCAAGAGCAGTTCAGTGGATTGACACCTGTGTATGAGATTTCAAAGGACATTCAGCTTTTCATGGACTTCCTGGCGTACAATAAAGCATCGTGTCTGTTCGCTGAGGCCAATTAGAGATACAGACACAATTTTGCTGCACTTGTAGCCTGAACAGAGTAATGGTCTGTGCAATATATTGTAAAAACCTTGAGAGTAATTTGAACTTTTAGAGTTTATGGGACATCTGGGAATAGGGTTTATTCTTCAGTTGCAACAGCCATGAAAACTCAATTGAACATGATGTGAACTCTTCTGGCACAATTCAGACCATTTGAGCAATGTCCACTTGGACTCATCCAAACCACCTGAAACAGTTTGGACTTTAGTTCCTTGGTTCTGGACAGCAGACACATTATGAATTTGAGCCCTTTTCACAAAATGAGCATGTAAAGCAGACACGAGGCTCGCGGCAATAAGCTAGGTCTTTGGAGGGATTCTCACACACAATGGTATAATTACATTCATGATGACTTCATTGTCCTGTGCAATATTTCTTATGGGGACAAATAAAAGGGGGGCTTTAATATTCTGAAGAATGAGGAGATAAACAGCTCCCTCCTGTCGGCTTGGGTTAACACTCTCTCTTCCTCACCCTCTCTCTTCCTCACCCTCTCTCCAAATGAACCAACGGCTGGCAACCCATTCAAAAAGCCCCGCAATCATAACAATTCTGAGCATTTTTTTGCTCCTCTACAAACTTATCACTGAATCTCAAGGAAATCCGCTTGAAATGAGTCCACGTACCGTAAATAAACCATTCTTCTCTCGACTATCTCTCCACCCCTCATGTTAATCCCCTGACCGTCTCAATTGTTCAATAAGTGAGTGAAATGATGTCGGTCCTAATTTAATTTAGTGGCGTGTTCAGCCGGAGCTCTTCAGTATCTTACAGGCTGGGAAGGGGCACACGCCCCAATCTAGTGAGAGAGCAATTCATCATAGCCCTCTGTCAGCCATTGGGGAGGGGGGTTCCTATAAATGGAAATTATGTGAAAATAATTTGCCTTTTGCGCAGAATTAAATTATATGCAGCCCCATTCAGACCTGCGACAACCCAAAAGTTAAGACTGCAGCTGGGATAACTTCCCCTTTGTTCAAAAATACAGGCTTCAAAGTAGAGTAATTAATCTGTTCTTTTTGTTAAAAGGCACTTGTCCACTAGGACCTTTTGTGGATGAAAGAGAAAAAAATCAGCATTTTGCTGAAGTTTGATTCATGAGCTGAGAGCTTAACTACTTTGACAGTGCAGAGTAATCAGCAAATTCTCCAGTGAGACCGCAATGATAACAAAAATCGTAAAAGCACCGCTTCGAATGCATCTTCAATCCGGCACTCCCTCACAATAAGAAATGGAAGCGGGTCCACTTTCTGCAGTGTGCTTCCACTGTCTGTAAACAGGGTAATTGCATTTATGTAATTAAGAGCTTTGTTGATGAAAGAAGTTGGCGCACACACACAGCCAAAGCCTGTGTGCAATGTCTGAGTGATATAGAGAAGCTCATTACGTTCCTGTGGTAGTTTAAACCAAGACCAGTTCTATAGTGAATAAAAGGACTTCAAGTCTGATCAGAGGAAAGGGGGAGAGGGAAGGATAGAAATAAAAAAAATAAAAAGGCTGTAGTCCTCTACTCCTGATATCAAGCCAAGAGAAGAGCTTGTGGAGTTCAGCTCTTGATAATGAGCGGTTTCGGAGCGGTGGGCCGCATTCGGGCCAGCCACAGTGGCTTCACTCGCTCTTTCATGTCTGCAGTAGACGGAGATCTGATGCATATTGGCTTGCAGTGGAAAAGGCAGGGAACCTTGTCAAAACCGGTGGAAAAACCCTCCAGTCTGGCCCATTTGGAGGCAAAGGCCCCTCTCTCCTGTCACCGAGAGCTTCCTCTGCTCGCAGGCCCTGCGGGAACCGGCCCTGACCGCTTCAAAGTCCCTCACAAGAATTGAGCGGATTGCTCTCACGAGTCCTGGGCTCCGGAGGGTATCCCAGGACCTGGCTGCAGCACGTTCACCTGAAAGAACGTGGCCGGCCCCGTGGCACCAGCACCCTCGGTCCTTCAATTGAAGCGTTACCCATAGCAACACTGCGCACAGAGATAGCTTGCGAATCTGAGGGATCTGAAGGTTGTAGTGGGATGCAATGAATGTGATGCGTTGCTTTAAAAAAATAATAATATGGGGGAAAAGAGGAAAAGAGTTGTGAGGTGGTGTTGCCTCTCGTGGGGGAAGACTGAGCCATCATCCGAAGACCATCACAGAGCCCAGTCTGAGAAAAACTAGCTTCCCGCTCCACATTCCAGGGAAGCACGACGACGTTCCCACAGCAGGCCTGGCTGTGCTTGGATGAAGAATGGGAACTTTTGTCAAGTAGAAAATACACTTTTCAGCAACCGCAAGCTGAGCCTTGTCAAAATTTGGGAAGTGAATGTGTCACACATAATCTGTTCCATACAAAGCGCCGTGCCGAAAAAGGTACAGGCGATTCTCTCTTGTCACACCATCCCGAAAGGTTTTCGGATTAGTTTCGGATTCCAAATAAAGCAACAGATACGGGGTAAAAAGTTCTCTCCTCCCCTGGGTCTGTCAGATTTCACCACTAAAGCTACTCCATCCCCTTCAGTCTCTTTGAACAGTGCCTTTGTTATAACCTTAAGTGTTGCAGGTATTTGGCATGATTGACAAATCATTTCATTATTTAACTTAGGAGATCAAAATCCTTCATAACAATTTACCTCGAAGACCAAGCGGATATTTCAAAGCGCGTGACAGAAAAGGTTGTCTGTCTAAGGATGGCGTGAGGAGTCACGAGACGCAGGCGCCCCTCTGACCCCACTGTTCAATGCTGTCACTCAATAGCGCTTTTGCCGTGGCTCTCTTAGAACAACATTCTCATGGTTCTTAGTCTCCACAACATTAAAGGTGCATGAGTTTAAAAAAGAAAAGAAAAGAAAAGCTACCATGAAGAAAATCGCTTTGATTTTGCTTTTTTCTTTTGAACAGATTTGGGGGGGAAAAAATGTGCTGAACAATTCAAAGCTCTTGTTTTTTTTCTCAGGATGCACCATGAAAAGAGTCTAGGTGTGAAGAAAGTGTGAGGGAGCGTTTGCTTTCTTTCTGCTCAAACATCCTTCCCTCAATTAACGCAGGGTCCGCAGATACACACACCAACTCATTATACGGCCTTACGCAACGGTCGACCCATAACTATGGGGAACGTATGAACATGGCTAACCTGGAAGAGATCCCGCAGAACTCCAAATCAACTGCTACACGACAATAATCCTTCAGAACTCTGGAGAATACCGTAGCCATGAAAAGGGCTGGGAGAGTTTAGAGTATATTCATGGAGCACAGAAAAAGGCCCTTTCAGGTCTAACCTTATCTTAAAGGTTAAGAAAAAAATTAGATTACATATACTGAACACAATTAACAGGCAGATTATAATGCACATAAATACATAAATGTGACATACCCACACTGATATTTAACAATGAATAAATATAATAGTGCCAAGAAAAAATGGCGAAGTTCAGTGATATTAACTAAGATTAAGCTGATGATCACTGCTATTCATCTTGTTACACATATTTTCTGAAGAGCACAGAAGATTGGTGCTTCATTACATATTTAAAGAATTCCATCAAATTATATCATAATCAACAATATCTTATTGCTGCTCTTCACCATTATCTCACATGTGACTAAGAGTGGCCTCTTTGGCATGAAGCACCTACACTGCTGAAGAGTTAGAATGAGGCCCAGGGGATCGTGACCCCAGATCTTGTGGGTGGTCTTAGACCGGCCCTCCAGCTCTGAGACAGCAGGGTGGGGGCTCTGCTGCACCACACTCGCCTCCTCTCTGCTCAGTCCCCTGGATCAAGTGTTCGCTGCAGCTAGACGCTCGTTAGGCACAGGATAGCCATGCACACACACACACACACACACACACACACACACACACACACGCACACAAACAAGGCGCACGCACACACAAATACGCTGACACACAAACTCAGACATGCAGGCATTAGGATACATGCTTTGCATGTGTACACACAGACATATTGGCTCCATTTACACCTGGTCGTTTAATGCGACTTGTATCTAGCTTGTATCCGGATAAGATTTAACCACATTGCA
Source organism: Ilyophis sp. 1 JC-2022 (assembly GCA_022702515.1). NCBI lineage: Eukaryota > Metazoa > Chordata > Actinopteri > Anguilliformes > Synaphobranchidae > Ilyophis > Ilyophis sp. 1 JC-2022. The sequence goes on along the minus strand of CM040405.1, from coordinate 32,743,161 downwards.
TTTACACTCGGTAGTCAGATGTGTCTCCGGTTAGCAGGATTGAAATCCGATGGCTATTCTGCACGTACAATGCGAAACCCTGGCAACCCATTTCCTGTTTTTTTCCGCCTCTCGGAGAGCAAAGATGGTAGTCGCAAGTTTGTCTGGCATTTTCAGTTTCTTAAAGTTAAGGGAAGATGCCATATTTGGCAGACAATGCACAACAGAAGACTGTTGAGATTGATAAGATTGTTTAATACTGCTTGTTGCGATTGTAAAGCTACGTGTGTTTCCGCTTTGGGGGACGGCTACTTCGTGTGACGTTATACTTTAGGAAGAGTTTTGGTCGTCATATGCATCTCAGACCACCTCCTGAAGTCAATCGCATTTGAATCTGTTCCTAATGCATATTGGGTGCATTTACTCCTGCATTTTTACATGGATAATCCCTATCTGGATATAATCCGGATTCTCAAAACGCATGAACACAATGAGTCATGTAAATTGAGTATTTGATATATATTTGTACAGATGCACATGCACGCACACACACTCGCATATTAGGCACACACACAAAAAGTCACAGACACAAGTGTACAAACACAAATGCATGCGGACACACATGCAAAGACAGACTCAGTATTAACAAAAGTATTAACAAAACTCATTGCATTGTTGCATTGCATTGTTGATCATAAAAAACCCTCTTAATCTGCATGTGAAATATATCAAGATTTATCTCGCAGGATTAGGCTACAGCTAAAAAAAAATCTAACCTGTCAGGCTACAGCACTAACACCATTTCCAAATTTTCATATTTCATATATTTAGCCAGAGTGACTTTCAAAAGTTTAACACAGCAAAACCCACCAGCTTAGCTTCAGCCAAGTAAAGTTAGAAATCAGTGCCATTGTAGAGATGCTTGCCATAAGACCCAAATCCTGCTTCAGTTTTTGCTACTGTAATAGCTTGTGTTAGTTTTCACACCAAGCATACAACTGAATAATATATTTCAGTGGTGAACTGTTGCATAGCCAGCTAGAAAGCAAACATGCACTGTAGGTAGCTGGCAAAAAGTACTTGTAATTAATGTGAGCCAATAGTATTAAAACCTCAAATTAAACAGTCAGTTAGCTACAGTAGTATTCTGCACAGGCTAAACAGCTATCTGGCCACAGACACGACATTATGCCTTTTAACATTGTTGGCCTACATCAAATGTCATTACAGACAGTGTTAATCGATCAACAAATGTTGCCCCTCTAGTTTTTAGTTTCTGTGCTACTGTGCTGTTTACCCTGCGCTTTTCCACCTGCTTTTTTAGGTGTTATCTTCACCTCAAAGGTCTCCTGCCAACCAATTCAGTTTCTGATGTCCCTGCTTTACCATTTTATTCTGTCTGTCATTTTACACCTTTATTTCATAGGAACGACCTGCCTTTGAACCTCTTTTGCATTGTATTTGGGATTGTAATGTGCTACAGCCAACAGGGTAATTACTGTGTGTGGCCCAGTGCTGGAGACGGGATTTTTAAAAAGCAGCAAGAGGACACCGCGTGATGGCTAGGCGCCTCTTTATAATTGATCCGTGTTTATCCACCTGAGGTAAATAGCGCACTGTCTCAATACTAGGAAAAGAAAAATAATCAACTCGCCAGACTCCAATTCACTTGATAACTTTAAAGCAAATCTGTTTCACACCGAATCAGTCCGCAGTGTCGGCGTACAGCAATCTGCCAGCAACTCAGCCGCGTTATATATGCCACCGCCAAGCTTTCCAGAACCTTCATTTACATCCCATTGGAGCTACTTCCCAATAGGGTGTACTAGGCAAACAATGTTCCTGATTGTGTTTCAGCAAATAACCAGTGGGAGCCTGGCAGTGAGAGTTGCATATTCATTCACCCTCCACTAATTAATTACTGAACTCCACAGCAGCCAGGCTCAAAATTACAGGTCTTAATTGCCCTACGCTGTTGTTAAGCCCTGCCCAACTATCAATGAGCAAATCGAAAACAAAGTGAACCGAGCATCAGCTCACACTTGGATAAAGCACCTTTGTTGACCTTGGCTTGTTTTTCCAGTTGCTCTTGCCACAGGAAGCAACAATTCCAACTCTTTCCTGAGCGGCGGCGGGTTCCTGTATAAATGTTGCCCAACTGTGCATTTGAATGTAAAGTGAGGAAAGATTGGAGAGCAGAACATTGCTTTAAGTCAAGTGGATGTACGAATTAGGCAGACGTGAGAGGAGTTTATGAAAGCCATTTGAATTATCGGATTACCGAATAATGAGCTGATAGGTTTCAGCCGGGCTGTGGGAGATTCCCATTAACACTTAGTGACACGGAGCTACAGGGCTGCTTACGCTACCTTCCCACATATCAAGATTAAACTGCAGCCCTCAGTGTTATCTCTTAAACAGTGGCATCAATGAGGGGAGAAACAGGGCACTCAAGGGCCTTTACTCTTAACGACCGAAACTATTTAAAAAAAACACGTCAAAAACCATTCTATAGTACATCATATAGATGGTTGGAGATCTGCAGTAAAGCACCGCTGGGGATATCTTTCGGTCGTTATCTCTCTCGTATACGACAGCAGGGCGGGAGCCTATGCAGGTGCAATTATCACTCCTCTACCATCTCCTCTGTCTGTTCATTGTGCTGCTGTTACCCATGAAAAATAGTCAGCAATGGAATCGCCAGGCGTATCTCGCACCGATTCGCCTTTGCCTCATTATGTCAATTTCACAACTGCTTCGGTGTGGAATCATCACAGGGACTGGCAGATAACCTCCCTGCAAGCGGGAAATGGAAAACGGCTGGTTCATACGCTGGCCTAATGTGCCACTTCACCGCCCGTTGTACAACACACCAAAAGGATGGACGTGCGCGTTCACATGCGTTACAGGCAAAAACAGGAGCGGAAAAGGTCACGTCAACCGTGGCTTACGGTGTTGACACCTGAATTACCCATGTGACAGTTTGAGGGAGACGATTAGCAACTCTGCAGAGCACCTATTCACGGTCCCAGGCGCCGTCTATGCATCCGTCACGGCACTAAGGGCACTTTCACATATGGCTCTCTGATCCGTTTCCGGACGCATATGTGAAAGGGAACCGAACCCTGGACCAAGCGAACCCTGTCACCTGTCGCGGAGGTCTGCCCAGCATACGATTCCTGGTACCAGGTATTATGACACAGTACATTCCATTTTTTGTCTGTGGGACTCGCAAGCTCACGAGATAAGTTAATATCTGAAACAGTCGAAAGAGGTTACGACTACTAACTACTAACGTTAAGATAATACTAAGCTCAGTTAAACTAATTAATTGGAGTAAACATATAAAAGTAATGAAAAAGGGGATGTTGTTCTCCATTTTGCCTTTGAAGTTCTACTTATTAACCGTTAGTGGTGCGTGCAATAAAGTTTTGCATCAGACTGCGAAAACGTTGACAAGTTTACAACTGTGAATGCAAACCGTATTCTTTGGAATCTGTTGAAGCGCTCCAGGGTACCGGTCCAGAGAACCGCATTCAATATGTGAAAGTGCACTTAGAATCTACAAAATGAAAGTGAATTTGCAGAAACATTGAGTGACTGTTTCCATATGGCGCAGAGATAATGTGCGAAACGCAAGAGGAAACGCGCGCAGTGTGAGAAGTGAACACTACAGGAAAGGAAATGCCCTCGCTGCTTTCGGGTTCAGCATCAAGAGGAGGACCCAATGGGTTCTTATTGTGTGAGTCACAGCGACCAGAAAGGAACTCATTTAAATGCAGCAGAAGAAGACTCCTCTCCTCCCAGTCCGCATCTTCAACACAACTCAAGGTAACCTATTAACACCGCTTGGAGAGCTTGTATTTTCATTGCGCAAAAAAAAAGAAAAAAAAGAAGTGAAACATTCATAATCTACATACTGAAATAAACACAACAAATTCAGTCCCTGGAAAAGTGTACGACCCTCACCACAATTACTTCTACAATTCAGAAAAAATATATTCATACATGTCAGGAGGCAAAATGAAGGCATTTCCTGATGAAGAAACTGTAGAAATGCACTCTTTCTTTCTTCAAGGACAACTCGATACATGCAGAAGGAACGCTACAAAGCAAATGCATTAAAAATGTGATTGTCAGTGGATCCAATTAATTCAATAACAGATTAACCTTCCACTACATGTATCGTTGAGCCAGTGTAGCAGTATCTAGGCCTACGTCTTCTCCTTTTCAGTGTTTTTATCTCCGTCCTCCACCCTTTCACCTTGGTGAGGAATACCACACGTAATCTCTGAATTAGTGAGCATAAACTTACACAAGTGTACCAGCACAATAATGATAATGGGCAAATGGGAAACGGAAACTACACACACATTTAATGAGAGAGAAAAAAATGAACAACTGAACATTATATTCTCTGTGTGCTCAGCCTTTATCAATGCCAATTTGATAAATCCACTCAGGTAGGAGTATTTCAATTTGTGACTCCGCTTTTCTTTTTGACAAGCCGAGCCTTGTGGTTGTTTAATTTTGCTGTTCATTCCAAAACGAACTTGGTCTAATAGGCTTACAAATCCAACAGTAAATGATCTCATTATGGTATTCTAATTACTTCGGTACCATTTTGTTTATAGAGCACAATGAAAACATAGAAACCAAGCTGAAAGTCTTATATTTCAGTCATTTTAGAAAGTGAATATCAATTCTTAACGATGAATAATCATTGCTTGCAAGATATCCGATTTGCATAAAACCGGGCAGGTTAACTCCAAGGCGAAAATATATATATATATATATATAATATATATATATATATATATATATATATAAACATATATAGGTTTCAAATGGCACTTTACAGTGCTCTCAAAGACAGCTTAGTGCACACATGCACTTGCAGGACTGAAGGAAAAGTGGTTAAATACAGGCAGAGGAAATCCGAACAGGCTGGCCAGATTGTGTATGTCCGCGACCCTCTTGACTCTGCAGGAGAACCTGCATCATTTGCATTGTGAAATTGCATGGCCCCCAGCACATGTTCTACAGGTAGAGAACAGATCCAGCAGCCGAGCAGAGTTAGCACAACACAGACCAGGCCTGCTAGTGAGGGCACGCCTCACCACTGAGTGTTGATGGCTGTGCATTGTCTTGTATCCTCTACCTATGCACATTATACATTGAACACAAACAGCCTTGTTGACTTGTTGGGGTAATTTTCTTTATATTACCGGCAGTTATGTATCTATATACTTGTAAAATTAAACCCTTTGTCAAAATGAGAGCAAAATCCAAGATGTGGATAAGTGTTTGGCACAGTAACGCTTTGGGAACTGGATGAAGATGACTATAATTAGGATAATAGGATAGAATAGCATCATTATGGTCAAAATAACATCATAACTCGCAGGTGTTCTTGAATTGGAATTCCTGCAGGCACAGACGGGACTGAAAGAGCCCCTCCCCAGCCTCCTCCAGCACTCTTATAGAGTAAGACTTACACCTGACAATGAGAGTAATTTAATATGGGGGGGGGGGGGGGGGGGGATCTATAACAGTCCAGTTAATCACATTCTCCTGAACTCCAATCAATGGGAGTGATTTAATTTTTCCTGACCTTGACTCCTACTCATTGTGCTTTAATGAGCAGTAATTTGTTCACCAATATCAAATGGATTCGTCAAGAGACCAAAAAGAGAACAGAACCCACAGAACAATACTTTACAGGCTACTGATCGTACCTTACCTGACAAAAGCCAAATTGAAAGTTCGTCCTCCCAGAGTAAATGACACAAGGTCATCACGTCCTCATTTACAACACTTAATCCATTACCGAATTCTCATCACCTGCAGTGATCCTTGTACACGGTGACTAATCATTGCAAAACGAATGACCTCTGCTCTTAGCAGAAGTACAGAGGACTAATGACTTTTCATTACATGGTGTAGGAACACACTGTACTATAATTACAGCGTAAGCCTACGTCAACGTAAAGGTTTGATCATTACATGGTGTAGGAACACACTGTACTATAATTCCAGCGTAAGCCTACGTCAACGTAAAGGTTTGATCATTACATGGTGTAGACACACACTGTACTATAATTCCAGGTTAAGCCTACGTCAGCGTAAAGGTTTGATCATTACATGGTGTAGACACACAATGTACTATAATTCCAGCGTAAGCCTACGTCAGCGTAAAGGTTTGATCATTACATGGTGTAGACACACACTGTACTATAATTCCAGCGTAAGCCTACGTCAGCATAAAGGTTTGATCATTACATGGTGTAGGAACACACTGTACTATAATTCCAGGTTAAGCCTACGTCAGCATAAAGGTTTGATCATTACATGGTGTAGGAACACACTGTACTATAATTCCAGCGTAAGTCTACGTCAGTGTAAAGGTTTGATCATTACATGGTGTAGGAACACTGTACTATAATTCCAGCGTAAGTCTACGTCAGCGTAAAGGTTTGATCATTACATGGTGTAGGAACACACTGTACTATAATTCCAGGTTAAGCCTACGTCAGCATAAAGGTTTGATCATTACATGGTGTAGACACACAATGTACTATAATTCCAGCGTAAGTCTACGTCAACGTAAAGGTTTGATCATTACATGGTGTAGGAACACACTGTACTATAATTCCAGGTTAAGCCTACGTCAGCATAAAGGTTTGATCATTACATGGTGTAGACACACAATGTACTATAATTCCAGCGTAAGCCTACGTCAACGTAAAGATTTGATCATTACATTAACTTATTTACTTTAGCTTATCCGAGGTCTCCTTCACCCTCAGGCCTCCAGAGTATGACAAAACCCAAAAGAAGGTTGAGGGAGCACTGTACACGGCAGAGCGCCGGGCTCATTATTCACCACAGAATGGAAAATGCAGTGTGTCCGTCGGTAATCAGTGAGTCCCTCACAGCTGCTCACGGTGAAGTCGTGCACACTGCTGGATCTTCACTCAATCACTTCCAGAGCACAATTATGTGTTCACCCATCAATGGATTGCCTAGGGATTTAAATATGTGTGCAGTAAAGATCCGTCTACTTATATACCGGTGTGTACACAGACAATTGTAGAAAAACAGCACTGATATTAGGCGAGATCTCATGTCATTTAAAATAAGAGCAAAGTAAAGATTGTGTCACCAATCTAAACGCAGAATTAGAAGCTTTGCACATCGTTGTCAACAAATGTACAGCCCAAATTGCGAGGATAATCAGTTCAGATTAAAAGATTAGGCAACATTTTTGCATTGAATATCTTCCGTATAAATAAACTGGCTGGATTTCCTCCATGATCACAGAGCTATTGAAATGTATGCAGCTCCATAAAAAATGGCTAGACTGTTAAATATTACAGATTCCATTTCAAATCAATATAAAATCCCATGCTTGCAAAACCTTATTGATGTGCACAATGCCCACGTAAAGTTTAATCTGCCTGCATCTTGAAAAGCATCTTGCAATGCCGGAATGATAGAATATGTGATCACAATTACTTTGACAACAGTACTTTTCCATTTTAAGTTGTATGAACACTTAAACATTAGAAATTGATTTATACATGTTATTCAAAGAAGAAAATAATCTGAGCACTCACCCATATCCTGACTCGCATGTTCAAATGAACGCGCACAGTAGAATACTTGAAATACACGCCTATAATAAGATTGTTGTGCATAATCCGGCCCTCATCTGCCGTTCGTTCTCCATTTTACTAAGTCTTGTGAAGGTCACTCACATTTAGAGAGTAAAAAAATTCTGGCATACTCACCTTTAAAATAACTACTTTAAAACTGGCTTCAGTTTTATTCATATTGTTTTGAGGACTGCACTCTTATTTTTCTGTTCAAAAAGCTGTCATATCCAAAGGTTAGAGGCACCAGACCCTGGACTTGCCTTCAGATGAATGGAACCCCTGTGAATTATTTAAGTGTTGGAAAAGTACCCAAGGTTTGGAACACAGGTACACACCATATTAAAATGCAAACGCATGCACGTTTAACGTGGAGCACATTTAGTGTGAAAAGCATCCCTCCCTGAATTTCAAGACAAATCTATCTGCATTTTACCTCAGGTTAAATCTAGTCAAGTCTACTTAAACAAACCATAGGCCTAACTGGCATTACATTAATACTTACTTGAGTCTTACTCAAGTTTATTCTGTCTCTACCAGTACCACATCTTCGAACCTTATTTTGGTTGACTCAACAGCTGAGAAAACAAATGCAAGCAGGTTTCCGACAAAGAGATGGCATACGTCAGCTTCCACCATGGAGCCAAAAGTGACAGAATGCCTCGCTCAAACTTTCATTGACCTGGACAGATTCTGCAAGCCTCCATCCCCTTGAGACGCATGCAGTAAGACTTATAATACTCCATCAATTTCAAATCTCTATCTGATTATGCCACTTTATTTGGGCCATCTTTGCCTGCAAGGCAGATAAATACATGCTTCCAAAAAAAGACATTAATTAAGGTTACACGTATGCCCCTGAGTTACAGACAGACTTTACTGTAATAACTATTACCTACCAGTACATCTTATAACAAATTAATGATGACACCATTAACAAAAGTCTGCACTGATTTTCATAACTGTTAACACTAATAAGAGCTGCCGGGCGTTAAAACCGGTGGCCAAACATACTCAGTAAATATTAATCAAGAACTATGATATGCAGGCACCAGAAGCACTTGTTTATAGAGTGCCGCAGTTAAAATTCATGAGACTATTCCACTTTAGAAATGGCAACCGCAGACCTCATCGCTGCCAGCAGAAAACACATCAGATCACTGTGGCTGTCAGTCTTAAATAAGGCTCCGCATTTTCTCATTTAGGCTATCTTCCCAAAAACAAAGGCCGCGGTTCGGCGTCAGGCTTTCCTGTGTCCCTCCGCCTAAAATCGCCCTCAGTTGCCTGAGCGAAAGGGTAGTGCGCCAACGTGTCCCCTCATTTCCATTTTAACCTGGGCTCCATTACCCTCGCATGTGTAGATCAATGTCCTTTTGTGGCGCGTTTTCACAGTCTGTTACGTGTTCTGAATGTATGGGGAAATTGAAGTCGGTCTGCCTTTGTGTTGGTCCGTCCTTCATGTTCTTGAAGTTGAGGCCGTTCAAAACCCAGGGATTTGTTTCAGCGGATGCAGTGCGCGCCGTCAAGGACGGATGCTTCAAAATTCAGTCTGGCATTCCTCGCGTCTGTATGTTCTTCTGCTCTGCTGTGCGGTGGCCCTAAACACATAAAGCCATTGAGGAGGAGGACATAATGAAACACGGGAAGCCTAGGGATCAGCGCCACCTCATCAGCTCACTATGGATGCCCCCATCAAATGCTTTTACACCCTTTCACACACGCTTCCCTGGTGGCAGATATTTCAAAAGCTGCACTGAAAAATCAATAGCCCCGGAAATCATGTTTAATATATGGTTTCAATGCCAGACTCCATTGAGTTAGGCACAAATGTGTGCATGCGGAAAGACTTCACGCTACAAGCATTCCCACTGATTAGACTGAGGAGACTGTGCTCAGAAGGCCAAAGATGAATGTCCGCAGATTGTGAAACGTGGGCTTTGCAAATATACTCCAATAATTATCAACACCTGCTTATTTGCATGCATTTTACGATTCTTTAAGTGGATAAATAACCAAATTATAGACAACAGGGACAGTAGAAATATAGGTCTAAGTCCCATAGATGTTGACTTCAACCTGGAGCCCTGTGCTGGAAATATTTGCCTTGGCTAAACCTTTCCATCATTTTTATTCCTGCCTTTTTGACTGTTATTTTCCAAGTTTGAGGCCAGTATTGTAGCTGGAGTAGCTGATGAATGCATGAAACGCACTTGTAGTACATGTACACGTGAAATGAGTACGCCAATTTAGAACCAATCGTATAAGCATGTTTAAGAGCTTTCCGCGACATATACGGTACATATTTCTAACAGAATTACATTTAAAAATGGCTTTCCACGTTGGTCTATTTGTCGTGTGCTTGCAGGCTTTCACTCACCTTTACTCATATGGAAAAAATACCTGATACGCTCCAAGTGACAATAGCTTTTCAACAAAGCAGTATAAACAATCTGTAATTGAATAATTTAGGCATTTGGCAGACCACTTTAGCCGAAGTGCATTTTTGCTGCCGTGAATTTTGAAGAATAACGTGCAACACAGAAATGTCGCACATCAAAGTGCAGTTCTGTACTGAATGAACAACTTAAAAAAACAAGCTTAATGTAAACAGCAGTACATGCAAATAGCACTGGCTCGTGATAAACTAGCAGAGCTGCACACACAATAAAATAAAATATCTGCTAAGTTAGAAAGCGTAATACTTCGCCCCATACCCACATCTAGTAAGCTACAAGTCTTTCCTTCACCACAATAGCTTGCTTTCATGTAATCTCATGGTGTATTCTGTGGGTGTTTCGTCACTCTTTAACATCAATATGTTAAAAATATTCTGCGCAAATTCCAATAATTGTGATTTGCAGCTCTCCTGCTGAATTTCTTCTCTTCTCATTTCATTACAGCTTGTCAGAAGAAACCAAAGCCACCTACATACTTAAAAAGATCGGATGCTAAATTTAGAAAGTCTCATTTAAATCTCAGCAACTGAGGCACAATTTTCCCACCTCAACAGTGTGATTCCACGCATTCCAGCTGAACTTTGGTAATAGCCAGTATTCAGCCTGTGCAGGATCAAACAAGCTGATGACTTCACATACACAGCTAGCTTCGATGACTGTACTTTACAATGGTCATGAAATGGCAAGTATGGAGAAAAATTTAAGTGCAATAATAGTTCCCATGAGCCTTAGCACAAAAGACACTGGACGGGAAGATCACAGCTTGTTTATATCGAGCTTGTGTGTGTGTGTGTGCGCGTGCGTGTTTGTGTGTGCGTACAGATGGATGTAGCTGGTGTGACAGAGCACAGCTCCATCTGATATGAAAATATGGTTGCTGGGGGGGTTGCTGTACAAATAATGTAGATGAAACTCCACGCCATGATTGCGATTAGCTGCATCACAAAGCCCAGACAGAGATAAATGATGAAAAGACCAGATGATTCAACGTTCGCTCTGACACAAAATGCACATTTCGGGAAGCGTGGGGGGCGCTACGAAAGGTCCTTGGGGAACAGAAGGGCAGGTTCAAAATTACAGGTGAGAGAGCGATGGCCACCCACACCAGATATGCACCCACGCTCATCTGCTCCAGTGCCAGGCTGAGAAGGGGGGTTACGCAGGCCAGCTTTGCACAAGAGAAACACAATATGCTTTTATGTGCCTGAAAACCACTACCAGAACTGAGACAAAGAGACCTAACTTACTACCTTCTACCCTGCTTAACTATGACATCATCCAACAGTGCTACATCTGGTTAAAGGTGCTCTTCCAAAAGAGGACTGGAAATGTTAACACGGCCGCAATCTTTGCACACATTTTGGTGATGCCTGGTGGTAATGTCAGCTTTTCAATGCCACAATCACTGGCCTGTTAATAATATTTGAGGTAAAGGGGGCCACACATATATCTTGTCCGACTGGTTCTTTATGGTGCACCATTGTAATATGTTGGTTAACATTGGCTAAACTTTGTAAACCTTTGTAGGTTTTGTACATATGGAAGTGAATGAAGCTCCAAAACAAGTATCACAGTGTACAATTGTAAACACTTTACTCAAGTTAGGTACATTCAGAAAGAACACATATTAACTAGGTTAACTATTGTGTCGTTTATGAATACTATTAAAAAATCATTGTCTGGTTTTGTAATATACAATAAATCCTGAACAGAAAATAAAGGCATGAGAAAATCAATGACTGAAATTATACAAATATTTCTAATTCTAATTTATTTTAATTCCCAGCTGAGTGAACAAATATCATAATTTATGGATTAACCAACACAAATACAATTCTGGACAACCAGGTCATGCATTTTGCACATCTTGTACTATGATTTGATATTATAATAAATAATCAATATCAGAATCACATGTTGTTTTGACAGTGAATCCTTCCTCACATAAGGCGATTCTTAATAAGAAACACTCACGGCGATGCACGTGCTAGCATGTTTTCCCAAAGGCATCTGATCAAACACTACCATGAACATGGTGGACAGCTGAAACGGCGATCACAGTACAGCTGTACGTTCAGCCTACGGCTCAGCCTGAATGGTCTTAATGAAAGATGTCCCCACTAATCAATAGAGTTATTTGTTACATGTCGCTGTATAGTGAAAGATACTAAAACTCTGTAAGTCTTCATAGGAGATCACCATCATTCACCCTGAGGCTAAACAGCCTTACTGAGGCTCATCAAAACTGACCAAAGCATGACATTTTTGTATAAGCACCCAGTCGAAAAAATGGTGAGAAATCCAACCAAATCTGAGGGATTGTTCTGGAATACTAAGCCTAAGCAGTGCCAAGCCAATATGGCTGCCGACATTGAAACTTTTTAGATTAATCCTGTCAATGAAACACCTATTGAACAGAATTTTTTGTTAATGAGAATAGATTAATCAATAAATAGCTAAATAACACTAAATAGCACTAAATAGAACACCTTCTGGTTCAGTTCACCATTAGAACATAAAACAATATTGATGGGAATATAAATAATTTATTTTCAGTGGGTTAGGTTAACATGACTCTTACATTGGTGATGTTTAATAATAGTGAGAAGTTTTCCTCTTGAATAACTATTAACATTAAACATAATCACTGGTCATTTGTATAGATATGCACAAATGAGCTGTCCAGGTGAGTTACTTTTCAAACAGAAGCAGTTATCCCGAAGCAAAAATAACCGTTGTAGCAGAGTAGACGGCTGTGGTCGACTTTAGTCGCCCTTGGCACCCTAGACCGTTCATATTTTTGTTGACTTATGTCGCCCGTGGCACTGAATGAGTTAAAGATATGAGCCGAATACAAAATAAACTCAGTTTATGGTACATGGTAAAGGACAATGCACATTATATAGCCTAAACTGTAGCCTTCACATAACCTTCATTAGCTGAATAAATATTCAAAACCTGGCCATTTCACATATAATTTTTGCAACGTATATATCTAAAAAAATTTAAAAAGTTAAATCATGCTTCTACATGTATACCACATAGACTATTGAGATCCACCATATACTAAAGCCCAAACCTTTTGAAAAAGCCTATCTATAGCTTCACACAGTGCAAATAATTTATTGTGTAGCAGACAGCACCACTTAATGTCCTTAAAAGGTAGGCCTATTTGTTGTAGTGGGGAACACTGTGGCACTGTGCATTATTATTTTATTTGTGTAGGTATGTTCCTGTAAAAGTAAGACTGTACTGTACTCAGCTTTATAGCAACCTATCACTAATGTATGTCCTATTCTATAGGCCTACATCTTGAGCCCATAAAACAAACACTGCATATAGGCAATAGTGTAAATCAGATATCTTTTATTCATTTGAAGAAAATAATTTTAAAAATAGTACTAATAAAAAATGAGCAACAATGTGTGACCTATCACCCCCCCCTACACATATGTGCAGCCATTACAACAGGGTCATCCGTTCTCATAAACCCCCCCTACACATATGTGCAGCCATTACAACAGGGGTCATCCGTTCTCATAAACACAATCATCTGCTAGCATCACAACAACTGGTAGTACATGTTTAAAACAAGGATGTAACAGGGCAGCTTTTTGTTGACTGACTTGATAACAGCACTAGTAGAGATATTGGAAAGACACATTAAAAACCATCACCATGGTAAGCACCATGAAAAGTTTCCTTACAATAAGAGCCATACACTAAAAACACTACTTTGCTCATACAGAGGCTTACTTTGCCTGTATTCATGTTATTATTCATTTTGGCTGTACTGTTCCACCTGTGTTATTATCTATAAAAGGCAATGGAGTCCTTTTTATTTTTGCATTTTTTCCATTTCAGCTAAAGCTTTTCTTTGTAAAGGCCACTTCCAACTTCAAAGAAAAGCCATTAATGAACGTCTAAAATGACAACTCTTTCTGATACCCAGACAAAAATGACTGACATCATAATTTGTATTCCTTGTCATCAAATGGTATATTACCATTATACCCAGGAGCAGGTGATTGACATACAGTCACCAACAAATCACAGCTGTAATACGAACAGTCATCATCATCTTGGTCCAACCCATTTGAACCCATCCATTTGAACCCATCCATCGAATGTGAGCAGTGTGCGTTTCTCTATGGTCATTGCCGGTAAACAAAATATTGTTTCTCGCTTATTTCCCCCAGGTAGTTTGAAACAAAAAGACATTTTGTAAATATCTTTAAACAAACTATTTTTTTAAAACGTCGAAGCACACATTCAGCACGCAATTTGAATTATCCAGAACAGAGGACCCACTCATAAGATTAGGTTATGATTGGTTGGTCCCTGAGCTGAGCTGGTTGACAGAAATGCAGTTCTCTGCAATAACTCACAGCCGAGGGAAACAATTCTATCTTGAGACCCACCCGAGCTGCACTTGCAATATGCTGTGGCTCTTAGCAGCGCATGAAAAATAACAGCAAAAGGAAATCATTTTCTGGGCCTGTGTAAGTCTGAGTATTAAAGTTAAAGATAATTCACTACAAAATTTAGTTGTTCTATCCAGCAGTGAAGCCTGGTCAAAAGAATGAAATCGGCAGAGCCTGAAAATAAGCTCCAATCAGGTATGATCACGTCAACGCCAGCTCCCCAGTTTATAACCACTCAGAGGGGCTTTAAATAAAAATATATATTTATAAAACATTTTTTAAAAGTTACATGATTATATAAAGCTGTTCTTGCTACAGTTAAAGATTGGCCCCTGACAAAATCTTGCCATTTTTTTGTGATGAGTGAGACAGTCAGCTCACAAAAAGACCAATAGGCTATCCCAAAAAAAGGACTTTCGTCCAAGAGTACACCGATCAGAAAGTAGGTCTTGGGGAAGAGAAATCCCAACTTCAAAGAGAAATTTAAAGCCGAGTTCTGAGGAATATCCATTTCACTTATGCTCTCGCGTGCTTTAAACAGTATGGATTGCTCTCGCGTGCTTTAAACAGTATGGATGGCCCAACTATTCATTTGTATGCTGACTGGCATATATTCTCATTAAAGATTAACGAGGCCATGATTCCAGGTGAATGCAAATGGCTCACTCACTGGCTGAAGCCTGGTAATGAAGCATTTCTGCAATGCAGAAAGCAAAATTTATCTGTTATTTGCTCACTTTATGATACATGGACTTGACAGTTTATTCCTTCCATAAAACTTTGACCGGAAGAAGCCACAGTGTACTGCACAAATGTGGCATTGCTATTACCTAAATTTCTATTTAAACCTGCGTTTAAATGTTTCATTTAAAAACTTAGTTAAATATTCTGGGATTGCCATTACTTTAAATCCTTATGCTAAAAAGAACCATGAAAACTAGGTGTAAATTTGAGCGGCCAAACTCATAGTTTTTAAAGGGTAACAAAGCATGTTGGTTTAGCTAGACCCTGCCCCCTTTTGAAATTCGAAAAATGCCTAAATCTGGGCGTGATAAGGTAATAATATAGGGGCTGAGCTCCAGGTATCAAACCACGCCCCAGCAACGTCAGCTGGACGTTTCTGGCCAATGGCAGTTTGGACATGCAGTTCCTCACGTTTTACCACTAGAGACACCTTTGAGCCAGATCCTTTGGGTTTATGCTGTTTTTGTTATGTCAAGATTTGGACCAGGATCAATCAGTAACACCAAATGTATCAGTTCTCATCTAAAATAAGTGGTTTTAGTGCTTTGTTACCCTTTAAATAAGGGCCTACCCCCAAAGTGGTGGCGTACAGGCAGCTGAACTGTCATGTGCAGCATTCCAGAGAACTGTCATACTGCTAACTAGCTAGTTAGCAGTAATTCAGAATGAGTTAAATTGCTAGAGAACTTATTGTGCTATTATGACTTATAGTAACTGTTTTGAGATTGCAAAACAAGAAAGACAGGAACAGGAGAGAAAATAATGTGATAAAAGACAGGAACCTTTTGAGAGGCAATGTGAGCGTGACATATACTAGATGAAGCGAGTGAGCAGCAGTGCAAAGCTTAAAATGAAACTGTCAGTGTTGAGACTCAAAGCCCTGAAAGCTCTACTTTGAGTAAACCTGTCCACCCCTAAAAAGGTTACCAAAAATAAATAAATAATAAAATCCCCGGATCCAGCACTGCAAGGGATACATACGTAGCAGTTCACTTACACTGATCGTGAATGGAGCATGAAGCCTAAAGGCAGTATTAACCATGTATCGTCAGTCTGAAGTTCTTTCCTGTATTTAAGTGTCACAGCCTAAATACACTGGCTGCCACCACTTGATGAGTGGTGTCTGATGGTACACTGTGAGGTCAATTCAAGGGTAATAACAATACCACAAAATATAGCCTAGCGTATTTATTAGAATACAGTGTCAGAGTTGCACTATACCCTACGAAATCATAATCACATCTGGTTGTCATTGTTCATATCATGCTGTGGGATGCAATCAGTAATGTGTTGACGGACTTCAAACTAGTGTAAGTGTCATGTTAATTTCACAGCTTTGCTCATGCGGCCCAAGCCGGTTTTCCGGAGAAAACAGTGATGTGAAAAACGGCACTGTGGCTGTTTGGGAGAAAGTTATTTAAGGTGGCATTCCTTTTGTTCTGGATTCAGAGAGCTCAAATTCCAGCTCTCGGCACGTGAAACAATGTTAGAGCGATAGGGCCCTCATATTGCGGAGAGCACGGCTGTGCTGTGAGGAACACTCATGAATATCTCATAGAAACTGAAGAAAAGAGCTGATGTGGAGAAAATGGCATTTTCCAAAAGGGCCAAAACGGGAGGCTGAATGTGCCGGGATGTTTGTTTGAAAAAGAAAATTGCATAAAGGGGGCATCTAATCTTGTATGGAGTGGGGGTTGAAGGTGCTAAAGAAATTACATGAAGTTATTGGAAGAAGAGGAAAAGTAATTTCACAGGCTGTACGCCACAGTCTGCTCGCCACACGCATGCTAAATTAATACACTAAACACAATACAAATACAAATTTGAATCAATAGAGGCCAGCACATCTGAATTCTTGTGATTATTGGAATCAACAACAGAAATGGTATCAGGCTAAATTATTTCATTACGATGAGTTGTAAGAGTGATTCTCTGTGGTAAATACCGGAGAGAGAGAAGGTTGTGTCCTTTTTAACTTTAAAATAAGAGTGATGACATATTCGCACAATCTGCTTGATATCCTTATTAACCTCAACTGGAAGAGGCGATGAAGAGGAGAGGATTTGCATTGCAGAGTCAAAATGACAGAATTCTCAATCTCAATTCTCAACACAATATAAACGTAGTATGTGGAAGAATATATTTATTTTATGCTTTCTTACAATGCATTTTTGATGCAGAAAGAAAAAAGATTTCCCTTCATCAACAGTACTGTGCACTAAATCACGAGACCCAAGGGCAGGTTTTGGATTGAACCGTGTTATTGACACTCCTGAACGAAAAAAATTATTGATTAGGCAACTGGCTACTAATGAAATTGAACTTTTAACACTGTCAAATCTTACAAAGATGATGTAGAAAGCAAAATGCACGAAGCGCAAAGCTACATTTGAGCTAAAACTCAAACGTACAAACTGTGTAGCGTGACTTTCAGGCTAACACAAAATCAGCAGCTGTCAAAGTAAATGCTTACAGCAGGAAAAAAACAAAGGTCACATTTGCATGATTCATTTTTAAAAATTCCAATCCGGTATCAAAATGAGCTCTTAAAAAAATTATGTTTGTGTTGTTTCCCTAATAATGTTTCCAAAAGCCCAGCAAGGGATCTGTTAAACCATACTCATCCGAATATTGGCTTCAGGTAAGTATTATAAATAGATCCTTAACACTACAGACAATCTGGTAGCTTCCCTTTAAAGGCTTGCCTGCCCCATTCACCCATTTTACAAAAATAAGCCTAATTATAGATACATTTGGTTTATGTTTCTGTTGTGTCCCTGAATATATTGATTTGTCATTTTACACTGTGTAGTCTGTGTGTAGACGCAAAGTCTTCTTAATGGGTATTGATGCAATATGTAATTGGATTAAAGTCTTCTGGCCCGGGGAGATTCATGTTATTTCGTAGCAACAGGGTTTTTTTTATGGTCCTATTCCAGGGTACTTACCTTATGATTCAGAGGTGGTCCATTGTCTTATCTGGAATGCTGAAGATCTGTTACATTAACACAGCTATGCATCACGGAGCTTTCACTTATACTTGTGAACTCTGACTGAGACTTAATATAATGGTGTCATAGACCTAAAAGTGTCAATCACAATAGATATGACCGTAAAACTCATTAAGAACAATTTAATGACAACAATCCAAAGCCTTTAAACACCGGTGCTTATATTCAATACCAAGCATTATGTGGTAAATTGATGCAATGAGCCTTGCAATACATTTACAATTCCCAACCTCCTTTTCTTTTTTCACACAAGCCTCCAAAATATTGTTTATGACTCCCCAACCCTCTGCTCTTTGCTCAAAACAAGAAAACACCGGCAGCACTTCTGCAACTTTAGGGGATACTGCTTAAATTGCATCTATCACCGATCCATTTTTAACGCGGCCTGACAGACATTTCCTTCCGATGACAGGGAGTGGAATAACGGCGGAGGTATTCCCCTCGGCACGAGACGCGCCGGACAATCTGCACGATCATGACAGACTTCCTCCCCGCCACCGCTCCCCCCGTGACGTGAAGGACAGATGCTCGTTGGACAAACATCTGGGTCCTTTCCCCGGCTCCCAGACCCACCAACCTGAAAGAACCTCTTCAAAGGCTGTGACTAGTCTCGGGGAGGAGCTACGCGATCGCCGGCCGGGAGAAGGGAAGGCGTGCGGAAGGAAGGAATGGCGGTGGTGGCGCTCACGGGTGAGGAGGGGGCGTGCCGGGACGCTAAACGCGCTCCGCCAAAGGACGGGCGTGCTTTCTCAACGCGAACGAGGTCATTAGTTCCTCTGGAAAATAGCGGAGGACTTGTGAAACAAATCCATTCTATTAGCTGGCAATACATGTACTTGCCTCGGGGCTTCATACATCAAGCAATTTTCAGTTCATTATATTTGCTGTGTATTAACTCAACCACTTCAGGGACTTGGGAGCACACATTTACGTGTGTGATTTATGTATGTGAGTGCCGTTTCATTGCAAATTTTAAATTTGGGCCGGAAAAAACACTTTAATTAGATGGGTATTTGGCATGGCAGATGCTGCAGGAGTCCTTTTCCGTAATGTCTTTAGGCTTCATGCCTACTGCCTTGCTAACTGACTGCACCATCGCAATCAATTGCAGAGGCAGAATCGGGCAGTGCACATCACTGTCACTCTAAAACCGTGTGTCACTCAGTAAAAAGAGGCCCACTCGCTTCCTACGTCATGAGCTCAGAGGGGGGGCTTTTCTGGGAGGCGCCTTCGCCGGAATAGTTAATGGCAAAGATAAATAACAGTGTAAGCAGAAGTAAGAAGAAGAGGAAGAGTTGAGCCATGAAGATATAAACAGCATGACTCGACTGCAGGACCATAAACCTGACTGCAGCTTCCACTCAGCAGGTTTCCAGCCTGTAACATTTCCATATAAATATAATGAGATGATACATTACGGGTGAGTGGCGATAATACTTTTAATTGCCTGGGGGCGAGAGAGGAGAAATCGGACTTCATACGTGTCACCTTGATAATTTACTGATTGGAGCTGTCCAACTTGTCCAACAGGGGCACACTTACACTCCATTATTTTGGTTTTAATTCAAAGGCATAAAAGTGTCTAGTCAGTACACAGTATATTGTAGCTTTTATTTGGTCACTGCACACAGTATAATACGACTGACACCATATTATCTCAATGCCCCAGCTTGGACTCCCAATTAGAGTCATCCTTTGCGAGCAGCTCACGGTAAATCTGGCACGTCTGCGGTCGCGTGCGCCTTCCTCCCCCAAAGTCACAGTGTGCTCATTATGCGACTCCGGCTCTCCTCCCCCCCTGCTGGTGGTGACATCACGGCTTGCGGCCCCATTTGCGCCAGCCGCACCAAACAGCAGGCCATGCCCAACGCCTGCTGGGTGCCATGGGGGCTCCTAATTGAAGTGCAGTGCTTACAGACACGCCCTGCACCCCCCCCCCCGCCGCCCCACGACTCGCAACGAGCGCTCTCGAGCCTCGTTAATTACGGCGCCTCATCACTCCCTCTCGCTCTGCTCTGCCGCGAAAACACACCGCCATCCCGCCGCAAAACCAGTGGGCGGAAGGAAGCGTAATGAGCGGAGCGCATCGCCGTCCCCGGAGGGCCTTCCACCACTTCCCAAAGACGGGCAAAGCAGGAAGGAGGCGAGGAGTGCGGCGAGATGCGCGTCTGTGCCACAAGTTTCCTGACAGCTTTTTCCTCTCTTGCTCCTGCTACGGTCTGCAGTGCAGAGGGTGTACCACCCCTCCCCCCTACCCCAAAACCCCAGGAGGAAGCCTGGAAAAACACGAGTCCGTCCGGAGAGGCCGACTTTAGCCCAACTTGCCCTGGGTCTATCAAATCTGTCATCTCCTCTGAGGAGAATAAAGGCCTCGTCAGGCGGTTGAGGCTCCCAGTATTTTCCAATATCCTGACTCATGTCCATTCACAGGCTGCTTACGGCCAGCAGTAATGTATGGCCTGGCACAAAAACACGCCAAACAGTCAAAGATGATGCCGGGGAACAAAAACAGGAAACCGCATATTGCTGATTTCCAATCTGGGTGGCATGTTATTGAAGTTTTTTTTTACGTCTGAAACAACGCAAGGCGTTATGTGGAAAAAACAAACAAACATGAGTGGTTCGCTGGCTGGATGGAAAACAGCACTTACATAAATCAAGCGTTGCACATGCCCACCTCGCGCGATATGCGTCGCTAACCTCATTTTGAAATTGAGCTGTAAATGGGAATTAAGATTATAAATGGGTCCGTTAAGATGCATTCCGCGTGAGGGAAACTAATGTCCACACACAGATTGCAAAGAAACTCAGGCAGAAAGGGCTCTTTCCTTCTGTTCTGACAGATAAAAGAAAACCATTAACAATGAGTTTACTGCACTGTAACTGATTCAGAGCTCCGGGTATTTGCACCGAGGCTCCTATTCGCCTATTTTAAATTAATTTACGTTTGTATCACTGAGACACACAAACTGGAGGGCTCTGCCCATGAATGAGGCACTCCTTCAAATAAATGTGTCAGAGGAGCAAACTGAAGATTTGGACTTTTATTTGCTACTGCATTTCCAATTGATAGTAAAGCAAGGCATCGGCATAATGAATAGCCACTTAATTGGAAATAGAGAAGAAACATGACACAGACATTCAACATTATCACTGCTCAGAACCGCAGTGATCATAGCCAAAATTATATTAGTTTTCGCACTTGCAACCATAGCCAAGATTACGAGGGTGTTTAATGTTTTCTAGCCAAGAGGACAACAGGATTTGTGGATTACGAGGGTGTTTAATGTTTTCTAGCCAAGAGGACAACAGGACGTGTGGATTACGGGGGTGTTTAATGTTTTCTAGCCAAGAGGACAACAGGACATGTGGATTACGAAGGTGTTTAATGTTTTCTAGCCAAGAGGACAACAGGACGTGTGGATTACGAGGGTGTTTAATGTTTATTAGCCAAGAGGACAACAGGAAGTGTGGATTACGAGGGTGTTTAATGTTTATTAGCCAAGAGGACAACAGGAAGTGTGGATTACGAGGGTGTTTAATGTTTATTAGCCAAGAGGACAACAGGACGTGTGGATTACGGGGGTGTTTAATGTTTTCTAGCCAAGAGGACAACAGGACTTGTGGATTACGAGGGTGTTTAATGTTTTCTAGCCAAGAGGACAACAGGACGTGTGGATTACGAGGGTGTTTAATGTTTATTAGCCAAGAGGACAACAGGACGTGTGGATTACGGGGGTGTTTAATGTTTTCCAGCCAAGAGGACAACAGGATTTGTGGATTACGAGGGTGTTTAATGCTTTCTAGCCAAGAGGACAACAGGACGTGTGGATTACGAGGGTGTTTAATGTTTATTAGCCAAGAGGACAACAGGACGTGTGGATTACGAGGGTGTTTAATGTTTATTAGCCAAGAGGACAACAGGGTGTTTAATGTTTATTAGCCAAGAGGACAACAGGACGTGTGGATTACGGGGGTGTTTAATGTTTTCTAGCCAAGAGGACAACAGGACTTGTGGATTACGAGGGTGTTTAATGCTTTCTAGCCAAGAGGACAACAGGACTTGTGGATTACGAGGGTGTTTAATGTTTTCTAGCCAAGAGGACAACAGGACGTGTGGATTACGAGGGTGTTTAATGTTTATTAGCCAAGAGGACAACAGGAAGTGTGGATTACGAGGGTGTTTAATGTTTATTAGCCAAGAGGACAACAGGAAGTGTGGATTACGAGGGTGTTTAATGTTTATTAGCCAAGAGGACAACAGGACGTGTGGATTACGGGGGTGTTTAATGTTTTCTAGCCAAGAGGACAACAGGACTTGTGGATTACGAGGGTGTTTAATGTTTTCTAGCCAAGAGGACAACAGGACGTGTGGATTACGAGGGTGTTTAATGTTTTCTAGCCAAGAGGACAACAGGACTTGTGGATTACGAGGGTGTTTAATGTTTTCTAGCCAAGAGGACAACAGGATTTGTGGATTACGAGGGTGTTTAATGTTTTCTAGCCAAGAGGACAACAGGACGTGTGGATTACGAGGGTGTTTAATGTTTATTAGCCAAGAGGACAACAGGACGTGTGGATTACGGGGGTGTTTAATGTTTTCCAGCCAAGAGGACAACAGGATTTGTGGATTACGAGGGTGTTTAATGTTTATTAGCCAAGAGGACAACAGGACGTGTGGATTACGAGGGTGTTTAATGTTTATTAGCCAAGAGGACAACAGGGTGTTTAATGTTTATTAGCCAAGAGGACAACAGGACGTGTGGATTACGGGGGTGTTTAATGTTTTCTAGCCAAGAGGACAACAGGACGTGTGGATTACGAGGGTGTTTAATGTTTATTAGCCAAGAGGACAACAGGAAGTGTGGATTACGAGGGTGTTTAATGTTTATTAGCCAAGAGGACAACAGGGTGTTTAATGTTTATTAGCCAAGAGGACAACAGGACGTGTGGATTACGGGGGTGTTTAATGTTTTCTAGCCAAGAGGACAACAGGACTTGTGGATTACGAGGGTGTTTAATGCTTTCTAGCCAAGAGGACAACAGGACTTGTGGATTACGAGGGTGTTTAATGTTTTCTAGCCAAGAGGACAACAGGACGTGTGGATTACGAGGGTGTTTAATGTTTTCCCACGCAGAGCGCCGAGTGGGATCTGAGGTGAATCAGCCTGACCCACACCTGTCCAAACAGCGCCCGCTGGCGTCAACTTGGCCACGCCCGCACATCTGCTCTCTGTCTGGGCCCCGGCTGCATGTGTGGAGAGATGTCACAGAGGGGCTTTCAGAGGGGGGTGGGGCGTCCCTCTCCGTGCACCTTTTATACCGACTAGCTTTAATGAGCTGCAGCTGCTTGATGCCAGGTTCTGGGTGCTGCTCTCCCAGCCACGCGCCAGGTTCAGCGTGCTGCTCTCCCAGCCGCGCGCCAGGTTCAGCGTGCTGCTCTCCCAGCCGCGCGCCAGGTTCCGTGTGCTGCTCTCCCAGCCGCGGCCCAGGTTCTGCGTGCTGCTCTCCCAGCCACGCGCCAGGTTCTGGGTGCTGCTCTCCCAGCCGCGCGCCAGGTTCTGGGTGCTGCTCTCCCAGCCGCGCGCCAGGTTCTGGGTGCTGCTCTCCCAGCCGCGCGCCAGGTTCTGCGTGCTGCTCTCCCAGCCGCGCGCCAGGTTCTGCGTGCTGCTCTCCCAACCGTGTGCAAGGTTCTGCATGCTGCTCTCCCAGCCGTGCGCCAAGGCTGGCAAAAACTGCAAATATCAAAAGTGCGGAAGCCTCCAGGGAGAACGGGGAGGCCGCCATAGCGGCAAAACACGGCTGCTTGTAAAAAAAACAGACCTCCGTGAGATTGACACAATGGAATCTTTTAATGAGGGTTGCCAGCTGAATATTTAATGTCTTTCTTGCTCTGTTTTTTGTATATGTGAGTTCAAAGGGCCTTCAAAAGGAAGAATGGATAAAAAAGAACTCTCAATTTGGAAAGCTTGCCTATTGAATCTTTAATAAAAGCATCAATTCAACTGTTGTTGGACCAAAAATAACTGATTGTACGACTGAATACCGAATCGTTGAACTTTGGGGATGTTTCTAAATGACTCCTTTGAAGACAAAGTTAGCCAGACACCGAAATGACAAATCCCTCAAATGTGAGCCTTGAAATCACTGCCATAAAAAGGGGGATTTTGAAACCTGCGCCCTGATGCGGTTTAATTTATTTCAGAATGGCGACAACTGCGAGAGCTAGAAAATGTTATTAAATTAAATAGGCACTGTGTCAGCTGCACCTGCCTCCTCCATATGGGGACCCGTTTGAAACAGCAGATAGGGCTGTGGCGGATGTGCAAATCGCTCGCTGCGTTCAGATGCCGGGTAAACACACTGCTTCTCATTATGCGCAGATCATGCAATTACAATGGGAGATGAACCTTCAGCATCCAGACAGGCCGCAGCCATGAACAGAAGCAGCTGAATGGTTGGAGCACTGACTGGAAGGACCGCGTGTTACAAATTTAACATTTTGCTGATGGGTAATTTTCACTCTCTGCATGACTATCCCTTTCCATTTGTCCCATTTATATTCCTTTCCCAGTAAATAAGCTCCAAACAGATTTCAATTTTCTGTAAATTGTCCAATGGAGAGAATCTCGCCACTTGCAGGGATTACTCGCTTTATACTGAAGATCCCAGATTACTTTGTATTGACCTTTTTCAAAAGCACATTTGGTGCTTTGATGGGGCTGATTTATCTTAAGGGTGAATCACAGGTAATTTTCCAGGTTACATTTTTATTAAAAGAACTGCAGTGGTGATAATCTAATCAATAGATAATGAACTAATGAAGCTGCATCCAGGCTGGTATTTCCCCTCTATACCCTCATACTTCCCACCTCTGTGCAATAAATGCAACAATCGCTGATCATCAGATAACGCTGGTCACATGTGCACCGGTATCTCTTTTAAAGACAGGGACTGAATGAAAACAATGGAAGGGACACTCTCCACATTCAGGAAGGCTTCTTCTCTTCTTTCCCAAGAGCACAAGACACAGTGCAAAGCTTTCCCAGAGATGTTACACTAATTTAACATTTACCAGGTGAAATGCATGTTTCTAAGTCACTATGACTAAAAGCATTTGCCAAAAGGGCTCAATTGTAGATTGAGTCTTTTGGTACAACATCATTCTCAGTTCCGCCAATGCAAGTACGGCTTACTGTTTACAAATGTCTCAGTGACATGTACGGCTTTATAACAAATTGCACTGAAGTATTCATCATTGACAAATTAATAAAACGGTTGAATTCACTGGACTGGAAGAGTATTAAAACATTAATTTTAATCAACCTCACCAACCGTAAAATAATTATGAAATATCAGTGAATGACAAAATATTTTGTTCTTAATTGCTTTCAAAACTTGGATGTTGCATTTACTGAACAGTACGAGCCTATGTTAGGTTAATTAAACCATGTCATTATCACAAGAAGTTTTTAAATTGACAAATATTAGCAGTATGGAGGAACGACTGGTTTAGTTTTTTGTCCTGATGTTGATTGTTAATGAATCTGTTACATTTTCGTAGAAAAATAAATGACCAAGACTGGAGTTGGCAAATTATGTTTATATTGTTGATGATAATATTTAAATTGTAATACATATGCATATGAATAAACTCATCTTGTGATGACAAATTTATAAAAATCTAATGCATTTGCACATTTTGAGGCAGATATAAATGGCAAATCGGAATAAAGGAGTATTTTTCAGCAAATCCATTTTAGAAACTTTCATCATGCATGAAATTGACTTGCTCACAAATGCTATTTAAGCCAGAAATGTGCAATGCTTGAATACAGTATCTTACATTTAGCAAAATTACCGAAATTCAACAACTGAGTCGACCATTGATACGGAAAGCACTGTGTATACATTTAGTTCTGAAAGTTACAAAGCAGTCACTACACTCACAGTATGAAAGTAGGCGTAGTTTGGTATTTATTTAGTTTTTTTATCATAGTAGTTATTTTGTATTAGCTAACCACTTATCTGTATCTAACCCACTTACTGCACACTGGGACTGACCCAAGGCTTGGTAATGATCTCAGCGGTAGAACAACTCGGGTAAGGCAGCAAGTTCCCAAGATAAATCTAATCCAGTAGCACTAGTAGCCTTCCACTGATAGAAGTGCCTTTGCTATTAATTACAGTCAGTAATGGAAAAATTTAATCTAGTCCAGAGGGTCTCAGATGTTATTCAGAAACAAACGGCCCTTCTGAAACCAACAACAAACAGTATAGGTCCATTTTAATGGACAACGTGACCGGCGCATTCCGTTAGATCTACCGTAATGTACAGAACATTACAATACAGATGACAGAACCGCAATTGTAACAGATTACCTCCATGTGAAAGAAAGATGCATGGCTATAATTGAACAGTACATTCACCATACCACATTTTTGAAAACCAGGAAATAAGCAATTACATAAGCAATTGCGTACATATTTGACAAATTAAAGTTGTGATTTGATTCTTTCCAGATTTTCCATTATGAAGTTAGGGAATGAGGACAAATCGTGCCATCGAGAAGATAATTACAATCACTGATTCACACACACTTCACACAGGATGCTAGAATTAGAACCTTGCATTCTCATTCAACTATTTCAATACTACAACATCCATAATTAGAAGACAACTCCTTTCAATTGCTTTTTTAACCTTTTCGCAGTCGACTTGGAATGTTTTTACTAGTTCTGCATTCTGAATGAAGTTCGGAAGTTCAGAAAATATGGTTCTTTTGAAATTAGTGTTTTATTTATAATTATAAGCAGTACAGCAATAATAGATGAGGTTGGACCAGTACTGAAACTATACAGTACTGATTCTAAAAATGAGCCAATAGAATATAATTGCATGTAAAAGAGTGTATTCATAGTACATTTACTTACACATTTTACCCTTGACTTTCGAAACAAAAATAAAATATGCTAAAACGGAAAACACAAAGAAAATGGGTTTTCTTGATTCCCTTTGTACGCTGTTCAGTGAAGACGGCATTTTGAAGCTGTTCTGAGGGCCTTTCATAAGATATAGCTGGTGGTCAGTAATAAGTTATGTGACAGGAATAGAGAATTCTCTATAGAACATCGGCAAAAACACGCACCTGTTTTTCTTTTTCCTTTCTTTTTTTTGTTGTTGTGGCATATCTTCAAAACATCAGTATGGCCGCCTGGGCCTCCTGTCTGCGCACCTGTGACTTTACCCACTGACGTTATGCATGAATCTTCACGAAAGACGGACACGATAGTAATGAAACCCCCTCTATTCCTTATTGAGATTTCAGGGGTGAATTTGCCAAGAGAACAGTTTGCCGGTGCGTTTGACACCTGCGGCATATTTTATTCGGCTTTCGTACATATGTTTCCCCAGTTGCTGCGCATAATGAATCATCGTCGGCATGATTAATTGCACAAACCACGCTTGAATTTCTCATTTAAATACCCAAAAAATACACTTCAACACACGTCAAGCGACTGTACGGCAGGCACACTACACGCAATGCACGTCACTGCTTGACACTACGCAAATGTAGGATGGGAGCCACAATGCATGGATTTAATAAGCACTTCTGGTTTGAAAATAGCAGTTATGGTATCAGAAATACCATGTTCACTTGTAAATACAGAACATGTCAGCTTATAAAGCTACACCATTAACCATATGAGTTTATTGACAAATACTACAGATTATATGTAGCCTAGCTTGGATGTTAGCGGTACAGTATGAGCAAGGTATACAAATACGAAATGGATGGCAGTGCAAAGTTTTCCGCTTTACAAACAGGCTACAGACAGGCCCTGCTGTGCTTGTTCTCTCATTTCGTTCATTCCAGACCTCACACAACCAGCTAATTTGTTGCTTGTATTTATATCACAGGGCAGCAGCAAAAATAGATTTTTATGTCTAAACAAACATTCCCACAGCTGTTCGTTCCGATAAATTTGTATTTCACTAAGAAATTACATTTATGCGAAATCCTTTCTTTTTGGAAGTATTCCCAAATTTAAAATACTGTTGCTAAATCCTTGCTATAGAAACAAATCGTATGAACAACATGCTTCTCGTCAATTTTAAATGAGCCACTTCAGCCATACACAATAAAAGAGCGTTACTTGCACTGTGGGGGACATTTTTTTTCTAGCTTCCATGGGGAATGATTATCAATCAGATCCCAGAGTAACAAACAGGCTGTGTGGTGAGCCTTTGAGAGCTATAATAGATGCACACCATTTGTTGCAAAGGATACATTTCCAAGTGATTTACATATTATTATCATTATTAAAGTCATATTGGTGGACACTGTATCTCATATCTTCTTTTAAGAACTGATGAGATTATTCCCCTTGTCAAAGGAATACAAGCATGTACAGTACTGTGCAGTACACAGTCTATATGATATAGCTTACTTACACACAGACTCAGGAGCATGCAACAGTTGATAGTGTAGAAGATTCAGTATTGATACATTGGAAAATTGCCTTTCATTTCAATATGTAAAATGCATCTTTTTATTGGTTCATTGTAGAATAGGGATGTTAACAATGAATCGACTATCAATTAATTGCTAATAAGAATTTAATCGATAAGATTTCAAATTAAACGATTAACTGAACAATCTGCGGTCTTGTTTCAACGGGAGTTTTTATGTGAAATGTAATCGTGATTTAAGGTCTCCACGCGAGAGCGCCTGTGGTTTTCACATTTTTTTTATCACATCCAATCCAAATCCACGTGTGTACAGTATTGTTATGTATAATTTTTCCCAACTATCACCCTGTTGGCATGAGAGAGATGCTTTCAGGCTTTTACGCTACAAACCAGTCTCATGTCACAATATAAATAGCACAAGTAAAAACAAAACCCTGATTAAAGAAAATATATATCTGCTAGAAAGCCAAAGTGAGACTGGCCCTTGGCCCCCCGGTACACAATTTCAATCCCCCCCCCCCCCCCCCACTGCACACGAGCCAGCTCTCCAAAAGTTGGCAACAACATGACCATACCGTAAACGTAGATTTGGATTGGATAACGAGAATGCAAGAAACGCTTATATGGAAGATTGAGTACAATGCAATACATTGCAATACCTGTGGTGCTGTTTTGAAGTATAACTACTTTGTTAATGTAGCCTACCACCTGAAAAGCGTACATCCAACCATGCTGCCAGGGCAAAGTGGATCGCGACCGACCATCACCTCAGTGTTGCCAAAGAGGGTGTGTGACGATAGACGAGAGGAGAGTAGGCTATTACTCAGAGGGTATGCAACATGGTTGGCAATAAGCACCGTTGACGGTGAGGGATTTCGAGAGCTAATAAAAAGGCTGCGCGCACATGACTCACTCCCGACCACGTAGATATGCTTAAATGTTCTTGAATAAAAATACGTAGGTCTATCTAGTATGCATATGAGGAGCCTATTCAAAACATATTAGCCTATGTTTTAAGTTGACTGTTCTAGGCTAGGTCTACTAGTTTAACTGTCGCCTTTCAATTTCAAGAGCGATTATGTTAATGCTGCAAGTGCCTAGCGGAGCAACGGTTTCGCTTGCAACAGATGAGACGGAGCGCAATTTCTTTTCTGTTAAAGTAGCCTATACACGCCTTCATATTCTATTTTTGTTATGCTACAATAATGCCTGTTTCTGAAATGTTAGAATAAATCTTTGATTGAGGAATATAACATGCATTTTGTATTCTGTCTATATTTAGCTTTTATGTTATCAATTAATCGACGATTGTTTGTTAAGGTTAACAACTATCGATTAAGGAAATTCCTTTAAATTTTCATCCCTATTGTAGAATGATTATAATGGCATCAATATAATGGATAATTAAAAGCACTGCCAACACCTTCAATAATACATCCAATTTGCATGTTTAATAAACACTATTTAATATTTTTGCACATGGGCCTAGTTGTAGTTCTGTGCACATAGAAAACCTCAGTAGCGTGTGAACAGTCTGGTGACGACTAGTTTCTCAGAAATAGATCAACAGTAATTAATAAATCAAACTCCACAAGTGAAAATGTTAGGCCCAGCAGTTGGCCACATTTAGTCTCCTTGTTAATTAGTGATGCTATTTTAAACCGGAAATTAACACAGCAGGAATAATGCACTTTGCACAGCTTTGATTAATTAATTTATAATGCAAAAACAATCACAGCACATCCTTCACTTTTCTAACAGCCATCTTAAGACATAACCAAAGATGATTCATGAGCAAAGTAAATGAGTACATTTTGCCAGGCATATGGTGGAAAGAAGACTAATTCAAAGATTAATGTGCATTTTGGTCCTTTTCTATCATTGGATGTGTCATCCATAAAATTCACCGGCTACAACAAAATGTGAATGATGTCCAAGGCAAAATAAAATATACTTATTAATGCAGGAGCGATTATTACAGTCCAATATATTGTAGTCGCAAGTTTATTTGGTTGCTATTTACACTGCATTTATTAAAACTGCAGAAACCTCGCTCAACTGAGGGTGTATAAAGAATAATGAAAGTCCTGAATGAAAAATTACTCAATCAGAACAAAAAGGCCCAAAACTAAGCCTGCTCAATTACTTCATCTATTTTTCTGATTGGATTTCTGTTCGTATCTGCTTGCAATAGCAACCTGAATGAGACTGCGTTAGAGCAGCACATACCACACTCATATTCACTCTTCTAAATGACCTGCCAAGTCCATACGTGCAGCCCCAGTGCCTTGTAGTGCGGCCAGTGGCTCACCGTTCACTATTCACCAAACACCAAAGAATGCACCAGCAAATGCATTTATAAACTTGGCAAAGACAGGTGTCTTCAACTGGGGGATGGCCATCCCTCAGATCCAGTAATCTCCCACCTCCCACATCACCATTGGTCATGTGATCTCGACAGTCACATGACCAAAAAGCAGGATGCATGAGGCACAGTGGCTGGAGTTGCAGTGGTGGGCTATGACTGCAGTCTTGCCCTACTCCCAGCAGCAGACTGGATAAGGCAACAGCCAGCACACGGTCCCCTCGTCGGGCTCTTCCAGATTCACCCGTGCGTGAGCCGCGAGCCGCCCCAGCACCAGTAGCAGCAGTAGCAGTACCAGTAGCAGGGGCAGCACCAGCAGCAGTAGCCGTAGCAGCACCAGCAGCAGTAGCAGCAGTAGCAGTAGTAGCAGTAGTAGCAGTAGCAGCAGCAGCAGTGCCAGTAGCAGGGGCAGCACCAGCAGCAGTAGCAGTAGCAGCACCAGCAGCAGTAGCAGCAGTAGCAGTAGTAGCAGCAGCAGCAGCAGTGCCCGTAGCAGGGGCAGCACCAGCAGCAGTAGCAGTAGCAGTAGCAGCAGTAGCAGCAGCAGCAGTGCCAGTAGCAGGGGCAGCACCAGCAGCAGTAGCAGTAGCAGGGGCAACACCAGCACCAGCAGCAGTAGCAGTAGCAGCAGCAGCAGTACCAGTAGCAGGGGCAACACCAGCAGCAGGGGCAACACCAGCAGCAGTAGCAGTAGCAGCAGTAGCAGTAGCAGGGGCAGCACCAGCACCAGCAGTAGCAGTAGCAGTAGCAGGGGCAGCACCAGCAGTAGTAGCAGTAGCAGCAGCAGAAGCAGTAGCAGTAGCAACAGTAGCAGTAGCAGTAGCAACAGCAGCAGCACCAGCAGCAGTAGCAGGGGCAGCAGTAGCAGGGGCAGCACCAGCAGCAGTAGCACCAGCAGCAGAAGCAGTAGCAGTAGTTGTAGCAGAAGCAGGGGCAGCACCAGCAGCAGTAGCAGTAGCAGCTACAGCGGGCACGTGAGGTCTTTCGATTCAATCAGAACGGCTGCCATTACGGCAGCGGTGCGCGATGAATCACGCGATTGATGATGTGTCCGCTCTACAGGACAAGTAATTTCTGTTGGTGGTTAGATGATGAAAAGTGTAAAAAAGAGTTTATAACAGGAAGTTTGTGCATGACACATCATCAATTCCGTGATCCATTATACAGAATTACTCCAATGCCAGCTCACCAGCTCTCAGAAACAAGAGGAGCTTCTGGAATACTTATATCACCATCAGCAGAAATGCAGAGGAAACACAGGGGGAAGTGAAATGAGTTCAGCCGCACAGTGAAGAGTACACCCTTCAGTCACCTCTACACCCCGAGAGCCAGTCCCCCCCCCCCCCCCCCATGAACCGGCTAATGCTCTCCACACTCCACTTAGTATGCCCTGTGGCAGAGATCCACACATCGCGCTATCGCTTCCATCCGACCCAGCCAGGTCTCCTTTGCCACGAGGTGCGCCTCGCTAAAGTTGTCGAATGTAAATGTAAGACTTTCAGAACTTTGGATTATATCCCGCGAAGGAGAAACATGAAAGCTACAGCCCAAGACTTCAAGCCTGGCAGAACCTCGGCGAGCAGCGTTTCATCATGTCTCAAGTCCTGATAGAGTGTGACTTGAGTATCGGTGCTCCAGCCCTGCAATGCAGGCTGTAAGGTAACCTTATGCAATCACTTGCACATGACATTATGAGGTACACTGAATGTACCTAAATGAGGTACATTGAATTACTACACAATAAACACAAGACTACAGACAAGCGCACGGTAATGCATTTTATTCTCATATTATAATGATTTTAAGGCACATCATGCATCATCTTTGTATAACGTGTTCATTCATTATGCTAAATAATGTCTAATTTAATCTGCACTTGCATAATGAAACTGATGTATGTAGATAGTGTAGCCTACAGATTTTTTTTTACAATTTTACAAAATGGAAAGGAGGTGTGTGGCAGAGAAAATTCAATCAAACCCAGGAAATCTTATGACCTGTTTGACACAATCATTTACCGGTCAAAATTAAATTTGGCATGATACCATCATCAGACATGCAGCACTGTTCAGCCTGTAATAGCTTTTTGCTGAGCCATATGTTAATCATTAAATAGTTAAACGGGTGCCTCTGCTCTCCTAATTGATACAGAAGACGGATATAGGGTAGGGGGGGCAGACAGTGTGGAAATATGTTCTATCTGTTATATCTGCTCTCATTTTTGGGACAGCGCACTTGTCATGCCTGGTCACCACTGTGGGAGGGGAGGCTGCAGAGCATTAGTCAAACTGCTGCATCTTCCTGCTCTGTGATTACAAACACCTGGACACGCAGTCCATCTCTATGTGCCATTCAAACAAACACACTTACTGCCCCTCTGAACCAGGTGGGTATTAAACCTCCACTTCAATCCCGGAGAACATGACAACTTGCATCAGTCCCGGATTAGAGCGATCCGAAGGGGCCCGGGTAATGATATTGGGTTTAACTGATCCATTCCGAAAGTCAAGGTTGATGGGCGGCTCATAAACATAGGCTGAGTCGGAGAAAGTCCCGAGTGAAAGAGACAGAGGGCTGCGAGGGCAGGCGGACACCCGCTCTTTCACATTAACGCACTAAGGACCCCTCGCCGGCAGTTTCGCCCCAATCGATTCGCATCAAGTCGCCCAAAGTAACAATGCAGGTGCGCCTGCAATTCCTGCCCACCGCTGAACCATTGATTCCTCCCTAACAATTCCAACAGCATTTCCGAAATCCCAAGCCCTACCTCTCCCTCCCTTACCTACCTCCCCCCCCCCGTTCAGCAGTGTGCACATCTGCAAGCCTGCCTGACATTTGGGAACTACTGACATTTATATCTTATACAACCTCACCTGAAGTCCAGTGAGCATTTCTCTGACCGCACAGAAGTTTCTAAAAAACACAGCTTTTCTGCGCTCGTTTCTCTTGTTTTTATTTCACACATTTGTATTCGTTCTGAACCGAAAGCTTCAAAAAACGCCTCTCTGTTCGTGCCCTGCCACAGTCAATTTATGTTATTGGCTGTGCCTCTTTCTGTCACGTATTATTATGCTCACAGTACTAAAAACTAAGATGAATGCTGAAAACAAACAAATAAATGAAATAAAAATAGTAAAATAGGGAGAATCTTTTTTGATCAGACCGAGAAGACGTGGCTTTACACGGCGCTAAGCGGTTTTATTCCCGGATCATTGTGGGAGAAACTTGGAGCGGAGCGCAAAGCCAGGTGAATTTATTTGCCTGATGAAAACGTTCATTACGGCGTGCAGATTGCAGTGCTGCTAAGCGCAATAATAGATGGGCGCAGTCAGCTCCTTTCTGTCATCCTGTCAGTGGGCCCTGGCCCCGGGGATGGGGCCTCCTGCTGACTCATTTACAAAGCCTGACAGCGGCGCTCAGGTAGCGCAGCGGGAGGAAGGGCCCCGCCGTCAGTCCCAGGAGGAATTAAGCCAGCCAGCGAAAACCTGTTAGAGAGCAGCGGCGCGAGGGCCGGCTATGGATTTCTGAATTATCCCCGTCTCTGCATAACCGTTGCTCGGAGCGGGTGAAGAGAGGGGGGGGGGGGGGCGTCCCTGAATCACAGCCACGGGTTCGAGCGAACTCGCGGAGGGGAATCTTTGCGGCCGTGGGGACGGAGGCGGTCCCGGTGGGATTCCAGCCGCAGAGCCGAGCCGAGAGATGCCGAGGGAAGATTAGCGCTTATGCGCCTACGGGGCGGTAGCCTCCATATTTAGCGCTTCTCTCGTTTTAGTGGCGGCCCTCAAGGCCCGAGCCTGAGGTCCAGCTGCCTCCCGCTGATACTTCTGAGGATCAAACCGTGCTCTTTCCCACAGTCCCAATCAAAAGAAGATTAAGAAATCTCAATTATCCCTGTTCAGGTTTCTTCCTAAGGATAATTGAACTAATCCTGCCTTTTAGAAAACTCTGCTCAAACACAGAAAGGTCACATATAAAAAAAGTCCAATTTTTTTACGTTAACCGTTTAAATGTCGGGAGCGGCTTTTTACACGCAGAACGAAACTAGACAACAGAAAGCAATCACAGCCTACAAAAGGTGAAGCAAATACAAAGCACCGCCCCATGTAAGCCTGCATTATCTCAGCAGGGCTTTCACACTATAAAGGACAGACGAAATAGAGCTCTAAGCTTTGTGCAACGTGGCCTCAGATTCCAATATTGTCAACAAATAATATATCAGTCTCTGAGGCCTGTGACTTCGAAACAGAATTCTCAGGTAAGTATTTGCTATGTTAGTGGTAAAGCAGATTAATTGATACTGAGCTGTAAACGGGAAATGGTCTCCACAGTAATTAACCGTGCCGGTCCTGTGAATAGTAAAACATTACAGCTTGTTATCCCTCCATCGGCAATGATGTACATTTTACAAACTACAAACTTTCAACTGTCTGAATTACAAGTATTTTCCACAAGCCCCATGCAGATTTATGCGACATATCCATTTAATATACAGCTTAATAAGCCCGTAAACATTTGGATTGGGAAAGCATTGGATATGATCTGAAGCCAAGAGGCAGTGCCGGGTGGATTTACACAGAGTGCTGGTCTGTGCAGAGAGCAATCATTACAATAAATACACTTTAAGTTGCCAAAATGAAATGCAGAAAAAACATCTACCTTGCTATGGGTTCCGTTTCTAATGAGCACCCAGTTATTCGAACGGAACACTGTTCACTCAGCTGTCTGGCTGCCAATTATAAAGGCGCTTGTTTTAAATGTACTGTTGCACTCCACTCCCTGTTTGTCGGAAGCCAATGTTCCCCGCTCTCACAGTGCGAACACCTCCTTTTTGACGTTAGTTTGAAAGGGGGACTCTTTTCCAAGGACAAAAAATCTTGTTTTCACAGAGAAATAATGAGTTGCTGTCTCTCACAACATAACGGAGGACTTGTCTTGTATTCAAACAGAAGGTTAAAGAAGATAGAGTACAAACATACTGCGTTCATTTGACACTGTCTTGCAAGTTGCCCCGACTGATTCCTTTGGCACTTATCAATGACAATCAATAACGGTCTTTAAATGCATACGTATCCCCTAAGAATGGCCGCGCCAATAACTCTCCTGAAAATCAACCACAACTTCAGCTTCGACATTTTTTAAACCTGACAGAATAAAGTGATTCCCTATTTAAAATGTTTAAAGCCCCATTAAGCCCCCAAAGAGCAGAAAGATGTGAGTTATCATTAGTTTAATAAAAGGTCAACGTACATAACACCATGATGCCATTAAACTACTGCCTGTATCACTATTATGGGGGAAAGGTGGCCATTTAATAGCATGTCCACTCAAGTGTACTGCAGGCACATTGGGACTATTATGCACAACAGTCCTGCCGGCGGCGTCTTGGGGATGGAAATACTTTAAAAATGAATATGAAGGTAATAATTCATGTGTGAGTTAATAATAGCTAAAAGAGTGGCACAATCCTATAGTTTTAGCTCCACGTATTCCTCCAGGGCTAATGTTGATGTAAACAAAGGATCACCAGAGGATTATTCAACAACAAGCGCTACGCTTTCACCCTGAGGGAAATAAACAGGAAAGTGCTGTCTGTACACCTGACGCGCAACATCAAAGAGGAGACTCGGCGCAAAGCGCCGCCGATCCCTCCAGCGCGCCGCGCACATAACTGTACCGCCTCCCTGATGCACGGACAGCTGAAACACACAGCATGGTACACTGACTCAACATGTTAGCACATGTGCCAGAGACTCACCTGATCCAGGGAGGCCCCGCATCCACAGCCACAGTCACAGAGCAGGACCGAGAACACAAAAGAGAGGGAAGAGAGACTCATTAGAAACATTGGGCTTTTAATGGAAACGACTGCGCACGCACGATACACAAATGCAATGCAATGCAATACTTGTGGACGCGTGCACGCGTCTCAGCTTGGTCCACTGCCAGTAAACTCTTTGGATTTCGTCAGCGTGGCGGGTGGTAATCTGGTGGGCGAGGGTTGATCCCTGACTCAATGCGGCGGGGAGCTCGTCTGCGAGGTCTTCCCAGTTTGGAATGAAAACATTTCCTTCCCACTTGTTACATCTCCGTTAGGGGATAAACCTCAAAAAGGAGCATTTTCAGCTCAAGTGCCTCCTTGTTCTACCGGCTACTCGCGAGGCAGACTGAAGTATCCGCGCTGCCTCGAACAACCCACGACAATAACGGGCAATGAGCATTAAGGGAGTGTTAAACCACATAAGGTTAATTACAGCACATCTGTTTGACCGCAGTAAGTCGCACCATTAGCACCGTGGTCATCAACAGAGATAATGGGTCCCAGAGTAAAGAGGGGGAGGAGAAATGTTCTTTTGTTTTGTTTTGGTTTGAGGTGGGGTGAACATGTCCTGCACCTGGCACTCTGAGATATCATTCCTCGCCTCACGCCTAACCACAAAGACTCAGCCCCATTCAGGGGGTCATTCCACACAAGGGCGGAGGGCTATCCACACAGCGTACAGCTGTGCACTCACATCTAACGGCTTCCCCTTCGCAAAACAAAGAAAGAGCGCTCCTTTTGTTTAAGCAAACACTGTACATTGTATCTGCTGGCGGAGGGCTCTACTGAGAAAATGAAGAGAGAAGAACGATTACTTTGGCGGATTTTCCGAAGGCCTGACATTGAGATAATAAACTATAATTGACTCTTAAAAGATAAAGGGCATACAGGCTAAGCCTAGAACACAAACATATAATCAAACGTAATAGTTAAAGTATCTATCTGTGCAGAGACACAATGTATACGTCTAAATACTGTTCATAATGTAGTGATAAAAATATAGTGCATTTAAAAAATATATATATTTAAAAAATACATTTATCTAACAGGTGACCTTCGATGAGAAAGTCACCAATCAAACTCAAATGTTATTTTTTGTTATTTTTTATGTTATTTTACATTTTCCTTGCCCCATATTTAAGATAGTGGGTTAATGGTTCATCCTAAATGGCATTAAATACACATTAAATCTGCCATATAAATGTTAATGTCACAACTAGCCTATGTTTTTCTTACACGTGTGCAGATGAAGGTCTAGAGGTCACAGTATGGTTAAATTAAATTGACATTCTTTCATTCTGTATTTCCTACACATACAACAAATTACAGGAGATGGAATTCTACAGGATATTTTTGTGTTGAGTTATTATCCTCATTGTAAGATCAGAGCCAAGGAAAACCTATGACTGCCACCTTGAACTTTAGAGACCCAGCTGTAAAAATGTTTTATTTTTTTAAAATAAAAAATAAAAAGAAGATGGTTCAAAATCTCCTGATCTCCAAAACCTTACATGGGTAAAATTACAAACCCCTCTGAGAGGGAAAAAAACAACATAATTTTGCATATTTACAGGCAATTGCGTAACATGAATACTGGGAATGTGAGGCATTTGGTTGTGTTTTTTTTAATATATTTTTTTATCTGTGACGCGGCGTGACAATTGCATTTGGGCCTTTCCGTTTGCCCATTACACAAATTGTGCAGAGTCTGTCCGCTAACAACGCGTATCACTTATAGGGAAATGTCATTATTCCAGAACTGAATCTGGATGCAGCATCTGCTGCATTGTGGAGCCCCGGCGTAATAAGAGCGCACCTCTTCTGAATGCTATATTTTACAGTAAATGAAAAGATAAAAATGCGGCACTGGCTCTTCATTTAAATGTTGCTTGATTCATGGCTCGGGCAGGGTGGAGCCATCGCCAGTTTCTGAAATATACCGGCTATTCTGCACTGTGGGAGCAGAGTGACGTGCTAAATGAAATGGAGAATCATCACCGAACTAATTTAGCTGCATATCAGACACAAAGCGCAATGATAGTCAGCGTATTTGGGGTGCAGATGACAGAGATAATTGGAATCTGGTGATGTGGGAAATAAGCAGCTTCATAGTAAATTAAGAGTCTGAAGGAAAGCACGGGTGGCTGCCGGGGCTGTTTTTTCACAATTCTAAGATCCAGGTAGAGACAGACAAAGCTGAGAAGGAGCACAGCAGAAAGCACACGGCTCCTTCACGACTCCGGCGAGACCCCTTACCCATCAAACGCGCGCGCGCTAATTCCGCAGTTATGACCGTCTAGCACATCGGGGGCTGCTTGCACGGTGTGTCGTCACCTGCGAAGAGAGAGCTGAAAGACAGCCAGGCCCAGGCAACACCCAGCCTCCCCACCGCTCGTCAGACGCCAGCCGTAGAGAGCTCAGAACAGCCATTGCGCGCAATCTCCACGATGGGAGAGCGTTTACAGTTCAGCTCACAACTTGTGAGGGGAAACGCAACAGGAAAGGTTTTGTCTGAAGTAAGGCTCCTACGGTAACAGCTGGGCTGAAAATTGCTTCCGATACATGAGCAGTATGTCAATCTGTAAGACTTGGGAAATGAAGTTGCAAGCCAGCACTTCCAAGGCCAGTTCCTGTTGACTTCAGCTGTGGTCAATGAGGCCATTACTGCAGAGACAATGCCCAAGGAACCGCCAACCGTGTGTAGCCACTAGCCAGCGACCAAGAAAATCACTTTCAAAACCTTTGAAACTGCCATTTGCGTTGAACCAGTTTTTCATTCTTGTATGAGATTCATATGTGTGCCTATTTAAATAGCTGCCACCCACGAGTAGCTGATTGATGTGTATTCAATTCAGCCTAATGGCCATATTTCATTATGGTCGTTTCACATGAAAATGTAAATTAGTTAAAAAAAACTATTAAAAAAATCAGTGTAAATTCAACAAATCTCCGATCCCCTCCCAATAAACAGAATTAGTTATTAAAACCACTTAATATGCAGTAAGCAGAGGTATTGTCACAGCTGCCATGCCTTATGAATGTGCACAATGTCAAATGAATGAAGGAGTGCTGGATAAAGTTACTGGCATCTGCAAAAAATTAATTTGGCCATCATAATGGGTGTGGCTTATGTCCTTGGATGACACAAAGTATTTTATGCATGATGACCAGCTATGAACAGCATGTGCCACACTGGGCATGGTGGGGCATGTTGGGACATGTCCATGGAAACACATTTACAGGAGTGTACAGGAGCATGATAAATATGGCTAAGGTGGGTTAAATAAGCGACTGATTAGAAATGTCCGAATCCTATGAAAAGCACACTGGGTGGTCAAGAATGAGGCAGTCACACACAGAAGAAAAAGAACTGCCTAATGAGGACCGTTCTGGAGTTAACCCCTCCACCAACGGGAACGTTTAGAAACCTGCTTCTCTATCATTTTATGGTGGTAGCATGGCCATCAGGGACCAGTATGATCCTTTTACGCCACAACGCTATGGCTTTGATTCCTCCGCAGGCCAGACAGGCCTGGGACCTGGCTTCTGACAGGGAAAGGATCTGCTGCCGTGCCCCCATCTACAGGATAACCCCTCCCCTTTATACATGGACACAGCATGGCTCAATTAGATGTGGTAGATAGAAACAGAAGAATGCTACCAGTGAAAGCATTACCTAGCTTTGAGAGTTAATCTCAGGATTTCACACAGTACAGTTTTTGTACTTAGGTGCAAACCTCCATGAAACAAAAGCAGCGTCATTGTGCTCATTGCCAGTGTCCAGCGCGATGGACGAACGTCCGCCAAAAAGCTTCAGTTGGACTACATTTTAGAAATGTATCGATGTGCCTTTCTTAGTCGGTCTCTTTCCGCAATACAAAATAAAAGTAGAAATACTGCAAAGCCATGGCAGGTTCTGTGAGGGGCGGGGC
Source organism: Ilyophis sp. 1 JC-2022 (assembly GCA_022702515.1). Lineage (NCBI taxonomy): Eukaryota > Metazoa > Chordata > Actinopteri > Anguilliformes > Synaphobranchidae > Ilyophis > Ilyophis sp. 1 JC-2022. The sequence goes on along the minus strand of CM040405.1, from coordinate 32,702,303 downwards.
CTCCTTACGCGTCCCAAGGCAGACGAGCGCTTCTAAACATCGAAAAACGCTCCGCTTCCGCAGCCCTGCTGTGGCAAACACACAGCCAGTCAGGTGAGCTGGAGAGCTGCACATTCTCTTCACTCAGATGGAGCACAGATGTTCGGAGAAATGTCGGCCCTCAAGCTGATCACATTAAGAGGAATCTTTATCTTTGATGAAACGTATAATTAGCTAGCTCAATCATGTGCACATAGCTAGCTAATATTGCAAATTAGCTTGCGGAGGCTGAACCAGTACTTTAATTTGACTCAATGTCATTCCATGTAAGTTAGCTACTGTATCTAGCTGGCAGAGAGACTTCATAAGAGCACACTAAAAATAAAGATAGGATTCACTGAGCTTTTTTTCCCTTCTTATGGTCACACAGTTAAACGACACATGGCTCAAGGCACAACGTAATTACAATAAATTACAATATCAAGCACAATCTAAAAAAAATATTAATTTAGATCTGAAGGTCATATAACATGTTTCAAATGGAATACATAAACCTGAACGCAATTCATTTTAAAATAAGTTCATTTAAAATACCTTCAAGAGAAAAAATTGAGTATTAAAGGAACAAAAATCATGGGTTATTAGGAAGACAGTAGAGCAAAGTAAATTTACGTTGTTAGCCTAAATTTAATTTAATTGCTAAATCTGTCACAGCATCCAATGTGCAATGAAGCACATTAGGAAGTGTAATTTGCTAATGGGCGCAGCTAACTCTGCAAATAAAAAGCAGCGATTTGCAGAAATCATTGAAGTCCTTTTTCAGTATCCAAAGAGAAGATGTACTACGACTGTGATCTAGAGTAAAAAAAAAAAAAAAGAAGCAAAACACTGCCCTTTAAAAGTCTTTAAACCAAAGACCCGCACGATGAGTCTTGGAAAGAGGAAAATAATAACCTTAATATACAGAGCGAGTGATAGAGGTCCTCAGGCAAATGTCTGGGTAGACTGAGCCCTAAATTCACATGCTCTCCTGCAGAGAGACTTTTAAACTTTTAAACCTGTCCTTCCATTCCTCCCGAGACTCTCCCTGCACAGTCACATCCGAGCTGCGTCTTCAGACACTGACCTTTCATCTGTGGAACACAGTTACCGTCACTGAGCATGAGCACAGAGCACATGGCACAGAATAGATGGACCACACTGAGCATGAGCACAGAGCACATGGCACAGAATAGATGGACCACACTGAGCATGGGCACAGAGCACATGGCACAGAATAGATGGACCACACTGAGCATGAGCACAGAGCACATGGCACAGAATAGATGGACCACACTGAGCATGAGCACAGAGCACATGGCACAGAATAGATGATCCACACTGAGCATGAGCACAGAGCACATGGCACAGAATAGATGGACCACACTGAGCATGAGCACAGAGCACATGGCACAGAATAGATGGACCACACTGAGCATGAGCACAGAGCACATGGCACAGAATAGATGGACCACACTGAGCATGAGCACAGAGCACATGGCACAGAATAGATGGACCACACTGAGCATGAGCACAGAGCACATGGCACAGAATAGATGGACCACACTGAGCATGAGCACAGAGCACATGGCACAGAATAGATGGACCACACTGAGCATGAGCACAGAGCACATGGCACAGAATAGATGATCCACACTGAGCATGAGCACAGAGCACATGGCACAGAATAGATGGACCACACTGAGCATGGGCACAGAGCACATGGCACAGAATAGATGGACCACATTGAGGAGCAGAACAGGCAGAGATTTATAGTAAGATTCAACCTCTCTGTGGCATACTTGATATGAAATTTATCTGGAGAAATATTAGGGAAAGTATAAATGATCAAATAGACTCTTCTGTGCTCCTGTACAAAGACTAACATTCTCAATTCAGTTCAGGAGGTAAAGAATTACAATGTCAGGGCTGTTTAAGTGGCAATACAGAAAATTATTCTTCGCTGATATTCAGAAGCCAATATACTAGATAACTAGAACCATCAAATCCGATGTATTTGTCACCATTACTAATTCATAGAGGTCACTTTTACTGTGGGTAAAATGATATTGATAAATATATGTACTCTCCTTCAGTTGAACCACTTTCGTTTGCTCAGTTTGGATGATGGCTGATGTGAATTTGACATGTGATTTAATGAATGAAGCTGGCCATTGAGGGGTTCTTCATGAAATCCTTCAGTAAAACTTCAGAAAATTAGATTGTCTTGCAAAGCAGTCTACAATAAACACCACTACCCAGGGTGCGAAATTAACACTCGCCACCAGCCAAATGCTGGGAAAATTTAGATTGTGGCTGGTAAAATTTTTACTCTAGCAGCCACTTTCACCGGTAACCAACCAGGTTGTGTTATATTGTAAAAGGTAATGTGGCTGGTAAAATGTTGAAAATTTCTGGTGATTTTTTGAATCCACAAGCCTGTGGATGAAAGGGTTAATTTCATACCCTGCCACTGCCTGTTCTGACCCTCAGCACAAGAACCAGAAAGTTCTGAGCAGAGCAGTTTGCACTGGTAAAAAATGTATGAGACTGATCTTTATCTTATTGAGCTGAAATCTATTTTCTTACAAATTAGGTATTAGCAGCAACAGGTAAAATTAACAAGTAGCATTTTTGTTTTCTGTAATTTGCTTTCAGCGCTAAAATAATCCTTTCCTGTGTCACACAAATGGAAATAAATAAGTAGTTACTGGAGCTATAAACTTTCTCCCAGACAAATTCATTACATTTTCCTATTATTAGTTCCTGGGCGGCAGCTTATTCAAAATCTATTTGGCAGCGCTGCCACATACAAATAAATAAATAGGCTACATTTTTTAAATAGTGTCACTCCAGGCTGGAGGAATCCAACAGCCTGAAAATGAGGATCAGTCAAGTTCAACCAGTTTGACTCTGAATGTTTACCGTTGTCCTTCAGCTACACCACCTCCCTGTGTGCCTGCTGCATAGTTGCTCCATGGTGGGGTGTTAGCAATCACAGGAGGGGCCTCAACAACCGCTTTGCGCCATTGTCGTCCCTGATGGTGGCTGATCAGTGCCAGTGTTCATTCATTATGCAACCGGCACTCTGGCTCTGAGAAGAAGCAGCCACCTGGGAAAGCTAAATGTATCCTCAACAGCACATACACAACCTGAGTGAAATTTAGACATCACCGTTAGAGTGCCATTCCGCATACCAGATTGGCCCGGACTTTCACGTGAGCGACATAATTCAGTTTCTTCTACTAATCAACTGATTTTGTCCTTAACATGCTATTCACCTCTATTAGTCAGGCTCATGACAGGAACGTGTTGCTTTCAACAGCAGGGCTTTCAACAGTTTCTTTCTATGCAGTGCCAGACAGGACTGTGCACCTAAAAAATATCAGTAATTTCCCTTAATATATGAATAGAGATTCTGGGCATAAGCATATATTATTTAACATTTAAACCCTGAGAAATGTTTACTTTTACCAAGGACACGCCAAATGGCCCTCATCTGGTGGGTACAGTCCAGCCACTCAGTTTTCTTTGTTTTTTGTCATTGAATCCTTGAATTGACTTTTAGAACCAGATGAACATGGAGATAAGGTCTGAGCTGAAGGTGTTTGGGTTGTATACATTTTAAATGTCAACACACTAACCGTCAGCCATTCCATTCTTAGCAGTCTAATTATTCGGACTTTTCTGAATCTCCACATAAGGTCTCTCGTCTACAAGTGCTTAAAAATCACGGTTTTCTCCCTTAATGTGATCAATTTTAATGTTAAGCTTTTAAATAGAATGAAATTTAAACATTTTTATGGTTCACTTGCCTTTGAGTGATTCTTTCAGGGACGAAATTTGACTACCTTACATAGAGTTAAACACAGTCCTACTATGTACAATACTTATGGACAGAAGCCCATCTCCAGGAAACAAACATCCCAATTCAAGTAAAACATCTGCAAGTTGGATATAAAATTATATCTTAACTATATGTCTACTAGGGCTGCCCCCGACCAAAAATTTGCTTCATCGACCTGTAGTCGTCAGTTAAAACCCATAGTCGACTAACCGTTGCACATTTATGATATTAATTTAATTATTTGAATATGTATTTATGAGCATCAGAAAATGGTTTGACTTACATCTGATCTATAGTAAGTTTAGCTACAAAATTACAGAGAAATACAAAACCGTCATTATGAGCATTTAAAATATCAATTATAGCTACAAGCACAGGCTGCTATATGCTGGCCTGCGCTGCCTATTAACGGCATCGGTTTGCTTATGGCCCGCGTTGTAGGCTATTAACAGCATAGCGGTAAATTAATTTGTCAGAACAACAAGCAATGACACATATAACATTGCTATTTTTATTTCTGCTCTTTATAACAACACACAACTTAAAAATAGTGAATAACTAGGCTAAATAAAAAAGCAACCTTTTGTCCAGTGATATGAAAAGAGCAAAAACAATGTAGCTAATTTAATAACTTCACGGTTATCAAAACTAGGTGAAAATTCATTTTTTTTTATACAAATAAATAGGCTATAACTTATATAAACAAACGAATAAATAAAAAACACAGCAAACTGAAACACTTAAAAGAGAAATATAAAGAACAGGCCAAACAAAATATGAATTAGGCTATAATCTATATTAGCAACGTAAAAGTGTGTTTTAGCCTACTTGTGACCAAGAGGCCAAGACTGGGCTTTCGTTTTGAAGCTCGCTTCCTGGTTGGGCTGGGAGCCGCCATTGCGCCGTTGCTCACTAGCGCCACTGCGGTTGGCTCCAGTATAGGTCTTTCACCATGTAAGTCAATTCAGCAATGTGGTCAAAATACTCAGTCAATAATTTTTTCCCACAATTTTTTTTTATTGCAATAGGTGCCTTTCCTTCATCTAATGCCTGTGCATGTGCTGATTCTTTTAAATATTGTGTCGTTTGGACAGGGTATTAACATTTGTTCAGAACCAATCAGAGAGACAGGTTGAGTCCTGGGGTCACTGCAGAAGAACTTCTATATGGTTCTCACTGGCCTAACTCGGAGGGGCGAGACCAGAAGGGGAAGACAACAGTAATTGGTCTAAAATGCGCTCTGGCGTCATGGGACCTTTATACAGTCTATGCTTGGGACAGGGAGATACACTGTATTCTTGAGTGGAAGTCGGAGAACATCCCTTAGTAGCCTCCCGTGAACAAGCTGTTGTTTTGTGGACGAAGTTCGTAACATAATAAATTGACTGCATTTTCGCTCATCTTCAACATGTTTGCCATCACGTATTCATTTTTGTGCGAGCTATGATGTGTCTACTACGAGAAAAAAAAACTGTTTCGTGAGATGAGACAGCAGAGGATGTTGCAGCTACATTACGGGCCCAGCGTCTCGGAGCAAGCAGCCGAACTGTGGGTTAAGTATCTGAAATCAATTGCTCCATACCTGTATAACCTTATCAATTTAGATATTAATTTAGCTATTCCACCCCATCCCTACTAGAACCCTAACCGGACAATTCTACGCCTGGATAATTATTTTTCAATTCCAAAAATTGAGAAAATGTGCTGGGAATGTTAGTGGGGATGTTTAAAATAAAACCAATAATTTAGCCAAAAAAAAATATGGAGTCTGCGAGTCTGTAAATGTCTGTGATTAGGTTACAGGATGCATATGAAAGTTAATGCCAGCTACGATGTATTGTAGGCTACTATGCTTTAGCTAGCATGTGAACCCACTAACCTACAATGCCCACTTTATCTGGAAGTTTTCATAACCGGGTTTAAAATGCTACAGAAAACCGTGACAGACTGCTCTGTCACAGTCGAGTTAATTAGCGGTTTACCAAAAAGACGGTGGTGGGGAACAGACTTTGGGGACAGCTTGCTACCTTTCTAGCGGCGCTAAAAATATGTATAATAAAACGGGTCTTGTCAAAATAACATGTGATTGATTTACCGTCAATATAGTTGATGGCAATAGCGTTACCCTATGTTCGTCTGTATGTGGTGATGCAGTGCGTCAAGCTTGCACCGAGCTCAGCTGGTGGTAGGCTATGATATCTAATAGCTAATCAAATTAGCTGATTTAGCTGAATATAAATTGAAGACGGGTGGCGAAAAAGACATCTGGAGCCTCAAAACTGTTTTTACGAGGCCGTGGGAAGGCAATGGGGGACCTCACAGTGACTTTGTCCATATTTTTATACAGTCTATGCTTGTGACCAGCAAACCTCGTCATATTAGACCTACTCACTGCTGTTTTTCCTCCGATCGCAGTCTTCTAATATTATACATGAGGAACACGAGTTTGTTAACTTTGCTCAGGAGAAGTGAGCTCCGCGTTTTACTGACAATGAAGCTGGCCTTTCAGAAGATGCGCTGAATGATAGGCGAATTGTTGCTTGCAGAGTTTACATTTAACTTTTTTGGGGTCATCCTTTAGACGCTCGAAATGCTCGCATACTTTTGATTTTCTCTCAGACATTCTATACAACTGATCTATTCCTTAATTAATATTAATAGACACCAAGTGTTTGTTACAAGGCTCACGTCCGGAATGAATAGTTCCGCTCTCACATTTTTTCCCACTGCGACGATTCAACCAATAAAAATTTTGGTTGACTAAGTTCTTTTGATCAACTAATGGTTTAGTCGACTATTAGGGGGCAGCCTTAATGACTACTAAGATAAACTTGGTTTTAAATTATAAATAACTAACATATAAACAGTCTCATTAATAGCAGAGTAAGGAATTAAGAGAATGTAGCCAGTTTGAGTATGTTTACACTATGAAATGGCATTGAGAACAACAAGTGATAACCGTTTGAGAAGACTGTGAAACAAATAGGAAATAGCTTTTGGAAGCCATCTCCCAGAGTAATGGGTCCCATTCAGACCCCCCAATGAAATCTTCAATTTTGGTTTTACAATGAAATATTTGCTTTGTAGAAAGTTGTTCTTTATTCTCATTAATTAGAAATGTATCTCATTATTCTCATGAATTCCAAAAAATAACAACTTGATTACGTTTGAATATTTATTACAAAATTAGCAAATGTATGAGATACTTTTAGGTGCCTCCTGTTAGCTAGTCAATAAATCATTAATTAAAGCAAATGCCAGAGTAAGCTAGCTACCTCATATAATTTGATTGTACAAGTTGCTTCGGAGTGTATTTTGTTTTCTTTATAGACCACAAACCCCGAATGTCTCCATGCAAACCACAGTAAAGCTGGCAGGTCATGAGAAACATCTGTAATTTAAAATATACTGTGTATGGGCTAATAAAAAATGCTAAGATTTAAATCATATTTTTTTTAAATCTATCACTTTAAGAATCAAAAAAGTTAAACATTGTTAAAGTAACAAAAAAAACATCATTAAAGTTCAGATAAATAACATTTTTCAACATTTTAGATACATTTTCAACATGTTTCTCGTATCAATATTTCTACATTCAAAATACATAGTAGTGTTCCCATTCATTTATTGGCTTAATCTAAATGCAAAATTCACAGTCCATGTCAGCTGCTCTCCATTAGCCTTTTGTGGTTTCAGCACGCACAGTAAATGACACATTTCTATTTAGATGCTGTGACTAAGTCTGTCCCTGCCATTTCCAAACTCAAGAAAAAGTGCTTTAAATGCCAAATTAGTATCACTGACAACACAGTGCATTCTCTGACAGCTACCATTCCTAACTTGCTGGATGTCAAGCTGATAATGGAATGTCACAAATGCCTAACATGAAGCTTACTGAAGTAAGGAATTGAAAAAATAACCTATTTATAGAAAAGGGAGATGTGGCCATATTTGAATTAAGACCGACAAGGGAAATAAAACCTACGTAGTTGGGACGCCTCTAAGTGTCACTGTCATCCATCCACTGGGTGTCCAAGACCCAAAATTAAAAACCTTTACAGCCATCTGACATGTCCCAGTTGCTGAATGATTATAACAATATCTGTGGTACTCTGAACATCAGAATCCCTATGCACACACACCTCAGGGGCTGAAATGGATATCCTTTCTGCAATTTTAACGAGCAAAATCAGCCATTTCAAATCTTAATATTGGGAAGACCCATTATTTAGGTACATATCTCCCATATGTGCTTCAGAATGCAATTGTCTGGGTGTAAAACAAGACTCAAGTGATGCACACTAATCTTGCAGTTGAAGTACTGTATACATTAATGGTGGTTTCCTATTTTGCAGTTTGGCAGTTTAAACTGCAACTTTATTGCACTTTATTTTGTTTTTATACTGAGGCTTGATGTATGTCCGTTTACAAAGAAAAAACTCCAACTGATAAACACCAAATACTGAAGGCTGAATACAGGCTGTTATGTTCTATAGCCTAATTCTGGGTAGAGCCCTAAGAAGCATACCATTTTACAGTTCAGGTACACATCTGGATATAATATTTCTATTTCAGTTCAAATGTTTCTATTGTTTAGAAATGGGTCTGAAATTAAGAACGAGATGGAACCTGATGAACATCTGATGTAAGTTTTATTTTTTCTAATACAAGATGAGCATGAATATGCTGATAAAAACAGCTAAACCCTAAGCTGCGCTACAGAGTGTAAAAATATCTCAGGGCTGGGATCAGTCTTAGGGAGAGCCTTATTGTTAAATATTAATTTACTGACTGACCAGCACATGCAGCATAAACAACTTAGGCCCCAGGAGTTCCAGATTGCTTTTGGTGTGCAGACTGGGATCAATGTGGGGCAGATGGTGAGGGCTGTCATGTCTTATCATCAGGCAGCCTCCTAGATAAGGTCACAGCATCTGCCAGTGGAACGATTAGAAGATGATGTCATAAATATTACACTACCGCAGACAAATTTGTGAGGATCTACGGGGACCTCTGCGACACAGGATCCCATTAGAAACGGGGTCATTTCGTCTGCTTATGATGAGTGATGAATTAGGCGGCCACAATGCAACAAGATCCCCTTATTTTCCCAGCCAAGCCATTATTTCTCAACAGACAGCCAGTCGACTCTAAGTAACACTCTATTTGATCCTGATCCAATATTCAGGAGAAATCCTCCTGTGGCTCTTGCTTATGGTATCTAGTATTGGGTGAATCTGACTGCAGTCCACATTAAAAAGTTTCCTGTCCTGTCACCTTGAATTCCTCACCTTGGTTATGAGTACAATGCGTCCAAGTTTTCCCCCAATTCAGCCGACTCTCATAATACAAATTACCAGGATGCACATGAAGTACACTTCAAAGACATATAATTTGACTATGAGAGGCCATCATAAGCTGTTATCCCACTTTTATCTACATATTTACCAAATGAAAATAGATCCAGCATAGTTCAACAATGTATGAGATGGTTTTTACTTTCCTTCCTTCTACACTAGACATGAGGAAAAGCGAAGTACTTAAAATCCGTACTCTTTTTTGCTTTTTTGGAATAACTTTCAAAACCATGATCTGAAAGCGCCAAAATAAAACACTATTTTCATTTTTCCGAAACATGACATCTAATATATTTATGTTGCCGATACAGACCACTGTTAGAATGCTAAATGGTGCATACATTTCTGAATGAGCCAAGTTTGTTGCTGGAAGACATCAGCTCCTCATCTTATCCTTATTTTTTAGATCAATGGGTTGGCAATGAAATGACCAAAATTTCACAGCAATGAATTGACAGCATTACAGGAAGCAATAAAAATCCAGGGGGAAAATACTGAAATATTCTTGCCAATGGTAGTGGGCGTGAGAGAAATATCTCTAAACAAACTGGTGTGTCTGGACACTTAAGTATGACACCTATACATCAGAAACACACTTTACATGAGAAATAAACCACAGGTCTTGTGTCTGTTTTTGAAATGCAAATTAATTGGCATGGTAAGATAGCCAAAGTGTTGCCAAAGTAACCATTTGAATGATCTAAGGGAGGCGCGTCATTTTCATTTCTTACACAAATTATCCGACATGACTCTCTATGCGTCTGGCTACAATGTATAACCTATAACCCCTTTTGTAGCACAAATTACAGTCTCAATGTCTTTATGAACAACTGTGTACATCAGACTACTTTCAAAGTGAGTACTTTCAAAGGGTAGGGCTGAGATAATACTTTTCTAAGAATGTGCTTCTTTGATGCAATGCATTGAAATAAAACCCAAAAAACCAAAATAGTTAGCCTACGATTTGAATTGAAAGGGTTATTGACTAATTTGCATATGTTTGACAGCTCATATTAGCTGAGAATGAGAGTAGTGACTCAGAATGTGTTTATGTAGTTTAATTCAGTCTTGTTGAACAGTTACTCATTATGCTCTCAGTAATAGAGCAATGCCTAAGAATGCGTTTATTCATTTAGTTCTGTGTCGAGTAGTGAGATGAGACTAAGTTTGGAAAATGCTTGTTTTCACCTCTGAGGACATGAATCACAATTATTAACATGATGTAATAGTCTATTAAACAACTATTATCAGTTAACTATTACTGGGTCCATATGTAGCAGCAAGATAAGGTTACGCTTGAATAGACAGACATACTTGACCTTTTTCAAGGTGAAAGTCCCCGTACATAGACAGTGCATTCCACTCTGTTTGTAATGGGCCTGCCTGAAGATATTTTAGCATGGTTTATAAAGCAGACGGGATATTGCCTAAATAAATATTAAAGTGGCACAATATAATCTAACGGGAGCCTCCCGGATTCAGATACAGCCACAGCTGTATGTTCAAAAAGGACAAATCAGGCTATTAATCTGCGATAGATATCATAAAGTTCCTTTGTATCCATGTTTTCTTTTACAACACATAAAAAACAGATATCATAGGCTGTGTCTATGAGATTTCCACTTGTCATCAATGATGGATGCCTTCAAGTGTCTATTCATCACTGGCCTGTTTCCACTCCTCTGCGTCAAGGATATGAGTACATTTTCAATCCCTGCAGTGCGCACTGTTTTTAACCCTAAAAATGTCTTCATTACAAATCCATCATATGTGGATTTATCACTACATTTTTAGGACTTTCCGTGAAGGACACTACAGCAGTGAAGTTCTAGCATTGCTGCTGTGGTGGAATATGGGGCATTAGTGGCTTAATATAGAAGCTCATCAGTTAGGTGTTGAAATGTCCTTCTGTTCCGGCATTGTCAGTCGGGCATTTTTCTTGGGGTTTGAACGCGATTGACAGTTGAGTATTGGCATACTCATTTTTATTTGATAGGTTACTGAGAGAAGGGTCAGTCTTGCGCTAGTCTCCGTTTATCTCTGTCAAAAAATAGTCGGTATTAATAAATGACACTATTAAACATACTTACGATTATATTTCCTGTACATCTGTGTGCATTTCTGCTCTCATGGTTGTTATTGTGGTTCTCTTAATACAAAAACTCAACAAAAAAAGGGTTAACATGCATGCATGCCGACCACTTTAGAGAATATGGGCCTATATCTTTACCACAGGGATTCAGTGATTCACTTGCCTTCAAATATGAAGAGGGAACTATGAGTGCTAACTGAGCATGAATATGCAGATGGTAATACTGAAAACCTAAGCTGCTCTACAACACAGTGTAAAAATATCTTGTGCTTGGAACATGAATTCAAAAGAATTCAACAGTTCTGCAGGCCACACAATTTAAGCGGCTCCATCTTTGATCTGCTACTTTTCAAGCATTTCATTTTCAAACTCCCTTGCCTGCCGTCCCCTATATATGAAAAGTAAGTTCTACAAACTGCATTTCAGTACAACTTTATTGATTGTTCCTTTGTGCTTCTTGAGTACATTTAGCGTCAAAGACAATATGTAACCTTATTAGCGCACTGCAGACCTAGCCCTGTTAACTATACCATTTGCTCCGGTTCATTTAAAATCAGTTGATTTGTGCATAGGGGTCTGATTGCAGAAACTTATTTTGTATATAGGCCTATTGAATATGCAGTGGCAGTCATGTGGGGGGGGGTTTAACAATCAGTCTCCTTCAACCACTAAATCAAATGCGCCTTAGCAACTGGCATTCCACCCCACACCCAGAAAAACATTCGACTTGCTGAACAATGCAAGACATGTGCAAGAACTTTCATCTGCTATATGATCTACGTGTAATGTACATTACAGCACCACATACGTATGAAGCCATATTAAAGCACACAACACGGCTACATTTACAGTGGACTCATAGTACTAGCAGTGTGTACACTGGCTACATTACATATTTCACAACTGGGCTTGTCCCCATATTTCAAGTACAATAGAAAGATAACGAGCCACAAAATTTGTATAAATACCCCTAATTTTTTCAATTGCAGAAAACTGTGGGCATGTAAATCAGTGTTGTAAGGCATCTGGTCATTCCGATACGATATTCACCAGACAAACTCTCTACCAGGTACTCATATCATCCATCTGCACAACTGACCATTTATTAGTTTGCATACCTTCTTTTGTGATATGAGCTTTTTTTTCATACCTCTTCCAGGTTTATCATGTTCAGAGGGTCAGAATGAAGATTACACAAACAGATAATTTCTTACCATCATCACAGCCATTTATTAATATTAAAGCTATGTTTCTTGCTTAACGCAAGTTCCATTTTATAAAGAGAACTGCTTATTTCTGCTTCATAGATTACAATCAAGCTCACAGGAAATTCATTTTTATGCTTCATTATCTTATTTTGCCACTTTAATTGATGGAGGCAGGAAGCTTTTACCATTTAAAGTCTTCCAAAGTTAAGTTTAGCATGAGAAATAAAACATGTTGAATTAGAATTTTAAGTAACAGACATTTTGGCTTAATGTTTGCATTTAACATGCTTGGTTTCGGACACAATGAGATCCTTGGAAAATGAGATGGCTTAACCTCGGCTCCTCTTGTGAGAGTAATGTAGGTGAAGTCATTTATTCTCAGGTCACGGCTCCAGAATGGGCAATTTAAACATGGGATCTCTTGGCTCTCATTCTGCAGCAGAAAGAATAATGATCCTTAATGGCAGAAGCTCACACCTTTCATTGATGGTGAAATTACAGCTATGATTTTGAGCCAATAATATCTCCTTGAAAAATAAGATAATATATGCTTCTCGTACCCACTCGAATACAAGTTGCAGGTCAAAGGAAAGTGTTGTTTTAAAGGCCTCATTTCCACGGTGGTAGCACAATATGGCAAGCAAAGAATTATGTTCACTTTTCTAAAGTGTCGCATATGACTAATATTGAAATCACAGTTGCTTTAAACATTATGAAAGATAGCCTTTTCCTGCACATGTCTATTTTTGTCATGATTGCCCAAATATTAGTATTTTGTGCCAAGATCATCAGAGTTTGTTATGAAAATACACATATTTCAAGCTGGTGACCCAGAATGAATAAATCTTTCAAGACAGAAAAGTTGGACTTAGAAATAACTTGACATAAGTATGGATATTTGATGAGAACAGGCCACTAAGCTCAACATTCTGTGGCCCTTCAGTACATTGTGGGCCTCCCATCTCAATTTGGATTTTTCCCAGTCCACCAGATTCAGGCACTTCCCAAAATAGCTCCCATAGTAACTCATCACAGCCTACCTGATGAATGCATGGCATGCCCAGCTAAAGCACTAGTCCTGGATGGAGGGAATAGAATCCTGACCAGAAGATTCCCTGGACCGTTCACAATTGGCCAGATTATTACCCAGGGAGGAGGGGTCGGCTGGGTCTCTCCTGCCTCACTCCCTCAATAGTGAGTCCTCTGGTATCTGGCAGCTGCTGTTTGCCTATGCCAGTTTTACACGGCGCATGTGGTCTTTAGAAGACGCTCGGCTACCCTGCATCCTGCCCCCAGGCTCTCCCCAGCTGATGAGGATGTCAACGCACTTCAGCACACCAAACTGAAAGACACGCTAAATGAGTGGGAAAAAAGCTATAGGAGTCAAATTGACATTTTCTTTTAAAGAAATGAACCAAGTCCTAGATCTGAGATCCTGACCGCAAGGATGTCCGAAAGGATCAACCGGTTGGACCATTGTACGGAATCTTCAAAAACAGCCAGGGAATTTACTTTGCTTCTTTAATTTTCTGTCAGAGCTACTTTGACGATGTCAAATTTTCATTTTCAATTTCAATTTTAGCTGTCTAGCCACTGTTTGTGAATGTGATTGTTTAACAAATCAAAACAAAAGTGAACCTTTGTCCTTGGTAACCTATGGCAAATTAAAGTTCCCGAATGTCCTCTTGTACGACAATAAGAAAAAAAAAGACAATTCAACCTCAATTCAAGCAGACATGCTGAACACACAGGGCATTCTTCAAAACTATACTTTTGGAGCATACTAATGCAATACAAAAAAAAATGTCTGAGTTGCCTTTTGGGATTGTTACATCAGCAATGTATAGTCTAATTAACTACCACAGTAATAAGGAAAAAACAACACATATTGGCCATTTTTACACTTTATTCATTTTACACTGTCAGGGACCTCAGTAGCGTGTGGAAGATCCATACGCAGCCACAACAGCTTGGCACCTCCTCCTCATGCTGGTCACCAGCCTGGTCACACACTGCTGTGGGATGGCATCCCATTCCATCCCACTGGCATACACCTGCCAGCACTTGAAGCTCAAAACGAGAGTGAATACCAACAGAAGAATATTGCAGGGCATTTAGGCACATTTTTTTGGCCCGCTACCCACACGGTTAGCTGTGTTGCTCATTCCACGAATGCATGATCCTTACAAGTTGTACCTCGTTGTAAAGGTGACTTTTTTGAGGAGTTTATTTTATGCCTCGATTTGCCGTGAAGCTAGAACATTGGTAGTGTTTTCCGATATTATTGTATTGTATTGTAATTTCTTTGTGCATAATGTACTCTATGGGGTATTAGTATATCCATGGGTGATGCTTTTCACTTAGGGAATGGAAAATATGTATTCAAATGTACTGTGTCCAGATGTGTGCAAGATGAATGTAAAATAAATAAATAAAATCAATAAGCAACAGTTGTGAAACACACTACAGAGTAATGCCACCCTAGAGCACGCAACAAAATATAACATAATGTAGCATACAGAAGAAAGTGTTTACTGAAGTACAAGAGTGAATGATTTCATATTTAGCTGTGTGTACCACAGTGTTATAATGCTTCTGCATTATGTAATTTGTTCCTATAACATGCTTGACCCTCCACCTCTGCCACTCCAGCAGTGCCCTCTACTGTTCAGAGTGAAGCCACTGCAGGACCAGATCCTTACAGCATACTGAAGACCGTGCCATTGATGAGTGCATGTTGCCCACGAAGGCACCGCACAGGATGAAGCAGTATATGAAGGATAATGGTGAAAAAATGGCACACTTGGCATCAAACACTGAACTGAAACTGCAATATCAATGTTTTCATCCATTAAGTGATCGTAAGGTAAAATGTATATGCTTTATAAAGGACAAAAGGCTTTTTAATAATTTCTCGGAGAGGTTTTGGGTAGGTTATTGGACACCTAGATATCCACCCCCCTGTACTGATCCAAAATAATTCCCACATGAAAATGATAAAAAGGTGAGTTAAATGAGTCAAAACGGTTGATTTGCACTGAAATGTATGATTAGTTTAAGATTTACAGCTATTCACATTTTAGCCAATTTGGATAGGTTTGGAGACCCTGGGTACATCAGGCTACACTGCTTACATTTCGTGTCATAGATCTTTAGTAGTTCTGTATATCACCCTGCGATTATTGAATGCTTGTGGACAAGGAGTTTATGATCCAGGAAATGTGTAGTTTTACCTGTTTCACTTATGTACCTCTCAGTATTTTGAAGAAATATATATTTTGTAGCATTTTTAGCAAAGTTTTGCTTGCATTTCCGGCACTTTATTTTGACCTTAAATTATGAAAATAAACAAATCTAAGTTTGTACAAAAAATGGTACACCGGTTTTGTTTCATTTAAGCCATTTACCAAGTTTATGTGATGCTCACACCTGGAGTTATAAAGCCTTAAACAGAGTACCCCCATGATTTACCAAATATGCCATCTGCACTAAGGGGTTAACCTTTCTACAAGCAGAGTACAGCAGGGCGGTATAAAACGTGCATGATCTACCCTCTATGTGAATCACATTCCATTTACAATATGCAAATGAACATCTTCACCTGTGTGAGGAACAGTATCAAACCCGTCGATGAAACACATTGTCATTGTAAAGTGATGAATATTCAGATGCAGGAAGCACACAGGAAGCTTACTTTAATGTTCACCTTTACCATAGTTTTCATGGTTCTTCTCAGGGGGAAAAATGGTCAGCACTTTACACTTATGGAGCAGGTATATTTAAAGTTTAAATAGTTTAGGCAAACTGGAACATTTTGTCTTTACAAATGAGTAAGCTAATTTTACCTTCTAAGATGCATTGGGTGCGCAAGTAAGAGGTGAATGTTAATAATCTTCACTAAGGAAATGGATGGTTCACATTTATGTAATTCAGTCTAACCACAACATATTCTGTCCTTAACGCTGAGTAATGCAATAAGCAGGTGTTTCATTATTCTTAGATTATCGTGTCACGTTTCATTAATTTTTTGCAAACAACAAACACAACTTATTTAAACCCATGAAGCACAGAAATAAATCTGGGGCTTTGACTAAGCATACAGCGCTGAGGTTCAGAGCGTTGAGCTGAAATCGTTGAAAATTGTTGAAATGAATGCCTTTCAGTCTCAGTGAGTGGGATGACCCTAATGAAATGGAGGCTGTTACAGGTAATGCACGGTCTAAGGATATTTCCTTTTGGAACCCTTTACACTTAAAACAAAAGACGAGGCTTATTTGTTTACTGCTATACTGATCATTGCAAATTATACTATTATAAAAATAAACTTTCAACCATCTTCAGCTCCTACAAGGGTCGTTTTCTATAGTCGACGTTAGACCCAATTATATTCACCTGACTGATAACACGAGGCCTATACCCTGGTGACGCCCACGGGATTGCCCGTGTAAGGAAGGAACCATCATCAGTGTTTTCTGAACCAAGACAGATAACAGCAGGAGCAATATGAGAAACATGGGCAGTTCAATGGTAGACTCGTAGTCCAAAGACCCCTAAAGAATGACCCTCATTTACACACCAGCGAGATTAAAAATGCAGTCAATATTATCCATTCCTTCAGTTTTAAATAAATGAGAAAATAATATTCTTGGGTGAATAGAATTAGAGTTGGAAATGAGGCTATTCCCTGTGCAGCTGCCACAGAGCCTGATGTAGAGTAATAACTGTACCAATTTAAAGAGTCAAAGGATGGTATGCAGTTTAAAAACAGGAAATAAAAACTAAGGCTTGGTGGAGAACTCTAATTGAAGGGCTGATTCCCACATTATTATGACTACAAATCCTGTCAGATCGTATTTCCATTTAAAAGCCTTCCCTTTTTTCCTCCTACTTTTTTGCCTGAATTAATCCCGGCTGTCCTCATCACCAACACAATATTAAAAGTATACTGTGCAGCAATTACTATGAAACAAATTGGATTTTGTGAGGTAGAGACACACAGGGTAAAATATTCCAGTTAATTGGCACCCGGAATAAGCACTCTGAACTTTGAACACCCTCTCACACTACACAAGAAATTAGATAACCCATCACTCATCTCGACTCTTCACACTTTTCAGCCCAGAATATTGTGGAAGTCCAACAGTGGCGGTAAAAACTGTTATTGATGGCTCTCCAGGCTCACACCAAACCTTCTATAATTACAGTAGAACTAGGGATCCACTTGTGCTGCACTAATTGGCAGAGGGAGAAAGGCACACAATACTTACATTATTCAAGGATAATTTAACACAAAATGCTGCTTCCTTCTTCCCTTTCACATTTTCACCATCTTACCACATCACCGTTTCATAATTTTTTTTATTTTTTAAAGTTTGCCTTCAGTCAGAATCAGAAGTTCATTCTTCTTCGACAATTCTTCAAGAAGTGGAGGTAGGCCTAATTTATTTTGTTCCGCCAAGGGAATAGAGAGGCCCGTATCCTAAAGCAAGAGTGAGATGAAACCTCTTTAATATGCTGCAGTTTGGTTGTTTGTTCAGTGTCTGCCATGCTAGTTGAGAGCTGTGTGTCTAGAGCTCCTCTACGTGGGTTGAGGCGTGCGGTGGGACATGGATTTAACACATTTATCTGTCACATTTATCGCTACCTGATGGATCCTGACATACAACATGCAATGCGGTCCAAGTCCAAATATTCCATGCCAGGAATGCTTTCTCTTTCTATTCGCTTTTCCTTTAACATTTTAAAAATCAAAAAAACTCTCACATGATTGTGATGCTCCATGTACATGACAGGTATTTGAGTTTCTTGTCTTAAGAATACATATACAACAGAACACCTTACCTTATGAGCTGGAACATTTTAGAACACTGTGTTCCTGTAGGTAGCACTAATAAACAGCTCTGGAAATATATGTTAAAATTATCCTTTTAAAAGTGGCACAAAGCCTCAAAAAAAAGATATTTCATGCATACACTTTTTGATTGCAGGTTCCTGACATCAATTCAAATAAACTGGTCATTCGCCATTTAAACACAAAAGTGGTTCTTACATGTACTACATGGCTACATGCCACCTCGTGAGTCAGAAGAGTGACTACAAGGCTGTAGTTCTCCCATTTTAGGAGCATTTGTTCCTGAAAGTTGATGTGTACTAACTGGAAAAATAAATGAGGAATTGAGATGCATTAGTGTGCTCCTAAATTTTTCAACTTAGGGTCGCATGTGCTCTTTGGAAAAAATGTTAGCGTAGAGCCCTGGACTATACTAAAGCTTCCATTACATGCTTATATTGTAGACTCTAATAAGTCAACAATATTTATATTAACATAGTAACACAACATAGGAACATAGTAACAGACAGACACCAATTTCCCATACCAGCACGATTAACATACGGTCGTGATCTATAGTAGCTTACAGAAGTGACCAGAGTTTGATATTAAACTCTGAGATGTTATTTTGGAATATTCAGGTAGAGCAGCAGCGAGGCTCCTTGGTATAGACACAAAACTAGTGTGTGAATGGAAGGGGTGAAAAGATATAATAGGCATAAAAAATTAAAAGGGATGAAATAAGCAAGATCTGGTGATTGCAGCCCCATAATGATGTTACCAGCATGAGTAGATAAATGCACTACATTTAGGCTAGCAATACACTTTTAAAAAGCAGGGTTCAATTCCCAAGTATTTTAGGCAGTAATATTAAATATCAATTTTAAAATGTTGTCATGCAAAAACCTATACTGAATACTGGTAGTTTCAATACAGGCAGCCTAGTATTATGGTGTACCCATAAGTGAGAAACACTATAAACAACAAAAATTCTAGGGCTTACTTCTGTAGTAAGCACTTCAAATTTTAATTATTACTGGATGTTTTACATTATCAGACCTGATGAATGCCAAGTCTGGTGATGATCATAAAATAACACCACATAAAGCAATATGTCAGAACAGTACCTGAGTGCCATAGATGTAGAAGGCTGGCCTATCAGAGCAATCTTACTTACTGCCTGTGGTTCCCGCCAGCTGTTACTAACCTGGCTAGATTACAATCAAACACATCAATGACGGCCCACAATCTGCGAGACCATGAGTTGTAACACCAAGCCGACTGAGACACCTTGTTATTGGTTTGATACTGAGTTTCACTGTGTCAGGAATGTCAGGTTGCAATATCCTACCAGCCAGTGGTTCCACTATGAGGAGACTAGGGTTGGGTATCGAAAAACGGTGCCAGTACTACCGAGTATCAAAACATTTAGGAAAAAAACGGTACCAAATTTCGATACTTTACGGTAGGCTACTTCTCGACATGAATGCTATTTTCACAGCCAGCGGACAATCCATTGCATCAAATGTAACTACAATTAAATGAAACACCAGTAACACATTGAATATGGTAAAGCATTTGATCGTCCAGTGCTGGGTCAGTGCTGACTGCTGACGATTGAATAACAGATACGGTTCTCGCAAACAGAACTTTTGGTTCGGATATTAACGATTGCCTTGTAGCCTAATAACGTATGCGTAGCTGGCTGGATGTTAGTTACGTTACAAGGTGGATGTTAGTTACGTTAACGTTAATAGTTTACCTCGTATCTTTGAAACTATCATAAATAAACATTTGCAGTAGACAGCTAGTTGTGAAATTTATCAATCTCCTATTTAATTTGATACTAAGGTCCCTCTGTGAAAGCCACTAGTGTAGCTGATTGCACCCCTTCCGTAACTCCCTTTACTGTACCAGCAAGTAGAACTAAGCGGAAGAACTAAAAAAAGAGATGAACGGCACCGTGCTGTTGCATCCTTTCAATACAGTTGAATCTCCAAAATGGATGTCCTGACAGTTTTGGAATTGCATTTTATATCCTTCTGTTGTGCTTATTCTGTCATTTTACAGTGACATTATGTTTACAGAATGAAAATATGTTTACAAATAGTAAAAATATCAGTTATAATCATTTATAGAAACATAGTTGGCCGATAAACATATAAAGTTTTCATATAAAGCAGGGCTGCCCAACCCTCTTCCTGGAGATCTACCGTCCTGTAGGTTTTTACTCCAACCCTAACAAAGCACACCTCATTCAACAGCTAGAGAGCTTGTTGAGCTGCTCATTAGTAGAATCAGGTGTGCCAAATTAGGGTTGATATGAAAACCAACAGGACGGTAGATCTCCAGGAACAGGGTTAGGCAGCCCTTTTATAAAGTATAAAAAAACGTATCGTGCAGGTATCGTATCGAATTAAGGGTCTGTTTTGGTATCGGAAAATTTCAAACGATACCCAACCCTAGAGGAGACCGCTACACACTCACCCCATCTAGGCCACATGACCACACTATAGCAACTGAAAAAGCAGGTCTCAGCAACACCTTGGATGGACTCACCAGCAATGGAAGCAAATCCTCCATAGCTATAAATCAGGGTTTCACATCTGTCCGGTTTTCAAACCACTGACAGATGTGAGTGTGGTGCCGGTGGGCAAAACAATAGACTAATTGTTATTTGTTAGGGTGTGAGCGCCAGGGTCCAGTCATTACAAGACTCAAATGAATGGCTAGTTGACAGATACTGTATATAGATTTAGATTCAAATGTTCCAATCTGAAGATTGTTCAGAGTTTTGTTTCATTTTTCAAAAAAGCCTGTCACTTGTGAAATTCTGGAAGTTTGGGCATGGAGAAAAGCCCAATAATTTGGGTGGGCAGGAAAATGCAGCACAAATGTTTGTTCATCAAGAAGGGCATTGTCTGTGAAGTGTGGCGTAGTCTGTAGGGTGGGCGACTCTCAAGCAATATGAACCCCCCCCGCGTGGTCGGGGGCTTGATCCACCCATAGTACTTTCTGCATTGTGATCCCCTCTGTGCGTGCTACCCTCTGCTTTACCCTGCCTGAGAAAAGCAATAAAAATGAAAGGGAGGCAGACTGTCTGCTCTCCGTTTTTATTAAAAAAGGAGGACATTGTACTGTGAGAAGTAACAACTAATCTGATGAGCCTAAATTTGGATCAGTCTTAAATACAGGTCCAAGACAATGTTCAGAATCTCCTTTTCCTCACCCCCCAAACCAGCCTAGGCTTTATATAAGGGACAGTCTGCAGCGCACGCACCTATGTGTGCACAACTGCCTGCTGGTTACTAACAGCTACAGTGAAATAAAAAATGCAACAAAGTTTTTTAAGAGCCAGTGTGGTAACAAGGGGGAGATGCAAACAGTACAAATATGATTATGCAACTGGATGTGACCATTAAAACAAACCCAAAGAAAAAAAAAGAAACTGCCATTTTATAACGTGTGCACTGCAGCTTTATAGTTTGTGGGCTGATTGTGTGGGTTGTTTATGAATTCTAAATGTTATTTTATAAAAGTGGCGGTGGATACAATTCAATGACTCATTTTATAGCCTGTCCTGGGATGATTTAATTAGGCTATCTGTCAAAAGAGACTTTGGGTATAGGGTAATGTCAGTAAGCATCATGTGACCCAGGCATTTCTGATCGCTGCTTAGTTTTGTACGTTACTCCTCAGTGTTTCCCCCAGCTTGTGTGTGTAGGCGGGGTGGTGAGATTGCATGACTGGGGGGGTGCTATGCGCGATTGTTGACAGGGGGGCGGTGCTATCCGCAATTGTTGGGGTGCTACCTATTGCATGGTAGGGGAAACACTGCTCCTATTTCCATATATTATATATATATATATATATATATATATATATATGGAAATATGAGTAACATGGGAGCAATGTACAAAACTAAGCAGTGATCAGGAAGACCCCACACTACGACTGGTGTCTTAAAACAGCAGGACGTTGTGATAAAGGCACATTACTTACAGAATCCTTCTTCCATCCTACGCAGGTGAAAGCCACGCGGGCTCATGACAGCATGCCGCCCATGAAACCGTGGGCTTCACTAAACGTGGCTCTGCTCGGCGAGTGCGGCCGGGCGTCCGCGTTCTGCTTTATGCGGCACGGTGACGCAGAAACGCAGCAGAGAGGACACTGATCCTCGCACCCTGATGGATGCTCTCGGGCAAACGGCGTGCATGCCACCGCAACAGCGTTACACCGCACAGCACGTTCCTGCTGGTTCCCTTTCTGAAAATCCGTAAGGGTGGCTGGCAAACGTGTGCCCAGGGCTGATGCCTATCCATTCTGACACGAGAACGAGATCGCTGTACGCAAAGCACGTCGCATCGGGCACCGTTTCCTGTAACACTGAGGGACGTGAGAATATTTGGCGGTTTTCCTTGTAGACCGGTCATTTCCTTAAGCTGCACTCTCCAGCCTTCTTGTCGTACGAATGTAAAGAAATTAATTAAGCGGAGAAAACAAAGCTTTGCCGTTTTGCAGAAAGACCCATCACAGTTACCGGCGGTTCCCTGTTAGCTATAGCGAAATAAACCATAGGATTGAGCGTAGCTCAGTGGCTGCAGCTGTCTGTGACTGGATCCTTCTGGATTCTCTCTCAATGCTGCAATGAGCAGTCCCAGATGCAGGGCGGGAGAAACCTTGAGCTAATTCCCAATGCATCCAAAATCAATTATCTTGATTTTGGATGCATTTGATTTTCAAAAGTTAATATCTGCATCACATTCAAACTGCTCTGCACCAAATGAATGAGCTCCTTGAGACAAAGGCAAGCAGAATGAATGGAAAAGTCCTGAGGAGAAATCTAACGACTGTGTTCATTTCAGGCGGCAGTGCAGGTCATCTTGAGGACAACAGTAAAAATCATTATTTTTTAATGAAAAACAAATTAGCTTGTACGACACATAAAATTCAAAACCTCGTTTTGCTGGAAGAGGAGGCAAGCGAATCCCTCAGTGAAGGTCATCTCCGAGCAGCGTGCAAGCGTGTGCAGATATTTGGCAAGTTCTTACCCCAGCAGTTCTTCCAAGCAAGAAAATAGTTTCCCTTTGAAGACATTGATAAAAAGCAGATTGGAGGTTTAACCTCCAGCCAAGCATTCTGAGTCATTTGATGTCTATCAGACAATGTTATTCACCTTAACCTGCAGAGGAAATCTCATCTTAGGTACGAGAGGAGTGATTTAAGAGGCAATGTTGGGGGCAGATAAAAGCTGCTAAATAGTGTTCAGAGAAAGAGGTCATTGGTTCCAAGATGTTTATTCATTGCCGAATAAAAGAACTATAAGGCAGGGGTCAAGAAACTATCGAGGAAAATCTAGAATTGACACCAACAGGAACACGCTTATTATTCCAGTATGAGAGTCATTTTAGCATAACCTGCTAATTCCTGGTATTAGCAAAAAAAAAGGTTCAGCGGTATAGACCATTTCAGGAGTAGACTGCCAGTATCATCCACTTAATCTAAGCGCAAAAAATGACTCCGTTGCTACATAGTGCAATTTAAACATAATCTCCACTACCCTACCTTTGCTGATATTGCGATAGTTTATTTTATCAGCAGCATAACAGTTAAACCATCATAGCGAATGGAAATAAGGGAGTGAGCAGAACACCAGCTTTAAAGTCCTGAAGCATTTTAATCTTCCTTCTGGCAGTTTCAGGTCCCTGTCGGCTTGGAATGCGACAGGACTCACTAACAAAATGACAAAGGACAGGGCCATTAGCTCTCCCTCACTGTCTACCAAGTGTATGCTTTACCCAAATAACTACTGCCATGGGAAATCTCTCAAATCAGTTCAGAAAGGGAAATTTCATGCAAATGAAGTAGCAAGCTAGAGTCTATCACAGGAGGTAGAGGTAGTCCCACTGGCCTAGCAGTATGGCTCCAGACACATATGAGCTTATAAGGTTCTCTCACCAAATACAACTGTATTCACAATCTGGCTACAACTTTTTATTGTGTCTAAAAATAAAACACTGCACCCTGATGATGAATGCAAGCTACTCTCAATTTTTCAACTTCTGTTTTAATAACTTGAAATACTCAGCAATTCACCCCACTTGAATTTGAGTGATGACTACATTATCTGAAATGAAGCTATGTACGGTACAGCATCATTTTGAAAAGCAGTGTGTTGGAAAGCACTATCATATGCCATGGCACTCCTTGAATTTCAGTGCTTTTTGTGGCTATGTCAACAGCTATGGTCATGTAAAACTTAGTTTATGTTAGTGAACTAAAGTAGCTAGCTACTCAGAAAACCAGTGTAGTCCATTCAATGTGTTATAAAGCTACATATGGATGGTCTACTCGTTGTTAAAAAATTTTATATATTGTTGGGGTTTTTTTTTGAAAAAAAAAAAAATTTTGATTTAACAAAAATAAAATAAAAAAAAAAAAAAAAAAAAATCCGACATATGAGTTTAGAAGTAGGATCTACAGACGAATCGGCCAATCATAAAAATGCCACATTGAAATAATATATTTCTCTAATATCTGATTGGTTGTTTTGGCCATATAAAACATGGAGATGCAACGAGTAAGAAAGAGGCCAGTTTCTTTGATCAATCTAAGCTGTCTCTTCTTGATAACTGTAACTGTTACGCATTGCTTAGGATATAATATTTTCTAGCCTAGTTTACACTGTGAGCTCAGGATAGCGGCGAGAATCTCTGTCTCGCTGCGATCCTGCAAAACATCTGCAACATTGCACAAGCTGGCTACACTTGTGTGTGTGTGTGTGTGTGTGTGTGTTAGCTAGCCTACTGCTGCGTGTTGGCTTGTCAGTGGAGTGGTAAAATATAAATTTAAAAGATGAGCCAGTTACAGTAACGTAGTTTCACATGTCAATAGAAAATAGCACAAAAAAACTGAAATGATGAAGGCATATAGCTCATCTTTAATATACTTGTTTCCAAGATTACATAATGATTTGGTATTATTGGGCATAAATAAAGTTGTCCTCCTATAAGACTTCGTCTCCCCCTTGCGCCCCACCAACATCTCTTCATGCCCCCCCGATCAAAGCAGTCTAGAAACGCCCCTGCTGGAACCGTGATATATGGTCAGATGAAATGAAAATTGAGCTTTTCGGCAACCATCACTGAAGGTGGGTTTGGCGTAAAAAAAAGCATGGCTATACTGAAAATAACCTGATCCCCACTTAAGTATGGTGGAGGTTCCGTGATGTTGTGTGATTGTTTTTCCTCCAAAGGCCCTGGGAACCTTGTTAGGGTACATGGCATCATGAACTCCATGACATTTTTGGCCTCTGCCAGAAAACAAAAACTGGGTCGTCATTGGATCTTCCAGCAGGACAATGATCCAAAACATATGTCCAAATCAACACAAAAATGGTTAACTGAACAAAAAATCAAGCCACTGCCATGGCCATCTCGGTCCCCTGACCTAAACCCCATTGAAAACCTGTGGGCTGAGCTGAAGAGGAGAGTGCACAAGAGAAGACCTAGGACTCTGGATGATCTTCTGTAAAGAGGAATGGTCTCAGATTCCTTGCTCTGTATTCTCCAACCTTATTAGATGTCACGAGAGAAGACTCGGTGCTGTTTTATTGGCAAAGGGAGGTTGTACAAAGTATTAAATGCAGGGGTGCCAATAATTATGGCTTTGTTAAAAATAATTATTTCTTGATGAGGGATTTTTTTTTTTCTCAGAATAAATTTACTTCAATTAAAGGTTGTATTTTTCTCATTTTTTTCAGTGTGAGATCAAGCTATAAAAAAGCTTTTATTTTTTTTTAAATGAAACGGTGTATAAGAACAGAACTTGACAGACACAGGAACCAGACATTAAGAATGATTTCCTTTACATATACAAGTTCTCATAGTCAAAAATAACACTGGCCCTTCTTTATCACAGTGCAATCAATTTCAGCTTGAATTCATATTCAAGGTAATAAAGTCTGATTAGGGACGTTCTCTTATCCACAGTGCAGGACCCAGTTGTGCCCGTTAATGGCTTTTCAGCACAGGTGTAGGAAAAAGGCAAATTACCATCAATGGTAAGAACTCAGCTTCTAGGGAAGCTTTACAATACAATTCCATTAAGGACTGCTGGGAGTGATGCTTTGCTGGGTACTGTAAAAAATACATTCCCTTAATAGTCAGCCTGGTTAACAGACAGAGATGAAGCCACACAAATGTTGTGCTGGATGACACCAGTTATCAGAATGTGCTGAACCTCATATCGGACACTAAATGAGTCTAAATACTCATTACTAATGCTAATAAGTCTACATTACGTGCCCAAAACTTCACTCTTTTGTTATGATATGAATAAAAATAATTATAAATTGGGTCCTATGAGTTAGCCCTTTCACTAATAATAAATTCCAGGTTGTTAAGTTGTCCTAGTATTTTTTTCAATGTTTTGCTTTGACACGTCAATGGAACCTTGCATCTGACCCTGTCCTAAAAACTGTGTGTGTAAAGGAAGAATAGAGAAAGTGTATTACAGTGAAAATTGGGAGCTATGCAGGGCCTTAACATCAAATAAACAAGACATGAACAAAGGTTTATGGCTCAATGATGCAGTGGAGAGCTTGTAATGCACTGGGACATCCATAGACCTTAGAGGATTCGGCGGCCATTTCGGCGGATGTCTTTGCTTTCGGTATCTTCACCCGTGTAGCACTGGCGCAGAGGCAGATAGTATTGTTGTTACACAAAGCTAAAGACACTGAAGGGACAGACAATCTGACACATCTATTGGTCGTACGCTGAGAACAAGCACGTAGGTTGAAAACGATGTGAAATTCTATTCTGAGTTTTGTCAGACAATATGTATTTCGCCGCCCGCGAGGACCACAGCCTGCCTGACTGTAAAGAAAAGGAGATTAGCGAAACTTCACATTCCAGATCTTGCTTCAATTTGTGCGAGCTAAAGTCAGAGAAGCAGAAGTATTAGGGAAAGAAAAAAAAAAAAAATTATACGAGATACTGAGAAATGAGAAAATAGTGCATTTGTTTCCAAGTGGATTTACTGATCAGAAAGTTTCACATGAGTTTTGCTCCTTCTTGGACTGAGACTCAAGAGCATTTTAGAGTTCTGTTCTGGGGATTATAAACAACAGGATGCAAAGGAGCAGTTCATTCGCCATCAAAAAAGCATTTCAGATTAATGAAATGTAGAACTATATCATGTGATTCCAGAAAGCTGACGACAGAGAAGAACAAAACGATAAATGCCTAATTATTTCCAATGGGGCTCATTTAAAAACAGCAATCTCTCCAGGACAGAAATAAAGAGCAATAACGTAAGTGAAAAGCAACTGATTAATAGATCTATGCAACAAAGTTTTAGACCTGGAACTCAAAGAATGGCTGTTTTCGAAATTACTTGGTCATGAAATTAGGTGTTGCAGGCGGCACAATGTAGAGGGACAATGCAAATCCTCAGGTCCCCTGAGAGCGCTGTGAGGGCTGTGGAGGCCCAGGTCCCCTGAGAGCACTGTGAGGGCTGTGGAGGCCCAGGTCTCCTCATGTGACATGGGAAAGGTCTTGAAGTGTAGGTTCAACTACAGCTTGCAGTAGACAAATGCCAGTGCTGGTAACAGAGAATAGATGTCAGATGCATCAAATCACTCTTAAAGACTGCACATCCCATGCTATTCAAAGGAACGTCACCTGGCCTACAATCTCCTACAGTATTTAGATTGAAAAATCAGCCTACAGCATCCATTTCCCAATCTCTGTGTCGTTACAGTCCGCCCAAGGTTGAAGAGACTTCACGGAAACAGACACCGGCTTTTTTCCCCCCAAGCTGCCGGATGGAAAGAAAGACTGGCCCATCCAGCAAGTGGCTCTGTGAATCCAAACGAAATCGACAGCTAGATTGGAAACCTTTCAAACCCAGGAAGGGGCGGGAGGACAAGCACCAGTTTTAGAATTGGGTGGAGAAAGCCCCTGAAATGTGTTCACAGATTAAGCTTGGTAGGACTCAAGGTCACGTCGTTAAGTGCTACAGGAGGAGATGTGGATACAACAGCAAGCCTTTCAGCTCCAGTGGGTCAGAAATTGCAATACAGCAATGTAGGAGGATCTTAAATTGGAAGAAACTTTGATAAGATGAATCGAATAAGCTTCCAACAACTGAGGAAAACAAATTAAATCTTGGTGCAGATTTGAGGAGATCAGCTTTATCTAGTCTGCTAGTACAGTATGCCTCACCCCTTGAAACCAAGGTGCTGTGTTTGAATTTTCGGAAATTGACCCTGACAGTTTTAATTGGACCTTGAAGGTAACACTCACTGTATCTTTAATTAAGCAATTTTAAATAAGCCATACTGTTCTACTCATTGTAATTTCATCTAGTCAGTCATCAAGAAACAGGAAGAGTGCTGGATATGTTGAAGCAAATGTGACCCATAAACTAAAGGCACAGTGACTTACTCACTAATGTGCAAATACCTCTGAACAAACAATAGTGGTCAAACAAAGAATCACAAGTGGTACAATGCTAAAAACAGCACACAGAACTTTCTGTAAAGAACATACAATAAGGCTGCCAGATCCAGATTCCATATTCAAATACTCCTTGGAGAAAGAAAATTATGTTTCTTTAATTGTTAAAATTAGCACTGAAAAATATATATTTTTATATGTATGTGTGTGCTTAAAATCAAATGTGTTCCATCCTTCAAAACATTACCTCCAGCTTCTGAATGACACTTTTTCCCCACTGATGAACAGCCAATCAGGGTTTAAGAAAATTACTGTAGCTGATTAATGTTCTGCAGCAATAGATGATGTATAGAAAGCAAGCATCACTACCAGTTGACCAGAATCCTATTGTGTGGTTGCACAGCTAGCACAGAAAGAAATACCTGAGCATTCCACATTTCAAGTGGAGCGTGTTTTTTCCTTTGCATGGAACATTGCAAATAAAATCATGCAGCACTCACATCTAACCAAGTGGACCATCTTGTTTTTTGGCAAATAATCTCGAAAGGATTGTGCCAATACAGACTGCCAACTGAAACAGAACTGTTTTTCATGACTTTTTTGCAATGTAGCCTATATTGTTCCACAGGTCAGCATAAAATAAGGGTTTAAATGTTAGGTTAAAATATATAATCTAGACCAAGGGTAGGCAATCCTGGGGCCACAAGTATAAACAGTGCTAACCAGAAAAATGCCCTCAGAAAGCCGCGTAAGCGAGTTTCCACGCAGAAATTCAGATGTATAATATAACACGTGCTGTGAGAATCTGCGTACCTCTGCACACGATGGACACCATACGTACGCAATGTTTGGAGCCATGATATGGCAACATCGTGACAGAATACATGTGGTAGAAAATGCAAAACTTTTTTAAAGCAGATTTCTGACTTTCACCCTGAGCGTTCTTTTACGCATTATTTTACTCAGTTTTATACATGTGGCCCCTGGTCTTCTATTTTGTGTAACATATTATTCATTATCTTGTCTTTATTGTCATTGTTTTCCAAAAGGAAACTTATTAATAATCCCAAATTTAGTCCACTATCTCCTAGTATTTGGGCAAGACACACTAAACCAAATCTCAACTGTCCAGCATGATCCCATCTCAGTGTGCTTGTAGGCTATACAACTTTCCAAAATTCCAATAGTTTCCGAAACAGCCATTTAATGTTATTCATCAAAAAAGTCCCATTGACCACAATTTTTTCACAATTTAAAATGTCTCACACAAGTCCAGTTTCCACAAAACCCAGCACAATATTGGTGCTATCATCATGAAACCTGATATAGCCTACATGGTAAAGGTCGACTCCCCACACTACAACTAAAGGAATTTTGAACTCGAGCAATAGGGGGCACTACAACTAATTTTGCATGGTATACCAGTGGCATACGTCATAATGGCTTAATTCCAAGTCCAAGAGGGTGTGGTGGATCATTAGGAAACTCAGTATGGTCGTCTGACAACTTAGGTGTCAAATTTCATCACTTGGCAACTGCCTCTGAACTGTACCCGGTGACACGGAGCAGTCACAATCGGCACTTTCTCCAGGGAATTCACCCCTCATTCTAAATAGTTATTAAAATAGTTATTAGGCAAGGTGAGGGTTTTTAGCACACAATACCACTTGTGTTCACTATTCTCAGTGCTGAGCATTGTACAAGGGCATCGACTGTTGGAACTGCAGGATTCAGAAAGTAGACATATTTCACTAATCCTCACTTCACCGCATTATACATCAGCCTTCTAAAGCATCAGCCTCAAAGACTGTCAGGGAGAAAACTAGGAAAGGAAAACTGTGGCTACTGAACACAACGGACATCACAACAATGGCATGCTCTTAAAATACAATCTTCAGAAAACAGTTTAGCTGTTCGCTTAAAGAACTCTACCTTCACTCTGCAAACTTTCAGGGAAATGGAAAATGTTACAAAGCGCACCCAGGCCTTTAGGATTTATTGGAATACTGTTCATTATTATACTGTATGTTGTAAAACATGAAGATAACTCTGACAAACATGAAGATGTCTTGACAACATCAAGCTTGAAAAGCACAGCACCAGTCAATGCTAAGCCAGAGAATGCCACACAATGGCAGCGCGGGAACTGTTTGACTGTGCGATGGGGCATTTTGACTTCACCTGAAAATCAGTCACACAGCATTACATTGCAATTATACAGCAGAAGATCGCAGCAGGTACATGATTCACCATCTATTAATCAATCAATCAAAGTTTACTTGTCATGTGCCCAGTAACAGTACAGCATGTTAGCAGTTGTCAGCTGGCACATGTAAAATTTAGGGTGAATGTAAAAAATGGAAATAACCACAGTAAAACCGAGTCAATTTGACGGAGGAGCCCAGATGAGTAGTACTGCACGATGGTGGGGAGGCCAGGAGACAAACAATACACACACAAATATACTGTATATACTGTGCACCTTTAATTCGGTACAACTCCGGTGCGGCAAACGACACGTCTGATAACGGACGTTGTATAGACCGAGTGCCGACGACTGCACGTGCCAAGTCAAACGCCCGCTGTCAACATAATTTTCAATAGAAACCAGGTTTTGCGTCTTTTGTCTATTTATGCCACATTTGCCTACTTTTAATGTATATTTCTATATCATAATGCAATGTAATATCCAAAATATGTGATAATGGTTTATGCAAATATGCAATTTTTTTTACAAAGGAATGAATGGGAAATGGTTTGGATTTGTAAATTCTATGCAAATACCTGAATTACGTGATAATCCATTATGCAATTAGGCATACATGGATTCTACCGTAACAATAAAAATAATAAGATAGAATAAAAAGAGTAAAAAAATATATATAGCCAAAATAATTAATAAATAAATAAAATAATAAATAAATGTGGAAATATAAAAATAAATAAATAAAATAAAAATCAATCAGCTTGCTTTGGTCCACCCATTAAGTTTGACCGACCACCCTATGTGTTTTTCTACAGTCTATGGTTCAGAGCATTTCAGAGCAGAGCTGGAAAGGTACGAAGCGTAGCTAGCTATGTGTTTTAGATTGGAAAATCTAAAGTTTAGCCAATGTTGGAAAGTTTAGCCAATGATTGTTAACCAACTTTAATTTCATAATTCACTCCAATTACTGGACTGAAGTGACAGAATGCTAGCTCAAGCTGTTGTGTAGCTTTGCTCCGTGTTGGAATTCAGGTCCACTCGCTTCTGGTGAAAGCGTACGTGAAAACTACAAGCTATGCTATAACAATCTGCGCTTTTCCTTTGCATAATATATCCAATTAAAATTAAAACTGTAATACTGTAGCTAATTGTGGTAGCATAGCTATAAACCATTAATTGATTTTGGTGGACCATAAAATAATTGCAAAGAGTCACAATGTTGAACACTCTTTTTCATTGCAACCTAAGGGTGGCATCGGCTATCATTCAAGTGTCAAAAAGCGAAGTGCTAGGTTTGAAACTCAACAAAATTACTCGGCAGTGTTAAACCACGTTGATAACACACATTTGTATTGTGGATTGTGGTAAGAGCTTCCGTTAGCTATAATGGCCTACCATGAATTATAGGCTACTCTATTGATTGTGGTGGACCAAAATAATTGCAAAAACTCAAGATGTTGATCACTACTTTTTTCATTGAAAAGAGAGGTCATAAGCAGACATACTAAACCCATTTTAACCAACTTTATCTGGATTATTCTAATCACTTGGCTATTCTAATCATTATTCCCATTATAGTACGCCTGCTTATTACCTCTGTTGACAATGAAAAAAATCGTGTTCAACATCGTGAGTTTTTGCAATTATTTTATGGACCGTCCACCACAATCAATAGAGTAGCCTATTATAGCTAAAACATTATAGCTAACGTAAGCTCTTACCACAATCCACAGTAGGCCTAGCCTATTACCATTTTCATTTTAATTGGAGAAATTAAGCAAAAGAAAAGGGCAGATCGTTCATAGCATAGCTTGTAGGCTAGTTTCACGTTCGCTTTCACCTGAAGGGGAGTGGAAAGCTGCAGGGGAGTCGAAATCACCTGCGAACATAGGCTACATTGAACATAGTTATGCAGCTAGCTTTCTCGGGTAGCCTACAAGATTGCTATATTGCTCACTTAGCAATATACAACTTATCCGCCGTTTCTCTCAATATTTGAAAAATTGACTTCTCCATTAATGTAGCTACTTGCTCACATAGCTCGAAAAAATGCCATCTGCAGCACTGCTCTGAATCGCTCTGAACCATAGACTGGAGAAAATCACAGGTTGGTTGGTCAAACTTAGTGGGCAGACCAAAGCAGGTTAATTGACAGATTGTGCCCATAAGAAAATGCGGAAATAAATCGGGGAAAATATATGGAAATAAATACGGGAAAATATACAGAAATATAAATAAAGTAATGATATAAATAAAGTAGGTAAATAAATAAATTGCGAAATGTATAGAGAAATATATAAATTAATATATTGAAAAAAATATACAAAAATAAATAGCGAAATATATACAAAATAAATGAACAAATAAATGTGAAAAAAATATCAGATTTTTTTTTTTTTAATAAATGAAAAAAAAAATTACAATTAATTGCATGTACATTTACATTTCTAAATTAATTTCCAGATTTATTTACTCATATATTTATTAATTATTTTATTTATTCATTTTCATATTTATTTCAGATAATTTTATTTATTCATTTTTATATTTCCACATTTATACATATTCTTTTATTTATTTATTTACTATTGTGGCACTCTCTGTGTTCCATACTTTTGCACTCTTCAAAAAAAACTAATTGACCAACTTGAAGGAAATTGACCCAAGAAGAGCATTTCAAGTTAACTGCATGTTTTGGAGAATCTTCCTGCAGACAAGGTCAAGCTGAGATACAGGCGATACTGTTGTGCGGTCACTCGCACTTGGATTATCAATGGCGTGGAAAAAAGTATGATGGTGTGGGGAAAAAAAGATGACAAATATGTACTATTAAAACCTGACAGTACATTATAGGGGTCATTCTGCACATTTTGAGGAGGCGTGCAAGTAGGTATGTATTCAGAAGAATAAATAAAACAAGATTTATACCCTGCCAAAATGTAAAGCAGCGGCAGACAGATACCGTACCACCTGCTGAAGTTCCATGTCCTAAATCAACTATTAGCACAATGGAAATTGCTTCCAATTTGCATGCTGCAATTAGCATTCCTTGCCAGAACTGAGATACCAATTGGACTATCACAACCTGCTGGTCAAATAAATTAATTGGACTTACCTCTTTCCAAATATAAGTCCAAATCTCAACAGTAAAGTATGTGCACAGTAAAGTACTGTGCAAGATATCTTCCTAGTTGAGAAATAGCCTGTATTAAAGAGATACTGCAGAGCCTTTTCTATGGCCTTTTTTACCGCTTCAATTTGAACTGGAACTCGTGAGTAGGCCTGGTCATATGACGATGATGCCACGTAGTCATATTATGAATATTCATACAGTCAAGGAGTGAAACGGTGTGTCTTGTTGAACTGTCTCAGTCTCAAAGAGAAAAAAAAACCAGTTGGTCTCTGCTTTTGTACCACGTGCCCAGCCGAGACCACCCCTAGGACCACCTCAACTCCACCCATTTTTATGTAAAAGATCTCGTGACATCACGAATCCCCAGAAACCAGCGTATTGGTAAGCCTACACAAAAACTCAGAAAAAAAACATTTTGACTAAACATGAGATTTTCGGACATAAACAGTTGTGTATGATCATAATCTAATCCAAAACATCGGCTTTCAACGGAAAAAGTTGGTTTTTGACTGAAGTATCACTTTAACACTAAATATTGTACACTGAGCACTAAGCACTGCAAGTAACAACACTAATTAATTCGGTACAAATGCTGATGCATAGAAATTAAATGAGCAAATAAAAATTTGTATCCATTAGAAAGATAACAGAAGTAGAGGCCCAAGCACACGCAAATAAGGATATGGGTGGCAAATTGTTCAAAGACGACAATTTTTTATTTGTCTCAACTACAATCAATGAATTGATAAATGAACAAGCTGTAAGGTTTTAAAATGCATCTATAAAATGGATCATTAGTATGGCATTATCAGTATGGCATTATGGAGCATCTGTCTGCATCTCCCCAAGTACAGACAGTCTCAGGTACTTCTGAATTTAATGACTTTATCAAGCCATGCTGTTTTGATTATTTCATCTGTGCTTTCCTTATGCTTTAGATTAGACACTTTTAAATTAACAGGAAGCTTTTGGTGATTGCTGAAGATAAATATCTGCAAGTATACAAGAGAACTTCAACCTCATTAAAAGTGCATACCGAAATGTACAAAGCATTGAAAATATGAAATATAGTATGGCGATTTCAACAATTCAGCTCAACAATTCAACATAATGTAATAACAGTGATACATGTTGATACATCATCAACATGACACAGTTGTTAAACTTAAACTGAATACTGATAATTACTCAGCATTACTAAGTATGAAAAACAGCAGAAAAAATAGTACGCTAATTAATAAACATCACATTAAGTACTAATAAATAGCATTAGTTACCTTTGCAATACATAAGGTTTTAATCGAAGCAAAAATTTATGAAAAAAGGCTGACTGGTTGTCTACTTTGCACCCAGCGCTGCACCACAAGAAATCTGCCATTTATTTTTTTTATTTTTTTTTATATTTTTATATCAGTCCTTCAAAAATGTATTCCTGCTAGCTAAGATACAAAACTTGCCTATTTTTACATGTTTATATTTTCTATTAGAGAACCAACAACTAACTGATAGCTCTGCAGCTCTCAGTCTTTGATGTTAATTTTCCAGCTTTGAAGTGCACATTTAATTACACATGAAACATTTAATTACACATTAATTTACTCCTGAATAGTTTTTTCTTAACTGATCGCATAATGGCGTATCCTGGTTATCATGTCTTAACAGTATCAAGAAGACTACAACCCCCAAGTGTTAATTATCATCTCATCAAGTCATCCACCTCAGTGGCTTGATGAAAATGTTACAGCACTAGATCTCCTCTTGCTTGGTGACCTTCACAATTCCATGATGATTTCTTTAAATACCAACTTACTGGCTGATGAGACAAACATAACAGGGTGAAAAGGGTATTCGATCGAATGTGCATTTATTTACCACATTTTGCCAATAAGCAGTTTTTCACTAAAACAGTGAATAACTGATATCTGTCAAACGTTAGCAAAAACGATAAACATCAAGAAGATATATATCCTTGGACTCCCATTTTCTTTTTTCCAAATAAAAACAAAAGCAAACTAAAAGTGGTTTCGCCTATATGAGCGAACAGAAGGGACTGAGACCAAAGAGATAGCTTTCCCTTACTAGTGTAAAACACAGCACATTTTCAAAGGTGCTGACCTTATGGAGAGAACAGATCTAGATTCCTTAACATGACAGCACATTTGAGATTGTTAAACACGTTTCAGACTGCAGTAGGGATTTAAATTCACACTGAAGACGTAGCCTTAATGTTGTCATCGCTCTGAATATGTTACCATAGTCATAAAAACACCAGCAGCATCAACACCACAAAGATCTCTTAATAACCAGAGTGCTGCTTTGAATGACTCAGAGAACACTCCCGATTTATAAACAAATGAGTCCTACCGCCAACTGCCATGGAAATTTCCTGCATCCACTGGCTTCAGGTTTGAATCCTACAGCCCTCTCTAGGTCACTACCACTGAACCTGCTCCTTCACATGGATGGATTTATGTAGAAATGAAAAAGGGTTGGGGGAGGTCCAGTCATCATATTACTTGTATAAATCATTCATCTGGACTCTTTCCAACACATAACACTTGCATTGCTTTTTTTCTATATTGCTTTAATATCTGGTAACTCAAATTTTGTCCACTTGCTAAATTATACTCCCAGGGCCTTTTTTAATAAATCACAATTTAGCACCCAGCAGGAAACCAATAAAAGGAAGTGGGGTAAATCTTTTGATAAATACAGTCAGTGGTCATATTATCCTTAAAAAAATATTCAGAAAAGCATATAACCTAGGCTACCATATAGCAGTGCTTGTTAGCATTAGCTGATTTTAAACCTCTAGGCAACACAAAAAATAGCTCATTTGTTTCCGTCCCTTTTTCCAGTTCAACAAACACAGCAATAAGCTCATCAGTGGCCAATAATGTAATATGTCCCAAACCATTTGTTTCATGTCCAAAAGATGATTGAATGAACCTACTTAATAACAAAAAGCATAAAATACCCATTGAATGCAACTTAAGAAGCTGTGGTAAGAAGCCGTAAACATGTGAGAGAAATAAAATGGTGCCCCTCCACAGATACGGCTGTAGTAAACACTTAGGAGTGAGGGACACTAATGTAGTCTATTATCTTGCACCGGCCAAAACAATCAAAGGATGGAACATCAAATGGCAGTCTGTGGCAGTCTGAAAATATCTTTCAAATAAATAATAATATATACAAAATCTTCCACTAAGCCATTTCCTGACAATGACTCTGCAGTTTGACAATCTAGTGAGGTACAGTATGTTAACACAACATAGCCTCGGTAGAAGCGGTAATGGACATTGACTCAGTCACAGGCAGACGGTGGAAGAAGAAGAAAAAAACCCTATCCAGAACCCCGTTTCTTTGGCATCTGCTGCTGACTCGATTAAAGCTCTCCTTCTGAGGCGCAGCCATCCAGCACTCAATCACAGCTGAATTTTCTATCATTGATTAGACATAGGCTCCCGGAGAACTATGGAAGTTAACTCTTCAGCCGGTAACAAGGAGCACATCTGGATTATTCTCAAGTGAGATCCAGCCAATGTTTCCAAAAAACTAATTCTAAGAGAATGCAAATGGTTCAATATTTCTTTCTGTCAAGCTGAAGCCAACCAAAGCCCTGTTCACCTGAAGCCTCTGCAGTAAGTTTGTCTGGAAAAGACAGAAGTCAAAGGGCTCCTCATGCTGATGGATTTGTCCAGTATTCTCTCTGCTTTGTAATTATGACGAATGCCCCTCTGTAAAAACATGCCCGAAAAATAATTTAGGTTTCAAATCCAATATTATGACTCTGCATTTAAAAGCCTGTTTCCAGATACACTTCAGAATTAGATGGTGCTGCTAAAACTGATCTTAATCTAAAAATGGGGTAATGACAAATAGGAAAATTGAATATACAGGCACAAATAATCCTGAGACATACTGTATCTTTTTTTGTACCAAATGTCAAGATGAGTGGAGAAAATGCCAGATCGGTCCAAAAGTGCAAGGCAGCCGTCTGATCTGACACACAGCACAGATTCTGAAGCTTGGATTGCTTTATTAATCGAAAGACGGCACACGATTAAGATGCATTTTAACATTCTTTAAGCAAAGCAAAGAAATTTGAGTGCAAGAAATCTCTGCTTCCCTGAGCCCACAAAAATAATGCAAGATAAAATAATTCATGGAAATCCGACTACTATGCACACATAATCCCTTAATTGCTTTAATTTACATGAAAACTAATTTTGAAATGCCAAAAACAGAAGACTATACTAATCTGGCATTTAATGTCAAGGATGGCTTAGTAACACACTGTGCTGCCTTTATCCTGTTATTGTTTTGCATTTAATTAGAAGCAGAACCTTGAAAACGTCCATGAGCAGACAGGTAGAAACATTTAGATTTGAACATGAAAATGTGAGCTAAAGAGCATTTCAGTACACAAATTAGGACATGTTCTCTGATGAGAAAGCAGTCTACAGTCCATATATCCACATTGTCTGGTGTATTCGGGTCATGCTTTACATAGCAATGTATGTATGCTGCATGTAAGTAGTGTACTGCATGTTTTTGTCCCACTACTTCAGGTTCTTCATTTTCTCATACGCATGGTGGAGGAATAAGAACCTTTATTACCACTAAGGCTTTTTGACATTGAGTTTGAAGAATTTTCCAGCCCTGAAAGTTGCGTTCTGCTCACCTATAACACAAAAACCTCAAAATGGATGACCCCACACAGTACACTGACTGAATGCAGTTTTGGAGAAAACAAAGTGACTCTCCGTTTGACTATAATGAGATGAAACTCAGTCAGCCTCCAGAAACAAACCATCGTGGCTTCTATAAAATAAAAAATGTATTACAACCAACTGAAACACTAAAGTGGAGAGAAAAAAGCTTAAATGGACATTTGACAAAATTAATCCTTCCTAAATAAATTGATTTTATTTCTATTTTCACCAAATGAATTAAAGCCAGACTTGCACTCAGCTCGCAGACGTGAGGTATTCTGCCTCCACAGCCTTTAACAATAGCTCTGGGGTCAATGTGACCATTCCTCCTCTGACAGGAGCAACAGGGACTTTGAACCTCACATAAATCACAGCCTATGTAACAATATTGCTCTCCAACTCATAAACCAGCTCATCCTGATATATCTAGTAATGCAGCCATTTGTACTGCCCATTCCCACCGGAGTCATGACCCCGAGATTAAATTACCTAGAGACGGAAGCCACTGTCGACGAGTTAGATGCACTGTTCACAGTGCGTACCTGGCTCCACTATGTAAGGAATAAAAGAGACTGATGTGAGCCAGGCCTGAATAGCAGTGAAAATTAATTATGCCATTAAATATGTACTGAATGAACTTTACATTGCAGTTCAGCTCAATCTACGAATCTCTAAGAGGACTAAGTGAAGCTATTGAAGGCATATTTTGATTATTATACCTTTAATTTTTATTTTAAGTCATAATGGAGAGTCTCCACCAATTCAAATATTGGATTTTGGCCCAAAATTCACACCAGCATATTTCCCTGACAGAACTTTCTGTGATGTACATCCAACATTGAGAAGTGATATAATTACAGCCTGTCAGAGCAGTCTTAACATTCTGCGGTGGTCTTAATTAAATTCAGGTTAGATAAATGCATGTGTGTTATAAAAGATCCACTAAATGTTGGACGTAACACAGAATTAGTGCTACACAGCCTTTGAATTGTGGTAATGGAGCCCCCAATTATTGTAGAACATGTACGCAATCAATTAACCTTCTTAAACTTTTGACCCTTCTAAGCCAGTGTAGATCTGGGAGTAAGGGACACTACAGAAAACATAATGTTCTGAATAAGAAGCATTTACATCCCCATCTATCTAGCTACAATTTAAGAATAGTGCAAGGGTTGACTGCTCAAATGTATAAAACCAGACAATTAAGAAGTCAGTGCAAACATGCAATGCTCTCCATGCTGCCTCAAGGCTTCCAAAATGCAAATGGAATTTCCATCGGCAAAATGTAATAGGATTTAAAGGAATAGAAAATGAAAACCTTAATTTCAGTAAGTAACAACAGGTCAATTTTGCAGTCTGCATTTTTTGCTGACAAGGATTGCACACTGATGTTTTGAGTAGAATTGAATCAATCATGTGAACTTGTGAAATTGTCACTTTCTCCTCCTCACATTTGTCATATTACAGAAATATTGGTGTTGTTGGGGCTCATTCTCTGAACGAAGAATGCTCTTTCTTATTTGATTCGGAGTATATTAATATACATGAATGAAAAAAGGTGAACATGAAGGTGAACATGAATGATACATGAAGTTTTAACAGCTTCAGAGAATGAATACAGGGCACACTCAGGGGCACATTGAATTACGTTTATACATCCAAAAATCTTGCGGGCTGCAAATAATAGAAGAATGAGTGATGGTAACAACACCACCATGTATTATTTACCATGTCTTTCCTATTCGACATTGAGGTGCAAACCATGTCAATCAAGCAGGCACATAAAAGTGACCAGAATGATAAATTCATCAGTTGGACAAAATAAATAAATAAACATTAGAACTATATATTATACATTATGTGCTTTATCTGGAAGAAATAGCTGCGAGGTGCACAGCTCAATAAGAAATGCAGGCATATTTTTATGGCAGCAGTCAGCAGTGTGTCAGGACCTGTGGAGTCTGTTCACATGCCAGCTGCAGAAGCTCAGTCTGCAGCTACCAACAGGGTTTTCTGTGACCAGTCATCATACCCTCCATAAATAAACTGTCAGGCATATATAAACAGATCGAATTAGCCATGGCGAAGGAATGCAAACTGGAATACATGGCAGCCATCTTGCGTTTATAAGTCACTCTCTGACACCTGTCGTACACTTTGTTTATTACCTAATTGCGAGACCACTCCCAGCGAGACCAGAATAGACCTGGGTCTCCATCCACATGAATCACAAAATATAATTTAAAAAAAATACACCACACCAGAAACACCAACAATCTTTGACAAGACCAGAACAAGTTAAGATATGATATTGTTGGGTCTCCAGACTACTGCTATACAGTAAAATGTTCAGTGTTAATTAAACTAACAATGGTTCAATAGGGATGGCATATACTCTGCCAGGGTAAAAGGAACTCCATCATCGCTGATTTAACACCGAGCATTTCACTGTGTATGCATGAATCAGACAAATGAAGAGCAAAAATGAACAACACTAAATTAGAACAACAAGCTCTGGTTCAGCCCGACACACAATGGCTTTTGGAAGATCTAATTAATTAGTGCGCTGTTTCTGGTCTCAGCCACACAGGCACCCCATCTGGGTATACATAATCAACACCCTGGCATAATTAATGCCTTTTTTTTTTTTTTGCTTCCTCGGTGAGCAACTTGGTCAAATGTGACAAAAGCATCTTGGAGGGGGGGTAGTCTTGGGAGTGAATGTCCTAAAAACACCCGAGAAGAAAAGAGGATTACTGCTGAGCTGGAGCAGAGAAAATTTAATAAAGGGATGAATTCAAGCAGTTGCTGTTTAATGGCTTTGCAGATTACAACATGGATACATAATGTTTCTATTCTTTAACACTCAGAAAAAGAGGCACGTCTGCTGGTCTGGGGGAAGAAATGAGGAAAGAGGGTTCCTGTCGTCAGAAGTGATGGATGTTCCGACGAGTGCACGTGTTTAACGGCTCATCCTGTTACAGCACAGGGGCGTGCCGCCACCTTTGGCTTTGGTGTTGTGGCGTACGCTGCTGTCGACACAGGAGTATTAAACAGGTGGCAGAGGCACACTATAAGCAGGTTATGAGTGCCTTATAAAGTAGAGAAATGCAATGACTGCCAGACAACACAGTCTGGCATCTGCCAACAGGAACATGAAGTGGAAAATTGCATTTGTTTGGACAAAAAAAAAAAAAAAAGCCCATTCAAAATGGTGCACAAGCGTCAGTAAAACATCCGGGGGAAAGAAACATCTTCAAAATCGTGTCTGGTACAGTGCTGTCTTTTTTGCTACCACTTGAAATGTGTTCCTTTAATGGTCACTGCTTGGAATTAGCACGCAGGATTCGGGGATCATCAAATATTTATCTGGAAATAAAAAAGACAGAGTGTTTTCAGCTAAGGTCTGATTTTTATTCCAAACTAAATGGCCTGGCTTACTTCAGTCCCAGCCAGTCTAAACAATGATACTATAAACATGCACATTTTGTCAGCAAAAAAAGACACCGTTATCCACAAAGAAAGACAGGCTATGTAAACACCGGTCTGGAGTTATTGCAGCCAGGCATGGGGGGCATGACCTTTTTGTGAAAAAACAAAATAAACCAAGATAAGCATGTGCTCTGCCAACTGCAAATCAAGTGTGATTTCATTCACAAACTAATTGAATGTATAAAGGCCGTGACACACTGGGGACGTAACGAATAAGCGAGGCGAAAATGCGAATAATTCGTCTGCGAATATTTCGCGAAAAAACCTGACACACCAGCAACGATGCGAAAAAACGAAAAGTTCGCGTTCTTTTTCGCTTTTTTAAATCCGTGCGAATAAAAATGGATCACTCTTCGTCAAGCGATGACGACCTGGTTATCCGTTCGGTCCATCACGGAACGAAAGTATATATTTTTCCCTCTACCAGAACGTTAAAAACAGCATGCTTAAATTACATTGGCAAAATATTGAACCGGGCTTATTATGTGTCCGTTTTTACTTATGTAAAGTTTGTTTTGTCTACAACATGCTCTCCTTCTCTTCCCTCCTTTTACGGACATACGTGTTCCACTGCCTCTTGATCTCTTCCACTAATATAAAGGGTTAACCACAACATAACAATACATTACGTCATTTCAGCAAACATATTTAAAATACATTTGTCGTAGTCTTCTATACAGTGTATCAACTCATGAAGTCTGAAGAGTTTTCTCCAAAACGATCGCTACAGGCAGACCTCGTCTGTTTTCCTCGTTATTTATATAACTTGGCTATCAGTAATCAGGAAATCCACACAGCAGTCGGAATAAGATTTTTGTGGAACTTTATTTGACACGCACACAGACAAGTGTTCGCTAGCTTTCATCCTGTTTTCACCAAGGCAAACAACCCAGCCGGTGACAGCGTAGCCTACATGAACTCGCCTAAAGTAAAACAATAAATAGCTATGTTTGTGTGTAATCGCCACTGGCTTGTTATCTTCTTTACATGAACTGCTATCAACGTTAACGTTAGACCTAAAGGTTAGCTGGAGACAACTTTAAAGCCAATGCTAATAACCTGAGGGAGCTGATCAGATAGCAAGTTGTGCGTATTGCAACCATTTAGCTATAAACCCACCATCTTCATAGCCTATTTGCTCGGCTATGGTTTTCCACAAATTGTCCTTCAAATCGTTGTCTTTGTAACTACGATGTCTCTTGTCGAAAAGGACGCTATTCTGTGACACATATAAAATCACTTGGTCCGCGATATTTGATGTTGAAGTTTGTTGTGGTAGTGCGGTGACGTCAGTCATGGAAACTTGTTATGATTGGATAGATAAAAAGTTTCGCAAAAAACGAACTTGAAGCGAATAAATTAAATGCCGCTTTTTCGCAAAGGACATTTCGCGTTGGATGTGCAAGATTTTATGAAAATACAGGAGTTCGTTTTTATTTTTCAACGTGCGATTTATTCGTGCGATTAAATCGCGGGCGGTGTGTCACGGCCTTAAGAGTAAGACTTGCATGTGGAGTGGGCAGAATTAAAGGAACAAGAGGCCAGGTGGAGCTTTGGTGAGAGCAAACAGTGTACCGCTTACAAACAGAAACAATATCCATCAA
Source organism: Ilyophis sp. 1 JC-2022 (assembly GCA_022702515.1). Classification (NCBI taxonomy): domain Eukaryota; kingdom Metazoa; phylum Chordata; class Actinopteri; order Anguilliformes; family Synaphobranchidae; genus Ilyophis; species Ilyophis sp. 1 JC-2022. Next base: position 32,658,335 of record CM040405.1, on the reverse strand, counting down.
AACCTACTACATGCTGCCTTTACTCAAACTGGGAAGCCTTCCCACAGGACAATTAATGCAATTTGATACAAATGGCCCTGTTCCAGACCGTTATGTGAAAGGTTATCGATTTACTCTGCCATACACATCCATATTACTCCATCCCTGGACACTGAATAGTTGCATAGCAGTTATTTACACACGCTCACTGCCCTATACAAAAACTAAGCACTGAAACCCTGAGGTGTTTTCCCCCATTATTCCTTTTTTAAACAATTTCCTTTCAAATGTCCAATAGTCTTACTCCCATATATTGCCGCCTAGAGCAGAAAATATTGAAAAGCTTTCTTCACAAACCTGTTACAGCTGAACATCAGCGCAGTGCATAAACTTTTAATTTCGGTGTCAGAACAATTGCACTGAATTCAACTGGATTGAACAACCTATAGAATTGCACAATAGCTGTCATTCCTATCATCTCAATCACAATGTACCTTGTGCAATCAGTAATCTCCCACGCCAGTTTCTAAAAGCTTCAAACCAGGGACTTGGATTGGAAATCCCTATGATGGCTGCTTCACACATCAAATTTACAGCTCAAATTCCTATTCACAGACAAGTGCAATTTAGGCTGTGTATTTTATGTGTCCTGCATCCCTGATATTTTATGTGTGCTCACCGTTTACAGCCAGAGAACACCGAGTAAAAATGCAATGCCTGAAAGTAGTTGCTGTAGAAGAGAGAATTCTAAAGAGCAAAATTTTGAATTTTTGTTACCAACATCAACCACTGTTTTATAGCTTTTCCCACTTAACAGCCCTATTCTTGACTGAAAGGTTAATGGATTACTCCGTCACACACTCATGTTGCTGCAATACATCAAAAGTAATTTGGCCAACTTAAAAATGATATTAATGTTAAAAGTTGTATGGCAACATTATATCATGGTAACCATTCACATGCTGAAAGATTGATTAATGATAGAATATTGAGATTACTTTGGAAACAGAATATTCTGGTATGTTCCCCTGTCCTGTCCTTTAAAACCAGTCAGCAACTTTTTTTAAGCTTCCATTAGAGCAATTTTCTCAATTATGTAATTTCAGTCCAACCATTCATATTGTTAGATTTTATGTTTATTGTACTGTACATTGTAAGCCTACAATTGATTAAATTGATCATATCAACACATTAATATGCTCTCATTTACCTCACAAGTAGATGTTTGATTGTGTTACAAGTGTGATAGCAAAGACAATATTATGCCCTTAGAAATATATACAGAATATGAATATACCTTCATGAAGGTATACTGCAATTTGAAATCTAAAATAAATGACAAGATAAAGATAAATAAACAAGAAAACTCAACTGAGCATAAAGAGCTATGTTGGTTTAATCCATTTGATGTAAAGAAATATGACATTGGGCCCTATTTTTGTGACAATGCAAGCACAAAAACGCTTGTGGAATTGTGAATTGCTAGTTTTGTCTCGCGCAAACTGAATTCTTTGCCTGCACCAGGTTTGGTCGTTTTGAGTTCTGCAGTAAACCGGTTTGCATCAACAAGGGTTGGGCAGCATATTATGGGGTGTGCCAATAGAAACATTCAGTGTTATGCAAGTTTTGTGTTGAATAATGTGTTTGCGTTTAAAACAACTCGGACCGGGTTTTAACTCCAATGCTGGCACATTGTTCCAAGCGCTGCACAAATGAATGCATGAACACAACACAGATGCAAGACATATTATGTTTATTTCAATTTGACTGTTTGAAATGCAAGCTGTGTACATTTATGCAGTCCAATGCTGGCTATTTAGGTTTAAAAATCCCACACAATAAAAATTTACCTCTTTTAAGTGATGAAATGGTTAGCTATAGTTTAATTACTTCAAGGACATGATGCAAAAAAATATATATTTTTTTTATTTAAAGTTGATATTTGCGCAGCTAAATATTTCCCTCACTTATTTCTGTAAAAGGCTGTGTGACGTTTTGGTGGCGCGTACCTGTGCTGGCAGGCAGTGGAAAAACGGTTTTCCTCCAATTACATTGCTCGATTTTCAACTTGTCCTCAACATCATTCTGACTGACAGCTAGCTTAGAGAGTTGCTCACAGTAGATAGCAAGTAGCAACTGTCAGTGCGAACTGCGAACAAAATGGGACGAAAGTGCTTGTTTGGGTGTGAGAGTCCTCACACGCTATTTAGTTTCCCCACAAACGCATAGCTACGGAAAAAATAGTTCGAATTTGGCCACATGAAAGAGGCTGCAATCTGCTCGAGCTAAAGGATCTGTAATTTGCATTTCGAGAATTATTTATTCACGAATGCAATTGCTGTCCAGATGGGATTTGGGAGCTTCTACTCCTTCACTGAGTGGGCCATTCCCCTCACTCCCTTTGAGAGTAAGTAACTAATTAGCATTTCTGTGTAACGTTATATTTAATTCACCATCGGAAATAGCAAAGTTAGCTATAACTCCTTATATATCATCTTGCTATGCAGCCAGAAACGAGAAAGGTTGCATGTCAGTGTGAGACTGAGTGGGACCACCAGCAGACTAGCAGAGCCACACAAGCTGGTCTGTAACTGAGGCAGGAGTCTAGGAGAATTAAAGGTAGGCTAATAATGTTAGCTGGGCTGAAATTTGTATTTATAATGGCTGTTTTTCGTACATTTTTGTCCTTCGAAGTACATCTGCAAATAAAGTTTGGGCGCAGCTGCTTTCTTTTACTAACGTTACCGCTATGCTAGGCTAACTGGGTGTAACGTAGGTGTAACGTTAGCTGTAGCTTGCATTGCTTGTTTTATTGTTGATTAATTAAATAATCTGTAGCCATCTAGTTATGTAACGTTAGCTATATTATCAACACTTCAAGAACTGCGGTTTCTCTCTTGTAAGATTTGGGCGTCAGGGTGGGATTTGACTGCCGGTGTTGTGCCGTTTTTCGACTCCCCTGCAGATCTTTGCCAAGTCATGCTAGCTTTGACAGTCAATACTAATACCTACTAATAGTCTACAGATTTTAGTTTAAAATGATAGATGTTATGATTTGTTAACAGCTAAACAGTAGTTGTTGCTGTCCAGCGATTTGCACACAGCCATCCTGTTATTGCGGTAATGGTAACATAACGTTAATAGAAAAACAAAACAAGATTCTGCATTCTAGGCAAATATGTATTACAGATGTTGATGTTACATATGACTGTTATCATACCATTCAGAAACATCAAGATTCTCTCGGGGGTGGACCGCATTTTCTGCTATCCGGAAGCTAACTAGCTAGCCAGCGCAACAGCGCGGCCATTTAAAAAAATAATAAAAGTCCCGCCCCAACGTCCGGTTTCACGAGGAAGCCTTCTGAAAAGCATTAGGAAAATGTGATCTGACTTCCGTTGAGTGGGGCCTTTAATAGAGTTAATAGTGTAAGCTACTTCATTGAAGGACACAAGGAAGGTGGGAGGCTCTACACCCATCAAACAGTGCAAGATACCCATTTGTTTAAATCGTGGCTGCTTACTCCACACATTGAGCCCAGTGATTGAACATGTCAAAAATGTGTTTGAGATGTTTGGACGGGCTGGGTGGTACATTAAAATACAGCCCTCAGACAGTCAGTGCACTACATAGCCATAAGGCTTGTGACACGGACCTCACAGAGGCCCCATTACAGGACATTCATATGGAGAGAGCCAGAGTCACATGTGACTATTGCCATGGAGATTACACAGGCACAGAGTGCACAAGAGCAGAGACAGGTTGGCTCTGGAGCCTTTTCCCTCATGAGTGTACAATAATCATCTTATCAAGATCGTGTCTGAAATAAATTAAACATAATTGAAGTGGTGAAAGTTTTCTTATTTTAGCAAAACGCCCCATCTTGATTCCCATCCTCTGGTTCGCAAGCGCGATGCCTGCCAAGTTGAAACAGTACCGGCAGAAGCACGATGGAGAGGTGTCTGTTCCTGACCAATCTGGGAATATTCATCCTGCAGAATCGTTCACGGGAACCATTTATTATAGTTTTTAGCACTGGCATTTAATAAATAAATATAAAAATTAAACCCACAGTCTCACCTTTGTTTTGATACCGCGAATAATGGTTCGTAGAGATGCTCATAACCAAGCCTCTCGTAACACTGCTCTTCGGCCATGACGACATTAGCAGTTTGCTTTTAAAGGAAAAGAAATAGCGCGATCTGATTGACAATAATGAAACCAAATCCACAGTTAATTTATTCTCATCGAACCTGCCTCTTTTAATAATAATAATAATAATACCTGGCATTTATATAGCGCCTTTCTCAATACTCAAAGCGCTTACAATGATGAGGGGGAAACTCGCCTCAACCACCACTAATGTGCAGCACCCACCTGGGTGATGCAGCGGCAGCCATTTTGCGCCAGAATGCTCACCACACATCAGCTGAGATGGAGAGGGAGAGAAGAATTTTTTTGCCAATTAAACTGGGGGATGATTCAGTGGCAGATTGAAAGAGCCTGGGTTGGGAGTTTAGCCAGGACACCGGGGAAACCCCTACTCTTTGCGATAAGTGTCATGGGATCTTTAATGACCACAGTGAGTCAGGACCTCGGTTTAACGTCTCATCCGAAAGACGGCATCTCCTACAGCACAGTGTCCCCATCACTGCACTGGGGCATTAGTGTTTTATTTGACCAGAGGGAAGACTGCCCCCTACTAGCCCACCAACACAACTTCCAGCAGCAACTTGGTTTTCCCAGGAGGTCTCCGATCCAAGTACTAACCAAGCCCACACCTGCTTAGCTTCAGCCATTCAGCAGGAGCAGAGTGCATTTTACAACTGCACCGCAGTTAAAGCCTGGAGTCACAAAATTACTGAAATTGAGTTGGACACGCCCTATATCACCAGCACCTTGCATTACAACAAGCATTTGACAATTGCGCCTTGACTGCGAAAATTCTGGTGAGGTCATTCTGTGATTAATTGCAGATTAGGTTTATATCATGACAACTATTTAATGGAAATGTACAGCTCAGTACGATTCCAATAATAGTTCTATATGATTAAATGCCATTTTAAATCCTACCACACACACACAGAAAAATAATTTTTAGCGTGTTATAAATTGTTTCCCCTGACTATGTCTTTTAACTTAAGAGAAAAAAACTCTCATTACTTCTCCTTCAATGCCAGGGATGTAATTTGCTTGGAAATTGCATGGACATAATGTATTGACATAGAGGTAAAAAGACCATTTGCTTAACTTGTGAAATATGGACGTGCTAACCCACAAATACACTGTTTACCAATTTGTTCAGAAGACTGAACACATGGGTGAAATAACACAAGGTGGTAAATCGCTCATGCTTTAATGTCGCGTTTCAATTAAGTCCACCACTATTTACAGACTGTGGCCAACGGATACAATCTCCTGCAGGTGCTGCTTCAACTGAAGATGAAATGGAATCCTTGTACTTGCTCTGCTTGTAAACAGCTGAGCTATAAAAAAAAGAAATTAAAAGATTTTTTTTATAAACAAATGCTATTTGAGATTCAAGCTCCAGAATAGAAATACTAGGAGCCCATTTATCTCAATGGATCTAAAATGGCCCTGTCTTCTGCTCTCAGGTAACTGGCAGGTCTGAGATACTGATCCGATTTGCTTAATGATAGACTGGATAGCAGGCGGCTCTCAGGTGGTGCCAGCGCAAGTCAGATCTTTTGACCGAGTTCCCTTAGTTTCCACTTAAAGTTAGATTGTGAACTTGGAGTGGCGCACTGGGATTTGACAGGCAAGACACATAACCGTTCATTTACAATCTTATCTTTTTTCCAGAAAGGGCTCCAAACAGAGAGCAGCATTCCGCTCGCAACAGGAATGTCACTTCGGCAACAGGGAGGAACAGCACGAGAGCTTTGATATCTGGCGTTTTCAAGCACTGGAGTTCTCTAATCTAACTTTAATACCCCATCTGCCGGTGTGGCATTATCCCTAGCCAGGAGCCAAATGTGATTACAGGCAACAGGACAGCCCACCTACTACCAGGCAGCGTCGCGACACTGAGGCGTTGAGGAGCCTGGCAGGGGGACCTCCACGAAAACCCAAACATCACAGAGGGGGGTGCGGACCATCAAAACACACAAGCAGCCAGCCACGCTCTCAAAAAGGGATTCAGCTGCTCCCCTTCCAATACATTCATCCATCTCCCCGGCTTGTTTGCACTGACATACGAAGGGGAACTGAAGAACACTGCTTTTTTCCAGTCGTCTCAGTAATGGAAATGCGTCTACGTATATGGCACATTCACTTCCTGATGGCTTCAACTGCCATTGCTTTTTCTGCTTTTGCACCCCGGAGCGTTTTAAATATATAGTTGCATCCGATTCCAGCTAAACTGCAACACTTCAGAAGAAAACGTTTGACAGTGAAAGCTGTCATCGGAAAATTTGAGGCTGCATAAAACGTTTACAATCAGACTGCAGGATTTCGCAGCTTGAGCCCCGCAAACAAGTGTCCGTGGCTCCAACAAACAGACAGATAACTGCATCAGCCCCAGAAGAGCATACAATGATTGTATTTATATACAATCAGCACCCCCACACACACACACATACACAGGGATTTGACCATGTAGATATTCTAGCGCAGCGTCACCTTGCCAATTGTAGATCAGTCGCAAAGCAATTAATGTAAAGCTGACAGAGGCAAGCACTTTCATATACAGCCGTTTTAAATTAACCCAACCCCATGGGACGTTATTTCAATAGCACCAACTCTGTGACTGTCAAAATACTCATGTTGGTGGTTAAATATAGGCTAAAACCTCTCAAACAGCTCTGTGCTGTGATTCACAAACCACTCAGACAAACTAATTAGCCACTATTATGCCTTGCACCAATAACCTTCCAACACAACCATCAATCACAGCAGAATGGTGGTGCATTTTTCTTTTAACTCTCTTTACCTTGCCTGTGCCTGGAGTTTCCAATTACCACAGTGTCAGTGCAGAAAATAATTCTGAATAAATACTCGCCACACTCTGAAAAACTCCTGTCGCACTCAACAAAAAGATTCATAAATACTGCTTTATAAACCCTGGTAACAAAGTGTTTATTTTCTTTCAGTCGATTCGGTTAATGTTTCCCTTAAATGCTTATGTCTGTTTTTTAATACATATATGCTAGGCTCTTAAAAATACAAATGAATTAAGAATCCAAGATGTTTCCAACCAGCAGTATGTGTTGAATTTTCCTTTTCCAATGATGTATAATAAGTCTGCTCGAGGAATTAAATCCTATTAGGTTTGACATAATAAGGTTCTGGCAAGCTATATCACACAGTAGCAAAAGCTAGTTTAATACTGCATTAGGAAAGATTATAGACCGCTAGGCTGCATAGCTTTCGGAATTTGTACACAAGCACTTTATCGAATTAAAAGAAATGTCTACAAGGCAACAAAGTTTTGTTTTTTTCCTTGCCATGCATGGAAATAAGAAAACCTTCTTCGTCAACTCAAACAGAACCACTCTGGTAACAAATATGTGATGTACACAAACATCACTTCTAGACACAGTATAGGCCTATAGTACATTACTACTCATTGGGAAAATGGTATTTGTTCTATCTACCCCAACAATGATTGCTTGAAGTAAAAACACAGCACCCAATCATTTGAGAAGGGCGACTTGAGCTGTACCCATCTCTCCTGAAGCAACTTTTTGCTCAAGCTTCACACATCTAATCAGACTGCAGATTTCCTTATATAGCAGGTACTTGCGCCTAGATGGAGGCATTATAGAAAATCTCTACCTTCCTTGAGACTTTTAGTTTTATTCCCTTTGAAGCCTGCAGGACTCCACAAGCCAGCTCCAACAGTTCAGCTGGAGTCGTAAACGTGGAAACACCAATTAGAACGGCCGTCTAATAAAATCCCCACAAGCATATTGATTAAACCCTATGACACTGGACCTTGCCGTATCGTGAGCCTGCCGATAGACGCAACAATCCTTTCACAACCAAGATGCTACCATAAAACGCTCCCATTTTGTTCCATTTCTTTTTTAAATGATCTCAAGAGTGTATAGTAAATACTTCTTCAGTATATGGCTTATCACCGTTTTCATCTCATACAGAGCGTGTGCATTTTTACGATGTCTGACGATCCACAGTAAATCCTTAGTCGGCCGGGTCTATTTTAGAAGACAAAATTTATTAAAGTTCCCTTTACTGTCCTCTAACCTTCTAGTGGGAACAAAAATAGAATAAAATGCTGTCATGATGGACTCAGGTGAGGCTCTCAAAGAGAGAGCTTGTCAAGGTCTCAGATGCTAGGTCATCTTATTTATATACGTCCAGTAAATAGGGGCAGAGCCCTGAAACTACAGCAGAGCACCAAGTGCCAAGCCACTCTTGCTTAAAAGCTTTGCATTGCTGTAAAGGGTGAGCCAATGACAGCTGCTGCTCTGCTATGCACCGGAGCCCCTGCCCGCCAGAGACATGCGGGCAATATGGACGTACGTTTACACTGAAATGCACACAAAACAATGCGCATCTGACATGGTGAACGCTCTCCTTCACCTGCGGTGATGACAAGGCCGAGAGCCGAATGTTTGAAACGGGGCAAGCTGTGGGATAACAGCAGGTGTGACAGCCGATCCGTTGGTCGGGACAGAGGGAGCCAATGTCAACAGGAATGCCCCGAAAAGCAGGAACACAGCAGGCTCTTTATCTGATGGGAATGGGGCAGCTGAAAATGCCAAGGCTATTCATTTGTCAATGCTCCCATTCTGGAAAGAGATGGCTGAGATACTCCATCAGAGGAGAACTTCAACAGGCCCAGAAACCTGACACCACTGTGTATGTAAGAGCGGCAAGGGGAAAACTAAGCCTTGTCATAAGGACTAAGAGGAAAACACCTTTTAAAATGCACTTCTTTTATTAGTAGTACTTTCAATCAGCTCTCACAGGCTTACTTACAGCTGGATATTTAAAGAGGCAATTTGGGTCAAGTACCTTCCTAAAAGGGTAGAACACCTGTGCCCTGCCTGCGACTCATATTTTCAAACTTCCATTCCATTACACGCTCGATTCCATTCTGAAAGACCTTACAGGGCACTAGTGAAGCGGTAATGTTTTCCCAAAATAGGCCCAAAAGTTATATTTAGGGAACCAGTTTGCTTCCACCACGTGACCTGCTGAGATTTAAACTTGTATTTTGATAGTTAACCTCCAGGGGACCCGATAGAGTACTCAAGTGACTACGTCACGCTGGATTCGGAACTAAATTGCCCATTAATTTAGAGCGTAGACATTAACTAAAGCTTACTTTTAAACCATTTCTAATGATTATGTCTTATTGTCAATTTCCTGGATTGGATATTTTACGTTTTAGTATTTTTTGTGTGAATATACCAGCACTGGCACTGTTTAAAAACTCCACGTCCCATAATTCCCTCCGAACGAGCAGCCTTGTCTCCAGAAGTTGTCATATAACCTTAGCCAGAAGTAGCACACAACTCTGTTTTTAAACACTATTTTCTAACATTAGCTAGCTAGCTTGAAAGACTAAAAGCTAGAATTGCTTTATATGGTTAATCGTAGCATAGTTTCTGACCTTGTCGGGCGGGCTTCTCTACTTAGCAAGCTAACGTTAGCTCGTCTTCAGCGGCAGTAGCCTACTCCCATCTGCCATCTTTACCAGGGGTGCCAATATTAGTGGAGGGCACTGTATGGTCTATATCCTTTTACCACACTGGCTAATCCAGGAACGTTTCGGCTCATTCTATAAATCAGATTTAAAGAAATAGTCGATAGTCTCCGAAGCCCATTCTAATCTTCTATTGGGAATTTACTTCCGAAACCAGACTCCGCCCACGACTGATGTACTCATACAATTGAGTTCATAATATTATGTTAAATAAAAAATAAAAAAATTAGTTGATCTAATATGAGGAGTCAGAGAAAGGAAAGTGAACATGGATGGAAGTTTAAATGCTACGAAAAGCATGTCTAAGTGAACAAGTGAAGCAGTATCCACCGGGGATACTACGGGGATACTGCATACCGACAGATTGAATTTATTTAATTTAACAATAAATTACGCAAAGATGATTTTTCAAAATTAAGAAACCTCACAGAAGTGACTGTTAAACTGACCATGATAAATATTATTTGTTTTCATTCGAACATTTAACTTATCGAGTATGACATTCATCATTTGTATTTCACAAATAATTTTTTATTTAAATTTGTTACGGAAGTTAAATGTAACATACTCTAACTGCTCTGATTGTTAATGTGCATATTTCCCAGGGCTTAAAACAAAAATTAGCATGCCCCTGTATAACATTTTTAAATACTGTAGCATGTCCACAGTGGTAAGTACTCAAACTGAATTTATCAAGTAATTACTGACAATTACTTTATCAACTTAGATGATTGAGGTAGTGCAAATGGGATAATTGTTTGAGAAGTGGCTTGACAAAGAGGCCATCACGACCTCTAGCTGCCGGAGGACTGAAGTACCAATGCGAGAAAACAAGGGGAAACAAACTAGTGGCCCTAGTCATAGTTACTGAGATTACTTGAGTCTACTCACTGAAATCATTTTAAAAACCATTCGTTCAAGAGCAAAGAAAGAAAGGAAAACAGATTTGCTTATTCCTGCTGCACACTAAAATCATGAGCAAAACTAACACTGTCCTACCAATAATTTCAACCACAGATTAATCTGAGAGGAAAGCAATTTGTTTGTCACTTGGGATATTTAACATGTATGTAGACACATTTTCTATTTGTTCTCAAAGTAGGATACATTTAACTGAATGTAAACTGTAGCACACCTTTAAGCCACCCAGTAACTGTCCATACACCCACGTCATCCCAACACACAGGCTTGAGTCAAGTCATCGTTTCCATTTGTGGGGTTTTGTCAGTCCACAGGTGAAGAGGCCTCCATCTCCCTGTACCAGCCATGCACACTATAGCCTGTACTCACTGGACAGGACGCGCTTTCACCACCTGTGCCGTCTGCCGCTTTTAAAATGGCATATACAATTTCCAAAAATATAGCAGGCAGTTTGCTGTAAAGCACAGATTTATGGAAAACATTTTTCATACATGTTGACATTTCCCTGCATGTTTTGCCTTTTGTGTCACAGTATTTCATCGGCCATGCCATCCATCTCCCTAGGATATGAACTGTGCAGTATCGAGTAATGACAGGTGACACCACACCCTCCTGGTGTGCATGCCGTGGTCTTTTTTAGACTGGTGATTGGTCATAGCAGCAACAGACAGAGGACCCGACGGCACCTGAATGCTAATCTGGTGCAGATGCTGGTTACTTTTACTCTTTTGTGCTTTTTTTGCATGTGCGTGTGCGTGAGAATTTTCTTTTAAAATGGCAACCTTGCTGAAACAGTGAACCATGACTCAACGGTCTACTTATGTTTCTGCTTTGCTGCTCCAGGTCCCCATGCAGGCAAAACAGGAAGAGCGAAAAACCTGTAATTTGCAAATGGATGGTGGCGTCTGATGCTGACAGTTGTTTACCTTGCTGCCTCGCCCTTCTGGTCTCTCACAGACCACTTGTGACAGACTCCACACTCAGCCACTGCACTGTACCAACCCAGAAACCGTAAAGGCTAGTGAGCTAAAGGATCGGGCTCCATGAAAAGCAATGCAATGATGCTTCAAAGGGAGACGGTTCTATTCCTGGTGCGTTTCAGCATTCACAATGTGCTCCTACTTTCACCCGGGCAGCTTATGTTGCAGACTGAGGGCTTGTATGAGCAATGAAGTGTTCCGTGAGATCTGTGATGCCTAAACTAAGGAACACACACCACCTATCCATCTGAGTGGACCTTTCTAAAAAACATTGCCTCTTCTACATGGATATCCACAGCTAGAACAAAGAAACTACTGGCCCTTTTACACAATGCCTTGTATTTAGAATACAGCGAACACTTGAGAAGGGCAATCAGTGATCCTTTGTACTTTAAAGATCCATGCAGGCAATCACAAAAACGGCCTATGAAATAGCTCAAATTCCAAATTATAAATCTCTAAGCTTGCGGTGACCTTTACTGGCCGCTGAGCTCTTGGCTGTCCATGCATATGATAGCCTGAGTGCTTTAGCTCCGGCTGGGTTCATAGGCTCTGCTGCATGGCTCTTTTTGGCAAACTGAGCAGCGAAGCTAAGCTACGTATTAGCCTCTCTCATCTATGCTACAACTGCAGGCAAATCCTGATTGAGCCTCTTAACTGCTGCAGTCTCCTTTAGCGGAGTGGAGGAAAGGCCAGGTCAGTGACTCTGGCCACAAAGTGTGAGACGGGCTGGAGCAGGCAAGGTCGGGCTCTCATACCCATAGTAACAAATGAATACCACTGCACTACTTGTCTTTATTTTCATTGATTCACACCAATGATCCTTAAGAGCATTTGGGTATTTGGGTCAGTTAGCTACTGTAAAATCAGGAAAGGCTAAAGAACAAATTTTAAAAATACATCTTTTTAACTGCTGGCTTCACAAGGTTAAACAAGTCCTAGCAGTAGCTCACCAATTTCTTTCTTGGACCCAAAATTGGAAGGTGATATTTTTTCTTTCTGTGAAATCAGGCACTTGTGCCAGTGAATGACTCCACATGTCTCTGTACTGTGTGTATATCATTTACACCAAATGAGCTTTCCTGATCTCGTTTTAGAGACTCGGCATACACATAATTATAATTTGGAGCCTTTATTTACTGGAAGGAGAGTGAGCCTGTTTTTAGGAGACAAAAACAGCGCCAAGCTAAGTATCAGCAAATGTACTCATCCTATTTATCAGTAATGTATCAGTGTCCATAAGCCGCTCCCTTATTTTATAGGTTAAAACGAGTGAATTAAAAAAAAATTGTCTTAAAATAATCATCCTTAAAGGGGCAGTTCACCCAAAAATTTTATTTTGATATGTTTCTACATACCCGGAATGCTATCCATCCAGGTAAGTTCCCTGAGAACTCATTAGTTTTGTAGATATCCGCTGCAACTCACCTTGACATGACCCAGATATAACGGACCTCAACGGTTGTGGCACCAAAAATGTACATTTGAAAAAACTAACAGCACCATCTCTTTACAAATATAGTGACACGATTGCTCACAAACATCCACAGACTTTGTTGGGCCTGTTTTTTTTTGTTTTTTTTTCTTCAAACTGCCTCTTTAAATTATGCTACTGTGTAAAACCATTTAATTCAATTTTGAACTTCCTAAACATTCTTTCATGCTCAACGCTTTTGAAAAGCTAAAACTTTTCTGAAGATCTATATTAAAAGACCAGCTGCTATTTCTCGATCAGGAAAAAGCAGGAACCTAGAGCCGTCTTCATTCTTCATTGAGATGAGTAGCATGTAGTCAAACTGTGAAAACACTTTGGTAGAATGCACCTCAGAAGGGGGAGCAGATAATGGTGGGGACATGTAGGGACGTGTAGGACAACAAACCTTATATGCTGCTGGGAATGTGGCACAAACAGCACCACGCAGCAGAACCCACACGCAGGAGGGGCTCATTAATACCCCCAGTCCCTACACCCACAAAGCAGCTGGAATAGTCATCACTCCACAAGACCCAGCTAACGAGGAGATGGAGAGCAAGCTGTGATGTTCCCCCACTTTCGGCTCTGCTTAACACGGCACAAACTTTCACTCATGCGCAAACGCGTGCGTTCTGACTTTTTGTGCATCTATTAGACGATGCGTCTTATTGAGTTACTCGGTCACGCTGAATTAGCTGGGATGTTTTCGAAGATGGCCAGAGAAAGGCCAATTGTAGAATGGCCACACCTTGAAGAAAAGGGGTTGACTAGAGAAGAGAAGGAAATGCATGCTTGTCCTGGTGTGGAACGTCTAGGATAGAAGAGAGGTAAAGATGTAAAGGGCCAGTTTAAGTAAACGCTGTGAGTTATGTGCAGTACAGTTCAGGCAAAGGCTGTCTTCATAACATTAAAATGAATGTGACTCCCACCCAGCCCAAAAGCTATGGATCAATTACCAATGTGTGTGAATGCAACAGGAGTTTTAGTATGTATGCAATAAGACCTACTGGTTGCCGAAGACTAAAAATCTATTACCCTAATGGAAAATAGCCTATAGAGTATTTATTTACACAACATCCACATGTTTCTAACCAGCAGGGGCTTCCATCTTCCTACACAAGGCTTTTGACGATTTACTGTTGCAAAGGTTTCCGTTTGCCTACAGTTGTCTCATTTACCAGGTTTTGGAGCTTAGATGGAAAAAAACTAAAAGCCATCTGTCATTTGCACACAAAACAAATGCACCGTGGATTGTAATTAATTGAAAAGGCTGTGCTGTGCAGTCTAACCATTAAGCTAAGAAGTGTAAAGAATTCTGTCCTACTTAGCTACAAGTCTATGACCTATTCAACAGTTAACCTACATTATCTTTATTTATTTTAGATCATGTTTTCACAGCTCAATTAGTTTTGTTCATGCATTACTGCCAAATTGAAAATAGGAAACTTGTGATAATAGTTGAATAATTGACTATAGCAAATGATCTGTGCCATTATTTTCTTGTCCTGTCAGCTCAACCTGGTCTTCTAAATTTCATTAATAACTAATTATCAAAGCTAATAATATGCCCTTCCAGAATAGGCAGTGTTTTGATTTGCCTATGTCAAAAACTCACCACCAGCATGCTGCAAGCTAAACATCATAATGATGAAAATTCATCACCTGAAAACTGAACCTGAGAACCAAGTTACAAGCTCAGCCTCACTGCCACTACAGCTACACTGCAGCCTCAAACCACTGTTATTTAAAACCAGATTAATCTCCAAACTCAATTATAAAAATCAACAGGTCTAACACATAAGGGCCAGCTAGCTATTTACCTTGGTAACAAATCAAGGAGACCTGCATCTTAGATCTTTAAAACACTTTCCATCCATGCATCAAATGTGATTTATATTCACACACAGAAAGAGTGCACCTACAGGACAGGACAGGCAGAAGGACAGCGAACCACTAAAGAAACTTCTGGAATATTGTTGAGGCTAGGAGCACATGCTATATTGACCGCAAAATAAAACGCCATGTGCCATGCTAAACCACACTGAGCTGGAATGGTCTACCTCAAATATGGCTAAGTGCAGCCAGTGGAGACAAACACAAAACAGGTCAGTATTGCAGTGGCAACACTTTCAAAGAGGGCATCAAGACAAGTGAAGCAACAAATGTATTAGTTTTGAATCCTCAAAGAATTCTGCACAGCACATCACACAATCACATATTTCAAAAGGAGGCAGAGGGGAATAAATGGATTAGTCCAACAAGCTCTTACCAAGCTGTCCATCAAAAGACAGGAGTACTGTAATATAAAAAAAGAGTACTGATCTCAAAGGCAAATAATTAGATAAAGACAAGCTTTGTTGCCGTTTTGCCTGGCAGTGGCATTCAATTTTTTCTATCCTCCATTTCTTTAAAAATGTACTAGTGGAGTGGCGACTTGAGAAAATGTGTGATGTTAGTGTATTCCTTCTTTAACTTCATCACCGTTTTTTTTTAAATAGACCTAAAAAATTAGAAGACAATGAACCTCTAATTCTGATTAATTACATACTAATAGTTCTGCTATTTGCATTAGTAATATTAAAGTAGCAATAATTGCCACAAAAGAGGTTAATTTTGAATTTGTGCTGATGTTTTTCAGGACAGACAAGACCAACAGCTTGTGCATTAGGGCAGTCTTTTCCCCAAGAGATGAAAGTAATTAGTAAATTCACTAATTCTTAAGAGGATCTCCAGATTTACAAAAGTCACAGACCACTGAACAACCTGCATCAGGCTTTGCTTGTTTTTAATCACAGTTAATGATTTGGAAGTGATCATCCATGACAATTACATACAGAGAGGTGAAGTGTTGTTGCTTCAATTGCCAATCAACCCTTCTGTTTCAAGAGAAAAAACTATTCTCAAAATGGCCCAAAATTAAACCCAATCTGCTTTCCAAAAACGGAGAGAGGCTGCAAACACGTAATTACTGTGAGGCCAACCATATTATTTATGTTAACAACTGTTCTTAAATCAACTGTGATAATTACTGAAATAAAAATGCAAATACCACTTATTAATCATTTAAATATGCTGACAATGTATACAAAACTCTGCATCCTGTACAATTATCCATCTCAGCTTGGTACAAGTTTTGTTTTAGTACAAAGCCCCAAGGTTCAATGAGAAAAAAAAACCTAGATATGTTCAGAGAGCTCATTAAAGTAGACAGTGGCCAGAAACAAATGGGGTTCTTTCCAAGAACAAGGTCTGTGGGACACAAGGTTTTGAAATGAACCAAAAATCGAGTAGAACAGTGACAGGCTGGTACAAACAGTGTGGAGCAGGGGGAATATGCTTTAGACATGTAAGTGGTACTGAACTAACTCAGGAGTGGATTTGGATTCTGACAACAAAAACTAGGCTATAGAAACCAGGAGTAAGCTGGAGGTTCCTTTAGCAATAGTAGAGTGGATTTAATTGATTGATACAAGACATGGAACATCTGAATCAATACACAGCATATTGCTCCCCTCCTTAAACAGCCCTTGGGCTTATTTTCATTCAGTGCCATAGGCGATGTAAAAAATACGAACGGTCTAAAGTGCAGAGAGCGACTACCGTCGACCACAGCAGTCTCTACACTGGTATACCGGTATTTTAGCGGGGAAAAATTAACCGATGACCAATTTACACTGACGCTCTTTTACCGCCTTTAACGGTTTTCACTATTGCACATCACCAATGAATGAGTCCTGTTAACAAGACTGAAAAGCACTGAAAATAAACTATTTATATTACCATCAATATTGTTTGACGTTGCTCTCGTAGTGAACTGAACCAGCAGGTGCGCCATCTATCCTCAATAACAAATAATTCTCTTCAATAGGTAAAATAATGTGTTTTAAAAAATTGACAGGATCCATCCAAAAATGTTGAATGTCAGCAGCCATATTGGCTAGGCACTGCTGAGGCTTAAAGTGATGGTACACGGGCAATATTTTCAGGCAATATTGCCAACAATATTGTACAATATTGCCAGCAATGGGTAATGGGTATGAGCCACTGTAGCAATGGGCAAATAACAGAAAAATAACTGGAAAAAAGAATGTCTGCAGAGTCTGTTTTTAACCTCCGTTTCGACCCTTTACCGTCCTCTCACCGCAAAGTCATTTTAATCGACCATATCTCTAAATTTGACAGAAGCATTCATGGATGTATTCACCAGTAAGCAGGCGGTCTGATTAGGTCTGCTGAATAAACCTAGTTTCGTTAGCCATCTATCTAGCTAGCTAGTACGGCGGTGACTGAGTAATATTAATTATTTACAATCAAAAGTCAAGAATAACATAACTTATGAAAAGTTGGTCTTTATTTCAACATTAGACTAATACATCAATATAACTTACACAAGTAATAAATAAATAAATAAAATAAAGTTTTAAGAGATAAGCATCCCTTCGGTTTCCTCTCATCACTTGGCAGCCATTGTTGAAATTTATTTTTGGAAAACTCCGGTGTCACGTGACCCAAATTCTCGTCTGTGATTGGATGGTAGCAAAACATTGCTTGCCTCGACCAAACTTGTTCAGATATTGATTTATCAATAGGAAAATTGCCAGCAATCATTGCCTGTGTACAATCAGCTTTAGTGTTCCAGAACACTGGCATTGAATGAGGTAAGAGGAGGGATCATTTTAAGGGGTAAAGTACAGCCCACACTGAAAAAGAACTTCGAAAACATGGATAATTATAGCCAAACATTTACCAAGACAGTCTTTTGAGTTACAATATCTTTTGATATGATAACGCAAAAAGGGAGCTGTTGGTAAAAGCAGTGAAGGGCTGTCAAAATGACAACATCGTTCCTTGGTATGAATTATGTACCCATTACCCAGCACTCCATCCTAGAAAATACAGAGCATGCCTCAGATTGACAAGTCTTTACAATGTGACTTTTAACAGGGATTAGGCTATTAGAGCAGTTTATCTGCTTTAAACATACATGAGTGAAAGTACATGCGTGGATGCGAATACAAAAGAGGCCCCAGAGATTTCCTCCATTGAGAAAACCTATTTTCTTGTTGATTTTCCTGAGACGTTCTATAGAAACAATTTTAAGACAAAATGGGGACAACTGACGGTCAAGTCAATGGCATTCAAAACACATGGGTTATTTTATGCAAGCCATTAGAGGCCTTCTTGTTTTTCTTGGGTCAACAACACACATTTTATTTTATTGTTGCGTACTGATACTGGCAAGAGGTGTTCATTAAGACGGCAGAACACAAAGTGCTCAGAGATTTCAATTATAAGCTAACATTTTATGCCCTGTGTCTAAGCGGTTTCACTTGCTCCCGACAGATCAATATAAACATTAATAAATGTGCACTGTCCAGTATAGCAGCTCCTCCTACCCAGAAGCAGTCAACAAATCACTGTCTAATTCATCATTATCTTAGCACATTAACGGTACCAGAAGGTTGTGGGAGACAGATCCTCTCTTGCATATGTCTATCAGACATTGGCGAGTGAGGTTCTGGCTACCCATATGTACAGACTTCTGCTGCCCCACGCATAGGCAGCAGCCATGTCTCACATGCTTTCCTGTGATTTCAGAAGAGCTAAAATATACTGAGTGGGCAAAGGCCTAAAGCGGGGCCCCCATCCTGTTCCATTTTGTGTCAGATGACAGCAGGGGCTGAGACAAAGCAGGCTGTGCTGTGGTGGACCTCATTAAGGCTGATACAGCAGACCCCTGGTGCCCTCAACTTAATCCTGTCTGTCCTTCTGTGAGGGCTGGGCTTTTTGTGAGAGATAACCGCTCCATTTCCACATATATAACCAAGAAAAAAAAAAACACTTACAAAGAAATTACACAAAACAGAAGAATGAAGAATCACAAAGAGCTTCCATTTAAAAAGGCATAGTGTGTGCATATTCTTGTAGCGCACCAACGGCTGGATGCAACTGAGAAAAGCTAGCTTGGTTTTGTGATACAAAACAGACCGCTGCTGCACACAGATAAAAGCAGACTGTCTCAACACTGGTTCCAAGCTTCCTCTCTTATGCCGTCCCAAATAAACTCTACAGATAAAGAAAGAACAAACCATTATGTTATCGTCAAGCCTTGATTTCAAACTGTGTCTGTAAAGCAAAGCTTCAATGTAGCCAATTAGCCTGCCAATAAAAACGTCCAGAACTGGAGACCAAATCATAAACCATGTTGTTAAGGCTAATGAACTGAATTCCACTATACCAAAATGCAATGATTAAAAGCACTTTGATAAAAAGGACTGTATTTCTCCTTGATGTAGCAAACATAGAAGTGAAATAAACAAATTTAAACACTTACAATTAGTCCTCCTGTTAAAAAAAACACTTAACTAATTGCATCTATGGGTCCACGGTCATTATTTTCACTAGACTTACCACCTTAGACTGCCTACTGACCAGTATTGTGTCCTGTTAAAAAGACTAACAATAGGTGGCAAACCAGAAGCAGTGGAATGGAAAAATAACACAAACCATGTTAGGTATTTTTCACATTGATGTATGTACTAGTACATCTTAGAAATCAACTCTTCCCTCCTTGTTGTTGTTCAGAAACACAGGCTGGTCTCTCATGAATTGCCCAAGAGAAAAAGACAATTTATTAACCCCCGTCTCAAAGGGGCTGGACTGACGCAAGAATGGCCCAGATTTAGGGCTGCAGAATGAGACTCACTTCCAATCTTCAGAACTTCAACAAGCAGGTCCATCTGAAATTACAATGCTGACACACATCAAGATCCCTGCACAGGGAAACCAAAATGGTGCTCATAGCTTTTCTTGAAGTGAGAAATGATGTGTCACTTATGCCATTACCATCATATTCCACACTTAACAAACCTTCTTGATAGGAAACCCTCTCTAAAAAGTTTCAAAACACAGCAACAGCTAAACTATACCAAACAAGGCCACAAGAAACTATAAAAATGAATTTAAAAATAGAGATTGTGTCATTAATTAAAATGTTCAGCACAGTTGTTCGATTTCCTTTAATGGAATCATGAGCAGTCATTCAAAGTGTGCATACATAACTAAATGCTGTAACATATGCAACAGAGTAAGATGGGAAAGTTGCCTCCATAAAGAAACAATGGCATTTATGCAAGACGACGGCTATAATTATTTGCACTGCATTTCCATTATCATCAATAGAAAGTCCAGTCCATTTTAGCCACTGAATATCAAGGCAACCCCTCAATCTAAAGCATAGGTGTCAAACTCAAGGCCCGCGGGCCGAATCCGGCCCGCCACGTCATTTTTTGTGGCCCGCGAGAACTTAATTATCTGACGCGTGTATCTACGTGGCTGGTTAACGGGGATTTACTTTTACGATATAACAGACAAACGCAGACGCGGACGCACACCCGCGGTACATACGTTAAATAAACCGTGAAATAAAGTTTGTATTTTTTAAACCCCCCCCGTCAACAATTACAATCGAGGTCCGCGAAAATTCTTGATTGCACCCCGCCCCCCGTCAACAATTACAATCGAGGTCCACGAAAATCCTTGATAATAAAAAGTGGTCCGAAAATACGTTTTTTTCTAGGGGAGGAGGACCCCCCCAGACCCCCCGTGGTGGTTTCGGAAAATCTCCCTATTTCTGAGGGCTCAAGGTTGGCAAGTATGGTTATATTTATAGTCTTACAGTTACAACCGGCCCTTTGAGGGCAACCATAATGCTGATGTGGCCCGGGGTGAAAATGAGTTTGACACCCCTGATCTAAAGAAAAAACAGATTAATTAAGAAAATTAGTCATTGCCACATAAAAATTATTTCAGTTACACAGAATATCTCGACGGTATAAATAAATCAAAGAACAAAGCTAAGTACACTATCATTCACTCGAAAATACATTTGCTGTTCTTTTTTCATAGCTCAATAAAACCTAATGTTTCATACAAAATATTTCATTCTTAATGTATGCCTAAAAAATACAATGTAACCTACTTATGTACTAGTGACAAATAATTACCCAAGACCCGACACAACTGAAATTTTAACTGCAGCTACAGTTCAATTAATTAATATTTACTATTTTAATTATGTTTTACTTATTAAATTTTTCCCATGCAATTATTAGGCTACTCCTTGAGCACATGCGAATATCTTAAAATGTCATTGATACACAGTCGCTAAGGTAAAAATATTCACTAACTTTGTGCATGCAATCAAAATAACAGGCTGGCAGGCTGGCTGGCTGGCTGGCTGGCATAAATGACGCCCAGCAGGTTTTGCTCAATCATAGACTAATGGGACTCGGACATACAACGACTCCAGCTGGGAACCTGTGGACGTGCAACTGCAAAACTCAATCAATGACGCGCACACAGCCATGTAACTCCAGAACCTGAACAACAGTATAATCGGTAAAAGAAAAGACAGGCTGAAATGCTACGTCGCCCCCCCCCAGAGATTAATGATAGGTAAGTGAAGTCTACTTAATGTGCAGGGCTATTACACGCAACCAGCGTCTCGCTCAAGTGAATCAAAGTGCTTTTCCCGTGGAAAGCTGAACGTTTTCAATAGTTGAAACATTCTTTGGCTGCACCCATTAAAGACGATGGAGGCCCTCGCACGCCCTTCACATTCGATCTCGCTAATCCATGCTTTTTCTGTTCTCCTTATAACCGCAGGGAGTTCGGAACATTCCCCACACATTTAACGGGACATTTTCTTCCAGGTGGGTGGGTTTTGACGCAGAGGTGGACCCATTGAACAAGCAAGACTTCTTCAAAATACGCATGCTGCGTTCACATGGTAGCGGGACGCAGTTGACGGCAAACCGGATGTTTCATGTTTTTCAATGAGACCGCAGCTGAAAGCGCCGCCTCCGCCAGCGTTGAATACCGCGCACCAAACCGCCGACGGAACATTCTGCCAAAACATACATTTTCCCAGCTTTTGCTGTCATTCCATAGCGGAGGGGCAAACGTAGACTTTTGTTGTCCCTCCTGTCTTATTTGGTATGGAAAGGTAAATTAATGAAACGGCAAATGCTCTCCTTTTCTCATCCATGATTTTACAGTAGGCTACTAAGCGCCTTTCCGAAATAATAAAACTATCCCGACAAATCACCATAGGAACGTTTACATGGTGTTTGCACTGTCTGGTTCTGTAGATTACTGCTGCGGTCACCCCCTGTTCCACATTCATGCACGGTATAAAGTTTTTTTTTACCATCAAAATGTGAATGCCGCATTATATGTTCCTGAGAGTACCGGACGCTTGAGTGGCCATTGCTGCATGAAACCGAATGTAGCCAAGCCTGGCTTCCACCTGCGTTATTCTCCTCCCATCCCTGCCGGGGAGCGCAACTCGTGCTCTGATTTTGAGTTTGTTGCTGATGAACTCTATGCTGGAGCGCTAGTTCAAATGAGGGATTCTGGCCCATCACTTTTACTCCAGTTTCGCATCCACCCGATCAGCGGGGCGGATCAGTCCCGCTGTTCCTCAGCTGTACAGCCAGCACATGTCCTGCATCAGCGGTAACAAAGAGAGCTGGAGCTCGCCGCGGTCCGGTTCATGCCTCCAGCAGCTCCACGCCATCTGTCCTTCAGGCCTTTCAAGTGAAACACGCCGGTCTTCCAGCACTCAAACGGCCCATTTCTCATTCAGAAAGTGAAGTGTGAAAACATTTTTTATTATTTTTTTTTAATCGACAAGGCTGCCCAACTTGAGGGAGTCTATTTTGTGAGCCCACTCCAACACAGGTCTCGCTTAAGACTGAGAGCGCACATGGTTATGAACCCCCCTCAAGCTTTAACGCCTCTGTGAAACAGGGTATGAATCCTCTTTTGTCTGCCTACTACTGTTAAAACCCCATTTAACAAACAAGCCATGGAAAAAAACTTTTAAATCATGGAATTATCTGCGCAAAGATGTGCGCTGGAGGACGGAAATTTTGTTAAAGTTGGCTGCTTTTGTCTTGTAGAACGTGCTAACAACACAAAGCCTCATCAAGAGAGGACGGTTAAACAAGCCCTGCGTCACAGATAATGCTTTTCAACAACAGATAGGGATCGGTTTCCATTTTGTTCAAAACAATTCCTTTAACAGAACTAGTATCTGGAATACAATAACAACATAAGTTATTGCACAGGCTTAAGAACTAGAGATTTACTAAATGTGAGGATATAAAAAAAACCTAATAAGTTATGGAAATAACTTTTGGTTTGCAATTTGTGACACAAATTTGTGCAGAGCTTCAAAAGGGTTTCCGCAGAAGTTTCTAGCAATGCTCAGAAAATCAGCAGCAGCTGGCTTTCACACATTTTACAAAGAGAACGTGCATTCCTAGCATAGATTGCACTTAGAGCTAGGCAAATGTTTCATTTCATTGTTTAAGTCATTTGACTTTTGAAATGTGATGTTATGCCAGATATTTCCACCAGTGTTGTAAAAGCATGGCCCACGTACAGTACCCTCTTCACAGCAGGCTACCCCAGTCTATGGCAGGATGCTTTCATTAAGACTTATTTTTAAAAAGCCTCAAACATTCAAATGTGCTGTGGCTGTTCTAATTTGTCTGCACCCATCTCAATATACTGTAAGAGTAGTTTTAATATTTTCTCAATGAGTCTTCAAGTGTGAAGTGCAGCAGTCCCTTGTTATGACATTTCAAATTTATAGAATGTATGTCTAAAAAGAGCACTCAGGCAGAGAATTTCACAAGTCTTACCTTCCAAAGAAACAGTAACAGCAAGCCTTGGGGTTTTCCAAAAGTCATCCCTAATTTCAGGCTGACTGCTTCAGATCCATCTATGAGTTTTGAAACAAGCTCTGGTACAAACACCATGAACTTTTGGTTCATAAAAAAATTTGAAACTTGAGGTGACATGAGATGACAGATCTGCCACTAATAAAAGGCCAAATGATGGAAGACTCAATGATTTCAGCCTATGGGTCTATTAAAGCCGGTTTGAGAACAGAATGTGACAACACAATTGTATCAGGTTTACCATAAGCAAACTGACATTTCTCATAGACAAAGTACAGGCATAGAAAAACCGCTTTAGGTAGTTGTGTTAACATGGCAAGTATATGATTTTCAAATAAAATTCTGCAAAAGTTATAGTTAACCTTTAAAATGACAAGACTATGTTAATTACCACATCTCTTAATTCATCATAAGCAAAACCACATTTTTTAAAGTAATATACTATTGATAAATAGTTCTCTCAGTTTCAAGGTCGTTTTCCGCTTAAAGGAGAAAGCATCCTTACTGAAGTGAAGCTGCGCATTTGAAGATTACCTCAAAGCAGGATCTGATCTTTTTTTATTTAAAAAAAAGGTCTTTTGTGTGTTTTTTTGTCATTTCTTTTATTGCCCCCCCCCCCCATTTTAAACTCACTATTTCAATGTCCTCAGTAAATTTATGAGTCAACTTGCCACTAAAGCGCTCCACTGGGACTGCCAGCCACCACTTCCTTTCATTTGTCAGTCCACCAGACAGCCATTCAACCAGGGGAGTCGTGATGAGATGAGGACAAGCCCATCGCCTAAAGCCTTGCCTTCGCAGACCAATGTCACGGCCAATTATACAACACCCTGACTGGCAGCCAGCCAATCATTATCTGTAAAAGGTGTTAAATATTTGACCATTAAGAATAGCCTTAATGATATAATCTTTCATTACATTATTTTCTGCTAAAATGATACTTGTTTACACAGTAATTGTACACCTTACAAATTATATAATTTACAGCTGAATGTTAACAGAGACGATTCAGGTTAAGTACCTTGCTCAAGAGTATAGCAGCAATGCCAAATCTAGAATTTAAACCTGCAAGACTGGTTACAAGTCTGGCTTCTAACTACTGTGCCTCCCTGTGACACGTATTCCCGCGCTTTAGGGTGACTTTTTCCATCAATCTCATTATATCAAAAGCTGTTAATGGTGTTCCGGGAGACCCAAGTACCCCATTAACACTATAAAGAATTTGGACATGTTTGTGAGGCGTAAAACAAGCCAGCGTTAACAAACAGGCCACAGCGGGTAGATGGAAAAACACCGGGAGATTATTAGCTTGGTGATTTTTGGACATGAACCTGAAAAGAAAACCAACTGAGAGAGTGCCGTTTGTACCGCTGTTGCCCGTTGCCCGAGCGCATACTTTGGTTCTTAGTGAACCGAACTGTTTCTCTGACGCAGCACTCAAATGTATCCGTGCCACGAGCCTGAGGGGAGGCTACATTCCTGCGGTTCACATTCAGGTTGAGCCATTGCGAGACTGGGCCCTGGAGCTCCTCCTACAGCCGTGGGCTCCAGTAACCGCCTACGCACAGCCCTGAAAAGGCGACTGCAGAGCCAAGCGTTACGAGGATCTGAGCCTGAAAGTGGGAGACACTGCCGCGTGACAACCGTGGGCTGCAGGACAGCTGCTGTGCTCATTTCTACCTGGAGGATAGGGACCTTTAAGGGGAGTGGAACAGCAATCAGACGAGACCAGCAGTAAAAGTAATGAGAAGCATCTCGACTCGCTCGCAATGCCGGGAAATTATGCAAATGCGTCGACTAAATTTCTACAGCACCAAAACACTATCATGAAAGAATGTTGAAGGAGGACAGCAACAAAATGCATTTAAGCAAGCCAGTTTTGGGTTTTTAAATATTTCCCCTGCAGCTTAAAAGCAACATAATAAAACTGTACTCCAGTTTGCAATTACCGTTGTCATTTAGCCAAATTTTATTTCCATTTCTGTGTGCCTGTATGAGATTATTGTGCCTTATTTTTATTGTCACAAGAAGCCACAGATGTAGGGTAATATTAGCTAAATAATTGAATAAGCAGCTTGGACTGTATGAAATATGCATTTCACTACAAAAAGCAAAGTCAAAGAATACAGGCTAGAACACGATATCACATGGTGTCACTGCCTACAAGTTTGCTGTTACAAATATTACTGATATTAATGCTAAATTATCTTTTAACCTAAATTTAAAAAATAAATGTTTTTACAAAATGTGGAAAGGAAAATGCAGCTTCAACGCCCTAACAAAAATGTTTTAATAATCATTGTACAGTCACTACAAAAGTGCATTTGTTAATGCCACAAATGTTGGGCTAAATAAAACATAATTATGGTCACAAACAACCCACAGTGACCTGGTGTGAAACCAGGAAAGAAACGCAGCTTTACATCTACAGCTCTACGCCTACAATCAACACACCGCAATCTCCAACCTAAGCAAATGGAAACAGCCACAGAGAGGAGGAAAAAGCCATTTGATAAAAGCCATAACAAGGTATCTGTATGAGAAAATGAGGTGGGTGGATCTGTGGTGGTTGTGAGTCAGGTATATGTCTCTGGGTACACCAAGGTTATTGCCAGCGTTTCCTTGGTCCATCATGGACTCATTAAGTGCATGAAATACACTGTCAGTATCAGTTAGGGCAAGCTTACAAACAGTGACATTACCCAAGAGCTTCATTTATCACCACCAATTGCTATTGTATAATTACCATACTGCCTATTAGTTAAGGAGAAAAAGGGACAGTCCTTTTTAGCAGTGCATATCATGTCATACGGTAGGCCCGCCATACTTTATGTGGCCAGAATGTAGCTTGTTACACAATAGCACTCATCTACAGCTGTCTATCTGGTTGCAGGCAATAATCCATCACTATAGGATACAATACAGTATCAAGTTTCCTTTGATAACTGCTTATTTACCACACAGTGCTTCTTTTAAATTGCTAGACACATATGCCGTATGGCCTTTTGATGCGAAGGCATCAACAAGTCCCATAAGAGCTTAAGGGAAGCCATGCCAAAGATCATTATATTTTCTGCAGCTAATCTTCCAACTGACTGATATTCCAACTACTTTGAGCATACCAGCATTGTATTGCTGATAATCAGCCTTAGGAAAATTAATGTTTCTTGGCAATAGGTCAGCTCCAGATAGATTTGTAGATTCAGTCAATAAGCTACTTATTTTGGGTTAATTTTGGGTTCCTATAGGGAAAGACATTCTGCCTGAAAAGAACTCTGTGAGATGAAATGCATCATCTAATTTAAAAAAACTAACCCAGTATCTTAAACTTGGAACCAAGGCAATCTCTGAATCACAGGCCTACATTTTCAAGTATGTTATTGTTAATGACCGACCCCTTCGACAAATATTTTTGTTTTGTTGCATTTTTACTACTCAACTGGTCAGTAATAATATCGTTTAGGCTGCCAGTTTTACCCATAAACAAACATTATTCACACTATTATTTCAACATTAACTAGCAATTGTTTATTCTATTGCAGGTGATGCTGCAGGACAGAGCAAAAAGATGACATGAATGGCAGGAAGAAATAACTCAACAGCAAGACACAACAATCCATTTGGAAAGACCAAACACCCTCAGGCACAAACCGATGGCTAATCCACAGCATAAAGTCCAGACACATGACTGCTGATAATCACACTAACACAGCCCTTCTACTAACCATTAATACTTATTCTAATGGTGTTCAGGGAGATCCAATTCCATACTTACTATAGGAAGGCGATCCACAGCCTGCCAGGTAGACTCCTGCAGGTGGGGTCTCAGGGCCCCGTCATGCTGGCACAGATGTGCAGATAACGTTCTGAAATTGTGCTGGCCCAGAACTTTATGTCCCTCATTCAGTCGGTGTTCCTGGGCCATTCGCACGACAACCAAAGTCTGAAAATGGCTGAGTGAAATCAGACTATATTAATTTCTACACTCATCACGTATTCTTTTGATCAATTCCCTCATAAACGCACAGCTGATATGCAAAACGAAAGGCTTATGTAAAATCTAGGGATCTATCCTCCTTGTCCGCCAGCCAAAATGTTAAACTTTTTCCTATGACGACAAATACAAATACAAAATCCATCTTATCAACAGAGGAATCTGGCTACATTCTCACCTACAATCTTTTTAAATATGCTTTAAAAACTCAGATACTGAATACTGGCACCTTGCACCACCTTTAAAGTGCAGTTCAGTCATTTCCTCATATTTGAATTTCCCTAGGCACAATTGACAAATTTGCAGCCCATTTATTACTCTTCATGAAATGGTTTCTACATAATGCTTTAAAAACTACTGTTCCAAAATCCTGAATTGAACTGTGTTGATGCAGTCTACATGGTATGTAAATGTATGTTTTAAATCATTGCTGCTGGATTATAATTAATGAGGAGTGTTTCACTGCTGAGAACACTTGTTACAGCATGTGTTGTGTGTTTTTGTTCTAAAGGACTGGATATAGCACCGCCAGACAAGAGTCATAAGTGAACCAAAATGTCATGACTATCCACATACTCTTTGAAACGAGTTTCAAGCATTATTCACAACGTAATCAACAGTATGACACTGAAAAGAAAAGTAACATGGTTGGATCAACAGAATGGAATTAGTGGACATACAGTTGTCATTGTTCCTCAGTAGTATACTGTATAAGCAAATCACTTGTGTTTTTCCCCTCTACTGTCTAAAATTCCTGTTGACTTTGAGCACACCACAATTTTCAACAAAACGCACAAAGGAAGGGTGTTATTAGCTAGGAGGTAATATTTAACTTTCTTTCAGCACAAACTCATGCTCGGGTTGTTCACATACCATGTGAACCTGTAAGCGTTCCCCTATATGCGTGCACCTGAATGTGTGCGTGTGTGTGTATATGCATGTATGCGTGCGTGAAAACAAATTTGATTGAAATTAGAAAAGGCTGCAGTGCCTGCTAGGACCATGACAGGGCTTAACCGTCATAGACTGTAGAAGAGAAGAAAAAAACATGGACAAAGTGACTGATGTCACCCACTGACTTTCCATGGGTTTGTTAAAAGCGTTTTTGAAGCTGCGGAAGTGCTGCCATGCTGTACAAAAATTGGAGCCAGAGACAGGGTGACCCTTATTATGGTCATTCGTCCTCTAAGCATGTGAGATAGTGACACGCAGTTACTAGGAAGTGCCACAAACACAAAATATTGTCCAAATGACACAATAACTTAACAAATCGGCAGATGGGGAGACATTAGAAGAATAAAAAGCACCTATTGCGACTACATGTTCTCGTGGGAATAATTTATTGACTTCATATTTTGACTGTAATTGGTACCATTGACTTGCATTGAAAAACAGGCCTGAAAGACTTATACTTGAGCCAACCGCACTGGCGCCAGAGAGCAATGCTCTCTACAAGACCAGGAAATGAGCTTCAAAAACGAAGCCCGGTTTTGGCCCCAAGGTTAACATGAGGAACAAATACAGTAGCAGTCAACATGGATAAGAGATGTTTGCCTGAAGAAAATTATGATCTTCAGCAGTGAATGGTTGTTTACCAACAATCTCTTGAACAGGTTGTCATTCGTAAGTACAGGTTGGTATTAGGGTAGCTAAACACGCTAACTTGCCAGTTAAATCAGACACAGTATTTCCAACAAGAAAACATTTTTCCATGTACACTAATAAAAATCCCATTAAGATACTACAAGTGGTTGTTAACACGTCAGCATTTGTTCTTGTACATCCAGGCCAGGTATGTGTCTTCTATTGCGGTCTGGACATTATTAACAAAAAGTAAAGACCATCTACTTTGTGTTTGATTTAGCATGAAGCTGAATGAAGTGTGTATGTACCTTTCCAAATCAGATAATTTGATGCAAATTAACTAAATACAGATGCTTGCGAGAGTCTTATTTACTAACTGAAGTGCATAATTACACACAACACTGCACTTTGACAAAGATTTGGCTTATGGCACGCTCGACTGCCTTTTTAAGCAAGGCATAGCTGGACTCAAGGAGAAACACTCATGCCTGTTTTGGACAGAATCTTACATCACTGGCCCTTCACATGGCACTAATGACATTGCTCTCTGACTGCATTATTGTGTGTATATATAGTGTGCATTTCTGTGGTCAGGTTTCAAAGTCCTTATTTAGCCCGGCTTAGAAACTGAAGGTGATTCTCACATGTCCTCATTATCCTCAGTTTTGTACAGATATACAGGTTAATGTAATAGTTAACCATATGCAACCCCTCACTTTGTTCACAAGACTCGTCTCCATTCGGAAATGTCAAGCTTAGGCCTGGATATGATATGAATTAGTAAGTAGGCCCTACTATTTTTATTATAGAAAAAAACTATTTTTGCTTACTGAAGAGAACGTGTTCACTCGAGTATATCTCCAAAATGACAAGTGTCAGTTCAGGTATATCATTTAGCATTATGAGAATAAGTTGTATGGTGTAGCCAGATTATAGAGCCATGTCAATAGGACATACAACTGCTTTATTATGTGTAGAAATATGAGTGGAGTACATGCTCAGAGAACTGAGCCATAAATAAAAAAATTTAAATGGTTCCCTTTTATTTAGATGAGCCTGCAACCAATTAAAAGTTTTCTAGTAGCTAGATGGTTGTCATATTTTGCAAAACAGAGCTAGTTAACTTTAGTAACATCATTTTCTGACCAATGCTTTTTACAATTCTGAAAAAATCCAAAGGCATTATTTCTGGCAATCTATAATTAAAAATTAAAATGTTTCCAAACTGTGGCTCTCTGACTCATTACAACTCTCTTGCCAGTTTATAGCTCAAGACATTTTGTCACCAGGTGAAAATTAACATTAGTTTGACATTACAAATTCATCCAAACGATTCTAAAGGTTGCAATAATAATTTAGCATGAGAAAGAGCAAGGACCCTTCTGAAACATGTATTTCCCTACTGTAATTTACAAACCCAATTTGCAAAAAAAGTTGGGACAGTGTAAAAACAGACAGTTGAGATAAAATAAATAAATATGGCAAATAAAGTAAATAAAAAAGGAAAGCAATGATTTGCAAATCCTTTTTGACCTGTATTCAATTGAAAACAGCACAAAGATCAGATATTTAATGTTTTAACAGATCAACTTTATTGTTTTTTGTAAATATACGCTCATTCTAAAATGTGATGCCTGCAACACGTCCCAAAAAAGTTGGGACAGGGGCATGTTTACCACTGTGTTACATCAAATTTCCTTTTAACAACACTCAATAATCTTTTGGGAACTGAGGACACTAATTGTTGTAGTTTTGAAAGCAGAATTTTTTTCCCATTGTTGCTTGACATAAGACTTCAGCTTCTCAATAGTCCAGGGTCTCCTTTGTCATATTTTGTGCTTCCTAATGCGCCGCACATTGTGCATTATAAAGGCCAGTCTGGCACCCGCACTCTCTGACTACCAAGCCACGCTGTTGTAACATGTGCAGAATGTGGCTTGGCATTGTCTTGCTGAAATAAGCAGGGACGTCCCTGAAAAAGACGTCATCTAGATGGCAGCATATGTTGCTCCAAAATGCATATGTACCCTTTAGCGTTAATGGTGCCTTCACAGATGTGCAAGGTACCCATGCCATGGGCACTAACACACCCCCATACCATGACAGATGCTGGTCTTTGAACCTTGCATTGGCAACAATCGGGATGGTCCTTTTCCTATTTGGCCCGGAGAACACGACGTCATTTATTTCCAAAAACTATTTGAAAGGTGGCCTCGTCAGACCACAGCACACATTTCCACTTTGCGTCAGTCCATCCCAGAGAGGTCAGGGGCGTTTCTATATGTTGTTCATATATGGCTTACACTTTGCATAGTAGAGTCTTAACTTGCATTTGTAGATGCAGCGATGAAATGTGTTTACTGACAAAGGTTTTCCGAGGTATTCCAGAGCCCATGTGGTTATATTCATTACAGAAGCATGTCGGTTTTTAATGCAGTGCCGTCTGAGGGATCGAAGGTCACGGGCATTCAATATTGGTTTCCGGCCTTGCCCTTTCCACACAGAGATTTCTCCAGATTCCCTGATTCTTTTAATAATGTTAGGACTGTTAGGACTATTCGCTCACACATTTTTTCGCAAAGTGGCAAACCTCGACTCATCCTTGCCCGTAAACGCCAGAGCCTTTGTGGATGCCATTTTATACCCAGGTATGGTAGCATCACCTGGTACCTATTCACCTGTTGACCTTTGAAAGGTGTTTTTTGAATATTCCACAACCTTTCCAGTCTTATGTTGCCAATGTCCCAACTTTTTTGGAACATGTTGCAGGCATCAAATTCGGAATTATTTACGAAAACCAATAAAGTTGATAAAATAAAACATAAAATATTTTTGTACTGTTTTCAATTCAATATGTAAATTTACAAATCACTGCTTTCTGCTTTTATTTGCAGTTTACATAGTGTCCCAACTTTTTTGGAATTTTGGAAATGGGTTTGTAAATGTAGGTAGGATCCGGTTGTCTATAATGGAAATACCCTAAACATGATCCTATTTGTGAGATAGAATTTGAAGGTAAGAAAGTTTCAGTACTATGGCTCCAGGAATACCTGCAACCATAAGAGACTGGCTCCTTTAAGCATTCCAGAGCAGTGCAACCCTTTGATTATCAGTTTTAATGGCAGCTTAGAAAATCCTACAGAAACAATGTCAGTAGCATTTTCCAGCAAGCACCACAGCAGCCTTCACTGCACAAAGCAATTAATTCTTCCGCATGATGTTAGGGCTGAGAACAAAATTTTTGCCTGACACTCAAAGTATGAACCTGTTCAAGTTAGTGTCAGCCCGATTCTGACGAGCACTTACAATTTCTCATCTCCTCTTCAAATACTCTAAGCCAAATATAAAAATGCCTGCATCTCCTCAACGTTCGATGAAAGTTGGCTGAGGCGTGAGTAACACATGAAAAATCCGAAGGGGACAGAACCTTGGTGACAGGACAGTCCTGAGAGGGGTGGAACAAGCCCAAGAGTTCCAGTCATCAGACTAATTAAGCAAAGAGTATGAGTACCCACTGTGGATAACTAGCTGACATTTCAATGGCAAGTACATTTTTCAATTACCAAGAATAATTTAATAGGCAAATGTGACACAATCAATTGATACAAATAGTACACCATTTTTTATAAAACTCAATCTTCAAGGCTATTTGGTGGTGTGTTGAGCCAAGTACTCATTCTCAGTACAGCAGCATGTGAAATCCTATCCTGGCCAAACCAGTGTCGCCTCTGGCTGCTCGAGCAAATTCGGCCATGTTGTCTCAGGAGGGAGGAGAGAATTTTCCGACCTCATTGCACAAGAGCGCCTCCTCTGGTCATTGGGCATGCGCTGTCTGCTGGCGCCAGCCACATGAGCACAGACCTCCAGCATAACTGCACAGCTCAGCTTGGGCACTACCGAGTCAAATGTAAATGATGTCCTCCTAGGTTTGTGACGATGGACAAGTGCTAGTCTGTGCTCTCCTAAATTAAAAGGGAATGTTGGAACAACGGGTCAGGCAAACAAATACAATTGGGCATTCTAACTAAAAACAAATGGGCTAAAGGGTTCTTTTAAAAATGTGCCTACAACAGCCCACTTTGTTTGAGGTATTCCCCAGAGGACTGGAGATGGATGCAGCCACAGTACAACACAGAGGCAGAAGCAATGGAAGGCAATGGCACTGCACTACATTAAGAGCTGTTCTGAAATGCAGTGTTACAGCATGCAGTCCCAACCGCACTTTATAATACCGTACAGCTGTCCAGTAAAAATAACAGTGCAGTAATACAAGGCCCATTTCAGCATGTGATGGGTACAGAAATGAATTTAGTGACAAAGAGGAGAACCTGCCTACACACTCCAGTTCTAATGATTTTTATGTCCGAACAGAAATATGCACGTCGCATTTCCTTACCTATAAAAGCCTGAAGCCTGAGTTAATCTTTGTTGGTGCTTAATATCTTTTTCACACTCATCCCTAAGGAAAACGGCTAAGAGAGGTGAAAAAGGATTATCTGCAGCTGCCCTTTTTCTCCAAGCACAAAAGCAGGTTGATGCTGTATATAGCCTGACTAAGCCTGTGTGATCAGACGCCAGTTAGTTCTTTGCATTCTAATAGACCCCTCCGCTCCACCAATGGTGCTTCAGAGTTGCTATATTTTTTCACTTAAGATTCGAGGCCCTTTCAAAGCTGGTTGAATTATGGACACACCGTGCTGCCGCGGCTCTGATGTGTGCAGAACATACACACTTTAAATCTCTTAAGAAGTGTCTCCATTCTTTGGCTCAATTTCCCAGTCACACGCGCAAGTTTGCCTCCATTGCACCTTTTCTTTTTCTTTTTTTTTCTCTCAAAAGTAAATACAATTTCTGCAGATGGAAGTTTCATCTGTTCTTTTCAAGGCTTAGCAGTAAACAGAGACGTCCTTTCTTATTTTTTCAAACATGGAAAACCATAACCCGGCAGACGACCGAAACGGATTTGCGGCTCCGCGGTTCGGCACAGAGAGGGAGTGTTTTTCCGGGGGCAGTTCGCAAAGCGTTTGCCGCGTTCGCCGCGCTCCCCGAACCCAGCGGAGCGGGGTTTTTCTTTAGCGCCATCTAAACTCTCCACACCTGTTTAATAGGTGGCAAAACGTTACAGATAGTGTAGCGCGGATCAATCTTAACATTCTGAAAATAACCGGCCATTTTCAGAAATCAATTGTTCCTTTATTTCCGACTACGGTCGATTCCCCTGCAATATTTTTTGACTCCCTGAGAAGCGGCAGACAGGCATTTAGGTTTCCTTTTATGGAGATTGACCTTGCAAACGAAGAGCGAGATTTCAATCAGGAGCACCTCCAGAAGAAAGAAAAACGTCCTGTGCAGACAGGTGGCCTGCACTCTGCGGGACATTTGAATAGAGGCGAATGTATGGCCGGACATGAATACAAAATAAAAACATTCTTTACAGCCAGCTGGGCTTTCAGGCACCAGTAGAAAAGCCCGGCAGACAATAAGGTCTTGGTTAGGCCCACTGGCAGTAGAGCGGTGAGGAGCAGGAGGGGGCAGGGTGGTATGGTCAAACTATTGTGAATGGATTTTAATCCTTCGCTGATTCTTTCACATTGAAATGGGTGAAGGCGGGTTCTGAGTGGGAACGACTGAAACCTGAAAATATTCAAATCAGATCTAAATGTGCAGCAGTGCTGCGGTCCTGTTGTAAGCTAATTAAGGGTGACCAAAACAGAGACGGGAGCAGGGCTGGTGTTCATACTGCCGGGCTGCCCTTCAGGACCTTCTGCTATTGTTGCTCAGAGAGCTCCTGCAGAGCGGGAGCGTATCGGTTTGGGAGGGGAGCGAGACAATGCCTGTCCCCATCCCCCTCCATGTCCCGTCTACAAAAGCTTAATGGCGCGTTTGCTGTGACACATTCAATTTCATACTTAATTGCAGGGCTTCAAAGTGCCTCTCGCTTCAGCTTTGCTTAGAGGAACAAAATGTTAACGTTCTAACTACCAGGGTTTGTGTTGGCTAGAATAAACGTCAAGGTTCTGCCTCCCTCAGAGGGAAGGCCATTAACTAATCAGCCACTAGTAATCAGACATTAAGGGCAAATTGGCAGATGGAAGCAAACGCAGGACCACAGTCTGTTTTTGAGTAATCCAGCTGTACCGCTTAACTGCTAAACAATCCTCTGTGGACGGACAGGAGGACTGAACAGAAAGTGTTCGTGCTCTACCGTTTCTGAGAAGGGGGAGGAGTGCACCGCTAAGCTGTTTTATTTCTCAGAGCTGCAGCAATCAGAGGCAATGATGTAGACTCCAGTGTCCCGGCCATCGATTAGACGTGCCTGCCAGGGCTGCATTATTGGCGCAGGGGACATATCGACGGTGAGCTGTACCATGAACGCTTCATTATATTCCTCCTTGTCAAATCTGAGAATGCAGAATTAGCCATTAGCCTGAGACAAATGGATTTCTATGTTACATGACCAAAGGGCCACTGCCTTCTTGAGCACTGAATGGCCAACTTCCCCCAGTGCCAGTGTCCATGGAGATTTGTGATCTTCACTTGGAACGGGACTAATAGACTGCCGTTCCCCCATGAAACACGGCTCTGTCTATTTGTCTCGCCGTTTTTCTGCAGCTCTCAACTGCTCCTCTGTTGTTGCAGGAATCGTTTGAGCTCAAAGAACTAAATGGAAATGTACCAAAACCTGGCCTTGTGGAGCTCATATTATGTTCAAGGAAACTGCATTTGACCCACTGGCTAATCAAGAGCTGCAAATTCAGGGATAAATCTTTAAAGTTGTAACAAATTGCCTGCCGACAAGATGCAAAAATGTATGTAAGGTCTGTTTAGTTAAATGATCAAACCGGTGATTTAATTGCAGTCATTAAAAGACTACACAGATGTCACATTAGTTTAATGAAGTTAATGAAGTTATATTAAGAAATGCCTCTTTTTGTATAGGTAGGCTGAGGCCTGTGCTGTAACTCAGGGAAAAAAACAAGATGCAGCCTTGCTACGGCTAGTAATTTGATGCCATGCAAATGTAGCACCTCTCAGTGAATTCTGTGATAACCAATTTGCTCCACATGTTCACTAGATAAGGGCACAACTATACAAGCAGATAAGTGCCTTAGAGACATAATCATGAGAGCATCAAATTTCCCCACTTTCTAACATATTAATAAATAAGTAAGAAGTACTACACTGCAATTCCCACACAGACAGAATTAAAATTAAAAAAACCTTTTCTTGTAGACTATGGCAATTGACAGTTCTGTCAGACATCTTCATATTTCCATCAGGTCAAGGAGGTTACCATCTTTTTCTATACTTTAAGATGGAATAATTTTTTTTACTAAAGTTTGACAGGGTAAAGTTTACACTGCAGCGAGAGCTGAACTTTGATGAAAATGTGGCCACTGTAATAGAAACGTTATTTTTCTTGTTTCATCGCAATGCTGTGTAACTGTCCCACACCACTCTCATTTTGGCTAAGTACACTACTGACCTTATTAACACCCCACAGCATCATTCCACAAATTCACTGGTCATTCAGGTCAGTTCTTCTCATCAACTAATTGTACTGCCATAGTCATTAAAATGAGCTTTGGATCTGAAATGTTTTTGTTAATGCAAGTTACAGATAAATTCATTTGCAGACACTAGTGTAATGAGCAAGCAACTCCCAATGCAAAGTCAGGATGAGAGAAACCCTGGCACAGCACCACCAAACCCAATGCAAACACCTCAAAACGCTGGCTTCATACCAGATTCTATGGCCTTCAAAAGCTGCAAGTAATAGTACATTCAGCTTTCATTACCTGATTAGTACGGTGGTTCTAGGTGGAAAAAAATGACTCCTGGTTTATGCATTTAATTACATAATAATTTAACTCGTACCCAGAGGCAATTTTGTTCAGGTTTTTTTTCTATTACACGAGCCTATCAATGATTATTGTCATTAGTGATATTGTAAACTAAGAGCAACATGTGTAACGAACTGTGAGATTAAACCAAGGCGTTTCTGTTAAATATGGAAATAGTCCTAAAAGGCTTGATTAGAAAACTGTGAACTGATGTAAGCCTGCAACAAAGTGGGTGCCACTCAGTTACTGCCCGTCGGCAAGGAGGAACCAGGATTTCAGGTTTTTCCTGGGTGGATGTTTGGATGTTTGTCCCTAATTTTTCCAAGCTATCGACTGAGCTCACTAAACGGGTACATGGTACAGATAAGTTTCGACAGACAGCTGAGGCTGACAGGACTTCCCAAGCAGTGATTAGCAGCAATACAGCCTGGCAGAGCAGCGATTTCACCAGGCATTTGTAGTTCAGATAGATGCCACCTTTGCAGCAAACTGCAGCCAGGGGAAAACATTCAGCAGCATAGAAGGGGAGCTTTGCTGTCCAATGAGCACTGCAGAGCCTGTGTTATCTCCACGGTGAACATTTTTTGCTCAAAATGGATCACTGGCTCTGCTCAGGGTAGGCCGGATGTGAGACTCCAAACAGAGCATCTTTTGGTGGCTTTCGTCCCTGCAGCGATTCAGCCATTTCCCATTGTGTTAAAATGACCGGTAAGACATGGCCAAAGACGGCTTGAACAGGAATTTAATTTGCACAACCTGAGAGCACTGGGAAAAAAACAAAGAAAAAAACAAACTGTTCTTACCTATGGAAGAAGCATCCAGAATGTCCCACAGCACCGGAGAGAGAGAGAAAGAAAGAAAAGATTTTTGGTCAATTTTCGGATCTGGTTACTCAGAATTAGCCACTCCCTGACTTTCCTACCATTTTTCTCCCTATCCCTAATTGCTCTGGTTTTGTATAACCTTGTAATGAGGTCAATGTACAGCTGACAGGCCACTGGCTTGGTTCCATGACACAGTGATGTGAATCAGTACAATATCAAGAGCAGAAGGTCAGAACTTCCCTAATGTAGCTACACACTGGCATCAGTGGAGATAGATTACACTGTCCAGTGCAAAACAACCCCCCTTGTTTTAAACTTTGTTTACCACACAACTGAGACATTGGTTTAGCCAAGAGTGGTTCAGCCAGTCAGGTTTATCAAACGATCACTGCTTTCATGTGAAGAATAA
Source organism: Ilyophis sp. 1 JC-2022 (assembly GCA_022702515.1). Lineage (NCBI taxonomy): Eukaryota > Metazoa > Chordata > Actinopteri > Anguilliformes > Synaphobranchidae > Ilyophis > Ilyophis sp. 1 JC-2022. The sequence goes on along the minus strand of CM040405.1, from coordinate 32,619,881 downwards.
TAATAATTTCACATGACAGATATACTGCATTAAATCATTGAGCAGGTAATTGTGAGCTTTCAAAATAACAACTCATTCAGTAAGCAGGCCTTCATCTGAACACAGCTTTTTGACAAATACCACCCTTTGCTTTGACATCTTAGACAAATCCCATTATAAAATGCCAAAGCATTATAAAAACAACCAATTGACAAAGTTCCATCAGACTACTCTGTAGCCCTGTAGCGCATTTCCTGTTTCGTCCTACACAAAAATCACATTGCAAAAGCAGGAGTCTAAAAATGCTAAGAAACTAAATTACAGACTGTCCAAGAAGCAGCCACACGCTTTGATGGTAACAGCTAACAGACTCAAAGGAATTGGCTTTTTAATAGACTTTTTCCACAGCTGTTCCGAATCTTCATTGCTCCCAAGACTGGGCAAGGTTTGGCTGCTTCTGAGAAACCTCACAGAACAGGCCTGTGTATCTGCACAGGTGTGCTGGGAGCCAACAAAGAGTGTCTACCCACACCGAGTTCTGTGCCAAACGCCACTGTCCCTCATTTTCACTCACACTTTTTACTACCGCTTTTCCTCCACTGCTAATTCAAGGACTGCATAAATAAATCTTCTGCATTACTATTATCTATATTTTCATTTATTTAGCACCTAATTATCACCAAACAGGGTTTTTCTTGCAAGAAGAATAATCATTTTCCCTGCTGCCTTGAAAATAATTTGACCCATGCTGGCAATAAAAAGCCTATTTCAAAAGCATTGTGCATAGTGTATTACTATCATTTAAATAAGCAACTGTGGCACTACCTCAGACTAGTGCTTTAGCGTAATCAAATACAACAACCTTCAGGACAGGCAATGACAAAAAAGAAGAAAGCTAATGCGCTGCATTCAACCTGTCATTATAAGTAAGGGATAATCCACGACGAGGTGTGTGCTTATGTGACTGTAATGCTTGACGCAGAGGCAGAAAACCAGCTGATGCAAAGTGGAGCGCATTAAAAACATATTACCGCACACCTTGGAGTGGATTATCCCAATTATACCATGTTCATTTTCTAACAAATTAAAACAAGAGCATTCACTTATTTTCATTGGATGTTTTGCTTTCAAAATTAAAGGTTAAGAGGGGTAGCGTAGATACGACCTAGCAACCAGACACCATCTAGTCCATCTTCTTCTAGTCAAGCAGCAAGCCAGCGTTATGCTAGGTTCGATGTGTCATGTAACTTAGTATAAAAATGTAACACCTATGTGATGAGATGAATTTAGAACCGTGATCAGACCGTTTGACTGGACCAACTTGCCACAGGTGTGCAATTATCCATTTTTAAAGCACACCTTCCAGCCAATCAGAATGGAATATTCACCAAAAACCATGGTATAAATTAACGTAGATGCTCCAGAATAGTTGAAATAGTTCGCTGGCTAGTCAGATAGCTAGCTAGCTGAATGCAGTTTTTAAATACATAATGTATTGTATGTGTAACATAGCCAAAGACATAGCCTAAATAATGAATAATGTTTTCTTTCCACAACTCCTGAGCAATTTAAATTTTATTATGACGCTTCCCTGACAAAACAAAAAGCAAACACCAGCATCATCATAATCAGCAGGCCGACACCGGTTTAAATTTTATTAAATGGGGCTATTGTAAAACAGAGGCCATCTATCCACCTTGCAAACTAGTTAGCTATCGATGTGTTATGGATATAATCTGTATGCATTTTGAATTTGTACTTTGGTTAGCATTGGTACTAATTGGCACTGGTGCTTCACTCACCGCATGTTTACACACCAGTCTGGGAATGCACTATTGCTCATATTAATCAGGTGAACACATGTACATTTATCCTATACTGCATGTCGCTCTGAACAAGACCACCTGTTAAATGAACATAATCTAATGTAGATGGCTAATGTTAGCCACCTAATAACTTGCTACTAGGTCAGACCTTCCATTAGTTTTTAGTGATGGGATTGTAGCTCCCAATATGATGAAAGAAGTAGCTGTCAGGTTAGCTAGAATACACGGAGGAGAATATCCATTCAATTGTTGAGATTGCGTTTTATTGTGATCTCTTAAATGAACAATTAAAACAAAGTTATATTCACTCAAAACAATAAGTAAATTGTTTTTTTCACCCTGCTATAAACTGTTACTTTATAAAACCTAGTAAGAAGTACATATTGTTGCTAACCAAGTAAAGTTAACTCATTTATGTAAGTCATAACAGCTATTAGAATTTACAGTGTAGGGACAAGTGGGAAAGCGCGAACAGACAAACGTCCACTAACGCCAGCTATTTCTAATAGCTCCTACCAAAAACAAGAAAATGCTTCACCTTGCAATGACTTCTTAGAGGGTTCAGAACGTACTAAACAATACCTGCATCCGACCAACAAGGGTTGCAGCAGTACCATTATCATACCCACTTGTATCATTGTCCTGAATCATTGACTTGAACTAACCATCTGTGTTGGAAATAAACTTTTAGGATTTAGTGGAGAGAGAAAAAAATGTATATCTGATCAGCTAAATTCTACCACTCACCCTGGTGCAATCAATTAAAAAAGTTTATGGCACTGCAAAGTGAAACGGTCGCAAAATGCAGCATATTAATCGCACTCTGGAGCCCAGTCTTTATCAAATGACAGTCTTTCCTTAGTCAATTAATGTAACATCACAGGAAGTGATATTGGGAAGAAATGGCTCAAAAAATATATATAATTTATAACCCACATCACAATACATTTTTACTCCTAAATGTATTAATTGGTTATAAAATGGATTTACATAAGTCATATTTAGCTCTCTGCCAAACTGCTGTTTGACAGAGAAAGTGGTTATATGCATTTATTATTTAAAATATGTTTGAATGTCATATTGCCATTATTAATCATAGTTACAATATTTTCTACACTTTCAAAAACATATTTTCAACATATTTTGTGTCAAATTACACGATTTCACATTTTCACGACTTTTTAATACAGACTGTGCTGAAGAGTAACACAAAATGTGCTGTCCTTAAAACCCTAACTAAACACGGAGGTGTTTATAATACAAAAAATGGATAAGGAACGATGAGAATAAATCACACATTAACAAGCCAAACGTCGTAGTTGTTAGGACTGTACAATTAAAGGATGATTGAATCTAATCTTGGGAGAAAAAAATTATTATTAACTTTATAAAAAATTGCCTTTTTCATTGTTCATTATGAAAGAAAGCAGCATGTTTTCCAAAGTCCTTGTTAGCTTTGGACACATGTTAATATTACTGATGCATACACAGTCTGCATTGCACAATGAGCCTCTTCCAGTCTTCCCTGAAAGGACTGGTGAATGCAGAGTACACATATAAGGCCTAGGTATGACACTAATCCGCTCATATGCAATCTCCACTAATATTCAATTCCCACACCTACAAATGCAATAGCCCATCTGTGGTGTACAGTTGATGGTGAATAGAATAGTAAATCTGCCTCCGGCTATTAGATGGCTGCTGTGGATCATTAAGGCTGACAGCAGTTTCAATAAAGCATTTTGAAGTGAAGCGCAATTCAACTTTGCAGATATATTTAGGCTTTTCTGGCACCTGATGGTCACAGTTTCTCTGTGGCCAGTCAGCAATCCCAGTGACGGTGTTAGCAGATATTAGTACAGCTTGAGATTAGTTACGTGATTCGATTCAGTCACCTTGGTGAACCGGTGAATGAGCAGTAGGCTGATGTTAGGGGAAGCAAAGCCTGTTACACAATTTGTGCCTTCAATTCCTCACGGTAAAAGCTGATCAACCATCAGACCTTTCATGAAACGGTTGTGCTCCTTTTTGGTTGACATTTGCAGTATGTGTTCTGTTGCCATCATTTAACGGGAGCACTACTTGCAACAACTGGATATTACACCATCTGTCATATCACTTTAGACATAAATAACCATTTTCTCAACATTGTATCGTTTAATTTTGGGTATTTGTGAGAGTGGGAGTATACCTGCATGTAAATTGTTTGCAAGCTATAGAGTACTCAAGTGACTACATCACACTGGTTTCAGAAGTAAATTTCCCATTCATTTAGAGCGTAGACATTAACTAAAGCTTACTTTTAAAACATTTCAAGCGATTACGTCTTACCGTCAATTTCCTGGATTGTTCAATATAATGCCCGTTCGCAAACTATGTTGTTTTTCTGGACCAGCTTCGAGTATATTTTACGTTTTATATATTTTTTGTGATCATACTAGCGCTGGCACTGTTTAAAAACTACACGTCCCATAACTTCCTCCGAACAAGCAGCCATGGCTACAGACGTTGTCATATAACATTAGCCAGCAGTAGCACACAGCTCCGTTTTTAAACACTTTTTTCTAACGTTAGCTAGCTAGCTTGAAGGACTAAAAGCTAGAATTGCTTTATGTGGTTAACCATAGCATAGTTTCTGACCTTGTCTGGCAGGCTTCTCAATTTAGCAAGCTAACGTTAGCTCATCTTCAGCTGCAGTACTCCCATCTGCCCAAGAATGTCCAGACAGACGAGATGATATCTTATTGGTCGAGAACCACCCGTGCGTTGCAGTACTGAATATGTAGTCCGTTAAAGTGGACTACAAGTCGAACTACAATCATTAATGCATTACTTTAAAAAATTTAAATTGGAACATGCGATATATGGTCTATATCCTTGTACCACACAGGCTAATCCAGGAATGTTTCGGCTCATTCTATAAACCAGATTTCTAGAAATAGTCGATAGTTTCCAAAGGGAATTTATTTCCGAAACCAGACTCCGCCCACGATTGACGCACTCACTTGACTACTCTATAGAGCACTGTAGTCCCGCCCACTTTGGTGACAAACTTCTGGGGCCACTTTTCAGAAAAAATATAATGGGAGTCAATGGACTGACAATGTTTTTTCCTATATTCAGGGAGCTAGACATTCAAAATACCCAAGAGAGGAGTTGTCACATTTTAAAATAATTTATGAAATTGGTCATTTGAAATGATGTCCAACAAATAAACAAATACATTTTCAAAAAAACAACTAACCGACACCTTTCACCAGAAGAACTCCGCGACGATGATAGGGATTATGAAAAAAAAACGAAAGAGTTTTCTACCCTCACTGGCTACGGGTGCGTTTCCCAAAAGCATTGTAAGGCTAAGACGTCGTAAAACCCTTTGTACGAAGCTTCTTGAACTTTGGGTGTGTTTCCCAAAAGCATCTTAATTTAAGAAGCTCTTAGAAACGCTTGTAGATTAACGATTACTTCAGACCAGTCGTAGACGGTTAAGTGCGTTTTAGAAGCCTATAAATCACATATTTTATTCGATTTTTCGTGTTAGTGTTCATTTCATTTTACGGTTACCATAACCACTGATTGTTTTGTTTTTTATAGTAATGTTAGATGTAACAATATTTACGTGTATTTATTTATTTTTAATTTAGGCTACTTATTTTAATATTCTGGAAATTACACATAAAAGTCATTCCTTAAATAGCCCTATAAATAAATAAGTTTGAGACAAGTAAAATAAGTGGGGGAAAAAAATTTATTTAAAAAAAAAAAAAAAAAAACTTAACCGGGCATGTATTGGGCATCACAGTGGGGTTCGCGTCTCCCAATCTATCGCCCCTCCTCTTTCCGTATCAGCAGCACCACAGACAGAAGTACAGAGATATAAAAACCAGGGATCAGAAAGGAAAAGTCCTGCTATGTGTTTCTTCCACCCATGAACTCAGCCAGCTGATTTCACTAATTAGTTCTACCTCCTGGCTGAAAAATTGTGCAAATTAGCAAATCCAGGTGATTGGAACTAAATACTGGGGAGGACTTTTTACTTTCTGAAGCCGGATTTTACACCTCTGGTTAAGTAGCACTTAAGAAGTGACTGCGCATTCACGCTTTAAGAACTGTTTTGGGAAACGCATGTTACAAATTAAAGAGCCATCGTAGAATCACTTGTTGAAATCGCACTTAACCCTAAGATTGATCATTATCGGGAAACGCAGCCCAGATCGTTAGCCTTGGCTTGGGCATGATGATGAGAAGGGATAAGTATTTTGCAAGCTTTGCAGATCTATGCCAGCGTATGCAGACAAGTGAGTGAAAATTGCTGACTAGATGTTCCCACCATCACCAGTTAAAGTTAACCAAAGATAGCAAGATAGCTAGCTAGATAATTTGTTACTACCGCCCTCCGTTTGAGTCCCTGCCGCAATGAAAGTGTGTAATTCCAAAGTAATTAAATTGGAAAAATACAGAATGAGATTATTAATTATCAGAATAATATTTCATGTATTAGGATTATATTTCCTACGTTACTGGCTGTATTCAAGGTCTGGCGCCTACTAGGCTTTGCCTGGTCTTGTTCATTGAAAATAATGTTTCATATAAGCTGTTTCATACCTCAGTTTAGAATCCAGTACCACTACTTGGTAGCTCAATTTTGGAGAACTCTCCAAACAGCTTGTCTTGGCTAAAGGCTCTGTCTGAGTAGGAAGTATCATCTGTTCACCTTGCTGTGGCAATGGCTTAGAGTCATGAGATTTTTGTATTTTTTATGAGTACCTCTTTTTTTGTTGTTGTTCGTTTGTTTTTTTTGATTAATGTAAATTTACTGGCACTGGGGCTGTATCACTTCAGCACTTTTCAAAAGAAAAGTAATGTTTTACTCCTGAGACTTCCTGGTTCCTCCTTAAGACCGCTACCGCATGCTACCTTGTGACACACACAGAACTTTCTTACATTTTCATAAGAAAAGCAAATATGTTTGCTACTGGCTGACTCACAGTCAAGTGAGAAAAGTCTGCATGATAATTCCTGTTTGTGCGCACACACTGGCCTCGTCCAAACCAAACCTGCTCCAAATTGGATCAATGTAACGGAAAATAAGCACAAAAATTAGCTCCAAAAGCCTTGTTTTTGACCTCTTCCGACACATATAAAAATAATAATTTTAAAATACGTGGCGGGAGCAGCTTGCTTTGGACAGAGAGGAGGGATGCATTACTCAAAGATTTTTCCTCTTTAATCAGGAAATACAGATTCAGATGTTAATGAGAATACTAATATTTCCCTGTATTACTGACCATGACCTCCTGCTATTGGGCATAAATGAACAAAAAGGATGCTTACGACACACCAAAGGGTGTGTGTGTGTGTGTGGGGGGGGGCGGGGTGTTTAGGATCTGAAAATCTGAAAAAATCGAATCCCTGCTACTGTTTTGAGGACATCAGAATGATGAGGTTATAAGGAAGAAGCGTGGAAACACTAGTGCACCTTGACAACCGCATACATGATGTCTCTGTGAATCACCTCCATCGTGATCAAGAACTACGGACAGGAAAGTTTGGTGGGAGAGAAGACACCTCCCTGAGCCGTTTTCCTGTTCCTTTTAAATCACTGGTCTAAACGCATTATTAAGAGGTAAGCTTAATGGTAGCGTCTATGAGAGCGGCCGGGAGCTGGGCGGTCTGTAAACCTTTCCCCACTGAGGAATTAGCTGGCTAATGGACTCGTCAGGGTGCGCACGGCAGACCCTGTGGGCTGTACTAGCAGGGTCAGGGAAGGTGTCGCAGAGAGCAGCATTGAGTGATTTTGTATTGACCGTTTTATACAGTATCCATCCCATGAGGAGGATTTTTAAGGAACATCAGCCCACAGGAGGAAGACTTGTGTTGCTTTTGTTTTATTTCGTCAGTCCGGGCAGCTGAGAAGGGCCGCACCAGCTGGCAGCTGAGAAGGGCCGCACCAGCTGGCAGCTGACAGTGACGCACTTGCCAAAATGTAGTTGGTGAGGTGCGGTCTATCTTTCACAGCTGCAAAGTGTACGCCTAAAAGAAGACGGATTTAATTCCGAAAATACCCAAAGATCCATCACCTACCCCTTTCTTTCCATCTCTGAATTCCCACAGTTGAAGTGGGCCCCTTTGCCATTCTGGGGTTATCTAATCCAGGGGTTTTCAAAGTGGGGGCCGCGGCCCAACGGGGGGCCGCCAGGGGGCGCCAGGGGGGCAAGAAGAAGGAAGGGAAAAAAAGAAAACAAACAAAAAAAAAAAAAAAAAAAAATATATTTTTTTTTATTTTTTTTTTTTTTTAAATTATTAAATTTACTGTGCCGGTTTAAAAATAATAAAAAATTAATAAAAATCCTTATATCGAAATTAGGTCTTTCTTTGCTTCTTTCTTTCAATTCAATCGCAAATAACTAACCGTAACACTGTCTGTCAGTCAAAGCGTTGCGTTTGAACGCGGCTTATGGGCCCGAATTGGAATCAAAAAATAAGGTCAAAAGTATTGTGTTTTGTATGTATTGTATTTTTTTATTTTTTTTTTATTTATTTTTTTTTTTTTTTTTTTTTTTTTTTTTTTAGGGGCCGGGGCCCAGGGGGGCCGACTATTTGGGGTCCTTGGATGGGCCAAGGAATGGGATGGGGATCTAATCCACTTTAAACATGCAAAACATCCACAGTACAATTTTCTATAGGGAAAAAAACATAAGTGCAAAGAATATTGATTGGGTGTTATTTTGCAGGGTAAAACTTGGATTGCAAATGAACCACCAGCAAATGTGAGCTCATGTTTTCGTTAGTGCCTGTGAATGTATTTGTTGTGCGCTACAACGTAAATCAATAAACAACACACTGAAGGGTCCATCTGAGAAGTGGGAAGGTATAGAGGAACAGTGCAACACTGTGTGGAGCTTGTTCATTCTGTGCGCAATGCCTTCATGGCAGCAGAAGTGCATCAACACCGCCTGTCTTTACTTAGAGCTGACAGGAGAGGTCCTGGTACGAGAGAAAGACAGGCGACTGCCTAACGTTTGAGGGATAAAGAGTTTCAGATGGGTAAAAGAATAAAACTTACGGCTCACAAACACACTGCTCCAGATAATGTGTTTTAATGCATCGCTGACAGTATCTCTTCCAAGCAAACAGTGCAGTATACTATACTTGCAGATCAGTATTTATATATACAGTCAAGCCGGAAAGTCTGAATACCCCTTTCACCTTCTCTACGTTTTATTACATTATACAAATGTATTAAAAATCGAAAACTGAAATCTTTCATTAACATAAGTATTCATACCCTTTGCTTTAACATATTTTTAAAGTATCATATTTAATATTTGGTCGCATATCCTTTGCATGCTGTTACTTCCTGAAGTCTGTGACCCATCAACATCAAAAGACTCTCGATATCTTATTTCCAGGTACTGTTACAAGCGATACTATAAGCTTTCTGCATTTGAATGGATCTCTATGGGAATTGGGGGGTGAGACTAGATTCAGCTGTAAATTACACTGGTACAGTATGGAACACATGGCTGGCTAAATGGCTGTAAGTCATCAAGGGTCTGAGCTATCGAACGAGCCCCAAACCATCAGGAGAAACCCATAAAGGGATCCATCCACATCTACTCCATATCTCGATTTTTAATACATACATAAATTTCTAAAAACAAGTTTTCACTTTGTCATTATGGGCTATTTTGTGTAGAATTTTGAGACAAAAAATGAACTCAATCTATTGTAGAATATGTCTGTAATGTAATAAAACGTGGAGAAGGTGAAAGGGGTATTCCGGCTTGACTGTACATTTATAACTGCTGTGCACTGAGCAATGACACTATTTTACTGTTAAATACCCATTTGTAAAGGTATCAATACAATCTCTAGTGTTGATATAATTCAGTGGCTTTCCATCTCCCATTTTCCCTCAATACACATTATGTTCAGGTAAATTCCCTTTACCTTGACCTAAACAAACTCAAAAAATTGATTAGGCCTATTCCATAAATGTAAGTATGTTAATAATTTATACAGAAATACGGTTTATTAGACCAAATCTAAATATTTTCTAAAGAAATGCAAAACCAAAAGAATTGCAGACAATCAAAAGCACTGTGTGCAGATTTAATGGTATTTTACAACCGCATTGTATTAAAAATTCATTTTTACGGCACCATATGTTCAACTACAGCCATTACACCCTTGCAGTTTGACGCCAGTGACTTCCATTTCAAACTGAACTCTTCAGTTCTGAGGAAGGTAGGCCATTTGCGCTGTCCAAAAGTAAAATATTCTAGCTGACCTAAACACCGCTCAGTCCATTACTTATGAAGTAAACATCTTTTGTAGTTTGGTTACCAGTAACATTCACAAACTTCTGAAGATCAGAATTCCAAGCGAGGAAGAGACAAAAGGCAACGTTGCATAAATCCTCTCCATGAGCTGCCTTTTGCTCATTAACCGGCCCTTTACAAGGGGGAGGTCCCTGGGGTATGTGGTGTTTGGCATGGAGCCGAGATCAAAAGCACCGCTAGCTCCAACGGCAGGTCGTGTACATATACGGTCATGTTTCCATGGAGAAAAAAACAGCGGTGATATAAAGGTGCTTCCAAACGCCCACCCTCAACGGTTTCGGGCGTTTTCTTAACACACTGCAACTTGAGAGAGATGCATGGTTTGTGTTGTAATTACAGCTCGCTCATGGCAGAAAGAGCGCCGAGTTGAGCAGGCTGCCCTTTGCCTCCACTGCCCACAGGGGTCCATCCATTTGCCATTCATATCCCCGTTATTAACGGTAATTTGTGTCTCTGCATCTGTCGGCAGTAAGCCCCCCCCCTTCCCACCCACCCGCCCAAATGTAATTGTGCAGGAGGTTGAAAAATAGAGTAGTACCATGAACCCTGAAAGCAGGCCACTGATTGCCCATCAAGGTAAATCTGCCATTAAAGGCAAAACAGTGCATTTGGTAGGAGTTTCATATGTTTGGACCGGTAAAGTGTGAGTAATTAGCCATGCGGGTAGGCAGACTGACAAATTGCTTGAGAGATGTGGTGTGATCTGGTGTGACCTGGCAGCACCACCTTTGGAAGGGCCAATCAGGCTAAAACAAGCTCTGGGGATCCCCAGATAGTAGGGATAGATAGAGTTCAGAAATGAGCGGACCACTGCAACGCAGGCTTATATGTGGCGGGTCATTCCAAGCAGGGTTTGTAAAGCCCAAGTGTGTGGGTGGCATTCAAGCCACTTTCTGTAGGCTACCTAAAAACACAGCATAAAGCACCAAGTGAAAAGGGCACTCAACTCTTAGACATCATTCTTGTTCAATGTTCTTTCCTGGTCGAGATTTCCAATGACTGGAAGTACATATCAGGCACGTCACATTGTGAATGGTCTTCAGACTGGCTGGTGCACGGCCACAGTACACAACTTTCTGCTGCTGGTTTTACAGCCAGACACAAGCCAGTGCCAAGTTCTCTCCACACAATCACTGCGCAGTGAAATGTTCATATTTCATGGTAATCCGTTCAATTCATTTCCATGTATGATAACATGTTACGAATCTCAGTAGGATCACTGTAAAAAAAAGAATATATCTTGAAGTGAGTGAGCTTATAAGCTATTTATCTACTGTGGATGTGGGGGAGGGAACCAGTCACAAAAAAGATCTATTAGCAACATGACAAGGTTTTGATTGTGCCATTAAAACATAGTCCAACTCCCAATCTGTCCTCTGTATTGATTTGCTGCTTTTCCATGGCATGCAATGTATTTGGACTACAAAATCAACACATCTTTTAACATAAGACAATCAAAAATGATTACTATATTATATACTATGACTAAGATTATTACTATAATTAAGTTTGACAAAATGATATGTATTGACAAACATCAGCAAACGTAATTTTTAAATGTAGAATTTTTAAGTTTGCTTAGACTGGTGCCAGACAGTTCACTTGATTTTAACTGTTGCTAAATGAACAGTGATGAGCTAGTTTAGAAACACATTTCTGTTTGAGTATACTGGCAAAACCGTGTGGAGGGACTGGATTACTTCATTATTATAATTATTTGTGTTTACTTCCCTCTCTATAGGAAAAGCTTTATAACTAATAACCAGCCATGTGCTGAGGGCATACTTGTATTTTCATTAAACTAACATCTCTTCCTGAAGTGGGTAAATGCAACAGTATATTCTGAGCAGAAGGGTATTAGCTATATAACTAGCATCATTATTACGCACAATTCCATCCGAGTGCCTGTTTTTCAAATGGAACTTCACTTCTAATTGTTATCCTTTAAATGTTTAAAAAGCTAAAAACTGATCACTTTAAACATCCAGAAATTTTCCAGTATTTTAACATCTAGAGTTTATTGAATATTTGCTGTATTTCTTTCTGACATTTCAAGTTAAATAACAGTAAAGTTCATTGACAATTGTTTAAGTATTCATTGCAGCAAACGCCTGGTGCTTGAAGCTTTCTTATGCAAATACCGGAGGCCAGAGGTTTGTTCTTTGGGCTTTTTCCTTTTTCAGAATTATTCAAAATGAACTACCCCATGCTGTGTGACATCGAAAAAAAGGTCAAAACACTTTAAGGAATAGAAATACACATTCAAATTAAGCACTGAATCTGGAAAAGTAAATTTTTCAAAACCAAACACTGACATAATTAATGCATTTCAAGCAACAAAACAGAGCATGGACAGAACATAAACCCTTAATTATGTACATCAAAACAAACATTTACATAATTATTACCCAAACATTAAGACAAGTCCTTTTGAAAATTTCAAAAGGACCTGTAGTCTTAATAGTTGGGTAATAATGCATCTGCTCCACACAGACATGACACAATGCAGTATATTTAAATTCACACCCTCAAGTAATGATCTTTTTAAATCACTTGACATCCTGTCGACAAGAGTCAACATTATTCCACTGAAATTTCACTTTGAGGCAAAGTGTCAGAGAAATGGATCTGAATACTGGTCTAACATTTTCAAGATTTTCTTATTAAATAACAATTCCCATAAATATAAAATAATGCAAAGCAAATATCTGTCACACAACACTGTCAATTTCCAGAGGCTTAAGAAGCCAAGCTTAAGGGAACAATATCTCTTCCTTTATGTTCGTTTGGCAAATTGGAACAGATGAGGGTCAGCTGTAGGCCTGGGTATATAGTTTCACTCCTGGCCTTTTCCTTCGAGGGATTTTTAAAAAACTAACAACCCTGCTGCAAACGAATGAAAAGAAATGGAACTTCCAGGGCTCTATCTTGGCGATCTTGGTCTAAGCGCATGGCGTTTAAAGTCCATTTAGGGCGTGTCCAAGTCCTTTGGGCGCTAAGCACGGCGCAATGCGCAAATGGGCTGAACTTAGTCTCTTCATCAATTATAGGTGTGTCTTGGGCATGACATGCAATAAACCAATCAAAATGTCCTATCCCATTCCCTTTAAAAGCCTGCTTTTTCACCTTGGCGGATTGCTTAATGGCGAAACAGACATGCTTATGTTTAGTGCGATCAAGAAATAGGCTAAATGGATCAATAGCATGATCAATATTATTCGGACTAACCATTAGCCTATGAGTTCCTGGTAATTCCCGACATGGCTGTTATTTTACTAAATATATGCGGTTACATTTAGTTAAAAAGACCTGCAACAGCTGAGAAAAAGCTATCAATGGCTTCAGTCTCACCTTAGAAAACGTCAAATTAGCCTGCTTGTTCAACGAATTTCATTTGATTATGCAATGAGTGTCAAACATCAATTCCATGAGGCTGTTCTCATGGAGTTCTCGAAGTTCAAGTCCATTAGGCTACCTGCATAATATTGATTACTAACATCAATACCGTTATTTTACCTTAACGATTACAATAAATACAATAATGCTGTCAGGTTGGCAACCCATATGTTCACGCATATTTCCCCTTGTTTTATAATGTCCTGCATATGGAAATGTGACCAACTTGTTTTACTCGTAGCATAATGCTTTAAAACAATCCACTTTAAGACCATGAAACGCACGACTTACAGCAGGGGAAACAGAGAACATGCAGCGTACATGCAGACAATGGCATTAAAATGAATTGTGAATTAATTGTGTAACAAATTTATTTTTGTTTCCAATTAGACACTTAGGCTAGTTCTCTTCTCATTTTGTTCAGTTATAGAATAACAGGTGAAATCAGCTGGGTTTTAATAAGCTGAGAGTATGGAAACCTTGTCACTGTAATTAAGAAAATATGAAGGATGAAGAATAGCTACTAAGGTTCAAATTCAGTTAACATGGTGACATTTATCTCCGTTGTTTAACCGTAGGCTATGGAAAAAACCTTATGCACAGTGAATCCGCCGTAGCAGGCTATTTGAAAAACTATAAATGCAATATTCACTGTACAAGGTTTTGAACTTTTTTTAGTTAAAACCATTCTATTTACTTACAGGCTGTAGGCCTAGAGAGCTGTATTGTAATGACATCTGAAGCGCATTTTCAGAACTCAAATGTCCGTCTATTGCAGTGCGCAAGTTTTCCTTTGAATGACAATTCACGCATTAGGTGTAAATGACAATTTGTGCATTAGGCTTGATATTGGTGTTATCAGCAAATGGAAAGCCATTTTAATGGATAGCCATTGTCCCGTAACAGAAGATTGTCCCCCAAGAAGATTACAGAAATTATTGGCAAACATAGGCTAAATCTTAGTTTGATCCAGCATAATTGCGAATAGTCTATAGCCTATACATGTAACCTTACACATACCATCGCACATCGGCTGGATGTTGATGGAGTGGGCTGAAAGCAATTTAATTCGGCATTGAGTGATTTTGTCACTGAGGGACAGGTAGCTATGTGGTCTATGAGCCTTGGACCCTTTGATTATTATGCATTTTTTTATATATAGCCTACACAAAAATAATATTTCACATTGTAATCTTGATATTTTTAGTCATGCTTGTGCGCGCCCCTGTGTGTAACAGACAGGAGGATGTACGCGCGTTGTGCACATGTAGACACATTTATATGCGCTGTTAAAATAAACAACTGCGACATGACTTTAGACCAGGTTTGTGGTGGTTTTAGCACAAGCGCTTTCTGCTGGCTCAAGATTGCAATACGCCAAAAATAATCCTGGCCACTCATCTTAAAACCAACACGCCCAGTTCACTTGTAATGGGCGCAAGAATACATGGTATTTAAACGACGT
This sequence comes from Ilyophis sp. 1 JC-2022, assembly GCA_022702515.1. Classification (NCBI taxonomy): domain Eukaryota; kingdom Metazoa; phylum Chordata; class Actinopteri; order Anguilliformes; family Synaphobranchidae; genus Ilyophis; species Ilyophis sp. 1 JC-2022. The sequence continues at coordinate 32,604,870 of CM040405.1, read as the reverse complement.
GAACACAAGGCGTTATAATGAACCATGCGCTGGGTGTAAGATAGCAAAGACACTTGCGTTTGGGTTAGCGCCGCTTAGCGCCGGGTGTAAGATAGGGCCCAACTCCTATAACATTCATGTTTTTGGTATGGTGGGAAACTTTTCAATATATGCCATACATTTCACCCATCTTGAAATAATGATTGTAATGTTCCTTTTTTAAGATAATCTTTCTAGACTGTGAAAGTTCAGTATTCATACAATAGTCTGCAATTAAAGCCTCTCAACCAGTGACATAGTCAGGAGTTCAATTAGAATTTTTGGGGTGGGGGAGACTGTACAGTGGTTGTGTGGATCACCTGCTACAGACCGCACAGTGGTTGTGTGGATCACCTGCTACAGACCGAACAGTGGTTGCGTGGATCACCTGCTACAGACCGAACAGTGGTTGCGTGGATCACCTGCTACAGACCGAACAGTGGTTGCGTGGATCACCTGGTACAGACCACAAAGTTGTTGTGTGGATCACCTGCTACAGACCGAACAGTGGTTGCGTGGATCACCTGCTACAGACCGAACAGTGGTTGCGTGGATCACCTGGTACAGAGCACACAGTGGTTGCGTGGATCACCTGGTACAGACCGCACAGTGGTTGTGTGCTTCACCTTACACAGACCGCACAGTGGTTGGGTGGTTCACCTTACACAGACCACACAGTGGTTGCGTGGTTCACCTTACACAAACCGCACAGTGGTTGCGTGGATCACCTGGTACAGACCGCACAGTGGTTGCGTGGATCACCTGGTACAGACCGCACAGTGGTTGTGTGGTTCACCTTACACAGACCGCACAGCGGTTGCATGGTTCACCTTTCACAGACCGCACAGTGGTTGTGTGGATCACCTGGTACAGACCACACAGTGGTTGTGTGGATCACCTGCTACAGACCGAACAGTGGTTGTGTGGATCACCTGCTACAGACCGAACAGTGGTTGCGTGGATCACCTGGTATAGACTGCACAGTGGTTGTGTGCTTCACCTTACACAGACCGCACAGTGGTTTTCACCTTACACAGACCGCACAGTGGTTGTGTGGTTCACCTGGTACAGACCGCACAGTGGTTGCGTGGTTCACCTTTCACAGACCACACAGTGGTTGCGTGATTCACCTTACACAAACCGCACAGTGGTTGCGTGGATCACCTGGTACAGACCGCACAGTGGTTGCGTGGATCACCTGGTACAGACCGCACAGTGGTTGTGTGGTTCACCGTACACAGACCGCACAGTGGTTGCATGGTTCACCTGGTACAGACTTCACAGTGGTTGCGTGGTTCACCTTACAGACCGCACAGTGGTTGTGTGGTTCACCTGGTACAGACCACACAGTGGTTGTGTGGTTCACCTGGTACAGACCACACAGTGGTTGTGTGGTTCACCTGGTACAAACCACACACTGGTTGTGTGGATCACCTGGTACAGACTGCACAGTGGTTGTGTGGTTCACCTTACACAGACCGCACAGTGGTTGGGTGGTTCACCTTACACAGGACGCACAGTGGTTGTGTGGTTCACCTTACACAGACCGCACAGTGGTTGTGCAGTTTACCCTATACAGACTGCACCACTGGGAGAGGCTGCATGGACAAAGCAGAGCTCTTGGGCTTCTGTTGCATGAATCAGAAATAAAAGTGAGACACTGTGCCCTCTGCTTGTGGAGATCGATCAACTTATTGTGGCTGCTCATCAATCTGCTTATTAATTAATAGCAAATAAACACGGGTGATCAATGTATAATTTACATATCTACAAATCAGGACAAATGGCAACTGCAAGACTCTCCCTCTGAAAGGCTCATCTCAGCTCGCCCTCCCCCCAGCTCAGGAATCAGGCTACAGTGCTACAAAACTATTATTAGAATAGTTCATCTGGCAGTTTCTTGCCAGGAGGCAGCAGTCACTTGAGATGCCAGCTCTGCCTGGCCGCGGACGAGGCTAATGCAGCCGCCGCGTCCCTGGAGATGCTCACCTGTCTGCCGCTGCGGTGTGAAAGGCACCCCAGACCTCCTTACATGTGGCGCTGAAAGCAGCCCCCACTCTCCCTCTCACGCTCACGCCTGCCAGCCTTCTCACTGGTGACCAAAGAAGGGATCTCCAAGATTACAGCGGGGTTTTTGACCATCGTCCTAAAACACTTAGTTTAGCTCAGTTTCTCTTGCAAAAGTAAAACAAACGAAAGTTTGCAAACTGGTAGAAGTGCAAATTTTCCCAACAAATAACCAGCTGACGTGATGTAGAACCTAGTGAAGCCAAGGTACGTCCAGGGGGTGGAGTTTAATGAAAGCATCCCTTAAGAGACAGGCCTGTGCACAAGTCACAGACTGTGTGATGAGTAGTTTTGTTCCTGTACTGGCCCTGCATATGCTGTCCTTTAAATCAAAGGCTACTCAAATGCTGCAGCAAGGTAATAGAATGTAAAGCCTTCAGAGAGATAGCTGGTGCATGCTAGAGACCATTAGTATGGGAGCATTATTAATTAACACTACATTGACCCCTTTTTAGCGCGGCTCTAATTAACATCAAGAGAAAGGAACAACGAAGCACAATGTTCTTTATGTTGTGGAGAGGCCATTATCAATCTAAGCATTGTAATAGCTCATGCGTTCTGTTCTTTCATCCTTGTTTAAAGTGCACAACACTAAAGTAGCCCATTTGTTGACACTGTAATGCAGCTATCACAAAGTGCCACTTAGCCATTCCATTACTCTTCACTTGTAGAATTCATAAAAATTGTGCGTCCAAAGGGAGCCAAGCTTGCATCATTACAAGCAAATAATGATTAAATTATCGGCATTTCATTTCACGTCAGTATTTGCATAGCAAAAACCATTCCTCTTGTAGGACAATCCAGTTGCTAAAATTTTACTGTAATAAAATAATATATTTATTATTAATTAATAACTATTATTATTATTATTATTATTAATAATTATAATAAAAAATACTATTTTCTATGTGAAATATTGATTCAATATTCAATTACTGATCTACTTTATCATATTATTTCATACTTAGACTGAATTAAACTAATTTATGAATTTACAATTTTTTTGGAGTCACTTTGGTTCATCCTTCTGACCACATTAAGGTAGCGTAAAGCTAACCATATAAATCCTCTACTGAAAAAATCTCAACACCTAGGCAGCAATGTTTGCTTTAGCTTCTAAATTTAAACAAGATATAATCAATTCTATAAACAGCAGTGTCCTGAACTTGAAGTGCAGGAGTTTGATCTCAGAAGCGCAGAAGTCATCGACCGAGCCGAGAGAGGTGCACTGAGGTCTAGCCAACGGCACACGAGCATGGCTGGCAAGCAGGCAGATGGGGAAGCAATTCCATCAAAAGTGGCACAGCGAGAATGTACAGCAGCGGGTATCCAATTAAAGGATGAATGTAGAGGTATTCACAATATGTGACACGTGCACTGGTTTCTCTCCCTCCCTGCGTGGTTACTGCGTGTTCAGGGGCAGATACAAAACGTGGCTGGCTCAGCAGTCAGTGTTTACAGCACCAGGCTCTACTTCCACATGATCCCAGGCAGTCAAAGCTGATTAAAGAGAAAAATTAATTGCTTCATAACAACCAGCAAACTAATTTTCTGAAAAATAATTTGTTTTCCAAAATGCCAATTAAGCGCTGATTGCACACATTAACAACCCCATTTGTTCCGTTAATCAAGAATTTGATCCTACCATCCCTAAACTTCTGAATATGTAAAACATACTGCCCCCACGTCTCAACAGGGTCATTTCAGCGTGGTGTCGAGGTGCTAAAATTAACGCACTGCCTCATTTTCACTGAATAAATCATCCCTCTAGTTGGTGCAAACGCGCTTTTAAACAATAACGCATAAACTGGGAAGAGCTGAGAGCATCACCAACTGTTTGTTGCTAATATATTAGCGGTTAGAGCAGGCTTCTCTACAGATTAAGCCTTGAATTTCAGCATAACTGAATCTCCCACAATTTATATGTTTTACCTGGAACACCACCTTTCATTAAATTTTCCACTGCAGCTTGTGCATTTACCAAGATTCCAGAGAGACCAGTCATGTAACCGACTCAGTTGCAGTCCCATGGAGCAGTGCGTAGGCACCATCCATGAGCAACAGAAAAGGTAGCCAGCTCCAATAAGACATACCCTAAAAGTACCTGTTTATCCTCCCCGTCTAATCTTAAATAAACATTTACAATGACTAAGCACATGAATCAGTACCCGTCGCATTTTATTCAGCTGTGTAATGCATTTTGGTCTATGTTCAGCAGTTCACAATTGTCTTGCACTTTAACACTCCATTTTCTGGGCCAATTTGACCATTTCAGTTTTTAATGTTACTCAAATACTGGATAACTTTTTTTAAGTGAAAGTTTATGAATAGTTTTTTTAACCCATTCTGTAGCACCACTTTTTTTATTTTTTTTATTTTTTTATTTTTTTATTTTTAAACACAAGACCGAACATAAAATGACTACTGTTCTTAAACCTCTGACTACAGGCATAATCCTGGTCTCTTCTGTAACCCGTAGGAGTTTGTTTTCGTAGAGTCAGAATTACTGTAAGTATTACTGAAACAAAGTAACAGAAGCTCCAACACAGTGAAATTTGTATTTTTTTAGTGGGATAAAGAAACCGACTACATTGATTTGTGTCGTCTGGGGATTTCCAGAACACACAGAACGTATGGAATCATCCTTTTAATAGAGCCCGTTTTGTGTCATGTTACAAAATAAAGAACCGTTGTCGCTATAACATTGGAATCCTAAAATAGTTTCTCGAAATAGAATTGTGAGTTTGAACACTTTCAAAAGGTATAATGTGTGCAAATAAAATAAACCACTAAGCATTCAGTCTAACCACTATTATATGACTATGTTGAATAGATTGCTGTTCTACCTGCAGCATAATGGATGTAACCATAATGGATGGGTAAGAGAGACAATGCATGCATACATATAGACCATTAGGATGTACATGTATAATAAGGAATTTCAATCTTCCACAATATCTTCTGCTTCCAGTAAAATAAATAAAGTTGTAAAGCAATAAGGTTTAGCTTTTTCCCCAAATGAAATGACAAAAATGTTTTATTGCAGTTCAGAAAACTGAATTTTATTGCGTTTTAAGATTTCCTATCCCTGTCCTGTTAAGTAGTCTGAGTCAAATCACGACTCGTTTAAAACGTTTTCCACCATTCCTGGAAGTAGAACTACCACCGTAACATGTAGCAAATGAGGATTAGATTTAGTCCATTTTAGACAAAGATTTGACTTGCAAATTCCAAGCTAAACACACAACATGTAGGCTACCTGAATATCAATTACAGGGGTGATGTTGAGCTCACAGGAGTGGGGCCACCATGACTGAATAATGTATGACTGATTTTACACTCTAGCAAAGAAACTCTACGAAATAATTGTTTCTGACATCACTGTCAACGCATGTATAAATCTGAGTAGTGTTGTGCCCTGCATCTGTATTGGACATAAATGCATTGTCCATGCATGTATAAATCTGAGTAGTGTTGTGCCCTGCATCTGTATTGGACATAAATGCATTGTCCATGCAGGTCATTCATTCAGCAAGTGATAGAGGAAAAGCAGATGACAGCCCCAAAAGATGTTTTATGTTCTTTGCCACCAAATAAAAACGTGTATGCGTTTCCTCTCAAACTCTAGTTTCTCTTCAATTTAAAGTAGAGTTCAATGATTAGGTCCCACATAATCTCCACTTGGGCACGTGTAGCTGTTTACATGGTACAAACTAGGGATGCAAGCTAGCAGTACCATTATTTTCAGACTGAGTACGAGTATGAGTACTATGAGCGGCATTGTAGTATAATGGGTAGGGCTTGTAACCCAAAAGTTGCAGGTTCGATTCTGAAGTAGGACACACAGCTTTGGGCAAGGTACTTAACACACAAGAGGTCCGTCCCAATACTCGAAAAATGCACCCTCCTTTCCTCCACTACCACCTCCTCTCCTCCGTGCCCCGGAAACCGATCTTTGTGTCCTAATCTAATGTTGCTCATTTGGCTACATATTACTTGCAAACAGTCACAACTTGATCGATGTCTCGACGCAAACCGCAATGTCAAGTACATTGCATACTGTACAATGAACTACTTGTACTCAAAACATTCAGGCAGTTTTGCATACTTCCGGGTAGGAAAGGACTGGTAGTGGGGGAGTGGAGGAAAGGAGATGGGGAGTGAAGAATATTGGGACGCACCCAAGGTGTAAGTCGCTCTGGATAAGAGCATCTGCCAGTAATGTAATGTGCTCATCAGGTTTGGGTACTTGGGTACTGTGCAGTGATGCGAATAGTGATGAATGCTTGCAGTCTGCCGTTCTTTTATCAACTTTCTTAAAGTACTTAAAGTACTTCCAAACCGATGATATTTTTATTTAATTTTTTCCTTTTTGGCAGCAGCTTGACACAACCTGACATTGTTGGTATCGGGTCTGGGTATCTGAGCATTTTAATGAGTATGAGAAGAGTACATGAGCACAGTATCGGACCCGATCGCATCCCTAGTACAAACTTTCATAGTGTTGCCAACCCTAGTTTTTTGTGGCTGGCGAGGGACTGCTGTAGAAGGTAAATGGTCAATATGAACTGATAAACTGCAAAGAATTATGTCGACAGCTATCCAAAAAAAAATAACGTATATGTGCGACTATGCTATAAAATGAGACTACATCACTGAAGATACATTCTTGGCATCAGAACTGCACAAGTATATTGCCTGTACAGTTGCACTCTCCTCACAATGACACTGGAAAAACCTTCCAGAGCAGTGCCAAAGGACAAGTCCAAAAACAAGACATCTGAAATCGTTAGGTCACAGAATAACACTGCAATTTCTGCAAGGCAACTCTTGCGGAACTCAATGGAGCCAAATTAACTGGGAAAGGGGAACAGCAAAAAACAACAACCTAATAAATATGCCCACAAAATATAGGCTAAATGCCATTGGAAATTTGCGTGATCAAGAATGGAAGAAACAGAGATATATATGAACATTGTTAATTCATTTCCCTACAATTTGCAGACGCTATATGCGAGTGACACAATGATCTGGCGTTTAATGGCTGGTAGAAGCTTTCATCAAGCCTCAACCTGCATCAAGCTCTCGACATCCCAGCACTGCCATGACAACAAGCTGCGTCTCACTCTAATATTCATCTGGGATATCTGCTTTCTGCAGCGCTCCCGTCAGGTGCAGCAGACGGGCCCACAGTCCAGCCCTCAGTTCTGGACACTGCACAAGGCAGCGGGGGACACTGGCGAGGAAATTCAAGACTCCGTTTGGCATCACACCGTTGTCTCATGCACACACAGTGAGAAAGAGGCTTCATACTGAAACCTGGACAACAGAGCCTTGCGGCAATGAGGCTTTTGTCATCTGCGCCTTTGTCTGCTTGATCCTGTTCAGAGATGCTTGTGTTTCCTGTAAATTTTGGGAATGCATGTTTACACATTTTATGGATGGCAGAGATGGCTGCCTTATTTGTGCCCATTATGAGACAAAGAAAAAGGATGAGGGTGGACAAAATGCCCACCTTGTTTCTGAAGACATTTTAATTAGAAAAAATTTGGTTTATTTTTTCCAAAGAACAAACATAGGGAGTGGATTCTGACAGTTCAGTGAAGGTCTATGAACTGGGCATTTAAAGTTACTATTGTGTTTCTACTAAATATTTCTCTAAATGCTGAAGGCAAAGGGATCCAGGTGATGAGGGTTTGTGGCTTGGGGGTTCTACACATTGGGTTAGCAGAGAGAAAACATGGGTACACCAGCAATGCCCTTCAACATTATTTATGCTACAAGCAGATCGAGAACGACAGAATACTCCAGACAGGGAACTCGCAGCAACAACTTGCGAAAGTCTGGAATCCCACTGGCTGTATTAATTCATAATTGCAGATGATAAACAGAGATCACTCCTAGATGCATTGCTTTTCTTAAATATGCCATTTCTAAAGTAAAAGGTAGCATTGAATGGTAGCACTGAAAATTGAGTGGGTTCTCTGCACCCATCACTCATCTCCCTTAAGGAAATTGCACTCCTCCAAACCACCTGAGTTTTTGCCATGGCAGGCAAACGCATGTCTCTGATTCACCCAGAAACGCAAGTGGTGGCAGAGCGCCGTTCCCTCACATTCTGTAGCACATTCACCAGAGAAAATATACATGCCATTGACTAGAGTCATATACTTTGAGAATGTTCCTTTTAAAAACCTCAGGACTATAATCCTTTGACTATTTCTGTTACAGTTGTGATAAAATATTGTTTCAATAAAAGTAAGGGCTTTTTTTAATGCCACTTTTGTATTCTCAAAAGCCAAATGTCATTTTTCTTCTCTTTGGTCTGGCATCTGTCCCCCCCCAAACCTTTCACCACGCAAGTGTGTACCGCAGGGCCAGGCCTCATTTTTCATCCTCCCAGCCAGCAGCAGCCAATCACCTGCCTCTTGTGGGACACTGACCGTGATGCCTACTCTCATTTTAGTAATTAAATTGTGCAATTTAGCAATAATCAGTTTGTCTACCGAGTTTAATTGACCTTGTAATTCAAGGTAAACACAGACAGCAAGCAGTTTGCTGTAATATGCATATGAAGCAAACATATTACCGGATATCATTCCCTGCTTTTTTTCATGTAGCACTGTGTATTAGCAGCTATAATTAGAGCAATGGTATTGTGTCACTTAGACAGCTCTAGTGCCTCACAGATCATGTGAGATAGCAGGCAGGTTCCATACCAGAATGTTACAAAAGCAGCAACTACACAGCTCTACTGTTTTGTTGGGGATTTTCACTAGTGTGTGGAATTAAACTGCAGTGGAAGTGCTAAAATGATTTTTTTAAATGTAATGTTGAGGCGTGCAATGCTTAATGAACACCTGTTTATTTAGGATTTTGTTCATCTCCTTTACTCCTGTTGAAGAATCAAGAAAAGAATAGAGTTTGCATTGGTCCACAGGTAAAGATTCCTGTCAAGTAGACATATGCTGGTGATGGAAGTGGGAAATGTCTATTAAACAAGAAGCCATTCAAGCTGATGCAACCTGGCAGTCTGTAACAATATCTGCACCTTCCGGTATTTTTTAAAAAATTCTATTTGCCAATACGGCACTGTCACCCCTCATTTTTGAGTTTCTTCCCAGAAAATACAACATATGTAAATATGTATGTTTGCGGTCCAGACTATGATGTGGCTGGGGGAAACGGTCTCTAATGTAGCAAGATTTTATCATTGTGCCAGACATAAGGTTTTTCTGGCACAGCTAAAACAAATAATGGAAAAGATTTAGCCTAAAGAAAATGTACCGTCCTGTATTATATGGTTATTTCAATAAAGATAAGAATCTTACCAGCACCATGTAGTCTACTTTATTTACCGTTGACCGGTGTGCTTTTATGTGAAATATCCAGCCAAAGGTAGTTCCAATTTGACATTTTGCAAACAATAAAAAAAACCCATTTCCATATTTTACAGACAAAAACATTTCTCTCGTCGATGTGGGAGGAAAACGGGCGTCTCAGAAATTTGAATTGCGGACGTTATAAACTGGGAAATGGAAAATAATGTAGTGGCGATGCTACAAAATGATTTGAACAAAAACATTCCCGTATATATGCATTTTCTGGTTTTCTGGACGGAGCAGTGCTTTCAAGTGGAACCATTGTTCTGTGTTGTGACTATAACTCACCTGAGTCTTATTTTTTCTCTGCTCCAACACCGCATACTGCCGAAAATGAAAATCGTTCCCAATTACTGATGTCAATCCTGTGACTCTGAAATTCTCCAGCAGCAGAGCTTATGCCAAGAACAGTGCACCGGAGTTCATTGATTGCACTGCGGGACAGCCCTTTCCATTCAGGTCACTGCTACGGGATCATGAATGTTCTGGTGTGTGTATGTGCACGCAAGTGTGTAAGTGTGTTTAGGGAACACTTATAAAGATGCTGCTGACACCATTTGCTTAGGTGTATGCATGTTTACGATCTGTTCAGACCAGTTTTTAAAAGCCATATCTTGATTTGACATTTAACCACGTTTTGGGTAATAGTAACTAATGCACACTCACTGTATCACCATCAAATAGATATTTGAAACTTAACACTTGCAGGTCAACACTACATTTTATGCTTATTTTTATCATCGTTCTTTCTGTGGTCCTTTAATAGAAGAATGAAATAAGCGATTGCTTTCGCCCAGGGTATGGGAGGGTTCAGCCGGTTAGGGGCCCTCGTTCATCTCTATCTAGCAACCCCTGCTGGTTGATTGGGTGCCCGTGGACTGCATGCTAAAGCCGCATATGAAAGGTCTTCCTCTGACTGTATTCTGCAGTGGGAAAAGAAGCAGCTGGTGAAAGCACATGTTTGGGAAGAAGAATCATGGATGCGCACTCTCCCGAAGCGGTAGTGGGATTCGCGCATGAACGCGCCTGTGGATGCAGATGTTTGGCCATTCCAAACTGGATATGCTCAGCCCTACGTTGGGTGCCACATTTATAATGAATGAATAAATAAATAAAACAAGTTGTGGACTTAAACCCAGCAGAAAATTTACTTTAAAAAGGTACATCCTTTCAATAAGACATGCTAAATCAGACTACCAGGCCCTGCCAATAGCCCTTAACGCTTGAATGAGATCTGGAATCATAATCCTTTTTCACAAACAATATTTCACCATACAATGCGTTCCTAATCAATAACAGCCGTGTATGACCAGTTTTTAAATAAAATGTTGACCATCAAATTCAGTATATTATAAATAAATAATATTTGGCAAATTAAGATGGCATGAAGATAGATGGAAACACCATGGAGATGCACTAAATATGCATGCTTCATCCACCACTTTACTGGAGATACACTAAATACAGTCAAGCCGGAAAGTCTACCCACTCCTTTCACCTTCTCCACGTTGTATTACGTTACAGACTTATACTACAATAGATTGAGTTAATTTTTTGCCTCAAACATCTACACACAATAGCCAATAATGACAAAGTGAAAACAGGTTCTTAGAAAATATGCAATTTTATTTTACTGTCAAAAATGGGTTATTTAGGGGTTACATATCTGTACACACCCTTAGCCTAATACTTGGTTGCTGCACCTTTGGCAGCGATTACGGCTTCAAGGCGTCTTGGGAAAGAAGCTACGAGCTTGGCACACTTGTTTCTGGACACAGCCATTTTCAGCTCTTTCCACAGATGTCCAATTGGATTCAGGTCTGGGCTCTGGCTGGGCCACTCAAGGACATGCAGACTTTCTCCGAAGCCACTCATTTGTTCTCTTGGCTGTGTGCTTCAGGTCGTTGACATGTTGGAAGGTAAACCTTCGCCCCAGTCTGAGGTCCAGAGCGCTCTGGAGCAGGTTTTCTTCAAGGATCTCGGTGTACTTAGCTGCATTCCTCTTTCCCTCCATCAGGGCTAGTCGCCCCGTTCCCGCTGCTGAAAAACATCCCCACATCATGATGCTGCCAGCGCCATGCTTTACTGTAGGGATGGTATTAGCCAGGTGATGAGCGGTGCCTGGTTTCCTCCAGACGTGACACTTGGTATTCAGGCCAAAAAGTTACATTTTGGTTTCATCAGACCAGAGAATCTTGATTCTCATGGTTTGAGAGTCCTCTAGGTGCCTTTTGGCAAACTCCAAGCGGGCTGTGATGTGCCTTTTACTAAGGAGGGGCTACCGTCTGGCCTGATTGGTGGAGTGCTGTCTGGATGGTTGATCTGAAAGGTTCTCCCATCTCCACAAGGATATGCTGGAGCTCTGTCAGAGTGACCCTGGGGTTCCTGCTCACCTCCCTGGCTAAGGCCCGTCTTCCCCGATTGCTCAGTTTGGCCGGGCGGCCAGGTCTAGGAGATTCTTGGTGGTTCCAAACTTCTTCCATTTACGAATGATGGTGGCCACTGTGCTCTTTGGGACCTGTAAAGCTGCAGAGATTCTTCCGTACCCTTCTTCAGATCTATGCCTTGACACAATCCTGTTTCTGAGGTCTGCAGATAATTCCTTTGACCCCATGGCTTGGAGTTTGCTCTGACATGCACTGTCAACTGTGGGACCTTATATAGGCAGGTGTTGGCAATCCCCAATCATGTCCAATCAATTGAATTTATCACAGGTGGACTCCAATTAAGTTGTAGAAACATCTCAAGCAGTATCAGTGGAAACAAAATGCACCTAAGCTCACTTTTGGGTGTCATATCAGGGTGTGCACACTTGTGTATATTTTACATTTAGATTTTTAATAAATTATCAAAATGTCTAAAAACCTCTTTTCACTGTCATTATGGGCTATTTTGTGTAGAATTTTGAGACAAAAAATTAACTCAATCTATTGTAGAATGTCTAACGTAATAAAACGTGGAGAAGGTGAAAGGGGTGTGCAGACTTTCCGGCTTAACTATGTATGCTTCATCCACCACTTTACTGGAGATACACTAAATACGCATGCTTCCTCCACTACTTTACTGGAGATACACTAAATACGCATGCTTCATCCACTACTTTACTGGAGATACACTAAATACGCATGCTTCATCCACCACTTTACAGGAGTTGGATACAGAAAACCATAGTGCTTAGCACTTCATTACGGGTGCAAAATCATTGACCCATCTTTGTCTTCATATAAACGGTCTGGGTAGACTTCTTCACACTTGTGCAGATTGACCCACTGGTATTCATCTATAAGTCAATAATTGGCTCACTTCCTTCCTATACTCCTAGTTATCACTGCACTTTAGTGATGTGATGCTGTTTAAAGTCCCTCCTCCGTCTAATGAACTTGGAAAGCTTGGCTTCAGTTATTCTGCACCTTTTAGTTGGAATAATCTGCAAAGAAATCTTGACTAATTTCAAATTCTGATTTTAAACATGTAAATCATGACTGAAGCATGCTCCTGCTTTTAACCCCTGCTCTGCTCATTCATTTCTGATATATTATGATCTCATTCCCGACGTGATGTTTGCAACTTCATTGTCAACCGTCTTGTTGGGAAACTTGTGTTTTATGTCAGGTCCCCCTTGTAAAAAAAAAAGATTGAATTGAGATTTGAATCTCAATGGGGTATCCCTGGTTAAAAACAAAGAGGCACTCTATGAATACTCTTTCAAAAAGATATTGCACCTCAGCAACTCAGATATTTTTCAGTAACATTCATAAGTTAGACTGATGATTCCTCTGATACGGATAAAGTTGAACAGGGCAGAAATCATTTTAAATGACCATATCAACTTTCCTGTTTGTCCTCTCCATAAAGCTAACATCATTCTTAGAACCTGCCCCTAAGCCAAATTGTACTCAACTTGATTACCAACTGTAACATTAACTTTAGAGTAAGACACTGATGTATCTCATAATTGGAAAAGCAATGAGAGAAGACTGAGATTGCTTGCATAGGCCTAGGCAGGGAATAAATTCATCATATAGTCCATTTGCATACTTAACATTTGTCTGGCATAACTCCTAGTAAGAAATGAATAATGGATATCATTTATTAAAAGAATGCATTATTACTATAAACAACGTGCAGATTAGCAGACACCTGTACAGGGTGCATATCATTTTCACCAACTGTATAACCCATAGATAATTCTAGAGTAAATGAGGTCATGAATATTGCTCAGGGGTACACAAGTACATCTCTGGGGATTTTATAGCCAAGACCCTTATGACCAGACTCCTGCACTGTCAGCACAACTCCATCCATGTGATGCACTGAATATGCATCAGTCAGGAATGTTTCACAGGTCTGAGAATATAGTGCAAAACGCCTACGGCTGCAGAGGACCGGATTGTTCCCTTCATTTTCTTTATAAATAATATTTTTCTTCAGATGAAAAAGACATAAACAGTCAGAGAAATCCATTCAGATTTATTGTTGATAAACTAGTACTCTACGGAGCTGGAGAGAAGCCATCTAATTTACTTCTCATTTCTTGCAGTGCATCCTGGGGAAAAATAAAATAAAATAAAAAAATACATTTTAAAAAGTGTTTGCTACCAACCGTCTAGTCTAGTATTGTGCACCTCTAGGTCAAGCAAAATAAGCTCCATAAACATTCCCGGCAATCCAGAAGTAATGTAAAATCTTACTGTATAAAGACCAAGAAAGCCTGAGCACTGATCACCTTATCCAACTTATCTCCAACTTCTCATTGACTGAGCATGGTTATTTTATAATATTTTCAAGGTAATAATCATTCATAGTATGCCTTTATCATTACTTATCACAAGTCAAGACTCCTTTGTTTTCCTAAAGCACACAAATAAGCAATAAATGGGAAGGGAAGTAATGCTTTGGGCTCAGTCAACATTTTTGAGCAGAAGAAAGAACCCAACTGAAATGTTTAACTATGAAATGAAGACGTGTCCTTATTTCTATGAAGCCACTGGGTTACAAAATCACCATTAAACATGGGAAGTACATCAACTGCATGCCACACGACTGCTCCAAGACCACAGCGGCTTCTGTATTCACTTATTTTATGTGGCCAAGGATCATCAAGACATCAGTGATTGTTGAGAGAAATGCTAATGTTTTCAAGCCACAAATCATAAATATTTAAATATTTATCTTCAAGCCCATGCCATTACTAAACTATTTAAGGTACTTTATACTGTGTTCAAAGTAGCTAAAATTAACTCAACTTTAAAGGTTCACAAGTAACCAAATCCTCATTGATATTTTAAATGGGTTAGCCACATTCTCCATTACCTCCATTACGATATCTTATCAACAGTGTCCTGCAATCAGGTATTGCTCATCATTAGTTAGAAATCAAAGTGTACAAATGCCACAATTCCATACTTTGTGGGTTCTCTGGAGCAGTGATTTTCAACCACTGTGCCGCGGCACACTAGTGTGCCGTGAGAGATCGTCAGGTGTGCCGTGGGAAATTATCCAACTTCACTTAGTTACACTTTTTTTGGTTGGGTGGTGGTGTGAGGATTTTTTTTTTTAAAAAAAAAAAAATGGCTCAAAAAAAAAAAAAAAAGGGCTCTGGAGGATAAGAGAACTTGATGACACCACGACATATTAACAACTCTACAATAACTTCACCAATTCAAAATGACACAACCTAGAGTTAAACGGCATCCATACAGTGGTAAAAGCTGCAGTAAAAACCTTGGAGTCAAGGTTTTTATTTTTATTAAATCTCTTGCCACCACACACTCTCTTCGAAAGACAACTTTATTTTAATTTACAAGTGTAATATACATAGATGTTGTGGTGGAGTCTCTTAGAGGAAGGGTATTACAACAAAAACCAAAAAATTATAATATATATATATATAAACATCGAACAAAAAGTTCGGAAATTTGTGTTTGGTAGATTATTTCTCTGTTGTAACAATGCTTCGTGGCAATAAATTGTATACTGTTGGAAAGCCTGTTTATTTCCCTTTTAAACGATGCCCCATTTGTAAGGAACATGCATTTGTGGGATGAGCAGCACAGCTGAGTATGTTGGTTGCGCCCATGAAAAATTTTCAAAATCTTCTCTGCCAATGCCAAACAGCTAGTGAGAGTGTGCATCTGTGTGAGGTTGATCGATTGGTATGTGAATTTAAGAAGGTGGTGAGTTAATGAATGGGGCCCAGGTTTGTTTAAAATGTTGTGCGAGTATTAATAGAATACATTTTTTCTCATGATATATATTCTGTGAGGAGTGTGTCCCATTGCATGATGGTTATTTTTTCCTTGTCTTCCAGTTGATAAGAATGGTTCTCTTGGCGATAGTGATGGCGATGAGTAAAGTTCTAATAGTGGTCAGGGATGGTGATTGTTGATCGATCGCCAAAAAGGCATAGGGATGAAGAAAGTGGAATTTGGCAGCCCAAAAGGAGCCATATTTGATTGCTAAAATTTTGCCAAAGAAATTGTATAGGTGGACAGTGCAAAGTTGCATGCACGTAATCATTTGTGGAGTCTTCCAATTACACCATATTATTATGATGTAGAGTAATGAGATGCACATAAAAGCCAAGAGAAGGCCCATTTGATTTGATTTTGTCCTTCTACCTCCTAACCCCCACAACAAGCAAAATTCTCACAAGACGCAGTTTTTGCCACTTTCTCACAGGTGAGTAACTGCCTATTCCTTGGTGAATGTGGCCGATACTTCCCTACCATTTGAAAGTACAGACCTGCTGCCAGCTGCCAAATATTCCGATAATCCCGGCAGAAATCACCACTCCCCCTCGTTACGCCAGGAATGAATCAATATTCAGCAAAACCCTGGGATTTGCTCCTGCGCTTGGGGCGAAGATTACTAGACATTTGAGGTAGATCGTGCCCTTTTCCGTGATGTTTGTTTTGTTTGTTTGTTTGCTTGACTCTTCTGCTCCGTGCACAGAGCACACATGCCAATTCTCCCCAAGTTATTGGAAGGACACAGCAGTTCAGCCTCACAGTTCAGACTTTCCATTCTGATATACCCTCCCAGTTTGTGGTCAGAAAAATTTATTCAGCTGCATGTTCCTGCCTCATTACCAATATGCAGTGCAAAGCACACACACTTGTGTGATATAATGCAGCTCTAGCAGAGCATTCTGAAACTATGGAGCAACAGAGAAGATACTTCAAGGCTCATTCTACTTAATGAGCACACAATATCCACCTACCAACAGACAGCAGACAGGACACTGCAGCTCAAATTCCAAACCCATTTCAGCAGGGAAATAGTTTCAACTCGGAGGCAGTTATTTCATTCATTCAAAACAGCACTGCGAAAGTAAGCTCCCTGTAATTATAGTTCAGTATGCACAAATAACAACCAGGCGCATTCAGCCATTTTCAGCATCTGCTGGCTATTAAGGTGTAATGAAAAAAATACCAAGATATAAAATCTTCTGGGATTTGGTAGTGCTTAGCTTTTCTTCAATCATTATAAAGAGAGTATAAAGCTGACAGATGACAGAATGTTGGTATGTTTTATTGTCATTTGCGTTGACTGCAGTATGCCTTTATTGCTGGAGCCTTTACTGAGATGGGTGTAATTAAATACATTTCTTCAACACCTGAACATGTTCAGCAACTGGATCCTGTTTAGAAATTACAGGCATACCCCCTCAATAGAATTGCAGTTCTGCTCTAAGGGCAGCTCTGTATGTTCAGTTACCTTGGGATCGGCCACGGATTTGCAGCTGGAAAACCAGGTGTCTTCAATTACCCATCTTATTAAGTGAGGTAAGAGGAGAACTTGTGCGGCTTGCACCCGGTCCAGGACTGTGACTGCCCAACCCTGCATTAGCATGAATTCCATGAGCCAGCCCATGGATAGTAAAACCTGAAAATTATTAAACTGCCCGAGAGCTGAATATAAAAACTGACAGACTGGATCACTTTTAGCTCTCCTTTTGGGATAACTGGATTAAAACATAAATGACCTTCTGATGTAGTTAATTTATCATCTCCTTTTGGTCATCTAATAGGCAAATATTTTAGTACATTATAGAAATAAGGTCACAAAATTACATTCTAGTCCGCTTCCGATTTTCTTTCAATAAAAGACTAAATGCATAGGCCTATATGCATACATACTTTTCATCTTCAGGGCACCTTACAAAATTTAGCCTTCATTTCATATATTATCCATTTATACTGATGTACATTTTACTACAGCAATGGAGAGTAAGTACCTGGCTCCAGGAAATGGTACAAAGTACAAAGGCCTTACAATCTGAGTCACATCAAGAGAGTGTGTCATCAGCACTAGGCTGAGATTTCCATTCATGCCATTTACAATAGATACAGGATGTGGGATAACATGGACATTTGTAGAATGTCATAAGTATTTCATGAGGCACATTACCTTGAATTCCAAAAAGCAAATGGCTCAAGTACTTATCTGGCCACCTCGTCTGGAGCTGTTGGCGCTTCTTTTCTATCGTACATTTGGGCGGCATTCAAATAGTAACGTAACTTGAAGAACATCATTTGCGCTACACCTACAAAAGCATGCCCTTAGGCCTTCCGTGCCATTGCATTGAATGGCTTAAATCACTTCCCTTCCCTTCTGTAAAGAGTATAGCCATTAGCCAGTGCCTGGTGATTTCTTCACATGGGAAAATTCTATGCAGCTCCTCCAAAAATCTCTTTATAAAAACAGGTTCGGTTCCGATGAGAACAAATTACCTGTTAGAAACGGGATTCAAAGACTCAAGCAGGCTGTACCAACTGACAACCGATACATCAAATGTGAGAGAAAACATGAGAAGTAGATATGCGTTTGGAAGCGATGCAGTTGTGCATATCTGCATATAAAGAGCATAAAAGTAAGCAACGTAAAAGTGTTTTGTTATAATAGCGGTCCTTAATAATGCATGGCTTTGTTTTTATGACTGGGCATAATGAAAAACATTTGTAGCGACTGAAGCAGCCTATACTTTCTAATAGCACAAATAAAAGTGGCTGATCGAAATGGACTTTGGCTATATGAGTTTGCCACACCTGTATTACATTCCACAGTTTCTTTCATTTATCACCTTGTACTTAAATAAAACTGCACACCAAAGATGTGTTAAACAGATGCTAGCAACCATGTTCTGCACCTGGCGTATGACTGACATCTTATTGACTGCATGTAGTGCATGTGCAGAAAACACATTTTTAAACTGGAGTTTAAACTGACTTTTTTTTATTTTAAATGCTACTTATCAGAACAGAAAATCCAAATGCCTAGGGGTGTACCAATCGAGTTGCAAGAGAGCGATGAGACCGGCCGACTAAACCCTCCCTAACCCGAGTGACACTCGGTACCACCAATTATGACTCATCCTGTAGGGCTACCAGCCAGTCGGCATTGGCAGGAACGAGATTCAATCCTGGGATTCAAGACCATCGATGCACTCAGTGTCTTAACAGGGTGAGCCATTATAGTCTGCTGTTGAGGCTATAAAGAAGGCATTAAACGGGGGATATTTTGATGACGTCGATGTTTTTCACCTGCAAGACATTAATACATGTTTTGATTCATCCGCTTGTCGTTTACCAGGTAATAAACATGTAGGCCTATCCGTTTGTCTTCACATTGCCTTTAACGTCTTTAAATAGAAAATATTAAATAGCAGGAATCTGAACTGGTCTTGATATTCTCAATCGGTGAATCCCTGCATGACATGCAATCCTGTGCACCAACCACTAACTACTCTATGGAGCTAATGCTCGACCACTGAGAAAATGGGTCTTTATTGTTTAAATGTTAAAACGGTGAGTAATTACCACTCGTACTGTAATATAAATGATTCAACATGCCAATTCTTGAGCCACACATCCTATAATGCGTGTAATGCTGGCAGGAAACAGGCCATCAAGTCTCTGCCTTCTGCTCACTCGCTGCTTCTCAAACCCTCTGCAGCCGAGTACATTGACAACTTGCTAAGAGAGGCACTGCAACATACTGGAGCGCTTCCCTGCTACAGTCATGTGGACCTTCTTCACCAAGTTGTTCAGTGAAAAACACTTTGTCCCCAAAAACACTCTGTCCACCTTTGAAACTGGATCCATGAATCATCGAAGAAAGGACACCGATTCATTTACATGCACCGAGAACCGTTTGAGCCAACTTCTTGGAAAAACGTATAAATTATAAATAGCAGCTCTTTAAAGGATAGGAGTTTCTTTTCATTTCTTGGAACAATCCAATTTGCCACTCACGAGCTACTACCACTTAAATCCAATTGACATCACACTCATAATAATTAATTTGCCCACCCCCCCCCCCTCGCCCCCCAGATTGCTGCTGAGGGGTACTAAGAAAGTCTGCTTCTGTTCTTTCCCGATGCAGAGGGAAGGTTAAATAATAACCAAAGATTCCAAAATAATATTTGACAATAACAAAAATCAACAAACATGCATAACTAAGTGAATTCAGTCCAATTAGTTGTGACCTCATTCCAAAGCAAATCAGAGCTTTCAGTTAACTGCCTGCAGCATCAACAAGTGTGGCAACGTCAGAAAGGATTCACGACACTGGTGCCTATTCCAATTCCCCAATAATCATCATTATAATAGAAAAACATTAATCTGGAATTGGCAGGAGAGAACCTTGTGGCGTTAGAATATCCCAAAGAAACCATTTTATTAACAACTTCATTATAATTAATTGGAACCGTTAGTTTCTAATTTAAATTAAGAAACATTGGCCATTGCTGACTTCAAAACATTAGTGTTATTTTCACAAATTGAAAAAACTGAGTAAAACCATTTTTGAAGGACAGCCCAGTTATATTTTGAATCATCCCCTGCCCTTCCAAGCTATATATGGTGTTAAGAGAAAAACAAATCTAATATCCATAACTGAACAAAATGCTAATGGTACCTCTAATGATGATTCCAGCCTCTTGACTGCCCAATGACAATAGCCGTTTGTAATGAGGCAGACAGACAGTTTACTACCAAAACATAATAACAGGGGGAGAACAATAGAAGAACAGCAAGGCATTACAGCGTCTGAACATGACATCGCCATATTAACAACCACGTCTGACAATGAACAAATAAATTGTATAGCAGACAAAAACTGTAGTGGCAGAGAGACATCAAAGCAGGAACACACCAGGTGGTCAACACTACATGAACAAGGACCTAAATAAAGCAGTAAAACAGACCAGCTTCTTTTTTTCCTACAGTTTATCAGACAATAGATTTTGAAAATGTACTCATTGAATACTAGTTCATAATTCTGTGGAATATGACTTCATAAGCATGTAAATTTGTCCTTAGCCAGTCATAGTTTTCTCTCACCTTCATAATGTTATGCATTATATACAATTAGTGCGCGCTTCAGTGTTTTTAACTTGCCATCTTGGTCAGGTCTGTCTTGAAATAGACTTATGATAGCATTAGAGCATTCCCCTCACAACAAGGTCATCTTTATATGGATTATGGAATCCATCATGATCTTTAAGATGTTACCAAAGAGAATGGCTCAGGTAATCCATTATACTCAGTAGGCTCACCAGATGGCACAAAGACCATCTGAACAATGGGATGTGCCAATATTAATCCCCTGTGCCTTCTCCCAGGGTGGGAAAATTCACAAGAAACCCTTCACAAGAAAGGTCTGCAAGGCACCCATACTCAGTCTGCTCTGCCTTGTGGTGGATTACAATTCATCACTTCTCCCTCCATCATTTGACAGCTACACATCACAGTCCACTCTGGAAGGGGAGATATAGTCCTGGCGATTTTTACTGAAAATGTCCTTTATGTAAATGGAATGCTTTTAATATTGTAATATTATAACAAGACAGTAAATTACACCATTTTAGAGGGAAATGTCTGCTGCCATTTTCAAAAGAGCCTCTCAGGTCGGCTGAGAAAAATACTTTCAAACGAGGGCCGTCATTTCATGATAGCCTTTGATGATACTTCTTTTAATAAAAAAATAAAAAAACTCTAATATAAAAATATTATATTAACACAATGTATGCCCGAAAGAAAGACAAATTGTAACATTCAGTGCTTCCCTAATCCCAATTTGTCAGCCAAAAAGAATTGATAAATTGTTAGATGTGTGTTGTTCCCTTCTTAAGTTCATCATTACAATCACCTGCATCCCCTTCTATACAAAATCACGGTGTGCCTTTTCTCCTTTTTTGACAAATTGTTAGACGTTCTCATTGCTTCTTTTCTCTTTAAATGCTAAAAATAACCGACTGAGAACAAACATTGGGACAGGGATCTCCATGCTGGGAATGTAGTTTTTTGTCCATCACAAATGTATTGTGTACATTGCATTGCAATGTGTACACAGGGTGTGTTCTGTGCATTGGGTACCCTCATATACATATTCTGGGAATAATCAGTTATAATTTCCATGCAGATGTTTACAGTTAAAGCTGCCGAGTGTGTATAGTACTACATGCCTTGGATTCTTCAATTAATTATATTCTTCAATTCTTCTATTGTCAGAAAATCTTCTGAGAAATCTCAGCTGGCTGAAGCCGATTTGAGGGTCCTCTGTAAACACCATTACTAGGGAAGGTCAAAGTGTTGATATCGGGTGGAGAAAGTATATTCCAGCTCAACTGGCTCCATGTGATGTTAAAAGTATTACAAAGCATTTCTCCATAAAAAAATAAAAAAACACAGTTTTTTTGTATGGAATGGACAATGCAGTCTTTATAAAGTGAACCATTCCACCTGCGGCGAATACTACAATACGTTTTAATTAGCTGATGTATTTCTATGTATACTGGGCTGATTTCTACACTTGGCCACCAAGTATCGAGTATGCTTTTGAATTAGAAAATAGTCATTGCAATTCAGGCTTCAGCGATATGACAATTGTATCATGCAACACGATATTGGCTGGCCCTGATAATAGTCCTCACGTGCCCCGATAAAAGAACGCTATGCATGAATATTTTCTGAAGGGGCCCAATGCTTATTTTGAAATGTGTTTGCAACGTCGGGCTACCAGCAGTCAGTTTTTGTTAGCACTAATGTACAAGATGGTATAGCTATAGCCCCAATACTCTTGGGGCAAGCCACATTAAAATTGTGTATTCTAAGGCCACCAGACATTTGATTTAATAAGATATTGTTTAATAAAAAAATTGAAGAGCAATGTTACAACAATAAAAAAATGTTTTTTCTTTAAGAGGCAGAACGTATGCCGAGAATACCTTGTAATAGGCTACTTGTAAAATAGTGTGCCCCTGACCTGGAGCGTCAGTCACAGATCAACCGTATACTTGGTCAATATGACTGTCGGGGTTGGACAAAGAACAAAACTAGCTAGGCCACAATAAAACACCAAAGAAGTGAACAAACTATCTTTAGCTTCCAAGAATAAAAACACTTAGACAACATTTATTTTAACATTTGTTTAACAAGTTTTTGAAATTTGCATTTGAGATTTCCCCCCCCCCCCCCCCGGTACATTCTCTTCCGTCATTATTAGTAGGCTATAACATGGCACAAAGCGGAGCCCGCTTTCGCTTTCACATTCGAGTTTGGTTACAACTTGCATGAACTTTGCAACAAAGTAGAAATATTATAAACGAGTCTGTATTGCCATGCTTAGCCAAATCGGCGCATTTGCAATGGATTAGTAGCACTGGGAGCAGTATTAGTTAGCTAATAAAAAAAATTAATAAAAACCCAAAACCCTCCCAAATCTGGAACATGGATTGAAATAAAGAGAGCTTCCGGGTTATCCTGTAATCAGTAATCCTGCGTTGTAGTATACCCGCTGCTTTGAAAATGTTGTTGGACTGTTTTCTAATGGGTTTTCTCCAGCGTCTCATTTAAGTTTTTGGGTGTGCGTCTCTAGCTCTTACATTTGTTTTGAAACGGAACCTTTTACACACATCACATCAACTATTTGTAAAGTGTTTTCTGAAAAAACGGCAGAGGTAGCCAATCAGACTAACAGCTGTTACATTACAATTTACTTTGATATTTCCTAGAGTCAACCGAATGGCAGCCCTAAACGGGGCCCGTTTTCGTTTTGTTTGCCGGTGGTTAATATTTAGTAGATACTAAGTTCAATGTAACAACTAGTTTGTGTGGTGCAACCCATTTTGATTCAGTAACCTTCATTTAGCACTTAACATTAACTAGCCTACGTTTGATCTTACCTATAGCTGGTGCGATTTATTTTGTTATTCCTTATTTAGATATGCTACTTTGTAATTCTTTGTCATTTCTGATCCGTCATATCACATTAATGTTATATGTTAAAATAGTTCAAATATACTGTGTTTTTGAATAATAAAATTGAATGATTTATTGATCTCAGCTGATGGCTATTGCCCATGTAAAATAGCACTTAATGGTGCCACATATTATTCTTCAGATTTTTTTTTAAATCAAATATCACGTGTTTTTCTTAGAGCAATATTGTCCGTAGAGGAATTTCAATATCGCCCAAGGCTCAATTGCATTTAAAGTGAAAAACCAGTCCAAGAATGTGCATGAAAAAGATTTGCAGGAATGTACCTAGCACAATAAAATATATGGGCCTACTGCCTACCACTATGAAGTCATGTTAAGAATATAGCCTGCACAACAAACAAATTTACCAGGCAAACCAAATTTTCTTGGTGCCCAGAGAAATAAGTATGCTGGTAAGCAACAGGTTTCAAGGCACACTCCATCGTTGTTCCTTATCTTACAGAAGCTGATTTACCTTCTTTAGTGATTTATTGAACATGGTAATCCAAAACTGAAACATGTCCTTGTGAAGCAAGTGTTCATGGCTGACATTTTTTACAGCACACAGTGTAAATGGAATACATTTCCCTTTTCTCAAATATCTGGTGATAATATACACCTTAATCCTTTGTAGCTTTCCTTAAAAGTTTGGATCCACTTTTAAACCATATACTGTATATAATATATATTTTTTTTTTTAAATAAAAGAAAAGTTGGTAAATATGAGGAGGAGTCTGAACAGAAACTCTAGAGGTTTCACAGCAAATTTGCTCATCTATTACAAGGGTAAAAATATTCTTTGAAAGTGAATTTCATGGAAGATGCTCTATACAAGCTAAAATGCTGGAATAATAACAATATTGCCGTGGACAATCAGTTATGACCGTAAATTCTCAACAAATAGTGGGCCTATCGTCTCTGAAATGTGAAGTAATCCAAACTTTAAATTTCCCAAACAGTGCACTGTAGTTTCTCTAGGTGGTGTTTACACTTCAGACTACTTGGTTCAATTTGAAAATGAGATTGTTTACAACTGCTTTCATCCTTCATTCCTCAAAATGTTTATCTAAAACATCTGACAGAAAAAAAAAAGGAGGAACACAAGTAAGCGCCTGTTGACAGTGCCGCAAACGGTTTCTGCATTTTTCATAGTCCTGACACACAAGCCTGAAAAGGAATCCAAGCAAGAATACTTAGTGAGATGCTGCAATAAAGCAAAGGATGCTATGGACATATGCTCAGCTGTCCTAAACTCCCATTGGCTTTTTTGTTACCAATAGTTCAACATTTTAGTTAGTTTTAATTTCTTTGCATTTAGCATGGTTTAGTTCAGCATTGAATTTTGCCCTAGATTACTCATTTTAACAGTGAATGTAACTAACCATTTGAGAACGCCCTAAATTGAATGCTTGCCAGGCTTCTTGGGAGCAGAGGCTGAGCTCACATGACGCCATTTAGCTGCCCGCGCTTTGTTTCACATCAATGGCCGAGACGACAGTGTCAGGTTCCAGTCTCTGCTATGGACTCTAAATAACAGGGTAACAGCTACTACAACAAATTTCAAACAAGGTCCACCCCTTTGCTTTCCTGACATTACTAGCCATCATACATTGTTGAGAGGCATTATATGCCATTGTGTGTTTTGCTGTAAACTGACTTTTTTGAGTTTTGTTAATATAAACTCTGGTTGGATCATTGTAATATTTCATGCAACATTTGTGCACTTGTAAACAATTTCACTTCCTAATCCATCTCAAACAATTTCATGTTCTAGACTGAAAGATCAAATAAACTTTTGTTTAATTTTTAAGTGAGTCACTTCAATTAATAGTTTTCAGCCAGATATTAGTCTGAAATTTGCTGTGAGTATAAATAAGGAGAGGAAAGATTTGGTCCAATTACTATTCCAGGCCAACTATGTCCACAAGTCCCTCAGGGGTGACACACCATTCATCAGTGTCACCCAGGGATGGAGAGCTTCAATTGCTATCCCCACCAAACTATGCAATAGCCACTCTTCTGGCCATTCAGGCACTATGTCTGTCTGCATCATTTCTGTAGCCCAACAATGAAGCAGTGGCCAGCTACATGCATTTTGGAGGCTTTGTGCTCACGTTTGCCCTTCTGAATTTAAAGAAGATTTTACAACAATGGAACAAGCTTACATTTGTTATTGAGGGGGGCATTCAAAATTAGAAAATTCTTTTTTTTTTTTTTTTTTTTTTTACTAAGTTTGAATTTATTTCACCAATAATATTAACATTAACAACCATATTCAACCATTGATCAATCCTGCAACACAACTTATGATATAGCAGCCCGACGAACCTGTACAATACAAGTACGCTAGGACAACAAAACAGTTCAACACAGCAACCTATTAAATCTATTGTACATTAGCTTAACATAAAAACACATGATGAGAACAGGTCATATTTGAGTTTTACCTACAAACTCAAGAGTTCCAAAGTAAATGGCAAACTATACTAGATACTCCAGTCTACAACATCATACCGTGTATAGAACTTGTACATCATGCACAAACTCAAATCTCCTGCACACAAGGTGCAGATATTCCTTTTGATAATGCAGTGCTCTTGCAGCAGAAGTTCACTGAAGAAAATAGACCATCAAGGAAATGATACCGTCAAAAACACTGGGAGACCTTGAAAACCTCCTTTGGTAAAGGCTGAAGAAAGATAGGCTTCCATTTCAAAAATCATTACCTAGATTTGGCAACTGCAATTAGAAGTAGGCCTACTTCATATTAATTAGATTTGAACACCCATTCAACATATCAATAAATAGAATTTTTGACTGAATGTACCCACCGTCTTACTGTTGAATTAAAATATAAACCAATATTTCCACCTCACAACAAATAAACTAAAAACTGCTCTTCTGCCACTGCATTAATTTCCAAGATATCAGCTTTTGTTATGGGAGAACAATAGAATCTTTCATTGTGATGGACATCTCGCCCACACAGACAAAAAGGTAGAGGCTCCAGCTTGCTGCTTCACATCCATGAAAATTTATTCTGAGAGCATTGTTTCCACACATTACAGGAGTGTTAAAGTACAAAGAATCTAGCCTGCAAAGACTTTGTCTAGCTTCAAAACCAAGGTAATATGCTGCTTTTCTGGGAGTGTTTATGTTGGAGCTCTGTAGTCTTTCCTTGTCCCATCCAAATTTGAGACCGCATTTGGCAGTTTTATTTAAAATTCTTACTTCATGGTCTGCCTTATTTGTACTGTGACCTAATAAAGGTGTGACCACTCAGGAAATATCTGGCTTGCAATTTGAATCCAGAGCAGAAATTGCCATCTTAAGCACAAAGGGAAAAAATAGGGTTATTTGAGATTGTTATAGACTGAACGCACTTGGGTTTCCTTGAACACCAAAGTTGAACTGGCTTTGTTTGAATCTTACCCCACTACAAAAATCTCACACTGACATATAAAACCATCAATTGTGAAAATTTTATATTACATAGGTGGCCTAGCACCAATGTGGTGATCCATTTTCATTATCCATGACACTTCCTTCCTTTAAAACAACATAAAAGTAAAAAGTAAAAGTGGAGGTTAAATGTCAACTTCAACCCAATTTACAAGGTTCGATTATGCTGTTGGCTCCTTATATCTGATCAATACTACCTAACCTCTTCCCAGATTTGTGCTGGTAGCTTTCCAAATTTGAAAAGACCTTGACATTAGACTTTGGAAACAGCTGACACTGCATGTGCATCAATAGCACTGCTGCACTCTCAGAGTGAACAGGGAGCATGCTACAGAACAGCATGCTGAAATTTCACTCTCTCACTCTCACTCACACACACACACACACACACGTGGATTTCAGTACAACAATATAGTACCTTATCAAGAATCATAATGCAGCCCACCATTCATTTGTGAGGGCTAAGCGTTCATCTGTAGATGTCGCAGGAAAGTTGATTTTGTTCATTAACTGTTCCAAATAAATCTAATTGCCCCAATGCTACATTTAGCATAAGCATTATGCCTAGTCATGCCAGAATCGTACGAATCATAGTGAAATTATATTTTACAAGGACTCAAGCCAAGGCCAGACATTTTGGTAGGAAGAAGACAGGTTGGTTGGAGAACAACAGGACACATATCACTGTCACCAGTCACCTTCTGTGAGTCAGTTTCCTGACATTCCTGGTTAATCAGTAATGAGCTTTATCATTGTTCTGGACTTTGTAACACAGATGGAAATGTTTCTATAGATACCCCCCGAAGTAACTACCAAGTTTACAGAAGTCACAAATCACAGTTGATGTCCGTTTGCCATGCAGACCTAAACAAGTAGGCAGCAGATTGCAGGTTTCCTGGGTGTGATACTGCCATTTTGTATCGAATAAGATACCCAACCTTGACTAGGTTATTAAACTAACTGGATGTGTAAAATGTAAGCCATTTTCAACCAGGATAGAGAAGCCTGCTAAGCAAATAGCCATCTTACGAAGGCCAAGTAATCATCTCGCAAGCAGAATACTAGGTGCATCTTAAATAGAACATAGCACACATGTGCAACGACAGATTACATGCATTTACCACCAGCCAGTGTAAATAATTACCTCAGTATATTAGCTCATAACAAATATATAGGATCAACAGTGGTTCAGTTCAAAATGTGTACATTTCTTTATGCATGTTTTCAATATTGTGTAGTGCTGGAAATACATTATTTTATCATAGCCAATTCTTCTGTTTTTCCATGATGTTGCATGTTCCAAGTTTATTATAGTTGGCATTAGGGCTCTATCAAGGCGCAAAGTTAACACCAGCCACCTGCCAAACGTTAGTAAAAATTTTGATCGTGGCTGGTAAAATGTTTTACTCTAGTAGCCACTTTGGCCGGTAACCAACCACGGTGTGTAAAGCCACATTATAAAAAGTAATGTGGCTGGTGATTTTTAGAATCCACAAACCACTCTGGCCAGTGGGGGAAAACGTTAATTTCATACACAGGGTTCTAATGGAACATTTTTTCCCCCAGAAACATGCACTCCCAAGTTGAAGAAGTTTAGTAGCACACTAATGCATCCCAATAAGTAGATGTGCTCATAATAATTTTTTCCAGTTAGCACATCAATTTTCAGAAGCAAATGCTCCTAAAATGAAAGCCCTGTAGAGCCCTGTGAATGTAATCCTAATATGAATTGCAATTAATATCAGCAAGTAAAAATTAGTCACATCTCACAAATAGTGAATAAAGTGAGAGCCAGCATATGACAAAATCTAATTAATTTCTTTAAATATTTCCATAGACACTGATCAATTTGGAGCTATGATGTACGGACATTTCAACTAATTTTATAGTTTAAGAATATCCAACATATATACACTGGAGTGAAATGCTATGCTAAATCTGATCTATTAATCAACAGAAATCAAATTAATCTCTCCACCCAATACATTTCCATAATTATACACTCCTTTCCAGAGGATACTAGGCTGAAGCTCATGAAGTGCCATACAGAAGACATTTATTTTGCCAGATGGCACTCCTAACCCATCAATCCCACTTCTAAAAAGGGTATTTATGTCTGCCAGGATCTTCACTATTATCATATCATGGTTGAATAAAATAATTGGTCCATCTGCTGTACTTACTTCCTGGCGTATTTTTCAAACTTCCGATAATTTATTACAACCATATCCAGTCTTTATAGGGACAGGTAATCGTTAAACTATTTGCCAGTCCAAATAAATAAATAAGGAAGAACTGTAGGTCAAATAAAAGCAGAATTAACCAGATACACTGCCATACTTGGCAGTTTGCCTTGACGACATGGTGTTCTGCTAGATATGGCTTACCCCACTTGTTTTCATTGTTGTTTAATAAACAGACACTGCATAAAATATTTTTGTCCTATTATTTTGTCCCAATATTGTCCTGGGCTTAGTCAGAGCAGGTAAACAAGTCTACTCATTCATTGCTGAACACTGCACAAAAGAAATCCCAATATGATCCACGATTAAAATTAAACAGCCTAATAATAATTGTACCACCAAAGCACCAACAAACACTGAGATGTAATAGTTTATTGTACCATGTACTGGAAAGAAATGTTCAGTTTGGGCCATGGCCTGAGCAAGCATCCAAATGATGATGTCATAAATTATAAAAATACAGTGTTTGTGGACGGAGGCAGATTGAGACATATTTTGCCGACAACCAAGTCGGTCTATTTTTGTGAATTGTGTTCTAAATTGGATTGTCATGGTGAAATGACAGCAAGCAGTATGACTTACAAAATACACAATTAAACGTTATTTTTAAAATGGAAGACGTAAAAAGCAGATAAACAACACAAGCCACCAACAACAACTAGCTGATATCAAATGCAAAGCGTTTCTTCCAGAGCTGCCTTCATGTCACAATTGTTTTAATGTCCCATTGGTTTGACTTGTGCAGTCAGATAAGATCTGCCACAGGCTGTTCAATCAGGAGAGGCTCACTTAATGCACAGAGTCACAAATTTGTCAGCTATGCTTGAATCACAGTGACCGCATCCGAGTCTGGAAGGTAAACGCTTCAGAAATTCACTCGGTCATTGTGACAATACACTACTTTTTTGGTTTTGAAGATATTAAAAATTAAAGCCAATTGTGAATTTACACAGGAGGCATGCAGTATATAGAAAGTAATGGTCTTGAATCATCTAGTCTTCTGAGAAATCATAATTTGCATTCAGGCCATATGCCATCTGCAACCCCAGCTCTCCCACCCCCCCAAAAAGCAAGGATTGTTGACAGTGCTCTGACCTTCCCCATTCTTTTGTGGGAAAGTCTGTTACACTGCGTCAGAATGTCTGGTACTATAACCGTCAAATCAGTATTTGGCTCATATTCCCCAATTACAGACATGGGTGTTTGTACTGGGAAAACTTGTCAAGTCTTTTACTGAAGACCAAATAAATTAATCTATCACTTGCCAAAATTAAAAAGGGGCAGTGTACACCAATACAGAAATTGGCCTGAAAATATCGCTACATGCAGGGAGGCCATGAGACATGAATCTATAAATGTAACTGATCGTAAATTACTACAATACTACTAATTATTCTACTATAACTACAATTGTATTTTCCATGCGCCAAATCATTTTTATCACAATTATTGTGCCTTCGATAAATGCACTTGTATTAAGTACAATTCATATGTTATCATAAAACATGCAAACTTTGGGACTATCAGTTGGACAAATTACTAAAGATTATATTACAACAGCTGTATATAATATTGTAAAAGCGTTATCTTACCTTGAGCCAGCGCTTGCAGCACATGGGAATTGAAAAAGAAGAACGCCCACCAACTACATATACTCAACGTAAACTTTCCCCTTCCTTTCCGGATTTGGCGGCTGCTTGCTGGGCTGTTGCGTGTAATCTCTCGGGTAATCTTTTTGTCACCAAGAGTGTTGCGGTTAATTTCCGTAATATTGTCTTTCATGCTGGATAAACTGTCCCCAGCTATTTGGTAAAAAGTAGCATTGCAATCCATGACCAGCTGTACTTTGGCATCAGAGGTTTTCCCGCTACACTCGGGATGGGAGAGACGGCCACCAGAATGAAGAGCGTTTTCATTGCGCCTCCCGCTGTCAGTTGTGCTCAAGGTTTGATTTCTCCCGTGCATGTCTTGTCGACCTGTTCGCACATATTTTTCTGTGCATGTAGGGCGGTCACTAGCATAAGCCCCGAATGTAAACTCCTTGCGCAGATACTCCTGTTCCGAGCGTCTTATGCTGTCACCTATTATAGCGGTGCCAATTGTTGAGTATAGATCATCTTGCTGCCACTTATTAAACTCTCCTTGTGTAGATACTATTGTGCTAAATGCAGCCCCAACATTGGGGTTGTCAAAAATATAAACATGCTTTTGTCCAGCCGAGTTGTTGGAATTCAGATTCCTGCGATCCCTCATTTTCATTTGCAATTGATCCCGAGAACAACTCCCTAATACATTTGTGAGGGCAGGATTTTACTTATCCGCTTAAATCTTATATCTCCCACAAATGCTTGGTTGTTTTTGGTGCCTTTTCGGGGATACTGTCTATAAGAACATTTCGTTATTTAATCGGTGTTAACAGCTCATGAGAAAACATTGGAATTATCCATTGTAGCAAGCTAGCCAGACAGCTAGCTATGTCCTTTCACTTGATTTATTTTTTACTAATCAGTAAATTCCCAGCTCCTCTGCAATGAAGTAGGATCCTTTCACAATATTCGCCGTAAAGTTTGTTTCCAGAAACGTTGTGACGAGCAATTGTGCTCCTTTTTTGTGTTTTTCAAGACGGATATTTCCACATTTGGTTCTCAAATCAACCCGTTATTTGTTTTTTTACGTATTCCGTTTCAAGTCCCTCCAAAGTCGCGGCGAACTGCCTGGGTCTCCGTCCGAAAGCCTCCAATTCAAACGGCAAGTAGCCCCTCTAAATGCCAACCGACAACAGGTTCGCTAGCTAGTTAGCTTACAAAAAGGAAAGCTCATCTCTTCAAACAATTTGGCAAATAATGTAACGTTATTACGTTGCCCGCGTTGCACGGTTTCTCTTCTCCAGAAACGAGCGATGGCTGTTTTACAGGTGGCGAAACCTGTGAGGAAAAACAGAGCTACCTGTAGTCAGTTTGCCAATTGAACGCAGTCATATCTAGGGAGCTAGCTTGCTAAGTTAGCAACCGTACCGTGAGACAGTTTAACTATTCCTCGTGAACCTGCCACAGTGCCACCTGCACCGAGGAGAAACGAGGCTCTTCCATTTACCGTTCGCAACATATTCCACAAGCGAGTTAGCAAAGTAAATATGTTGCGTTTTCAAAAACGAGACTGAAACAGAAGTACACATACAAGCACGGATAGTAAGCTTGTGGCCATGCTATTTTAGAAAATACTGTGCAATAAGTTTGCCGGCAGGTTTAGCTCGCGCACTTGCTAGCTAGCGGAGCTTGATAGCCGTGTAGCTCACATTATTAATGCCATTCCGCTTTTCACTTTCTAAAATAGACGAGAGTTTCCAGCAAAACACATTGCCACTCTTGAAATGCTGGTGGTTAAAATAATTAACTAAGGTTACACTCATACACAGAATAATAAAATATAGGAGTCAGTTAACAAAACAGTAGACTTACTTTGGTTTTGTGCCTCGCCGTTAGCAGCAGTCTCCGCCAGAGCACTTGTCTCGTCGTCAGCAAGAAACAACTAAGTTCCATTCACAACATGCCCGCCCCGCCCCACTTTAAACTCATTGGTCAGTGCTTATGCCCGCCCCGCCCCACTTTAAACTAATTTGTCAGTGCTTTCGCAGAACAGAACGCCTGCAATATTTTCATTGTGCGCACGTGGAGGCGGGATTGGTCCGAATGCAGTTCCACCGAAGGAGTAAGGCGCCCCCAAACCGAGAAACAAGTGTAACGGTTATTGTTATTTTTTAACCACCATTGTGGTACACTACGGCTTTTAATGATTATTATTGTTCCTCAACTATTGTTCACAACTGGCCTCACAACTGATACGTGCTGTATTAATAAATCAAGAGGAACTACTTGGATGTGGTATATGTAGTATGGTGGGACTGCAAGCAATTATTGTGGTTTTTATGACATACAATACCATATCATTTCAACATTTCGAAGTGAACTATGCTTTAGTAGATCTCAGTGGGTTTCCAGATCAATAATCTCTTTCTTTCAAAGGTTAGCAAACAGTAAAACCAAGTGGGATTTTTGCATTACATTGTAGAAGTTATTGCTGTGTGAACCCCACTAAGTTGGATGGATGAATTGTCATCTTTCAAGTGCATCTTTCACATCAATATGATGTGATTTCAAACACAACACGCACACACACACACACACACACACACACTTTGGTGGTGATTTTAAAACATTTTTTCAACTTTATTTTATTAATGTAATGTAATGTAATGTATGTTTCAACAAAGACAACCGGTAGTATTTCAGCACTAATGCAATGGTACATAAAACAAACAGTAACCCACCCTGCTTCCTACAATACCAAGTAAATCATGCCCCATCACTCTGGAGCCATAATAAATAGTGAATTGTTAATACAACATTTTTCCAATATCATTTTTTAGGGTGTTTAGTTCTGTTTATCCCTTCAGAAATACTTTAAAATATTGTTTGTATTGTTTCCACTTCCACAAGCTGTAATTTCTCCTGATAAATACTGTTATTGTAGTGTTATATGGAGTGAGAATTAACTTTTCTGAAGTGGTGAAATTCGAGATAGATGGATCTGAGGCTAAAAATTATACTCGAGCCCCCACATACACTCAAAAATGTAGATCAGGAAATTTACATGGTGTTGATCATTAAATGCCACATTAAGATTAACTACTAAAAAAGGATGACCTTAATTTTTATAGCACCAGTTAATTTCCTACATCTGATGTCTTGGAATGTTTTAGAGCAGGCAAATGGCCTTTGATATGAGGTCATCAACATAAGGCCATGAATACTGAAAGCTCCCAAACAAGGCTAAAGTTATTGTGTGTTGAAGAAGAGAAATAGGCAACAGTGATATATTAGTGTACCTAAGAATAAGTTCTGCATGTTTGCACTGTGATATAAATCTTAAGGGAAATTTCTTTTCGAAAGGCGTTTAAATTAAGATGGCAGTGATTGCCTAGCATTTATTAGCCCTAAAGTGAATGTTCATCTTACCTGTAATTGTTGAAAATAATCCCAGAGCGCTCAGCTTTTTTGCTGGGTGCCTCTCATAGTCTTATTGCATTGCTTTACTTTTCCCCCAGACGTCCAAGTCTCCTCCTTCTGTTCTAGCATACAAGACCAGCTTTATTACTGTATGCAAATGAAACTTTAGATGCTTCATAATCATCTTTCCTTATTGAGTGTACTTTTCCCTGTGTGATCATAGTCCTCCAATGCCAGTGAGAGACTTATTGTGCCATGCTTGCATTTATATTTTCAAGGAGAGCCAGCATCATGGCATCTGTGCCTGAACGACAGAAATTTGGATGGAAAATCATCTTTTTGACATTTGTGCCTTTAAAATCTAGTGCTCAGTTTTAATTGAAATCCATCCTGGATAATAATTATTTGTTTATTAAAGGTATAGTTAAGATGACTTATTCTAAAATCAAAAAGGAAAAGGCAATGTATACCCTTTAACCATTTCAAGATAAGATTCCTGTTTTGCCAACAATTATCATTACAGAGGTTTATGTTATTTAATTATTTGTATTATTTTTATGCATAAATATGACATTTTATCCCATTTATCCCATTGGTGTAACAGTTGTATTAACAGATTTGTCAGTGAGCGACTACAAAACTATTCCCTGCAACAGAAACATACAAATAACTTAAACTAACCAACTCCTTAAATAAACATCATGTGCGCTCACACACACACACACACACAGTGGTATGATCTGTTATGTCTATCTCAGCAACAAAAATTGACAAAAATATTTGCGCACTTAATTTTTTGTGTAATTTTAGAAATATTTTCTATGTATGGAGATACCTGTATAGAGATTTTCTTTGATTTCTTAAATCAACCCATCAATCAATTAGTTAGTATAGTATGCCAATGGCAATTTTGGCTACTCATGTGGATTTAACATGATATAGCGTATCTTTTTGTTTGTATGTGTGTTAGTGTGTGTGTGCGCGTGTGCATGTTAGTTGTTGGGAGAAACACTTGTAGACCCTACCTGCCGTGGGTACTAAATGCCTATAATGTAATGTAAATGTACCGCAACACTTACTTTTGACTCATCAGCTAGATCAAACAGGAATACATTTTTTCAGTTTTTTCAATTTGGTACCCACCGTGGGGCTGACCATGTCCAATTCTCACCCTAATTTGGAATATCCAATTTACTATTTGTAGCCGCATTCATGAGTGATCCCCACTGCCGAGAGTGAAGACATCCACGGTTCTCCTCCGAAACACGTTGTGTCACCAGCCTGCTTCTTTTCACACCACAGCCCATAGCCAACCTCGCATAGAACAGAGTTGGATGAAGACATTTCATATTCAGCTAAAGCATGCATTAAACAGGTGCCTGATTGATCAGCAGGGATCGCAAGAGAGTGATGAAACTCGGATCCCTAACCGACTGAACCCTCCCTTATCCTGAGTGACACAATCGGCAATTGTGCGTCGCCCTATGGAGCTACCGGCCATAGTCGGCACTGACTCACCCATATACCACAGCATGGCGCATTAACCGAATGAGCCACTCAGCAGCCTGAACAGGTACATACTTAGCTCTGAGTGTATGAATAACAGTACAGATATAGGCTGAACAGGTACATACTTAGCTCTGAGTGTATGAATAACAGTACAGATGTAGGCTGAACAGGTACATACTTAGCTCTGAGTGTATGAATAACAGTACAGATGTAGGCTGAACAGGTACATACTTAGCTCTGAGTGTATGAATAACAGTACAGATGTAGGCTGAACAGGTACATACTTAACTCTGAGTGTATGAATAACAGTACAGATGTAGGCTGAACAGGTACATACTTAGCTCTGAGTGTATGAATAACAGTACAGATGTAGGCTGAACAGGTACATACTTAACTCTGAGTGTATGAATAACAGTACAGATGTAAGGTTACCATACAGAAAAAATCTATTGATGAATGTTTAGCAGTTTGAGGAATGAAAGCATTAAAATTGCATTAATTTATCAAAACTGTCTTTCATAAACAGAAAAAAAGTTGAGTCAGGTCAGTACTTATAGTTGCCTGTGGTTTATCACCAAATACTGTCCCATTTCTGTTCCATTTGAGTCGTGATGAGAAATAAATTGTACATGTACATTATCAAGAAAGAGAAGACAATTGTTCCACCATGAACATTTCCATCAGGCTTTTAACTCACATAAAGACATGTTGTCCTTGGATGGGGATTGAGGACACATGCTATATGAACAATGCATAGTTCTGTACACTTTCAACTTCTGTATACAATTGAATTGTGAAATATATCCTTACGTAATCCTATACACAAAGAGCCAGTTAGTGTCTCAGTCTGTGGTATTGACTCTGTGAATACAAGGCAAATGTAATATGATCTTCTGGTTTCATGTGTTCACCACACCAGGGCATGGCCATCTTATATCAGTTGCAATTAGAATCTTGCACACACTCTTGCACACTATCTCAAAGAGGACATTGTTATGCTGGGTTTCATTGTGTAATACACTGGCAGAGACTTAGAAGCAACGGGGGTCAAATATACAGATTTGTAACACATTGTTAGTGTTTGCCACTTTTGTTGCATTTTCTTACTGAGAGTAATTAAGTAGTACACTTCAGAGGGTCATAAGCAGCTGCTTTAGACAACAACAGAAGAAACACAATACCTTGAATGTGTAATAAATAATGCCTATAATTGCCAGAAATCAGCTCTCTCGCTCTAAATACACACTTTAGCAATTCAATGTCTTAGACGAGAAAACCAATAACTTTGTGAAAATACTCCTGTACACGTTTTGATGATGTTCCTTTCTTAAAAAACAGCGACGTCATTTGAGGTATGATGACAGTCACAGAGAAAAAGACAGAAAGAGAGAGAGAGAGAGAGAGAGAGAGAGGCAAAATAAGGAAGGAAATCTTTAAACAATGCCGGTGTTTTCTATCATAATAACCTTGCATTTGTGTGGTTTGTATAGCCCTGAGCAGTGTAGAACAGCACTTTGTGATTACCCGCTGTCTGAGGTACATTTTCAGGCATGTTGCCTCAGGCCTGTAACCATTCATCCCTAGTGACCAGATCCCAGGATCATTCTGAATGATCAGGGTCTCTCCTGAAATGAGATATGGAACCTTTGCCGCCCGAGACAGATAAATCACCGTCCCCACCCCCCTCTTGCTATTTAAGGGTGAATGGCGATGACACACTGTGGGAACACAGTGTGATGAAAAAGAGACATGATCCACCTACAACATGTGAGATAGACAAGACAGGTATTGTTGCCCAGGGGGCTGGAGGGAGAGATCACAGAGATGAGGCAACTGCCAGAGGCAAGTCGACATTAACCCTCCTCCAAATCTGCCCCCCGCTACTCACCCATGCCCTGGACGGCCTGTTGCTGGGAGTGAAATACTCTGTTGGTCTGTTAATTAACGAGGTGCTTCCAGTCTTATCTTGATGTTCCAAATTCATCACAGGTGTCCACAAAACAAATTGTCTGGATAAATCAACCCTGCCATTTATTACAGGTGGCTCCAATAGCTGTCCACCATCTCAATCGAGCAAGGAGGAATTACGGATGGAAAAATGGGTAGGCTTTGACAATTAGTCAGTGCGGAGGAAATTCAGTAAGGCAAAAGACTGATTGATTTCAACTTGAATTCACAGCCATTTATAAGGATACAAAAAGGATACATAATCTGGAATGTACAGAATGACATCTTGATGCTACCTAAAAACACAGAACAACGGGCCACCAGTTAATTATCCCATTCATTGTAGAAATTATACATTGTATTCACAGGCTTTCTATCAGTGTTTTGAAATTAAGATTTTTCTACTTGACAATACTTAATGGAACATTCTTTGTGGTGTTTTACTGATCGTGAAAACTGTTATTTTAGAATAACAGAAGTTAACCAGTGATTGTCCCCAGAAAAGACAGGTGTACACTATAGTCAAGAACCAACATGACCACATTCTTTCCATGCCTACTGCATGGGACTATTTGGTAGGGTTACTTTCTAACGCTTATGGCCCCTGCTCCTCTCTCATCCATGAAAACAGAAGTCACCTGTCACCCAGCCAAAAGAGAAAATACTGGGAGGAAATTAAGAAAAAGAAAACTTGAAATTTCAGCAAAAATAAGGAAGGAACCCCAGCCTTTTACACATCACACACATGATTTCCTCATTACTCCCACTTAAATACGTCCCCCACCCACACACACACAAACTCAGCCATATCTACCACCGCCACCCTCCAGCTTGATGCATGTAATGGGCCATCAGGTTACAGGGTCAGGTGCAGCGTGACTCGTTTTCTTGGCAGGCTCAGAGACCTCTGTATTATTTTTATTTCCCTCTCTTAACAAAGCCTTGTTCTGACACTGTCACACCCACAGTTGAAGAAATTGAAATAAAGTGGATCCAAGCTCACACGTTAGGAGGTCTCTACTCATTTTAATAGAACCATTTTCATTTCTCTATTGAAATGCTGCAAGTATGTGACACTGAAATATAATTCAGAAACTGTATGCTCTTTCCTGTATGACGTGAATAGCTATTCACACATTGCCTTGATTCAAGACGATTAAATTAGTTCAAGACTAAGGTATTCTGAAAAATGTTACATTACTTCCAGTTTTATAATTCTAAATGTCCTGATCATTGTGTACTGTCTACAGGTAGGTGATAGAAACAGTTTTGTATAGTTTCTCAAGTATCAACCTCAAACATTTTATTTGCTACAGGTTTCAGAGCTGTTGAATTGGCAATCTAGGTGTATTGACCTCGGTATTGCTCCCTTTCCCTGAAATGAATGAACTATTGATTTAGAGTAGATAATAGATACCTCTGATAAACAAAGCTATTAATTGAACACAAATTTATTTCCAGAGGCAATGCCATGAGGTTGACATGTGTGCTTCATATTTGCTTTACATGTATATTTTCACATATAAATGATGTCCTGTATATGTAATTATTATTATTACATGTATATATATTTTTTTTGCATGAAATTCTGAAAGCAAAAAATAAGCAAAGCACAAATACAAAACAAAAGTCTTAATTTAATTTCAATGGCATGAATAGCCAAGTATGAGATGAAACAATAGAAAAACAACAAGAGCCTTTATGTAATTATCCTTGAAAATGTATTTATTTGACATGGTAAAATCCACAAGCTGTTGCTATCTGTGTCACTTTCATTCGTGAAGCAGCCATGTCTGACTCGCATACAGAACATTGGCTGTCAACAGTGCTTGATGTAAAAGCAATCATCTGGGCATTTGCAAGCACACACCTGGACAAGCAGCTCACTGAGGGAAAACAGGCATTGTGCATAAAATAAGACTTGACTCAGGGAGGGAGGGGTTGGGCAGGGGCTGGTTAACACTCCCTCTAAACCAAATCCTTCTAAAAAAATTTTTTTAAAAGGAGCCATGAAAGGGAAACTGGGCAGAAAACCAACACTATCTCCAGATCAAGGGTGTGGAAGGAGTACAGGAAACACAGGCCCACAGTGCCCTCTTCAGCACACAAGATGAACTGCAGGCAAGTATGCAAAGTAGAAGATGACCCGCCCCCCTCTACCCACCCTCATTGCGTAATGGCACACCATATGTCTGAGAGTGGTGCCTCCAACCGATGTGCGGTGTTGCTATAGCTCCTCTGGTACCTGTTCCTAGTGCCTGGTCACTGTGCCTGTGTATGACTGGAGGGTGTGAGCTCCAACATGACTCGTTAAGGTGCCTCAGAGTTGCTAATGCAGCCATACGTCAGTAGCTCAGGGGCACAGCAGCCAGGGGCTTTGCAGATTCAGAATGAGGTCCTCAATAGGACCCTTCACTCAATTCATTTGGGGCCAGAACTTTGCGTAGACAGACACAGGGTTTGTCATCAGCCTCTCCACAGCTGCCGGTGGTTCACGGCCTGTGTCAGCGGTGGCGCGTCTCACGCCAGCCTCCGGTGTAATTGCGCATTGGTCCCAAGAAGTGTCTGATGCAGACGCACCCGTGCTGTAAATCAGCCAGAAGGCGTCGGAGCAATCGAATGGGTGTGCTTCCCCACCCGGCTCCTACAGCCTCTTGCCATTTGATTTCATTAAAAAGGAAGACGTGATGAGAACCAGCCCTGCTCTCTGTCATGAGATATGGACCATGGGCCTCTCTTTCATCTTGGCTGTCAAACAGACAGGGCCCGACTGCCACAGCCACCAGAGGGAGGGTAAACCTGCGACCTCTGAAATCAGAGGAGCTTGTTATAAACCTTATTGAAACATTGTTTCTGCTGTCGTTTGTTTCAGACAATCCCTAAATAAATTGTTTGCAAAAAAAGAGTGCATTGTAAATGTATTGCCAGGCTCTGGTTGGTATGACATCCTGGTGTTTTCACTTGCTTTAGGTGACATTTATCTGGAACAAAATTAAGTTTTCTGTCCCGAGGATTATAACTTATCTGTGAAGCAGCTCTATGGGCATTTTAAGCAAATTGAACTTGATTAAGTTTCTACTGAGCCCCTCCAAATGTCCTCATATGGCCATGCCAGTGTTGTGCCCCATATAACTCTCTGCTGTCTGTCCATCTTGTTTTTCTTGTTTTTCTTTTCACTTTTCTCTCTCTCTCTCTCTCTCTCTCTCTCTCTCTCTCTCTCTCTCTCTGTCTCTCTCTCTCTCTCTCTCCCTCTCTCTCTCTCGAAACAAGCAAGCCAAGCATTAAAAATGAAAACAAAATTCTGAATAAGGGAGTTCATAATTACGGAATTTTGCTCAACCATTTCTTTAATTTTTGAGGGCAAATTCAAAAATGAAGGGGAAGGACGGAATTCAGCTTTGTGACAATATGGCAGCTAACAGCTTGGGTTTGCAGAGGTTAACTTAGATGTCATATCATCCTGACTGTCCACTCTGGTGTGACTGTCAGAGTAGCTCAATTGTGTCTTCTCTGGCAATATTAAACTGTTGGATATGTCTGTGAACAGTGGATAAATGTATACTCTCTGTTTGAACATGTCCACTTTAAAAGAGTGCACCGCTCACTTGCAGTCTTGGTTTTGGAACTGCCAATCAGCATATATATTATTCTGTCAACAAAGTCAGGATGAATCTGAATTGCCACTGGTCTCTAGTGTCTTGCTGGCTATAAAGAAGAGCTTAACCAAAGTTTGTCATTATACTCTAAGGGCCTGATTTACTGAGACCTTTAGTGGGTGTGAAACCTTTTAGCACACGCAAAACTAATAACACAACCAATGATTGGTGCAAAACAAATACCATGACCAATCGTTTTTCATGTTATTGGTTTTGCCTGTGCTAAAAGGTTTTGCAATAATCTTTATTATATAAATTCATCTTTTACCAGCATGATTTGGAAAGATAAATTAATGAACTGCAGCTGTAATTACAACAAATTGTGTGTAGCGTCCATTAATATTTCTGAGCAATTAATAACCATTTGTAATACAATAATACTTTTAAATGTCAATAGAATAAAGCTATAGTAAAGTCTGTGGAAAGAAAATGTATGCTATATACTTAAATCCAAAAAAAAGACACAAAATTTGTTTATCCAAAAAATGACAAAATCCTGCTTGTCAGGGATCTCTCTTGAGAAACATAATTTAGACATGGGATACAACAACTTTGTTCACTCTTCTTAGACACAATGAAAAATCGCAGGTTTTTGAAATAGAGGGTAAAGTCCAGAGATCTTTCACTGAAATTTCAGATGAGATCAGATGAAAAGCAGTGAACTGAGAGAATGGCAGTCGAGTTCATCGAGTTCATCGTGTGAAGTTAACAGTTGTTTTACCCCGAGGATGTATCAATTCCCGGGGTGAAATGGAAGGTCTTGCTCCAGTGTTTCAGGTCAGCATTTTTTAAACTTCAGATTTGTTTCTTGTGGTTTGAGACATGCTACGTTTGCACCCACATACACCTGCAGGTTTTCGTATTGGTGGGCTGTGAATTTACTGCCATCTGCCAGGTGTCTAATTCAGAGAAAATAGCCCAGACAACTAAAGGCACAAGCAGCACTACGGCATTTCCTGCCATGCAGAGCAGGATAACCATACAGAGGTCTGAGGTTAGCCAAGGTCAAGATTTAACAGTGCTGGTCTGGAAGTGAAATGGCAGCTAATAGAATTCAATGACGTTGAGGAAGTTTACTCCAATTGACTTCTGATAACATCATACGCTTGAAGCTACTGTTGATGCTTTGAACTTTAGCTGAGTATGCACATAACGATACTTTCAAAAGAAAAGAAAAGTGTTCAGTTGGGATACCTTTTAGTACCTCAATAAAAACAAACTTAAAATATGTTCCCTTTGAGGTACGTAAACAATATTTTTGATATTGCTTCTGTACAATTCATTCTGAAAGAAGGTACACCTTTTACAAACATAGATACAAATTTGCATCAGCCATAAAAAACAATTCACAGAGAATAACATGCAGCAACACTGCATGTTATTTGAATAGCTTACCTTAATACTTACCTTAAATATGTTAAATTTTAATATTATCATCTGGTTGCAATGCATTCAGACTTTCTCTTTTGCTACAAAGCCCAGGCATACATCCAGTATGTGTACTTCTGAAAAAGTATTAACAAATTTGTGTACATTACAGCTTTTTCCAATTTGCTTAATAGTACTGTTCTTTTATTCAGAGAGTGAGGTGTCCGGTGTAAGTAAATGCAATGAGATTATAATGGGACCAGCTGTAAAATATGTAATAAAATGGAGTATGCAATTATCCAATATGCAATTATGGAGAGTTGACTTAACTGCTAACTGCAGGGGAAAAACAGCCTATTTTGAGATGATTTGAATGGAGAAATTATAATAATTGTACTGCTTTCATTGTACATTGCAGCAATACCATGACAGGAGACATGATTTGGACATCTTTGGATAAAGGACTATGGTTATTTCTTTGTGGATTTTTTGTGCCATGGTTCAGCGTGCATTGTGTAGCAAATCATGATGAAACTCCCATATGCACAGACAAAGATGAAACAGGCAAGGACAGAAGCAGAAGATGAACTTACCCACTGGACAAGAGGAACCATTTTGTATTCTGTTTGGGTGCATCCTTACCATCGATAAGGAGATCTGCTCCCATTTCTTTAAATCAAAAGTACAATAATTATGAAGCTGTGCCTCCCGAGGCAACATTGACATAGTTGAAAGAGATTAGTTTACCTGCTTTTGTTTTAATCTTCCCCATAGTCTCTCAGTGCCCTTCTTTGAGGAAATAACTGACTATTGCTTTGCCTACAAACAGGTGCGTTTTCAGATGGCTAGTTAAAAATTTTAAGATGAAATCCAGCAACCTCACGTCTGATCAGTTCTTCGGAAACATACCCCGGGGACACCTTTATAGTCAGAGTCCATTACAAACCAGCCATAACTTCTGTTGGCGTTTCTGCATTTTTACAAGGTTGACCAATTTGCTCAATGTAATTATCCCTCCCTGTGGACCCACCACCTCCATTCTCTGAGTGACGTGAGAAAATGTTACCGGGCTTGTGATAAAACAGTCTGTCATTGCATTGTGGTGTCTGATCTCATTTGGAAAAGATATAGATTTCCAGCATCAATTGAGAAAACGTTACGATATTGTGGAAGCT
This sequence comes from Ilyophis sp. 1 JC-2022, assembly GCA_022702515.1. NCBI lineage: Eukaryota > Metazoa > Chordata > Actinopteri > Anguilliformes > Synaphobranchidae > Ilyophis > Ilyophis sp. 1 JC-2022. The sequence continues at coordinate 32,560,773 of CM040405.1, read as the reverse complement.
TTTAAAGAAGCATCCTGTTATTAAAAGATCAAAACAGAATGCATCCCTTTTCTTACGCCTGGCTCCTCTCTCTCCTGCTCCCGGAAGATTCCATCATTCAATCTGAGCTCACCTTCTGCCTCTTTGGTGGACTGTGGAGGGACGAAAGGACTCACCCTCTGGGAGCCATAATGCAGAACAGGTTCTGCAGTAGACCAGAGGACTTCTTCTGACTGTGGCTTGACAATGAATTTACTGTTGAATGATTTATACCACATTCCAAGCACATTTCTAGGTAAAAACAGTGCATTCGGAAGTTGGTAGATATGTTTAGACGTTCAGTGATGTAATATGTATTTTGTATTTTGTAGTGCAGTACTCTGAGTGTAAGTGGCAGAAACATACTAATTTGCAAGTCTAATCCTCAACAATGAATATATTGGCGTAGCTTATCTACTAATCTCACCCACATTTTATAATGTATTGTATGCAAAATATACATAATTTTTTTCTTTGACATTGGCATAATACAAATGACAGTGGTCTATTTTAATTTATGTTCTCCCCGATAAGAGAAATAGTTCAACTGCACTATTGGAAATGTTTTTTTTTTTTGGTGGCAAAACGCATTCACCCTTCCTTACATAGTTTGCAACTGAATTACATGTATCACTGGTTCTGGTAAATAACATGAAACAGCTGCTATTTTCATTGCGTACGTATCTGTTTGCATTAAACATTCAGTAATGCTGGGCTGTTACAGTTATAAATAGCTTTCACCTGCTTCAATATGACATCAAATCCAGGAGGAAATGTCCTATGCGTATATTCTACAAGGTTCTGACTTCTTATTGCCGTGCGATTCCACAGCATAATTGTTATACAGTAGATATGGATAATCTTACAGCTGGCCTGCTTTTCTCTTGTGAAGAAGCTATTCATTGGTGTGTGCTACATTTCCAACATAACTCATTCTTCACCGTCAGAGTATTTACAAAGTTATTGTTTTATTCATTCATCCTTTAAAAGGTAAACTTGAAACAGAGTGCTGCTGGGTTATGCACTGGGTTACAATAATATTAAATGAAAGCCATCCTGGAATGAAGTGAAATAACTTCACTTCAAACCACATTACAGTGCAATGTAATGTGAACCCTTGTAATTACATTAAATAAATCAATTGTCCTTGAGTAATCTGACACTGTCAAAGCAACTTGTCCTTTGCTTTGTCCTGAAGTTCTGTGAGTAAATTAGATGATATATAAATAGAGCTCTGATTTCATTTAATATTTTTGTCCCAGATTCTATTCGGAAACTGAAGGACAGTCATATTAGGGTTTAATTACTAAATGCAAATGGAAAGTATAGCTACTTCAATTAAGCACTATTCTGTCTGAATTGCAATGGCTCTTAAAAACAAATGGTTTTATTAATGAACTCACACTTCAAACCTTCCACATGATGGAGGTAATTACAGAGGTATTGTCAAACGAGAGATTATGCTATTTAATTAACGTAAGTGCTTCAATTCCATCACTTTCCATTGTGTCATATTTTAATACTTGATAAAACAAAAGACAAAAACGGCAAATATTTTAGAGCCAGAGTCAGCCACACTTATTTTATGCCAATCATGTGTGACACAAGTCTTGCATGAAAATATCTATGTACTGTGGGTGAGGCCTCTGAAACAAAGGAAACATTGGGAGTTCAAACAAAGAATTCTGCTGCATTTAGAGTCTGACCCTGTATAATGCCTCTTTTATAATGAATCTCCAGCTGCATTATCAAATTTTAAATGGCAATATAGCTCTTAGCAGAGAGTGGGAGAGTGAGAGAGAGTGGGAGAGAGAGAGAGAGAGAGAGAGAGAGAGAGTACTACTACTGTAGTAGTACTACTGTACAGATGAAAAGGTTCAACCCAAAAAACAAAACTTCAATCAATAATTAAATATTATTATTAGATTTAATCATTCGATTGTAAAAAAATGTAATAATTCTTTTTATATTAGATGTTTTTATTTTATTATCCTTCTTCTTACTATATAATGCTTTGGAAATATTTACTGTACCATATGTATTTCATGCCAATAAAGCACATTAAATTGAAAATTGAGAGAGAGAGAGAGAGAGAGAGAGAGAGAGAGAGAGAGAGAGAGGGGCGGGGCGGGGCGACTACCAGGTGTTTGAGCACCAGAGGCGAGGCAAATTGGAAACAAGTTAATGAGTATCACTCCCACATAATCTGCCCATTACATGCATTATGAAGTCTGTTACAGCTTAATTGTAGATCTGAAAATGCTGATGGTAAATGTGCGCATATTATACCATAACCTTCAGGAAACAAAATGGTACATAGCGCCTCTTCTGCCATAATCATAATTAAAATGGTTTAGCAGTTCCACTGAGCTATGCTGCAATGCCCTGTGCTAGCTATACGCACTCCAGTAGAGCATCTGCACAGACACATCTGTATTACAATCCCTTATCTCCTCAAGAGATGCTCTTAGACCTCTGTTTTAATGAGACATCTCCACTTACATTTTATACAAATGCTTTACATGCAGATAGACACACCACTGTTTGTTCAAAGTGGGAACACTGGCGCTGTCTTGTGGAGTCCAAGAAATGATAATACTTTACTCAGGGTCAGAATTAAATTGGTGTGCTTAGAGTAAAGCGATAAACTAATATCAAATTTAAGGAACTTTTGTTCTCTAATAAAACGAAAAAGGTTTTGTTGCTGGGAGTAAAAAGGCATCTAAGATTCATTATTGATTCGTACAAACTGCTTTAGTGCTGCGCTGGCTTCAGCGTGCAGCTGCCATATTATCACTGCCATCAAGCTGGGCTCTAATTTTTTTTCTGCTGTGAGCTGTTTAAAGATACGAGAGCAATGTGGCTAATGATGGGAGGTATCATTGATTCGCTATTTATTCGCTTCGGTTTGACTCAACAGAGTTGATTTGATTTGCCTCGGCAGAACTGTCAACAGCAAGAACTTCTTTAGAGCAACAACAGGGGTCAAGGGTTCAAAGATGAAACGGACGGCGCCGACGTGGCTTTATTCCTTCACCGCTTGGCCAGGGAGCTTATCTAAGCTGTCCCATATTCCTATGGTGAGCGGTGTATTTGATCGGGGCAGTGTTCGCTGAGCAGCGGGAGCCCTCGGCTGCGGAGCAGACCTTCTCCTCTTGGCTGGCAGTGTGATTGATAAGGGCACTTTGGTCAGTGAGGATTAGAAATGAAAAAGATTCAGCTCCAGCCTCACAGGGCGTGACCCGTGGGGTGATTATGGCAGACCTTAAGCTGCAGAGGTACGCACACTCCCCTAATTGTTTCTCATGATGCAGGGGTTTCTGCCTATTGATCTGTCCTCACATGATGAATTAAGGATAATCCCGCCTTGAAGGTAAGCTTTTATAGTTTCCTCTTCCCAGGATTAGAGGCCGAGAAAACGATACTGGGTCTGTGCTTCGGATGCGTTCAGTTCGGGCGGCTTAACGGGCATTGATTGTGATTTATTAAAGAGATTCATTAAAGACCATAACAGAATGCATTTTATCCTGGCTTTAGATGCCTTCAGCTAAAATGTGCATATATTAGAGGAATTCTACTTAAAATTGTGTTTAATACATTGTGTTTAAACATATAAAAAATGTAATATTGATTATTTACATATATAAATATAAACGTATCATTATTGAGCAATGTAATTTATTATGTATCCATTTATACCAACCGCTTCTGGAAACTAAGTAAATGGCCAGGAAGGAACCATTAACCTTATTTAAGACCAGCTTAGATGTCTATTTTCTCTGCCCCCCTTCTTCCAATGTGGAATCTACAACTGGAACTCATCAGAGAGATTAGTGTGCATCTCTGACTGACAATTACTTTTATTTTTGACTTATATCACTCAGCAATAAACTGAAGAACACCAGTTGATTAAAACCTACTCATACCCTTGAAATTGTCAAAAGACAAATTTAAGATCACAGACATTAAATATCATATTGTTATCACATCCACTTAGTACAGAGGAATGCAGGATGAAAACACTGTCATCACTCAACAAAGAACATGCAGAATGTTCCCAGTTTTTTGGCTCCTGTTCATTTTTTTGAAACGTTTTCATTACACCCAGTGTGTGTACAATTTAGGTAAAGTGTTTTACACCTAACCCCCCAACTTATATATGTTTTTTCTCTTTTCTCCTTCATCAGTTCATCAGTTTCGAATGCTGTATTTCCTGTCAAAGGTCAATGGTCATGTAAACCTCCCGCAGCTAGACTAATGAGGGAATAGCTCGGAGCCAAGGTTTAAGCGTGATGTATTCCGCTATTGCTGTGGGAAAAGGTAAAAGTTATTGTGAAATATCACTCATTTATTTACTCATTTATCTGACTCCATTTAAAACTAGAATTTAGAATTTGGTTTAAATCATGCGTGGAGCTCGGTGTGGTTACACTCGACTCTTCCTCGGGTACCGCTATTACTCAATATATGTCCCCGGGATGAGCACTATTGCTGAATCTCAGTTCGTTGGAGAACACAGAGGTTGGGGGTCTAGCCAACACAATACATGCATTATTTTTTACATAGATAGTTGTGAGCCCAGGTCAGCGTGCATTCAGAGGGCTAAAGACTAAAGACGCCACTAAAGACTTTTGCTGTACCAGGCCACTGATCAGTTGGTCCTCGGTCAGAATTGTCCCCCTGAGTATTCAGTCATAATTTAGGCTGAAAAGGGTATAAACTGGATTAGAGTCATGGAGACCACACAAGTTAAAAATAAGAATTTAAGAACAGTCAGGTAGGTCATTAGCTTAGAATTAGCAGTCAATTACAGAATATTAAGATTTAAGAGTAAATATCTTACCCAGCCTGTTCAGCTACACACCGACATAGAATATGCACAGTGTGGAAAGTTGGTTCCAATCTTCCCCATACTGGAATGACTATGGTACCACTTACAGCACCAGGAGACCTGTTAAGCAGATTCTCTCATACTGGGAACTTGCACTCAGCCCTGAGTGAGACGCAGGGGTTCTGACTCTGAGACTCAAGCACACAGTGCTCGGAACACTGCAGCTCAGATCATATAAGCAATTGGAGCTGGAAAAGGGTTGAAAAGAAAGATGCAGTTGATGTGAAACATGGTAATTTATTAATGACAATAATCACTGGTTACAACTATGAGAGCAAATATGAACACATTCAATACCTATAGCTAAACACAGGATAACATGCTGCTAAGACAAAGAAACATGAACAAGTTCACCAACAAAGTATATAACCAAATTATTCCAGACGGTGTGACTATGGTACCAGGAGAACTGTTAAGCAGATTCTCCTTGAATGTCCCTTCGGACTTCCCTTAAATGCAGTCCTGAGCAAAACTTCCACATTCCACAATTCCCTTTGTTTGTCCAAATAAGGTCAGGGAGGAAATTATGTCACTTCTCACCACCCGGAGACCCCCCCTCCAGGAAGATAAACTGCCTTGTCTACTCCCCTCGATCTAGTGATAGTAATAAGATTCTTTTAACGACAGCACGTGATCTCATGATCTTCTCTATCATTTATCTAGATATCAGGTGAGGTCCCGGTGATGGCCACTGTATGTTCCAGATACTTATGTGGACAAGCGCATCCCTGATAACCTACACAATCCTTCTTTCACATTTTTTATTCCTCCTCATGTATTTTGCCCAGTCCTGTACTTTCACATACCCCACACTTCAATTAATTTTAATCCCTGTTCACCACATTTATCATATTATCCACAATTATTTACATGCACATACATATGATGCAATATACATATACAGCTTTGTTTCAGTCCAGAACCTAGGGTGTTTGTTCACAGGTTTTTTTATGGCCTGTGAACAGGCCTGGGTGCCCGACGTCATTAGGAACAAACATCGCAAAACTGCCTGCAGAATGCTGTTTCTAATGTCCAGTTGTAGGGTCAATTCCAGCTGTCGTTTACGACGCCATGCTTGCTCAGGCCACCTGGTGAATTGTTTTATTGCACCCTCAAAGAAGTCGCCACCAGCTCCGTAACCGAGGGTTTATTACTGATAATCCAAAGGATCAATAATTTGTCTTACAGTCAAACAAAGGTCAATGGTCAGACATGTTGTGGACAGGGCTCAACTTGATCCTGTGGTGAGGACCTTTACTGATTGAGTCACTCGGGAGCCCTAGACATTGATTTTGAAAGTTTCTCTAGTCGATGCGGGCATCACCTGACCATAAATATTTGATGAAACTTTGAGAAAAAAAATCAAGGGCATGTGAGCAACAAACCACAAAGAAACTTTATGGGGTTTTACCTTCGGAAGAAGCCCTGCGTGAGATCTGTCTGTTTAAATTCATGTAATTCAATGTTCATGTAATTCAAGCTAGGAATACCAAAAAAGAAGCAGATGAAGAATAATAAAAAATTATTCCAGACAAATAGAGACAATCAGAGAGATGTTTTAGTAATGAAGCTCATAGTAAAATAGCCAGGATGACAGTAACAGAGAAAAACAATGTGTTCAGAAAACTGAATTCCCACGCTTCAGATACGTTTTTTTTTTTTTTAACTAAAAATAGTACTGGCCCCTCTGGAAATGTCAAAAAGTCATAGTTTGTATCATAAAATAATTGATTTGTGATGTGCAAATCCCCTGTGTCACTTGTCGCAGCATGCAAGCATGGTGTGTGTTAGAGCACCTGTGTTTTTCACCAGGGCATTATCTGAATTCCCATCAATGTATCACTCCCTCAGCCACCTCTTAGAGATGGAAACCGGTCTAACCTCACGGCTTCCCTTGCATCTCAATGAGAAGCCTCTGGTGTTGAGAGGCAAGTCACGACATGTAACAACAGCGAAAGCATCAGTGCGAGTTTCTCATTTTTATAATTATAAAACAGCGACATTAAACCGTTTTCAGTGGCATCTTTGAAGTATCAAAGGATTATCATGTAAGTATTATACAGGTGTGCTGCTTTTTCTCGTCTATGCTGCTAGAGGTTGCTGACCCTAATCTCCGAGGCTTTTCACGTTGTGCCGATACTTTCTGTTTTTATAATGGTGCTATTCCCACATTACCTTTTCGCTCTGTTGAAGAATCTCCTTCTCTATCCTCTCCTCCAACAGGCACACTGCTTGTCTCAATGCCATATTTTCACCTTGTTTTAATTCACTTCCTGTCCATGATTTGAGGCAATACAGCTACTTCAAATACTTCCCAACCATTTTTTTGAATTTGCACAATGTCAAAGCCCCCCCCCCACATATCCTTGGAAATTCATGTTGTTCCAGTGTTTCAGCCCCTCAGCTGAGATGATGATGATGATAATGATGATGACGATGATGATGGTGATCATGTTGTCTGAAGCCACTTCAGTTCTTATTTGCTGAGAACATACTGTTCTCCACTAACATAATTAAAGGTAGCCCTTTTTTAATTTGGCAAAAAAATAAAAAAGCATATCTAACAGTTAACGATCGAGAAACTAAAGTTAATTAATAAGCTACTGCATATGAGAATCCATTGGCAAACAGAGGTTGGACCTCTTGTGGAAAACAAGGCTGTTTGGATTCAGAGACAGAGGCAGAACTGCAGTGGTTGGTCTCCTGCACCGAGTTAGTGTAAGTAATGCAGACACAAGCTTAGCCAGTCAATAATATAGATTTAAAAGAGCGTATCCACTTAGGATTCTATGTTTACACAATGTAAAAAAACAAAACATTATTACAACAGTTGGGTGGCGTGTCCCACAAAGGCTTTGTCCTAAGTACACTGACACACCCCCTGGTTTAGTATATGAACTGTGCCAGTGCTGACTGTGGCCGGCAGCCCTGCAGGGTGGTGCATAATTTGCCATGGTGGTTTTTGGGGAGGCAGAGAGAGTATTTTCTGTTGGTAGAGATTTTCCTGTGTCGAAATGGCGAAAGAGCGCCTCCTCTGATCATTTTGGATGGCTGTGGTTTGCTAGCAACAGCTGTGCAGAAAATTCAGCTATCAGAGACTATGGCTGAATTCAATTGGCAGATCAATTCCCTGGACTATTGATCAGGAAGAAGTTGAGGCTGAAAATGTGTGTTTTTGAGGACGTGTGCCAGTCTGAGTTCTCCTGAATTAACAAAATGTGTGTTTTTGAGGACGTGTGCCAGTCTGAGTTCTCCTGAATAGTTTGAAAAGGGTCTGTGACTGCCCACTTTTCAAGTGATGCAGTATAGTCAACATACAGTACCCTACCCCTATACAGAACATACAGTACCCTACAAAAGTATTGGGACAAAAAAGCATTTTCTCTTTATTTGGCTCTATAATCTGAAAGTTCATGCATATGAGGTTAAAGTACAGATTTTCAACTTTTATTAGAGGGTATTTGTATAAATATTGGATTCACCATTTAGAAATTATAACACTTTTTTACATCGTTCCCCTATTTCAAGTACTCTAAGTGATACTATAAGCGCGCAGCATTTGAATGGATCTCTATGGGAATTGGGGGGGAACTAGATTCAGTTGTAAATTATGCTGGTACAGTATGGTACCATATTGTACTGGCTAAATGGCTGTAAGTCATCAAGGGTCTGTCTGAGGTATGATATGCAGTAGATATGGATGGATCACTTTAAGCGTTGTTTCTCCTGACTCATTTTCTGATTGAACTCTGTGGAAAAACTAGTCAGGAAAAGCGCCTCTAATAAAAATACCCTCTAATAAATGCTGAAAATTTATATTTTAATCTCATATGAATAGTATAGAGCCAAATGAATAAAAAATGCTTCCTTGTCCCAATACTTATGTAGGGCACTGTAATTATTCAACATATAGACTGGTAAGCTGTTAAATTCAAAATCAGGCTTGAGTGAATGTAAATATTATTTACAGCCCATAAGCATGTTCCAAAACTAAATATAACTTAAGTGTGAGCCATACAGTCATTCAAATGAAACAATAACTATCTAAGTTATTTTCCTTCAGTCTAAGCACATACCAATCCAGAGTCCCTGCATGGGCAATTAGACCCATCCTGTTTGAATTTGAAATCAGTCTCTGCAATGAGGTGAGCCAGGTCAGTGCTGGAGTGCAGAGAGGCCCATGGAGGGCATGGCTGGCTGATAAGTCTCCATACTTTGTCCTGTGTAGAGCTGGTCCACCTGTGAGCAGCACACTGATCATGAAAGGCAGGTCGGGCTAACAATAGCCGCCAGGCAGCTGGCTGCTCTTTGTGTCTTGATACCTCAGAATGGCTCTGAGGCTGACGCAGGATATCCAGTAATTCATCCAACGTGGTGATCGCTCTGCTGCCAAGCAAAGGAATGATGAATGCTTCAGTGGCAGACATTTTACCCATTCACCATTCTCGTGCAATCTTAGAAACTCTTCATATTTGTTTTTCTATAGTTTATTTGTCTCTATTTGTGTGGGCTATCTATATAGCAGAGATAATGTCATGTGTCTCCTTGTAATCTCATAAAAAGCAACATGACTGGCGTGTAACTTACGATTAACTTGACTTGATGAAATTGGCGGAAATTCAACAGAATTAATAAAGATATGTGACGCATACAGTATATGACAGGAGTTCCATTAAACATTATCCATTCTTGGGCCGCCAGGTAGCTCACTCGGTAAAAGCGCTGTGCCAGTGCCAACTGTGGTCTGCAACCCCGCAGGGGCGGCACACAATTTGCTTCACGTCGCCAAAGGGAGATATGGGAGGGATTCTGTCAGCGGAGAAAGCAGCGTTCATTACAGTCTTCACTATCTTGAGCTGGCAGCTGGGGCCGTATTATGAGCACACTTGCATATAGTTCACAAATTGGACATACCAAGTGCAGGCGAGATTGGCGATGCCAAATTTAAAAAAGGGGAAAAAAAGAATACTTCTAGTACAATCCATATGAAAACAAATACCAGAAGAGCTAGCGATAGGCCGCGTTGCAATCATAGAAGTGCCTGCATCAAGGTGCAAGCATGAATTAAACAGAAACGTTGAGTGTAGTTAAAGCTGAGTTTTTTTATGTTTGTGTAGACTGCCAGTGCCTTCCTGATTGAAAAGCCGGGGCAGCAAGGAGCAGTGGCTAGGTGCTCAAAGAGACAGCCGGCTGGTGAGAGGATGCTAAATGTAGCATTCTGGTTGGAGTGTATAGTGCAATCAGTGTTTGAAGAAAGGGGCAGTGCCATCACAGCTTGGTATACCAGGGTGAGACATTTTAATTGAATGGGTGGCTACCGGAAGCCAATGAAGAGTGTTCAAAAGTGGCATAAAATCTGTCATTTCGTCAGGTTGAGGTGGGTACAAGTAGCTGTGTAGCCTCTTGGGTGAGGGAAGGGCAGATTCCCCTGATGTTGTGAAGGGAGAACCTGCACAATGAGCTGGTGGCTGCAATGTGTCCTGAGTACTCCCACAGTCACACCCATCAAGATTCTTAGCTGAGCGGAAGAGAGACTATCGACAGTGATTGAAGCATGGATTCTTGGGAAACCCTTTTCTGGATTAAGCAGGGTCTTCCCCAGGTCAAGCTTTTGGTATAGTCAGTGGACATCCAAGCTGCAATGCACCTGAAGTTGGGTGTCAGAGGGGGAAATGAAAAAGAGATAAGAGAAATGCCCTGAGCAGAGAAAACTGGAATAAGTGATTTTCTGTAGAGAGAGGAGAGTACCAGGCCAGGAGAGTCCTGTGGGACACCGGTCAAGAGAGGGCAGAGGGAGAAGACAGGTCTGGAAGAGATCTGTCTCCATTAGCTGTGGTGGCTCAGTGGGTAGGTCCAGTCCAAAATCTGTATTTTTTATTTACCATTTGTATCTTTATAACCTTTAATAAAAGGAAAAAAAGCAGAAAGGGCCTTGATAGTTCAAATACTTTGAAATATAAAAACATAATTTGTTTGACAGTACAGGGCCATTTAGCTACAGCAACAGGAAACGTGGAGATTGAATTTGGAGTGAGGTACAGAGGGAAAGCGCAGAGCCAAGCTTTTCTACAATTGAATGAATATTCCATCAAATAAAAATGAAACGAGTGTTTCTTGAACGTTTGACTGCTGGCCCTTACTGACCAAAGCTCTCGCCTGACTTGAAAGAAAAGCATTCAATGTGATAGAATTAGTTTATAATTCAGCCAAATTTTAAATATGAATTCTACAGTGATGAATATACAGATGTATGACAAATTAAAGGAAAAACCAACATAAAGTGTCTTAGTAAGTTTTGAGTCACCACGAGCCACCAGAAGAGCTTCAATGCACCTTGGCATAGATCGTACCTCTAGTCTAATCTATGGATTCTAGTCTCTGAAACTCTACTGGAGGGATGGAACACCAATTAAAATTACATTATTAAAATTAAAAATACAGCAAAATTGTCCAGACCTCACTGTCCCCAAAGAAATGTTGAAATAATATACACAGCAGCCAAAATGCTAGCACCATAAGCATTCCAGTCATTGGATTCCATTTAGATATTCAATAATACCTGGGGCTGTTAAAGTGGGTTTATAGAGAAAATAACCATAATCAATAATAAGTACTGGGAGAGTTATGAAAATGATCACGTTTACTTTTAAACTCTCCAATTTCCCAAAATTAAAACAGAACACGAATACTGGTAAGAGCCCAACAGGACATGTAGAAAGTATTACAGGATATGGATAATTTGTTTGATTTGAAATTGATAGCTTATTTTTATCTTCACCACCCACTGATGAAGATAAAAGAATAATTACAGTACTAATTTATAGTATTAGGCCTATTCATTTTTTCTTTATTATATAGTCTCATCAAAGCAAACAGCTGTATTCTGTATTCTGTACAGCAGAATAAAACAGTTTTAAGGGGTTCATTAGCAATTTTGGGTGCCCTGTAAGGAAAGTAGGGAAGACTTCCGCTGGCAGAATATCCGCCCTCCATCAATCAGCTTGCTGATTTTACACAAAATATGCAAATGACTGCATCTCCATTTTGCTAAACTCCTTTTTGCTAATCAATTGGCAAATGCTCTGCTGACAATACCATATTCTGCTGGTCATGAATTTAATACATGTACCAATATGATCGCTTTAAGTGAACAAAAACATCTTGGGAACCTCTGTGTGACACCGCAGCTATGCAACTGTAGTTTTACTGTATACTAAAATTACCCCAAACCAAGAATATCTTTCATTAAAATAAAGGATTATTTCTCACTATATATCCTCGACTGGATTCTGATCTATACTGTATCTCATATTCATGTGAGGACAAGCTGTTAAATGTGCTCATTTTTATTAATATACACACTTCCTACATGGCAGGTACCATTTCTTTATTATAGCTTTGATCCCTCACTAAAGGGAAGAAAGGGAAATAAAATATTACACAAAGGTACAGCTACAATAAATTTCATGGCAAATATTATCTTGAGCTCACGCTAACTCATTTGGCTCCATTAAAATTCACATTCAGATTGATTTTCATTTCTTATTGAGATACACAAGAACGGTGACAAGACACCATAAGCTGAACAGTTTTTGTCATTATGTGCGACTTTGGATATTAGAATGTGGTCCTCAGTGTTTTCCATCCGATACTCAGACAGGAGCGAGGTTGTATTTCTGATCCTAGTGAGGGGACATTAAAGCTCATCACTGCTCGCTGGTCACTGGTTCCTTATGTTCGTCCTCCAAATGACGACACAATGCTCTCTACCTGGACTTCAAATAAAGGACAATGAGGAGCTCATCATCAAAGTGCTTTGTCGATCCTGCCATCGTGGGGACAACAGGGCACCTTGTCTAAAACAAAGGGTAAATCCCACATGGAGAATAATGAAGGTATGCTTTTAAAAGTCTCATTTGATTGGGTGCATACTGTAAAAGATAGGGGTTGCTGTTTTGCAATTCTGTGAGCACAAAAGAAAGAAACCCACTCAACTGGAAACTGATATTCATTTGTGCAAGACAGCAACCTTTCTGTTTGGTAAACAGGATCAATTTTTAATGTGTCTTAGGCATAATAACAATGATTAAACAAACACCTGGCTGCATATTTTATACATCTACCCACAATCATCCCTTACCCATGTTTTCAGAGATCTTCCACACTTTGCTATTACACTGCTAAGTATTTACTGCATGCTTGAACTGTCGGACACTTCTGCCACAGAATACACGCACACACACACACACGCACACACGCGCACACGCGCACACGCGCACACGCACACGCGCACACACGCGCACACACACAAGGAAACTCTCGCAATTAAATAAAAGCATAATGGGTGCTACACATTGGTGGTTGAGGCAAGTTTTCCCCATTCACTATAAAACTCTAATATATTATTATTATAATTATTATTATTAGTATTATTATTGCAAAAGACAATAACAAACTGAGACCTAAGGGCCATAACTAGTGCACTGTAAATCTACATTAACCCCCATGCTATTGTAATGTTGAATGTCTTGGACAACACATTTTGGGTGTTCACAGTAGTGAACAGGCTGGTCTACCTGTGGGGGCAGGCTGCTATTGCAAAATAATATTTTTCCCCTTTCTGCAGATATGAATAACAGTTAAATATGCCAGCATGCCATTTAATTTATGATCCTTTCTTTCTCATCACAGGTGATGACATCATCCTGTTTTTGACAGTGGGAGGGATTGTAACTGCTGTAATGCTGCCGTCACTGTTTCAAACACCTTAGTGCCCCCCTGTGGCAATACTATAGAGCACTACCCTTAATGCAGACCTAATGCACCAAATATTCCTTTTCTGTGTACTTCCCGGTCTACACAACTCAAACCTTAGTCATCCTGCACAACAAATTACTTGGAATTGCATAAACTGAGCGGATCTACTAACTAATTCGAATGAGTGAGTTCCCTTGAAAGACTCTAGGGTTAAATTTTTTTTTACCTCTTCAGCACAGATTATTTTTTTTTTTGTTCATTTTTTAAAAGTATTTTATGAGCAATGAATACGTTTTAAAAATAATCTATTTCCTATTGCCATGCCAAGTGAAGCCCTGTTAACTGCCAGGCAGGATAAATAATTTCTATATGGCTGATGTTTGTGACTCCTAATTCTTCTTCCATGACTGGTAATGCATCATGTCACTAACATCACCATACTTTCAGGGCTGTTGCTGTGGGACCATACGTTAAGGCCAGATGTTGCCTCTTGCTTAAATCAATTAATCACAGCTGCACATACGCCTACAGTATTTGAACAGCTTGTTCCTTTTAAAACTTTATTAAAAAAAGGCAACATTTCCATATACAGTGTAGTGATGTTTTTGGTATGGAATCGTGCAGTACTGTTTGTTTTACATGGTTAATGTTATACGTATATGATTTATTTAAAACAAATAAATAATTATTATTGTTATAATAATAATAATAATTGTTATTATTATTTATTAAACTGATCGTCTGAGTGAAGCAGCTTAGTGAGAAATCAGTATTTGCATTCCTGAGGGTGACCTTATTTCCTGTGCATCATACCGGACACCTGGTCAAATGAGTCACGTTCATGCAAGTTCAGGGCAATAAATCAGAACTCTGCAATACAAATTATCATCAAAGAATAGATTTAATTTCAGGCAGAGCTGATCGTTTGGGAGCATTGGAAGTTATGATATTAGAATCTTCCTTAGTTTGAAGTGTGAGGAGATTACATCAGGCCATAGGAGGAGCCATAAGTTATTCCAGATGTCGTGGACATGGGACTGGACAGCAAAGCTTTACCCTCCCGCTTATCCAGGCAGAAGGTGTAGGCCCAGGGCACATTCAGTTATGCCATAATATAGGAATGGACAACCATCACAAAACTTGAAAGGAGGAGAGAAGGGAAGAGGTGAAAGAAAAGGCAGCTGGCTACAGGAGTTGGCCAGAGACCAGGAAGGAACTCTCCGGGCGTTGGAAGGTGTGGCTATGCACTTTGTCATGAGACAAGGAAGCAGTGGCAGTATCCCTAGTGCAGGGAAACCAAATGATCAGGAATTGCAGGTCTGACAATGAACAATGTAGATAACATGGTGTCAGGATTCTGTATTATGTTTGTGTACTTGTGTATTTATGTTTCTGATTATTTTTTCATTTATGGGTTCACTGTTCCGTGTTTGCATTGCCGTCACTCACCTTTTGCGATTGCGGTTTTTCTCTGTATTTCCTCTGTCATGCACTTCCTTCTTAACGAATTATCTCATTGTATATAGTACTAATTAACTCATTACTACTAACAGCTTAGATTCAGGTTTTGTACTAATTAACTAACTCACTAATGTAATCTTAACTTCTATCGGCAGCTGTCTCTCTTTCTACCTATTCTATCGCTTCTTCTTCTTCTTTTCGTGTCTTTGAAGCATGTGGTTATATGACAGTTTCCCATTTCTTTACACAGTCCTTTGCATTATTATTGAACTCTGCGAGATCTTTTAAGCTGCACTGGTTGGGTAGTAGAGGGCAGACAAGGCAGTGCTGCATCGTATGGTCCTCTTCTCCACATTCACAGATGGTTGGGCCAGTTTTGTAGCCCCATCTGGCCATAGCAGCTTTTGATCGCCCCATTCCTATTCTCAGGCGGTTGAGTGTCTTCCACTGGACCCATGGTGCTTCTGAGCCAGGAGGGAGGGCTTCAGAAGGGGGGATTCCCATGTCAATAGGAGGGGGGTCATTCTCTAGCTTTCTGGTCCATAGCTGTAGTCTGGTTTCCTCCTGAGATGTTGTTAGGGGCTGGACATGGCTGAGGAAGCTTCTCCTTGACTTCAGTCGTTGGGCCGGGGGTTCACGTCCGTGAAGGAGGTGGCGTTCATCACTGGTGGCCTTTGTGATCTCTACTCGGCTGGCAGCTTCCCGTCTCACATCTGCAGGGGCAATGCCAGCGAGGAGATGCAGGTTGTTCAGGTTGGTAGGCTTCAGGCAACCAGTGATCAAGCGGCAGGTGTTGTTCAACGCTGGGTCTAGTTTATTGGCATGGGTTGATCTCTCCCAAACAGGACACGCTGATCTATCGCTGATCATCTTTTTTAGATTTTCTCTTTTACTACAGCTGACTCTTGTTTCTACTTTCCCTTCTCTAATTGAATGCACTTGTCTTTAACTACCCAGTTCATGTTAAGTCTATGTGTTATGTATGAATCCGGTCCACGTATTATCTTGTTAGTGAATTATCAGCTTCCCTCATTGTTTCATTACGTTCTCCTGATTGTCATTTCCCTCTCCCGTTTCCACACACCTGATCCCCATTGTATCTCGTCACTCCCTGTGTATTTAAACCCTGTGTTTCAGTCTGTTTCTTGTCAGAATGTTGATATTTCCTGAGCCTGTGATTAGTAAAGCCAGTGATTTATTGATATTCCTCAGACAACCTTCCATTTTCCGATTCCGAGTTTTGCCTTTCGATTCTGTTTGTTTGCCTTTGTTGTTTTTCTGGTTTTGACCTTTTTGATTGTTTTGTGACTGCTTCTGCCTGCCGATTTTTGTATCTGCCTATGATTACCCAGTTTCAGATTTTTGGACTATTCGACTATTCTCCTGCTTTTTGATTTGGCACTCTCTCTGCATCTGATTACCTGCCTTCTGATCTGGACTGAAATAAACAATCCTTTGTGCTACTACCTGGTCTGCATTTGGGTCCCTGAGAACGATACTTCACACATGGAAATGTAATATTTGCTGGGAGCCTGGCGTTGAATTGCAGTGGATTTGATAATTGGGTGCAGGTGTGCGCAAAATGTAAGATAAGAAACTTTATTGTCCCAAACGAAATTGTTTTGGGAAAATTGCTTCACACGATTAAAAACCGCACGGTACGTAGAACAATACAATATCACACAAACTTTAGACAGGACAGTCCTATACAGACAACAGTAATGGCATAATGTAAAGATCATGTATGTAAAGTAATGTCTTCCCTGAAGTTTAATTTTATACTCTAATATTAAAACTATTATGGTAGTTTAATCGCTATCTATGTGTATACCACTGAAGTATTAACAGTGAAGACATGTTATGGCAGTGTAACCTATGGACTGAGAAATGTTTAGCTAAAGATGTGTTTTGTGTTAAGTAAAGATAATATATCAGATAAGTACAGTACTGAATGAAATGATAATATATGAAAAACATAAAAATGCAAACTGTTTTTAATACATGTGAAATAAAATAAAAAAGCATATTTCTTCTTAGGCATTTAAGAAAAGAATTATATGTTGAGCAAGCTTCTCCATGATACAATACATTGAGTTGATTTTGAATGCTTGCATTTGTAAACCTGGCCTTCTGGTAAGACATCCTCCATCAGTTCAGGATGGAACAGATTAGAATGTGCCTCCCTTGTGTTCAGTGCTGCTGCTCTTGGTCACTTTTTTTTTTATTTTTAAATTTTGTTTCAGATTTTTCCCTTTTTCTCCCAATTTAGTAGCCAATTGAACCCATATTCTAATTCAATTCCCCCCATGTAGCAACCGCTAGAGAACCACCGCTACACAATCCCGTCTATCGGTACTAGTAGTAGGAAGGAGGGCGCCACGTCCTCTACAGGGCGCGACTCCTCGAGCTCCTGACCGCGACTCGCCTGGGTCCCGTGCGCAGCGATTCTCTCCGAGCCCCTCCCCCCACCCGGAAGCGGCTGCCAATTGCCGCTTCCACAGGGCACCGGCCACGCTCGGATATGGCAGGACCGGGGCGCGAACCCCGATCCTCAGAGTACAACTCTTACCATTGTACTATCGCGGCGGCCCGCTCTTGGTCACTCTTTGGTACACCAACAGAACAACTGAAGTGAACATCTATGCAGTCATAGAAGGACTTCACTTAATGTGCAGCTGGCAGTGCGTTTCCCGATAACGATCAATCTAGGGTTAAGTGCGATTTCAACAAGCGATTCTACGATGGCTCTTTAATTTGTAACACGCGTTTCCCAAAACAGTTCTTAAGGCGTGAACGCGCAGTCCCCTCGTAATTGCTACCAGAGGTGTAAAATCCGGCTTCAGAAAGTAAAAAGTCCTCCTCAGTATTTAGTTCCAATCACCTGGATTTGCTACTTTGCGCAATTCTTCAGCCAGGAGGTAGAACTAATTAGTGAAATCAGCTGGCTGAGTTCATGGGTGGAAGAAACACATAGCAGGACTTTTCCTTTCTGATCCCTGTATTTTACATCTCTGTACTTCTGTCTGTGTTGCTGCTGATACAGGAGGAGGAGGGGTGATAGATTGGGAGACGCAAACCCCACTGTATTGCCCAATACATGGGCTGGGCGGTTAGGCACGTCAGTTTCTTTTGAAATAAAAAATTTTCCCCACTGATTTTACTTGTCTCAAACTTATTTATAGGGCTATTTAAGGAAGGGCTTTTATGGGTAATTTCCAAATATATAAAAATAAGTAAATTAAATAATTAAATAATAAATATGTTGAAAAATTATTATGGTAACCGTAAAAAAATTATTAACACTAACACGAAAAAAAACTAATAAAGTATGTGATTTATGGGCTTCTAAAATGCACTTAAAGGGGTAACATGGTGGTTGAATGTAACACATGCCAGTTATATTTAGTTAACATCAAAGTGAATGTGTCCATCAGTGTTGTTATTCATTCATTTTTAAGTACTATAAAACTTATTTTTATATGCCCAAATTTTCCATTCTACAAGTTCACCTCCTTTTGTAGGCGTATCAATGAGAACTGTCAGTCAGATAGCTACCATAGTTACCTCGAGAGTGGATTTACCAGGAAGTGTATAGGCGTTTACAAAGTCCTTAATATAAGCAATGTGAGATGTCACACCAGCTTTTAACCTCCAAAAATGGTTAAGGTACACGCTACCTACCAGGCCATATTCCCGAATTTGCGTAATTTTGAAAATTGTACGATAAAAGCACAATGATGGTGCGTCTCCCGCGACACGAAGTAAAAATCTACTGCAGTCGGCCACGCTATCGATAGCATGCTGGGAACGATTGATTCAGCTAGCTGACGTTAACTTATCACTTCAGAAACCTTACAGCACAGTTTAATGCCAGGGAAGGGTATGTTCCATAAAGTAAGGCTAGAGTATGGTCGTATCGAGTGCGCTGTGCATGGTACTGCCATAGCGCAGGAGGGTTAATGTTACCAAAAGCAGATGCATACAGTAACGTTAGCAGAACAGCTAATATGTAGTCTGAGCAGGATAATGTTCGATCTAGCTAGCTATGTGTTGACACAACGACAACTTTGATTGTGTTACGTTAACGTTATCAAAGGTCAGTTATCAAATTGTTTTTCATATAACATAGAAAGTGCTCAGCTATCAATAGCTGGCTAACGTTAGCCTAACTCAAATTACCCTTGTTAGGTTACAAGTTGATTATCGAAACAGTCAACGTATTAAAAACTTTCATCTAAGTTTTGCAACCTAACAATACATTCAGTAAAGTTAGCTTGCAATAATAGATAATCAATCATGCTTTGTGCAAACCAGTAACAAGGTTGTGAACCGATGGGTGAAGAGGTTATGGCGCAAATTGGTGAAGTTCAAATTCACATCTTTTTTTTTTGTGGACGTGAATGGGGGAGTGTTCCATAGACAGTTTAGAGACACGGGGGAGTGATCTTTTCTCGTGTGACGTCACACGAGAAACGACCTGAAAATGGGACCGCAAAATTAAATTGTCTATTTCTCCAAACCTAAAGAAAATACAAATTTGATAGTTCCGTGGTGTTCCCGCAATGCCCCTATGTACCAATATTAAACACCAGAAAGTAAGGTAATCCACCATGTTACCTCTTTAACAGTCTACGACTGGTCTGGAGTAATTGTTAATCTACGAGCGTTTCAAAGAACGTCTTAAATTAAGATGCTTTTGGGAAATGCACCCAAAGTTCAAGAAGCTTCGTATGAAGAGTTTTACGACGTCTTAGCCTTACGATGCTTTTTGGAATCGCACCCCAAGAGTCTTTTTGTACAATCGGGCAGCCAATATTTTGCGTATTCCAGCCCTGCCAGAGCGGTGTCGGAGGAGGAACCTTTTATATGGCGATTTGAAATGCAGTCTTATGATCGCCGTTATCGGCCAACAGGCGTCACCCAAGAGTGATAAATTGCGGAACCCTGTCATACCATTGGCGATGCAGGCGCCAATGTGGAGCTACTGGCCACAGTCGGCACTGGCATGGTTCAGATTTTATCTGAGGCCATGAAGCTCGTCCATGCGCCACAGTGTGGTGCCTTAACCAAATGAGCCATCCAGCGGTGCTCTGAAATAGGCATTTCATCTAGTATTGTACCCGTCCCCCATGTTTACAACATGCTGGAAATAAAGGCTAACTAATCAGGAGACAGAGGTGGATCTCTGGCATGATCCATTTGAATTTTCTTAAAAATAACCCAAATCCTTTAGTTTAAATTATGTTAGCTGAAATACACTATATCTGCTGCAGAGAATAATATGCTGTACTGAAAACAAATTCCACCGGCTTTGGTCGTGTGGCTAATAATAAACTATTTACTATCTATCTATCTATCTATCTTAAAGAATGCTTTGTTTTATTTGGCCAGTAACTCTAGGGTGTAAAGTCCAGGCGTCAGAAAGTAAAGGTCCTGCCATGTGTTTCTTCCACCCATGAAGTCAGCTAGCTGATTTCACTCATTAGTTCTATCTCTTGGCTGAAGAATTGTGATAATGAGGAAATCCAGGTGATTGGAACAAAATACTGGGGAGGACTTTTACTTTCTGAACCTGGAATTTACACCTCTGAACTCATTAATACAGCAAGCAGAACTTTAGTGATTCTCTCTGAGCTCCCGTTCAACGACACTCACCTTTGTGGTTATTATCATTTTGGCCACCGAGTGGCACTGTGCTCAGCTACCAAAAATGACCTAATTAATATGTGCATACCACTATGTGTACAGTGCTTGGTGGAAGGATTGCTAATGTGTTATTGGTGAGATGCCATTTTCACACACACACACACACACACACACACACACACATGTGCACACACACACACACACACACACACACACACATGCACACACACACACACACACACACACACACAAACCTGTTCAAGAAAACATCAAAGTTCCAGTTTATGAACAGCCAAAATGATTGAAAAAAAAGAATCAGCTATGTGCATCTTTTTTTCATGATTAAGCATTCACCAAAGCATTCCTCTAATCCATGTCAATACTTGGTCTACAAACATTTATCATGCCTATGTATGGTGCCCAGCACGGTACACATTAAAGGAAGAAAGTCAGGTGCATTTAATTGCCACATGCTGTCATTTTTTACATTTCTCTGAGTTGCCAGTTTTCAGTCTGTTACTTCCCTTTGCGTACAGCTGCTGCCATTCTGCCCTGTTTATGCTGTGACTATTTAGCCATGGGGCTTTCGTACTCACATTTTATTTCTGTTGTTTATGGTAAAAACGTAATGCGGAAAACGTTAACGTCTGGTGAGTAAAATAAAGTCAATCTTTAGCCACTCTTTACCATAAATGTCTTTTCTAGGTTTTATTTTGTTCTTCAGATTCAGTTTGTTCATAATATTTATACAAACGGATTCCACTTTAAACCCTCCAGCATTTACTGCACAACATTGTGTACAAGCACGCATAGTGTTTTCAACAAGAATTATCACTTATAATAATAGTCATTATTCTGCTAATCTATGTTTGCACAATTTATCATTTGAAATGCCTTTCCTTCTTACTGTTATGCATTGCATGTAAAGTAAAAACCAGCATAACCTGCTTAACCTTTATGATTTAGCTGAGTTAGGAACATTTAATGGAGTATTTGTTTAAGCATAATGATGACACCAGAGTTTTCAAAATTAAATAATTATTATGAAAACAATCTCTTGCTTCTCTGAAATCATGTCTGCACATGGTTCTGACCTCAGGACTTTTTTTCCCCTTTTCCTATAGTGAGCTTTTTCAAACTAAAGTTTAGAGGCAAATAGACTGCCATTACCAAATTATCATACTAATTACAGTCCCCAATGAGAAAATCAGCTAAAAGTATTAGAATAATGTCAACTGCAAGGCAGGCAAATGTTGTGAATAATAAATATTTATGGAATGATTTCCCATGAATGTCATGTGCATGAGTGATCTAATAGTAGAAAAGTGTCTGCAAGAAAATTGGGAACTGCTGCTTGTTCCCATGTTGTGTGCATTATTCCAGGGTATGTCTCATTGATCATTTATTGGGGTTTTCTTGGCTTCATTTTTTACTTTTTCATCTACCTCGCCCATTACATTTTTCCAATCTACTCAATGAAACTCTTATGACACGGACAGGGTATGTCATTAAAAAAACTTTTTAAAGATATTTTTGTAAGTTAACGAAAATATTTTGAAGTTAACTGAAAATATGTTTTCGGGCTACACATAAAGGGAGGCTTTTTTTGTCTGGTAAGAAGACTACTGAATGTGAATACTCTCCAGAGACTTCAATAATAATTATTATGAAGGATTATTCTTATTCTTATGGATTCAAATTTTTCAAACTGATGTTGCATTTTTTTTTTTCCAGCCAAAACTACTACCACTGCTACCATTGCTGTAATTTGTTTAGCCTACGTGGAAAGATAATTTTCAGTTCACACTTCTAATATTAATGTTCTACGTTTTGAGTTGCAGGGTGTTTATGCACAGATTTTTGACAGCCTGACTAAATAGACAGGTGCAATTCATTCAGTGTTTGTTACATGAAGACAAAATATGATTGCCTGTTTTTAAGAGGAAAGTTTTTCTACTCAACATTCAATCAAGCAGATACCAGTGTTCTTCCTTTTGCTCATGTAAAAATGGTTGCCGTTTTTTGTCATCAAATCAGAAAACAGTCCTTGCGGAAATTTCAAATCCAGTATTGTTGTTGAATGTATGCCTTGTATGGTGAAATCATGGTCTCATCAAATCCACAGTCACCTCTTCAAGCATAGACATTTAGAACTTTTGAGAATACTGTAGGCTACATTTGGAATGATTTGTAGGACATTTCTCATTTAGTATTACAAAATGACAAACGATTCTCTTTGATTTAAAATACAAACCTACACAATTACAAACATGTTTTACATTGTCAGTGCATTTCTTCACTGAAATATTTGCTACTCACTTCTCAGGAAAAATATAACAATAGGCATGGTCGTCTACCTAATGGTGTCTGATTGCTGTCAATCAAATCATTTAAAATGACAACTGAACTAAGTGAAATGATGCAATGAAAGGCAAGAGAAGCACCACACGAGCAACACTTTATGGATGGCTGACGCAAATCCAGTCAAAAAAATCTAACCTGGATAAACACAAGAGCCTATTTGCAGAAAAAGCATGCTGTTGTTAACCTCACCCTGAGGGTATTGCTTTTGGTTGTGTCTGTCTGTCTGAATGCAGTTATGACACTTTACCACTAGAGTCTGAGATTGACTCAAGGGTACAAAGATCTACAATCCATGATATTTCTGATTATTTTCATTTTTTATTTTGAAGAGTTAAAAGAGGCTAGAAATATTTACCCTAACCTGAAACCTTTTCACTCCCATATCCAAGTGTACAATTATTTTGTTATGAACATGGTTAATTTTATTCAGCATGTGGCATTCATGTGCAAAGAAAGAAGAAAATGGAGAACGTTTTTAAATGGAGAACAACAGAGCAAACCCTATATTATGCTAGACCCATATATAGGATGTAGCACAGTTGTTGTTAAAAAGAAATATGGAGGTCTTGTATTGGATATGATAGGATAAATCATTCACCAAGAATGGACTGTGGGCAAGAAAAGAAGATAAATATCATAAAAACATGGATTTGCATAGCTCAGCCATCTGCTACTGAAGGCTGTTTTTACAGCAATGCTATTGTTTAGTGACATAATATTCTTTTGAAAACACTGCAAATTGCAAAGACAATTTTCATTTCATGTGCATAACATCAGATGGTTGAGAAAAAATAAAAGTCCAGGTATTGATTACCAGCTGGTACAGTAAATTGCATGTTCATTTAAAAACACACCAATATATTTCTTTCAGTTTATTAAAGAATTTACAACAGCTAGACACATTTAATTTACTGAATGTGGCTGAAAAGAAAACTGTAAGAAACAACTATAATGTAAACTATCCTAAATGGAAACATAAACATTTATGCATAATATCTTTTAGCTAGGCTGCCACAGACAAAATTTGTTAAATTCATTTGTAATTTTAGATGACAAAAGGATGATAAAAACTTAAATGTAAAACTGGCTTTTCTCCTTCATGATGGATAACTTTTAACTAAAATGGATATCTTTTAGTTGAAATGTTCATCAGTTAGGCCTATTAGAGTCTTAACTCTTAACTGCTGGAAACGTGTTTTTGCTTTATATCCTGTATATGCAGCAGCTTGTCATTTATAATCAAAAGGTAGGCTACAGTTTTGCATTAGGACGCAGCTGCTGACCTTTAAATAATTACATTATACCCTACATTCAATACATTCCAATAAGCGAGTTGTTTTCTGTTGATATTGTATCATTGCTCTTTTACCCCAGTGCAATTTGCATTACTTTTTGCATTGCAGGCTATAGTTTCTGTTATAACCCCCCGGTGACACCCTCTGAGCCTCTGTGCCTTCTCAAATCTGTCCACGCCCTGCTTCAACTCAGCATTGATAGTCAGTGGCAGCCTGAAGCGAGATGCGCAGGTGATCTTCAGCGGACTTCTGATATCAGCGACTTCTTTATTCTGTTAATTTCTTTTGAATTCTTTTCAGGAAAAATGGACCATTTTCGTCGTTGATTTTTGAAAGGAAAGTTGTCTTCATAACAGGTAAAACAACCACATGTAAGCTACCCATGAAGGAAGTTGAGGCAAAACCGAAGTTACTTTCAGTTGAGTGCAATCGAAGTGGTATACTTCATGCACACGTTACATAACTTTACAGTTAACATAAGCAGCGTTATAACTGCCATCTTAACATGCTAATTATTAATGGGAATACCTTCCACCTATATTGTCATGCATCTCGGTTTTAAGAGATACGTGCGAATAAGAGCAGAGGATTGTCGTGACTGGATTTAATAGTCGGCTACGTAATTACTGCATATAGGCTAATACTATCGACATAAACTCAGTAGCGTTTGCTGAGTGGCATACATACTAATTAAGGTTGAACTATGTGCTTTTGATTAGTGTAACCAATACTGTGTCATTGAACAGCACTAGTGAAATTGATTAAGTATTTTTTAAATTAAATAAGAACTGTAATAGCACAACACATCCTCATGGGTAGTTTGATTGTCTTGAATCCTGCCATAAATTCTGTTATTTTAAAAGTCATTTCGATATTGATATTTTGTTGTATGATGTGATGCAATTGGATGTTTCAAAATGGACTGTAGCAGAAGTTGCAATTGTCACACGCTGTTGTCAGTGTTGGATTGTTTCTTTGTTTCTGGTGGTAACAACCCTAATACCGTGTTGGAACCAGGCTACCTTGTTTTGGTAAAATACTGCTTAATTTAAATACTGAGTTGTCCTGTTTAATCTTGTTGCGCTGACCCTTCTCAGTTTAGCTGTTTACCATTACTGGTGTACTTGCAAGTCTAAATACTGTAAAAGTGAACTGTAGCTGGCTTATAAAGTCGCATAAAAACACACGTACCAACAGCACACACTAAGAAGGGTGGCCTGAGTGACAGACTGTGTTTGAAATGGACCATAGTTGGCCGTAGACGGTGGCTGTGAGAATTTCGTCTGTTCTAAATTAATTTTACAGAAGAGCCTAAGTCCAGAGGCCAGTGTAATAGGACTGATGTTCACTGGTAGGTAACATAGCTCATTTTCCTACCATATATTTATAGGCATATTCATATTTCCAGCTAGCTACCTAGCTTGGTGCTAGAGAGTGAGGAAACACATTTTAAGTTGCCAGATATGTGATTAAACGGTAATTTGAAAATCCAAACATTTTAAGAATTCCTAGTATAAGATCAACTCTTACAGAATGGATATGGGTACAAGAGTGATAATATTACTCTGCTACAGTTTAAAATACTCTATCACAGTTGATTGTACATTGAACATTTGCTGAAAGTGTGCATTTCCATTAACCTGCCTCTTCCAAGAACGTTAACAATCTCTTGCTATGTATTGCTATTCATTGAGTAGACAAATAACTCCCTAACTGCAACAAGATGACATAAATATTATAAATATTAGTGGATCTGCACAGTTAGAGAAGTGATCCCAACACTCCATCATTCAATATGATATTATACATCTGGTTTTGGGCACTAACCTTCAATATAACTAAAAAGGCTCTTTCATATTCCTTTTGCTGAGGAACTGTTAAAAGAGCAAATAGAGGAACCTGTGCCATTTACATGTGCACACAAACAAAATGAAAACCAAAAAAAGTCAAGCAAATGGGGTATTGTTGAGCTCTACTATGCACTTGATATGGGGCGAAGAGAAATCATTGAGCACATGACCATCTGAGAATTTCAGCAGTTATCCTCCAGGATATCCACTCTGAATTCAGAAATATCTGGAAATAAGCACAGATGCATGGCTAATTATATGAAGTAATTATGAGGTGTTCATTAGTGCAGAACAATAAAACAATTATGTTATATGAAAATGGAGGATGAAGTAAAACATGAACACCAAAACAACATCCAATGAGTAAAACCTCCTGGATCACTAAACATTTGGTGCATTTTAAGAACCATGTGGTAAAACATTGTCTGAGCAGGACAGTAGGGTATACAGAACATTTGAGAATGCATTTTGCAGGTTGTTCTCTACTGATAGAACTGCCTGAGTTCCATTCAAAACAAATGGGTTTTATACAAGGTTTTGGAGATTGAAAAGGATATTATACCCAGCACATTAAAGGTGCTTAGCCCATGGCTGGATGACATTAACAGTTTGGAGAAATGGACAACAATGTCTGATTAACCTCATCGAACTTGAGCAGCGAATGAATGCAAATTGAACATTTTGTCATGGTTCATGGCTTTTTATTTTCTTTTCTTTCGCGGTTCTCGTCCTGGTATCCTGATTGTGAATCAATCAGATTTTTCCACATTCCGTTCCGGGGTTTGCTTTCCTCATTATTATTTTCACCTGTGCTTCTACCTGCGGGGTATTTAAGTTCCTCACTTCCACTTCCCCGGTGCTTGTTTGTCATTCGACATTGCATTGAGCCAGGTATAGCCAGGTACGAGCGACCTCGTGATATTAAACGCTGTTTATGTTCACGAGGGACTTGCTATTTTCAGGTATAGGTGTTATTCTTCCTGTAAGCATTCTGCGCTATTTATTTTGTCCGTTGCTGTTCTCACTGAGACAGTTTTTTTTTGTTCGTTTGTTTTGGTTTTACAATCTTCCGGCCCTGAGCTTATGTAGCCGAAGGTGTTCTTTTCTTTGCTAGATTTCCCGTTCTAGCTCCAGTATTGAGCTTGGGAGATTTAGTTTGTATTAAACCCGTTCTCGAGTTCGCCCTATTTTAGTGGGTTGATTGTTTAGCCACAAGGAATTAGTTTCCTGTTTTTACTTTCTTTTCTTTTATTGTTTTTCTCTCGTTTATTGGTCCTCACTGATGTGAGCTGACTGATTCCCCCACCTTCGCATTTGAATATCCGCCACATAAAAACCCATTACACATTTGCAACAGGTTCCAATAAACTGTTACTATATTAGTAACAGAAATTAGAAACTCAACCTATTTAAAATGAAAACATGGTTCAGTCAGCTCACAAATGTCTGAATGAAAACCTTTCAAATTTTCATTAAAGTTTTTGAGCAGGGGTAGGGGGGTAGTTTAAAGTCTTTGAGCACAGGTAGGGGGGTCGTTTCATAGGTGACAGATGTGATTTCAGTGTCAACGTAAACATAAACATTCTGTTCATGTGCCTGATTAAGTGGTAAGTGAATAATTCATTTAGATGATTGCCAAAATTAGATGAATGATTGTTTGTCTCGAGGCTTGACTTGAGGCCCTGGCGATAGAGAATTGTTACTTGACATGAGGCACGGAAGGTGAACCCTCTTCATTCTCCAGCTCTAGCTATGTATCATCACCAAGATACTACTCAATAACCCAAAGGACATATACAAAGTGCTAGTGACAGAGATGTATTCATATTTACATCACATTTTAATCTGTTTTGTACCATTCAGTTTACAGCTTTATAACTCCAGATGTCAATGTTACACAAACACCAATAATGGCTTAAATTAAAGAAGACCCTTGTACCATTTATTATCATGCCTTAAATTAATTTATTTTCATAATTCATATGTAAATTATGGGCAAAGTACACAACCCCTGGTGAAAAATGAAGTTCCACCACTCTAGTTTACAGTGAACCCCTGAGAGTCAAATATGGGAATAAGGTAAAACTTAACATTTTCTCATTCATAAACCTAATGTCGGCAATTTGAAACGGTGTACTTTGGTGTCCAAAAATCTATCCAAACTTGATGATTGTGCATCACAGTAATTGAGGAGATACTCAGATTTTTTCATCAGATAAACCCTTTTGACTCGTTGGAAATATATTTGCATCCATATCATTACATCACTTCCAACTTTTGTAACATATTGGAGGAATGGATATAGGTGTCCCAAAACCTACCCAAACCTATGCAAACCTATCCAAAGCTATCCAAACATAAACACTGCTTTTTGTCCATTTGAAGCACATTATTAAATCCCATGAGGTGGCAATTAGAGGGGACTGACCCTTAGATAATCAATTTATTTGTCTCAGTTTAGATTCCTGTGACAGAAATGGCCAACACAGCCCCATTCTGGCCATAAAAGGTAATTTATTACCAACCTGTCAAACTAACAATGTATGAGAACATGCACACAATTTACAGAATTACTGCAACTATCTCTTCTATAAACATACGCCAGTCCATGGATTACTATACGGGACAACAAGCTGTCATGTCATGTCATCCGTTTACGTCCCTATATTAGCTATGATGGTGCACCAAACATAATGAATGGCTAGGCCACACATGGAACTTCTACTATAGTGTAGTATAAATTCTGAGTAAAGTTACAGTCTAGTCGTAATAGATTGACAGCTCACCACCATTGTCATTACTTATGGTATACAAATCCAAGTTGCCTCAGGCAGGGACTTTTTTCCACAGACTCCATATACTTTATCATTGAGCCTTCAGGCTTAGCATGTAGCTAATACCTAATAGGTTTCTAGCTAACTAGGTATAAACTAAACCAGAATAATACAGACTACCTTTAATTCTGAACTTGGTGCCACTACTGCAAAACTCTGTGACATCATAAACAATATAACACAACCTAGCCTTTCTGTGGCTAGTACTATGACTGCAACACCATTAAATGCAGTACTATGATATACTAGAACAGAAAAGTCTACCCAAAGTTGGATGGAATACCTAGCTAGCTAATCAGTTAATGCAACAAATAATAAATGTTTGATATACAGCAGGGGTGCTGCAGTCCCGCAGTCTTGGAGGGCCGGTGTGTGCGCGCTAAATGATTGGGCTAATATGTAAGTTGATCGGTCCTCTTCATGCACCCTGAGATACAGCATATCAAGTACTCCTTAAAATACAATATCTGAGCAATGAACTTTATTTTTTAATAATTTGATGGGCCTTGTTCCAGCTGCATTATAGAAAGGGGTAGTCCTGTATTTTATTGCTGTATCTAGTTGTAATAACAAGAATGATATTTGTTATTGGATTCTGGTTAAAATCAGATAAATGTATTTTATAGACCTGCCCAGTAGGAAAATAATTGTTAATTACATATATAGTACTGTGCTGCGACAACTGCATGTGCAGCACTTGATTTACTTAGATCTAAAACAAGGACAGCTGAAGATGGGGATCCGAGGAAAAGGTTATGAAAATTGGTTTTGAACACAGCGCTAAATATGTTGACAATATATTAAACTAATAGTGTGGATATTCTACTCATCACAAATCAAAATGTTTACTGAAGTGGCCTTGGTGACACTATCAGCCACAGTAAATGCAAACTGAATAATGGTCAATGAGTCCTTCAGTTATGTAGCCAGACTATTCAAGCTTTGCAGCTTTAGCAGTAAAGAAGGCTTGCCTAGTCCCTAGGTTACTATGCCACTGCACTTCTTTCAGTGGGATTCCACTCATTCCCAGTGTTAATACTATCCCTGGTTAAAGTATTGCAACTACAATCAGAATTCATTTAAAAACATTTATTTATAGATGACTTTAGAAAAGAGGCTGGATTTATTTCTAATTTCATCTTGGCTGTTTAGGTGCACTGTGGGGATATGTTCTGGTTATGAGGATGAAGGAAAATGCAGCAAGATCACCAATTATAAGCCACTATTATAGTACCTAATAATAATGTCCACATGGGGTAGAACGATACTCTCCCTACGTCTGCAAATCTGACATTGGAACAAAGAGGCAGGAAGAGCCATCTTATTCAGCATGGATGTGCTCTTGAAATGTATGTTGTTTGTTTTTTAACTTTACAGACATTCACGTTTATGCCTGTGGATTACATATTTATTTTATCACCATGTACACAGTACTGTGGAAGGTAGTCACACACAGGCTTGTTGCATGTAAGCAGAACACAACTGCAAACATAATTACATGAATGCAAATGTCAATGAATGTGAAGTGTGCTGGTAAACCATTCCCAGTTGTTTTGAATCAGATAAATATATTGAATCATGTTGAAGCTAGTCACAATACATTTTCCAGTTATCATTACCAAAGCAAGAACTAGGACAAATCAATACTGTGTGAAATGTACTTATATCTACTGTAATGTAAGCCTGGATGCGCTGTAGGACAATTCCATGGTGGCACTATATTTATATTCTTGTACACATTGATCTAGATCAGTGGTCCCCAAGCCTGTTCCTGGAGATCTACCGTCCTGTAGGTTTTAATTTCAACCCCAATTTGGCACACCTGATTCTACTTATTTGCAGTTCAACAAGATCTCTAGCTGTTAAATGAGGTGTGTTTTGTTAGGATCGGAGTGAAAACCTACAGGACACTAGATCTCCAGGAACAGGGTTGGGGACCACTGATCTAGATCAATGAAATAGCTTTCATGAGTAACTGTATTTCAGCATTGATTATATCTACAATACAATTGATAATTAAAAAATCATACATATTTACACAATAATAATTGTAATAATAATAATAATAATAATAATAATTATTTAGCATTAGGCGCACATGAAGTGTCTTTCTCCGACTCACAATTGAGTGAGTCCGACTTGCGAACAGTGGTGTAATAAGAATCAATGCAACTTCACATGCTTCACATATATGTACATACACTATTGGGCATTCCAAATTGGGTAGAAAAATGAAAAAAAGACATAACTTTACCTATACCTACCTGGTCCATTTAAATTGAAGAAAACCTAAAGAAATTTCAGTGCATTGCCAAACACGGAAAGAGTGTGGTAGATACATAAGGTAGTGTGGTTGCCAAATGACATAGCTTTGACAAAAAGTAGGAATGCATACGTTAAAAATATACGCCGTGTCTGCAACGATGAGAAGTGAGCCGCTGTGGACAAATAATAATAATTTTGTTTGTGAGTTTTGAAAAATGAAGAGGGAAGTGTGCGCCCCTCCTTCCGTGCTGCTAAATATAGTGACTGCAGCTGTGGTCGTAGTCGTGAGGCTCTTCCGTTTTTATGAGGGTTATCCAGATTGAGATTCAGATAGCTTAATGACCACACAGCCAGGCTGGAATTGGCTATCGGTACAGCATGTTACAGCTTAGTTCCAGCACACATTAAATCTCAAACATATAGCACAATACATACATTAACCACAATGACGATATTAACACTCATGAGACAGTACAACAATAATAAATACTGGACATCACAGTCACGCAACATATTTACATATTCACACAGCATATTCAATGGGAGACATGCAGGCAGTGAGCAGTATTTGGGGTACAGGCAGGGGGGGTTAGTGAGAGGAATTCAGAGTCCGTATTGCAGTGGGGAAGAAGCTGTTTTTGAAAACGGGTTGTTTTGGTGGGCTGTGATCTATAGCGCCTTCCAGAGGGCAGCAGCTGGAAGAGGTGGTGAGCTGGGTGAGTGGGTTCAGCAATGATTTTTCTTGTCCTGACCAGTGTTCATTTTAGATGAAGTGATGCAATTGTTGGGAGGGGGGTGCCGATGATCTTGGATGATTTATTGATTTATTGGAGTTTTTCTGAGTGTGACTGTCCAAGCTGTTGTACCAGACTGTTATGGTGGTGAGGATGCTTTCAATGATAGCTGTGTAGAACCGGAGAAGGAGGTGTTGTCTGATTCTGAATTTCTTGAGCTGCTGTAGGAAAAGTAATTGATGATGTGGTCTGTGTTGGTTTTCCATTTAAGTGTATTGCTAATGTGACTTCCAATAAATTTGTGTGAGTCAGTGGTGGTTATGGGCTCGCCAGAGTATTGGGGTTTTGGGGTGTGGTTTGTGTCTGAGGTCAATGATGAGTTCTTGTGTTCTGGAAGTGTTGAGCTGTAGATTATTGTGTGTGCACCAGGTGATTGCTTGGTTTATCTGTTCACGGTAGTGTGTTTAGTTGTTGTTGGATATGAGTCCTATCATGGTTGTGTCATCTGCATATTTGTAAATGTTGACAGAGCTGTGGTGGGATGTGAAATGGTTTGTGTACAGGGAGAATAGCCAGGGTGATAGGACGTAGCCCCAGTGCTGAGGGTCATAGGGCGGGATGTTATGTTGTTTAACTTTACCCTCTGTTGCCTGTTCCAGAGGAAGTTGTGGATCCAGTGACAGGGGGTCAATGCGGGCATAGGTGTTGGGTGTCTTCAGGTGTTGTAGTGTGTGATGAAGGGCCAGATTAACTGCATCCTCAACAGACCTGTTGGCTCTGTATGCAAACTGATGAGGATCCATGAGGGGAGTGGTAAGGGTTTTCAGGTATGTGAGAATGATGCGCTCAAACGACTTCATGACGATGGATGTTAGGGCAATAGGTCTGTAGTCATCGAGGCAGGAGATCTTTGGTATGGGGAAGATGATGGATTATTTAAGCATTGAGCATTGTTGGAGGGAGGTGTTGAGTATGGCGGAAAACACAGGGACTAGTTCAGCAGCACAGTGGTGAAGAACAGCAGAGCTTATCCCATCTGGACCTGCTGCCTTTCTTTTATTCAGCCTCCTGAATGTGACCCTCACCTCTTACTCCTTGATGTGAAAAGTGGGGGTGGAGGGGGAGTGGGGGGTGAGAGTGGTGGGACTGGAGATTGTTCAAACCTCCCGCAGAAGATGTTGAGTTTGTCTGGGAGCTGTTTGTCATTGTCAGATATGGGGGTGGGTCTTTTTTTTGTAATTAGTCATTTGCTTGAGTTTATTCCAAATTTTTCTTGTGTCATTGGTTGTAATTTGATGTTCCAGTTTTGTGGCATAATTGGTTTTTGCTTTCCTTATTGTATTTATGCTGTACATCTCTTTCAGGCGATTGTGTTGTAAGACAGACCATTGAAAGGGAGCTATTCAGCTATGGCTCTTTTAACAGACAAAGCAGATCATGCACTGTTTACCGAGGACACTGAAGTGCAATGTTACCGGTATTTAATGAGTGGTTGAAGTTGATATGCTTTATTTGTTTTTGGCTTTTGTTGGGTTATATGTAGAAAACAGAACTAGATCATCATTGAAAAGAGCTTTATTATCATGCAAGGAAGAGGATGGGATCCCTGTGGCCTCTACCATAATGCGAATAGCAGAAAGCTAAAACCTGTGGAGGATAAAGTGACCCTGAACTTTAACAATGCCCTGTTTGTTACCGTAGAGGGGATACTGTACGGCCTTATCGCTATTGAGTGTTGGCGCTCATTTACCACAACCATATTGAAGAACAACAGACTCTTTGTGCTTTGCATTTGATGAAGACATGACTTTGTTCGAATCCCTCTCCACCTCACATAATGTAGCCTTCGCAATTCTTTGAACTGTTTGCCAGCAATATGACAAACCTTTCAACCTGACTCTTAGCCAGCATACTCTAGATTCCGCTGAACAAATGCACTGAATGTTTTTTTAAAAATGTGATCAGAGGTGATCAACATGGCTTTCAGCTATGTGCATACGTGTATTTTAAATGCGTTTAAAACAGGAAAATGGAGGGGGGGGGGCGGACAGTGGTGATTGTGTTTTTTTGTTGCACAGACTTCAGTGAATTATCCCGCTGTGGAAGATATCACCGTTTGTTTCAGTTTGCTTTGGTTTGTGCATTGCTCTTTCAGCAGGCGGAGTGTGTATGCTATCTCAGAGTTCTCACAGGGCCCCAGACAAACCAAGCCTTCTATTTGTGACAGCTGGCTGTGGCATTAAGTGCTCCGTTTTCATTCTTGCTCTCTAGAAGTGTCATTTCATACTGTCTCAGGGTGGGCTGGCTATCACCCTTCTTATTTGTGTTTCTGCAGAAGCTGAAGCATGAAATGTGTTAGCACCACCTTTTCCTGTTCCAGAGTGTAATGACTTCACTCTGGCTATCCTATACCCCCTCTCACAGACACTCTCAAACACGTCAGATCCATAAATTTCAAGAGAAAACAGTTGCCTAGCATGTTCCCAAAGCAGTTCATTCAGGTCCAGTCTTGTCTTAAAAAGGAGTCTTCTCCAAATGTACAGTGTGCTAAATTGCAGCAAATAAATTGTGAGTAAATCTATTGTTTTTAATTTTCTGGCTGTTGGTAGGAATTAACACCAGCTATGTCTGTGGATACACCTTTCTTTTGAAACAATTGTTGAAAAGTTATGTTTATGTATGTGATATTATGTTTACAGGGGCTGTACATAGAAAGAGATGAATTACATAGCATTTATTCGAAATTATAAACATAAATATCAGTTTTGACATTGTGCCAGTACTTCTTTCCTTGAGAGCAGCAGTTGCATGTGGCATAGGAAATAGTTTGAACTGAAATAAGATTAAATTTATATATATTCATGCCATATAATACACATACTTACCTGTATATGTAATATACGCACAGTCACATACAACCTTTGGAAGCATAACATCACTACCAGCTTTGTTGGAGTTGCTTGGATTTTTTTACTGGTAGACTACAAACTCCTGAATGTCACTATCCACCATCCATCATAAAGTCGGCAGGTTTGTCAGGAGCTTCTGTAAATATCTAAAATATCCTTCATTACCCACAAAGGTTTTCTGGGCCAATCAAAAATATACACTAAAACTTCATATCAAAAACCCCAGACAGCAAACTATTCATTTAAGGAAAAATATTGATTGAATACAGGGCAATGCATTTACAAGTTCACCAAATTGAAGTTATTAATACAATTGTGTGCCACACAATCCAAGCCAGAGACTTCAGTAATGGATTTCAGGGAAATTCTTGACTTTATGCGGTCAACATTTAAAAATTATTTTCAGCTTGCATAAGGAATACATTAAATCAGAAAAAAATATATGAGAATCGCACACTTATCTCTATCACTATAATTAAAACATTTTAAAGTTTTTAGTCACTACACCCTGAGGAAGGCATACTGCTGAAACATGTTGGTAACTTAAGAACATAAGGATACAAAAAGAAAAAAATAGGCCATTCCAGCCCATCTAAGCTTGTAAGCTTTGACATTGCCTGAAAGTTATATCACTTTCATTTCATTATTCAAATTGAAGGACAAATCACTTTACAGGAGCAGCCTCTGCCCATATGAGTATGATCACCAGATGGTTGGATTGAGACTTCATATTTCTTAATGAGCAAGACATTTAAGCACTGGCTTATGTGCCACATACTTCATTTTTAACGGAGCATAATGCTTCCCTTGCCTGCTAGTTGTCTACATTGTAGTTTGTGCAAAATAGCAATAGCATCTGCTTACATACAATGTTATTTAAGAATGTGTGCTCTTACTTTATCCACTTAAGGG
The DNA here is from genome assembly GCA_022702515.1 of Ilyophis sp. 1 JC-2022. Lineage (NCBI taxonomy): Eukaryota > Metazoa > Chordata > Actinopteri > Anguilliformes > Synaphobranchidae > Ilyophis > Ilyophis sp. 1 JC-2022. The sequence goes on along the minus strand of CM040405.1, from coordinate 32,524,837 downwards.
GGAAACCACTTGATTGCATACTACTGAAAACAGAAACTCCTGCTCCCTTTTGTAGCAGCATGATTTGTTTATCACTTTTTGTACATGAATAGTGCAGGATCTCACTCCTTTATGGGTTTATTTGGCTTCTGTTTATGAGCTTAATTGTGAATTTAAAGGCTCAGTATGTTTTTGGCGGAATGCTTAAAGAATAATTAGTGTGTAATAGATGAACCAGTTATGAGTGAATCATAGGATCTCTTTTTGGTAGAGTAAGAGCAATGTGACAGATGGAAGGAAGCTTTCCTCCACTTTGACAGTTTAAAAATATTTGATTAAAATATAGGTCTGTTGGCAAGACGTGTGGCACAGTCTGTTGTGCGGCCAACTCTTGAGCCATATTTGATTCTCCCCTTCTGCGTGGGTAATGGTTTCACTTTCTCAGCTGTGGTCCTTCTCTGGGCCCTATTCTGGTAAAAACGCAAGCGCAAAAACACGCCTGGCTGAAAGTGTAATTGCTAGTTTCTTCTTGCGCAGACCCCCTAGTGGCCATGGCGCCAGCGCCGAGATTTTGCTCAACTCAGATATTAATTTATTCTGCGACCAAACTATGAGTGGAAACAACAAACTCTGTGTTTTATCTTTTTTTTTTTTTTTTTTTTTTCTCAAAATTGTTTATTGGATTTTCAACAACACATTATCAAAAAAATACTTTTCACGTATCAATATTATGTTAAATAAAATAAAAAAAAACATTAAGTTGTCTTAAAAGGTGCAGTACAAATATTCGAACAATGTTATAGAAAAAGACAAAAGAAAACAAAATAAGACAAAACGTACACGTTGGTCACCATAAAATAGTTCAAGACAAATACAAAACTCACATAAGAGAGAAATAAGATAAAAAATAACATTCCAAACCCACTAAAGGTACATTAAAATGGCTAGAGACATACAATTAAATCGGTCACTCCGGAATAGCCGCAAATACCAACCCCTCAACATGTGAAAAGAACGGTCCCCATGTTTTTGTAAATTTTGCAAGAGAACCATTCATAGTACACCTAATTTTTTCCATTTTAACGAAGTAAAGAATGTCCTTGATCCATGAGGAATGAGAGGGGGGAGCAGGTGACTTCCACCTCAATAGAATCAGACGTCTGGCTAATAGGGTAACAAACGCTACAAAGTCTGCCTTATATTTTGAAAGCAGCAGAGTGGGAGGCGGAACTCCAAACAAAGCTGTGATTGCTGTTGGTTCAAATCTAGTCTTAGTACAATCTGAAATTGAGTTAAAAATTTCCAGCCAATAGGTATGTAAGGAAGGGCATGACCAAAACATATGGAAATGGGTAGCAGGGGCTTGGCGACATCTATCACATGTCGGGTCAACATCCTTATAAATTCTTGAAAGCCTGACTTTAGTGAAATGTACCCGGTGAAGAATTTTGCATTGGATCAGACCGTGTCTAGCGCAAATAGATGAGGAGTGAACCCGACGCAGAATTACATCCCACAACCCCTCTGGAATCTCCTCACCCAAATCCTCTGCCCATTGAGTTTTTATGGTATGTAAAGAGGTTAGACGAAATGTGTGGATTAGGTTATATAGATGTGAGATCAAACCCTTTAAGAGAGGGAATGGGGTTAAGAAAGAGTCAATAGGTGAGGCCTCCGGGAGATTGGGAAAGTGACAGCTAAAATTACGAACAAAACTGCGGATCTGTAGGTACCTAAAAAAATGATGTCTAGGTAAAGAGAACTTCTCAGAGAGCTGCTGAAAGGATGCAAATGTATTGTCAATGTATAGGTCGCCAAATGTCTTAATGCCAGAGTTGGACCACACCGAGAATGCTCCATCAATCAAAGAAGGATGAAAAAGCGGATTAGCTGATATTGGAGCTAAAAAAGAAAAGGTCTGTAGACCACAATGGCGTCGGAATTGCTTCCAGATCCTCAAAGTAGACTTAACTAAGACATTCTTAGAATAAGGGGAGGAAGAAAAGTTAATAGGGGAATGAATAAGGGCTGTTAGCGAGGCAGGTTTAGTGGAGAGCGCCTCCATATGCAGCCACGAGGGGGGAGCAGGTAACCTCTCCAGACGGATCCAAAGCTGCACTACTCTAAGATTGGCAGCCCAATAATAAAACCTAAAATTAGGCAAAGCCAAACCTCCGAGAGACCTTGGCCTCTGCAACAGCTCCCTACGAAGTCGAGGGACTTTCTTATTCCAAATAAACTCAGTAACTAATCTATCTAATTTACAAAAGAAAGTCTGGGGGAGAAAAATCGGTATGCATTGAAAAAGGTAGGACAGCTTGGGGAGGATGTTCATCTTAACAGAGTTAACCCGGGCTGCAAGGGATAAAGGCAACAATGACCACCTCCGGAAATCTTCCCGTATCTGAGCCATCAAAGGGGCAAAATTGAATTTAAACAGATCCTCCAATCTATCCCTAACCTTAATACCAAGGTATGTGAAACCATGTGGGGCAATTTTGAATGGGAAATCATGCAAAGAATAATTACTTGCTGCAATGTTTAAAGGAAACAACTCACTTTTGTCCAAATTAAGTTTATACCCTGAAATGTGCCCAAATGAGGTAAGGATGTCAAGAGCAACCGGAACCGATACAGAAAGATTAGAGATGTATAAAAGCAAATCATCCGCATAAAGGGAGGTCTTCTGCTCAGAACCATTTCTGGTTATACCAGTTATACGGGGGTTTGACCGGAGCGCAATGGCGAGTGGTTCAATAGCAATGGCAAATAAGAGAGGACTAAGAGGACAACCTTGCCGGGTGGAGCGATACAAGGGAAAGTGTGCTGAGTTGGTGTTATTAGTTCTGACTGAAGCCATAGGGGATGAATAGAGCAGTTTTACCCAAGCAATGAACCTCTGGCCAAAACCAAATTTTTCCAATGTGTGGAAGAGATACTTCCACTCCACCCGATCAAAAGCCTTCTCTGCATCTAGCGAGATCAAAGCTTCTGGTGTAGTCGAGGTGGAGGGATTATATACCACATTGAAGAGTCGTCTGAGGTTAAAAAAAGAGTATCTGTTCTGGATAAACCCAGTTTGATCAGGTGAAATAATAGAGGGCAGAACAGTCTCCAGACGTATGGCTAATAGTTTAGATAGAAGTTTTACATCCACAGAAAGTAGACTTATAGGGCGATAACTTGAACAAGATAAAGGGTCCTTATTCTTTTTTAAAATCAGTGCTATTGAAGCCTGATTAAGGGTTGGAGGTAATTTAAGAGAATTAAATGATTCGTTAAACATCTCAATCAGAACCGGTGCTAACTTGTCGAAAAAGGTTTTATAGAACTCGATTGGAAAACCATCGGGTCCCGGACACTTCCCCGATTGCATGGAGAAGGCCGCCCTCCTCAGCTCGTCTACAGTGAGCGGATCCTCCAGCCTCCTGACAGAGTCCGGGTCCACTTTGGCCATGTCTGTGTTTTATCTTTATTAGTACACGATTTGTGACAACTCTGTCAAATACGGAGTTTCTGAGTGTCACTATGTCACATAGCTAGTCCCCCCCCATCTCGCTTGCAAATATACCTATCCACGAGTAACACATTGGACAATGTCCGATCGTGTGCCAAAAAAGCTGTGAAAAGCCCTGCTCACTCAAATGCAAAGTAAACGTGAAATTCTTGTGTAATTATACCATGTCATTCTACTACCAATATCTGCTACTAAATATCAAATAAATATCCAATCCTACCATTAGTTTTACGCATAGAGATGTTCCTTTCAAACGCGCTTTGTGTTATGCTAGCATTTGACAATAGCATCTTGACTCTTATAATAGGGCACAATATGTAATTTTCAATCTATGCTCACCATTATTGGCAAAAACAGTTAATTGCAGCTGCTTACAACAGTGGTTCCCAAACTTGGTCCTGGAGACCTGCTGGTTCAACTGTACTGCAAATTCTGAATTGTAACAAGTTGCTAATTGTTCTTAATTACACTGTTAATGCAAATTGGCCATATTACAGCCATATATCTATCAGAAGTAGCTATATGAAGAATAAATGTACCATATTCACAATCCAGGACATTTAATCAGTCAGATAAACTAATGCTTTCCTTCTCTGTAATGAGCCATATAAAATATAATTAACTGAGTGCAATTATAGACAGACTGCTAGGTGAAATCAGTTGGGTCCTAAATCAGCCTGGTCACTGAAACTTAGCCTTTTTTGAGAAATACAGAGTTAAAATACAAAGCAAATGACAACAGATCATACCCCCCCCCCCCCCATCTTGCACTGACAAGGCTTGCAATACCCAAACTGTTTATACCCTCGCCACTGGGCAGGCTCCTGAGGATTAATTCTAGCATGGTCTTTGAATCAGCAAACAAAAAGAAAAACTTGGTTTGTCCCCACCGCACTAGTCTGTTTAAAAGTATGGTATGTTGTAATTGGTTAAGAAACTGTTTAATGTAGTGAAACAATTGTAGAGGAGCGCAAAAAGAAAATTGTAGGAAAATGCTAATATTTTCACTTCCCTTTTCAGTAAGAACTACTGGATGGATTTTGACATTTTGGGGATTTTCTTTCTAAATGTTGCTGTTCCTTGCTGTAAAAAAGTATTTCATCAGCAGAGATAGAGACTGGTGCTTTCTGGCCAAATTAATGGTAGTGTGTTTCAAACCATTATCTTACCTTAATTGTCTAAGAGATAATAAAAACTAGCATAAACATTAGGTTCACAGGACCTAGTCTACCGTAGTTTTACTGAACAAGCAAGCACATTTCTATGTGATATTGAACAAGTTAATTTTACAACAAGTAAAACCATGTCAGGTGGTTTAAAAGCTGACTTTAAAGGTGCTGGGATGTTAAGTAACTGGGTTCATGTTCATATATTAAACATAATAATTCATATTATAGTCATTTTGGCCAGGTCTGAGCCACAATTGTTCACTTTTTAAAGGCCCCACACAACAGAAGTCAGATCACATTTTCCTAATGCTTTTCAGAAGGCTTCCTCGTGAAACCGGACGTTGGGGTGGGACTTTTTTTTTTTTAAATGGGCGGGCTGTCGCGGTGGCTAGCTAGTTAGCTTCTGGATAGCAGTGCTCAAAAGAAAGCTAACGTGTTAGCCAAAATGGATGACATTGTTTCTCAAATTGAGGATCACTCTCCTTCTCCATCCCCCTGTGTTGAGGAGGAGGAAGCGTCGTTTCTGTGGGACAACGAGGGGCAGGAGGATGAGAATGAAGAAGCTGATGAGGACAGGGAGGGCGAGGGTGGTACCATGAGGAAGGGAGATCACTACGAGTATGGGGGCAGCTTCGCTCCATTGCGGCCCTATATGTTTGAGCCACCCTCTGTTGCTGCTGCTGCCGGAGCTGCAGAAAACGCGGTCCACCGCCGAGAGAATCTTGATGTTTCTGAATGGTGATAACAGTCGTATGTAATGTCAACATCTGTAATAAATATTTGCCTAGAATCCGGAATCCTGTTTTGTTTTTCTATTAAGGTTACGTTACCATTACCGCAATAACAGGATAGCTGTGTGCAAATGGCTGGGCAGCAACAACTACTGCCACTAATAGCAGTCGTAATATCTGTAATTATCAATATCTCGCTAATTTGAATCTGGAATCCCTAAAATTTTCCATCTTTCTTACAAGGGAGAAATCGCAGTTCTTGAAGTGTTGATAATATAGCTAATGTTACATAACTAGATAGCTACAGATTATTTAATTAATCAACAACAAAACAAGCAATGTAAGCTACAGCTAACGTTACACCTACGTTACACCCAGTTAGCCTAGCATAGCGGTAACATTAGTAAAAGAAAGCAGACGCGCCCAAACTTTATTTGCAGACATGCCTAAGTTACCTCGAATGACAAATTAATGAAAAACAGCCATTGCAAATAAGAATTTCAGCTCGGCTAACATTATTAGCTTACCTTTACTTCTTCTAGGCACCTGCCTCAGTTTTAGACCAACTTGTGTGGCTCTGCTGGTGGTCGAACGGTGATGTAACCCACTCAGTCTCACACTGACATGCAACCTCTCTCGTTTCTGACTGCATAGCAAGATGATATATAAGGAGTTATAGCTAACTTTGATATTTCCGATGGTGAATTAAATAGAACGTTATACAGAAATTCTAATTAGTTACTTCCCTTCAAAGAGAGTGAGGGACCATTGTAGTGGATGGTGGGAATGGCCCACTCAGTGAGGGAGTAGAAGCTCCCAAATCCCATCTGGACAGCAATTGCATTCGTGAATAAATAATTCTCGAAATGCAAATTACAGATTCTTGAGCTCGAGCAGATTGCAGCCTCCTTCATGTGGCCAAATTCTAGCCATTTTGTCCGTAGCCATGCGTTTGTGAGAAACCTAAATTACTCAAAACTAGCTGTCACTCACATTGACGTTGAGGACAAGTTGAAAATCGAGCAATGTAATTGGTGGGAATACTTTTTTCAACGCCTGCCAGAACAGGTGCCTGTCACCAAAAGTCACACAGCTATTTACAGGAAGAAGTGAGGGAAATATTTACCCGCTAATATCAACTTTAAATAAAATATATATATTTTTTGGTCTGCATCATGTTCTTGAAGTAATTAAACTATAGCTAACCATTTTATCACTTAAAAGAGGTACATTTTCATTGTGTGGGGCCTTTAAAGAGTTTGGCCAGTTTTTCCACTGTACAGTCCACCAGCTGAACTGTTTCATCATTGTATCAGAGAACAACTGCAGTATAACCTTCCATTTCTGAGTGAAGCCAATGGGATTGCCAGCCAGTCAGGATTCAATACCAGACTGTGGGATGCATCACTGAATTAGACTCACAGGGATTTATGTGTGGCAGGATTTACTGGTTGTAAAAATATTATTTTAATAACAGCAAACGTGGTGAGAGCTTATTAATACCTTGAACAATTCCCATTGTGAAAATATCCCTAGCCACGAGGCCATATCCATATCCATATTCAATTTCACTCAAAAACGTGCAGCTTGGCATTACTGTCATTAGACCTTTCTTTAATTTTTTTCATATCTGTTTGGCATGTTGTGAACACTGTGTACATTATGATGGTTTCAACTCTGAGCATTGCATGACTTATGTTGGCTAAGACAACTCATCCCCATTGCGCTATTTCACTTTCACACACAAACAGCTCTCTGCTATTTCTCTGAAGTCACACAGACAGAGTAGGGAAGTAGCTGATTGGCTGGGGACACATTGCTGGTCTGAGCTTGTTCTATAATCAGATCAGGTTGAAAAGCACGTGGTTGGTGTTTCCGTTTGCTGAGCCTCATCGTGCTTGTATATGTGTGTGTGTGTGTGTGTGTGTGTGTGTGTGTGTGTGTGTGAGAGAGAGAGGGGGAGGGGGGGTGAGAAGAGGGAGGTATGGAGAGTGCGAGAGAGAGAGAGACAGAGAGAGAGAGAGAATGAGAGAGAGGTGGGGGGAGGTAGAAATCTCTTTGGGTAATAGATCATCGCCTTGAGATGACCAGATAATTGCCCTTCCGTGACTTTTTCTTGAAAAATAACGATGATTTGAAGTCGAACAACCTTAGATACAACCTGTATTGCATGAAGGTCAATAGCACGGTAGCTTTATTAAAAGAAACCAAGATACCCTTGAAAAAGACAGTGTCAACTACTCCTCTGTGCAATTCTGAAAAAGTAGTTACTCTGAAATCCTCTAATGTCAGTCAGCACCTTTTCTAATTTCCATAAAGTGTGAAAGGTAGAGGCAGACATATGTTATTGAAACCATGAAGTAAAGATGGGTTTTTTGGGTCAGAATATGAGAGTAGCTATTTCGGAAGCTGGCGGAGTGAAAGGCTGTCAATGTGTGGGCGCAGTTATGTCCTCCACATGGTACGCTATAAGGACCACTATCAAGCTGCTTTTTCTCACTTGTTGTTTTGGATGAGGTGTCTTCTCATCTCTGAAAGGAAAATTCTGTTCACTTTGTTTCTTGCCAAACCTTTGGTCTGCTCAGGGATTGAGCTGTTACTGTTGTTGTTTTTCACTCTTTCAAAACCCAAAGGTTCTTGATTGGTGAGTTGTATTTGTATTAGTCACTCTTTCATAGCCTGTTTATGAAACATTGCACTTGCAAAACTATTTACAAAGTACAGGGATTCTATGCTTTGAGAAACAGGCTATATGAAATAAGGCACTATAAAATATAATTTTTCTTCTTTGCCCATAGGTTTGACTTGACTAATGGTAAATTCAGAACTTTATCTCATTGGCTGTCTGTGACACTGTATCTAGTTTATTGAAGCCCATAAACCAGTATGAGATTTTTTTTTTTAAAGGTGTAGGTACAGTACATTTGCTTTCAGATGCATTTCCAATTATTACATTCAGAGTAAAATACAGCACACAGTATGGCAGACTGCTTGATTGCTTTTTGCAAATCTGAGTGTTTGCACTGAACTTGTCCCATACATCTTATGCGCTATGACCTTCCCTTAGATCACATACGGCATTGCAATTCCTACCACGGACTTATGGTTTTAGGTCTTTAAAGCTGTTATGATATAACAGGTTTATTTGACCCTAATGTTCCTCTCAGACTCTGCCTTACTGTAATTCCCTTAACGCCTCTGCTTTAAATTCAGTTGGATGGACTGTTCATAGCCTCAAACCGGCAAATTTGGCTTGAGGATAAATCAATTTACTTTTGTGAAAAGTGATGAATGAGAAAGCCGGCTTGGTGTCTTGTCCAGGAAATGTGCTGATGTGGCTGGTTTGACATTATTCAGATCTGATCTGCACTCCCAACACTTGGTCCTGCCTAGTGGGAGTCAGCACTGGGAGTTTCGATCACTAACTTCACATCTCTGATCAACTCATTCTCTTTGCATCCTTTAAGTATGCAATGGATAAATGCGCATCTATCTAAATAGGAAATGACTGATGCCAATCAAATTACAAATTACAAAACTCCAAATGCCCCACCCGCTGACCTCGGGAACAGTGAAATGGCAAATCTTTCTTCTGTATCGGATTTGTAACATCAAGACAGTGGCAAAAACATTGGTGGATAAAATTCTTATCCACAGGTGTGTCTAGGAACTGAGTGTAACATCATATGTATTTTAATTTGTAAAGCTGCTTTAAAGTCAAATGAAACAATGCAGCAGATATTGCTGGCAGCAATACAGCAGAATGCAGCAGAAATGATGAACTGGTATCTGTGCTCCCCTTCTACTGACAACTATATGTGAACTATGCACAGAATTTTGTTCTGATTACTGCTTCTTTACTATACACATTTATGTGTACACATGCAGTGATGTACAGTATACATGCATATGCCCGTGTGGCAGGTACAGTCGTACAGTGCGTATAAATATTGCGCGGTAGATATTGGTGCTGCTATCAAAAGAAGAATAAAGGTCCGGGGCCTGGTGGTTCACTTGGGTTTGCAGGTGTTTATAAATAGGGGTTACTATTAGTGCTGTCAGGCGATTAAAAAAATTAATCTAATTAATTACAGGATTTATAATTAATTAATCTAATTAATCGCATTTTAATCTCATATCTGCTAAAGGTCCCCAAATAAAGAATTCGAATTCTAGAACATTACAAAATTGCAGTGCATGACTAATCAATTGAATACACTAAGAAGAGAAGATTTGAAATCCACATTTTTATTGGTGAAGTGTGTTTCATAAATGAAATTCAAAAGATTTTTTTTCCACTCACTATCGATTAGGTGTGCTGTGACTCCCAAGTAGTTTTGATTGCTAACCGAGGTCCAGTGATCGCCCGTTAGGGCGACATGGCAGGCCCCTGCCAACACTTCTTCTTTTGCGGTCCTTTCATCACCGTACAGCTGGTGAATTCGTTTCATCACCGTAGTTCTCGAAGGGAGCTGGAAATTTGGGTCAGATGACGCTATCTGAAACGCCTCCTTTAGGCCCTCGTCTTCCACGGTTGAAATAGGCCTGCAATCAGCAGCAACCCACTTTGCGATTGAGTTTGTCAGTTTTTCTGTCGTGGCTTTGCTCATTCGTTTCCCAAATTCTGCAAGCGTGGGTTGGCGAAGTGAGCTCACGCTAGCACTCGCACCGGTAACGTTAACAGTGGAACTTGTCCGGACATGTTTAGCGTTTAAATGATAAGCCAGGCTGGAGCAGCTCCGGTGATAGGAAAATTCTTTTTTACAAAAGCTACAAATCACCGCGTTCTTGTTGATAGTCCCGTCTTCATTCTTTTTATAAATAAACTTGCCGTTCAAAGGCCCTAGTAATGATTTGCTCGCCTCGCTCCCCTGAGTCGTGTCCATGTCTGTTGTCACCCTGCTTTGTTTGTTTGACTAGCAACGCAGGTGGGAAGTGACGTGCCACTGCCAAGTAGCCTACGGGTCACTCAATGGGCCAAATTTAAAATGCTCGCGCATTTTGCCACTCATAATTAATTGCGTTAATTTTCATAACGCGTTAATTAGCAGTGTAATTAATTAATCTAATTAACGCGCTAAACTGACAGCCCTAGTTACTATATGATCTCTTTTATCTCTACACCACACCTTTTAACATTTTTCAGGGGGCTGTTATTTTGTACATTACCTGCCAGTGCACTGCAGAGCAAAGAGGGAAAAAAACTCCACCCAAAACCTACAGCGAATCACATCGATCACAAAAGGGGCGGCTAAGTTGAAGGACAGGGAAAAAAAGGAAAGTGACAATGACATAATATACACCTGAAGCTTGGAATGACTCAACAGGGACTTGAGTTGCCTGTCAAATCAAACTACGTTGAAAGGATGGTTCACCTGGAAAGATAAAGACTAAATATATGATGCAGGTTTTGATGGTGCCTCTATTTGTGTTTAATATTATACAATTTTAGTCTTTTGTCAAGAAAGACTGTTCCTGTACTTTTCAATATAAATGATTGATTTTATGCAATATGGAGAAGCATTACAGTTCCACAGTTAATGTCCATGATGCGCAAACTCTTATAATAGGTTTTATATAATCTTATATAAATTTTTAGGAGTGACCAAAATAGTGTGTGATGTTGCTATCTTATTCTCATATTGGACATAGTAAAGATTATACCAGACATTTTAAATCACTGGGGACAGGAGTGTAGTGCACCCAAAACCTTTGAGGGGGCACAAACTCAAACAAACAAAATGTGGATGGTTTATATCCACAATACAAATATTATTTTCTTCAATCATTGGTTTCCCCTAATTTATTGCTAAGAGTGACAGTATTACACTTCCAACAGTAACAACACACGGCCTAAAACACAATAAATATTTCAACAACATATTGTGCTAAATGGTGGTGCAGTAAATCTATCAGGGAAACATTGCTAAGAAGAAGTGTACTGTACTCCACAACTCAATTCCATACTGTCATTCAAGGAGATGGGATTACATGCAAATATTATGTGTCCTAAATTTATTATATATATACTGTGTGTGTGTATATATATATATATATATACAGTATGTGTGTGTGTGTGTATGTGTGTGTGTGCGCGCACCTGTGTGTGTGTGTGTGAGAGAGAGAGAGGGAGAGAGAGAGTGCAACAAAAAGTGGTTCAAAAGGAAGGGTCTTAGGTGCCTTTCTGAATGTCTGTCTGCATGCCTGCAAAAGGCATCCCTCATTCTTTCTCAGTTCACTGACTCGGTCCTCTCTGCCTCAATTGCAATGACAAAGGATAAAGGATAAAACCAAGCGCAGCATCAGCACCCTAGTCTCTCTAAAAACCGCTGTCCTGTCACATTAGCTAGCTAGCTACCTAAGCTAACTAACATTAGCCGACTAGCAATAATACAAAATTGCTAATAATTAGCTAGCAACTGAATAGCTAGCAGAACCAAAGCAGAACCTGAGCGGAATTCCACCTAGGAAGTCCTGTTGTTTCGCCTACAAGCGCACACTGTCACACAAATTATGAAATAATCTTCTGTGGAGGACGCCATTGTTGTTGCACATAAAAACGGTGGGAAAAGTTGTCAAAAAAGGGGGGTTGGTACGCTCTGAGTACACTTGACTATGAAAGGCAATGGTTTGCGGACAGATGTGTCTGCTCCCTGTTTTCCCTGTTTTGTAAGCACTTTTACTTCCTGGTTTAACATTAGGAGTCGTGGTTGCTGTTTTAAAGGCTGTACCCACTATCTTAAAGGCACCTTCAGCAGACCTGGTGATTCATGTTGTTCTGTCATGTGCAAGGTGCTCTAGAGCACAAATCCCTTTTCTACATCCTTTCAATGGAATAGCAGGAGCAGTTGCAGGCAAAGTATTGTGCTACTTGAAACAGAAGGTAAATAAACATGTATAGGCTGTTTACCCCAAGAGTAACTCAAAGAGATCCACTTCATGGTAATCATAACCTAATCATGAGGTTATGTTTGTATTAGCCCATCTCTGTGCAAGTCCGGCTGCAGTAGTTTACAGTAGTTAGTTCAGAATTATTTTAGAATGGTTCACAGTTGCTACCTTGTATTTACTGGTTCTGCTGTGACTTCATGCGGACTTCATGTGGAAGCACAGTTGGCTCAAGACACACCATCATCCTCTATGATTGGGTCAGTAGGGCTTGTCCTATACCAGTGGCTATCTAAGGTTCTATTAGCACAAGTGAATGAGAAAACAGTCAGGACCAGCTCAAATTTTAGCTGAGCCTGCTTTCATAGTGCTGACAGTGTAGTCTGCCCTGTTTATAGTGGCTTTAAAGTGTTGAGGAGTTAAACAGCGGCATGGATAGAATATTAACTGCAAAGTATACAGTGTCTGGTGTATTGTATGCTCCAGCATGTCCTTGATTCTCTTGTAATACTGTAAGCCCCCATTTGCAGTTGCCTGTGGTTCATATTTCAACATCAATGTGGTGTAGCACTTGCTGTGGTGTTTCCTGCTAAATCCATCAGCAGATCTGAAAGCAAAAAAAGAGACGCAATTGAATTGCTCAATGATTTCATGATTTGAATCTGCTCCGGCTCTCCACATGTTCACTGATGTGATCCCTGCTAGTGTGCAGTGGATCCAGTAAGAGCACAGTGTAATACTTGGGGTACTGAGGGATTCTTTATTAATGCCTCCTCTTCAGGCCATGGTGGCCTGTCCCTGTCTGTGAGAGACGTGTGCACCCTCACCGGTGTGTGAAAGAGACACATGTAGGAAGTCGCTCACCCACCCTATGGGAGCAGAGCATGAGGCTGTCTCTTCTGCCAGCAGGCTTGAGGGGCTGTGCGCGATGGAGGACGACGAGGAGACTATGTGGGAGAACGTGGAGAGCAACCGCAACATCCTCAGCCGCTACATCAACCCCAACAAGCTGACCCCGTACCTGCGGCAGTGCAAGGTCATCGATGAGCAGGACGAGGACGAGGTGCTGAACTCACGCATGCTGGTGTCCAAGGTCAACCGGGCAGGTACCACTCCACAGTGTGTGTCTGTATATATGTCCCAGCCAGTGACAGAGAATGAAAATGAACGTACCATAGAAAGTAAAAATGCAAATCAGGCACAGAAAACATTTGCATGAAAATCCCACCATCAATCAGTTATTCAGTCTCCCCATTCTTGGCTGTGTTTTTCCAGTTGTGTATTACGAATAGAAACTTTTCAACCATTGTCTAAGCTGCTGCAGTACTGAGATACATTTCAGCTTCAATGTCGGTATTTATGCCTCTGCGCCGGCGATAGCCGTGTTTTCGGGTTGTCCGTCCGTCCGTCCGTCCGTCCGTCCCATTCTCGTGAACGCGATATCTCAGAAACGCCTTGATGGAATTTTTCAATTCTCAAGGATGAACTGAAAAGATTTTGGTGGTCAAAGGTCAAGGTCACTGTGACCTGACAGAAGACGTTTTTGGCCATAACTCAAGAATTCCTAGGCTAATTATGACAACATTTCACACAAATGTCTACTTGGACTCAAGGATGAACTGATTAGATTTTGGTGGTCAAAGGTCAAAGGTCAAGGTCACTTTGACATCACAAAAGACATTTTTGGCCATGACTCAAGAACTCCTACGCTAATTATGACAAAATTTCACACAAATGTCTTATAGGATAAAATGATGAAGTGATCACATTTTATATCCAAAAGTTCAAAGGTCAATGTCACTGTGACGTCATAATGTTTTTTAACATGTTCAGGTACATGACTACAGTTTCCTAATTTCATTTGCAAATAGAAAAATGACAAAACTGTATTGGCTGGCTAATTAGCTTATCTATCAGTTCTCTGTACTCCTCTGTAAAAATAGTCTCTAAGTGAAGACAGCATGTTTCTCACTGGAAATTATTCACTGGAATCGTGCATATCAATATAGTGATAACTTCCATTTCGCCAATAAATACACTTCACATACAACTAATACAACTTGACTTGTTGGCGGAGGCATACAACCGCAAGTTATTTCTAGTTTAGTACTAAACATACAGTACATGTGTGACCAACAGCAAAAGAACAACAACTGCAATACTGCAGTGTGCAGACATAATGTTCACATTATATGCTGGATCTGCCATAGAAACTCTAGGCATCATAAATACTCCAGTTGAACCCTCTTTCTGCTTGTGGATGATTCTGAATTCTGATCTGACAACTCTGGAATACACTTTGCAAGGAATGTCAGATGTTGGTGCCAAGCCATTTTATCATCAGCATCTTTTGTTTTTCTTTCACATTTTTTAAAGAGTTTTTTGTCACTTTGGGCACAGAAAGTACACTTTGTTATTTGTTTGTGATAATTCTGTACATCTTCAGCACCTGCTGTTTCAGTTAATAAGTGTGTCTCCAAAAAATAGTTAATGTACCTCTCTCTCAAAAAAATAATGCCTGTACAGAGAAGGAATGTACTCTGAACACTGCTGCTAATTTTCATAATGAATGTCTAATTACTTATAGCAATGACACATTCGTTGAAATGTGTTTTGTTTCCAATACGTAGGTCCCAGATTGAAAATAATAAATATTAATGCAATAGATATCCACATTAGTTTGTTTATGCATGAATTTTCCATGCTGAAGAAGAGCAAGATTATTTTTGGCGGGATGAGACATGTGGTCTCTGAAGCTCCCCTCAGTTACTTCTATTTTCTGCATGTGTGGCCAAAGCAATGTCATGCATCCACAAGCATGTAAATGTGTTATCAGTGCATGGTGCTTTACACTAGATCAGACGCCTTTGTAATTTCAACACCAGTCACAAATATTACAAGTATTTTTTCAAACCAGAAAAAAAAAAAATATATATATTTTTAATGAAAGCAAGAACTTTATACGATTTAGACGTTTAATGTACCATGACTTTGCAGTAGATAACACCAAAAATTATTTCTGTCCATACATTACAAAAAACATACTGGAACTAAAAAAACAAAAAAGTGTTCTCAAAACTGAATCACAGTATGGCTGCTTATGCTGTAAAGTCATTCTCACTTAACAGTTCATTTAAAGTCCTTGACTGGGGAAGATGCTAAATGTACTTCAATTAACCTGCCAAGTATTGCATTGTATGGGTGATTGAGTAACCAATTTCAAGATTGAAAGCAATGGGTTTCATTTCAGGCCGGTTGCTGGACATACTGCACACTAAAGGCCAGCGGGGCTATGTGGTGTTTCTGGAGAGCCTGGAGTTTTACTACCCTGAACTCTACAAACTGATGACGGGAAATGAACCCACGCGCAGATTCTCCACTATTGTTGGTAAGCTGCTGACATATCAAGGCAAAAAGAGGAAGTTTCATCATGTTTCCCCTGCCACGGAAAGCCCTGGGCATTAGTCCACTGCACTACTTCACTTTTTAAAGTAGCAGTTCAGAGTGGAACACCGATGCCAGCATAGCTGTGGTTTGATAGGATCGCTTGTGCAGCTTTAATGCTTCTCTGAAGTCAGCCCTTTGCCCCCAGAGGCCAAAAAAAAAAATGAGAGAAATTTCTGTGTGTCCAGTGAGAGGAGGGAGGGAGGAGGACCCCCAGTTCCTGATGAACGAGGTTATCAAGCTGCAGCAGCAGGCCAAAGACAAGGATGTGCAGCGTGTTGCCATCATGGGCAAGCACCGCACGCTGGAGGACGAGCACAAGAGGATGCGTCTGGCAAACCAGGAGCTACATGCCTTCCAACTGCGCTACAACAAGATGAAGGAGGAACGGAACAACTGTAACGATGAGCTCATCAAGGTGAAGGATGATAACTACAACCTGGCCATGCGCTATGCCCAGCTGAGCGAGGAGAAGAACATGGCCGTTATGCGGAGCCGTGACCTGCAGCTGGAGGTCAGAGTGCATCAAAGCCTAACCTCCCCAAACACCCCCCCCCCCCCCCCCCCCCACACACACACACACACACACATACACACATTTTAAGTGATGTCCAATTCAATGAGAAATACAAACACAATGTTGATTACAAGTGAAAAAAGTAGAAGCTTGACTGCTATTAACATAGTTACTGCGTTTGCTTTTGGCCTTGTAACCGAAAGATTGCAGGTTCGATTCCCAGGTAGGACACTGCCGTTGTACCTTTGAGCAAGGTACTTAACCTGAATCGCTTCAGTATCCAGTTATATAAATGGATAATATGTAAAAAATGCAACAAAAAAAAGTTGTGCAAGTCGCTCTGGATTAGCGTCTGCTAAATGCCTGTAATGTAATGTTATGTAATGTAATGCTTTTGAGAGGGTCTAATAGGAGGTGGGTTTCTATATGAATGGTGCTACTCTTGTTTAGCTAGCAATTACCTGGCTAATGGCTAAATGAGCTACATTAAATGAGCTTCTGTACCACCAACAATATTACATACTACTGCTATTGAGATCCTTAAACTCTTATTTTGTCCCTGAAAACCTTCTTTATCATAGCCAAGGACCATCATGGAAGTATTTAAAATGTCATGTCATCTGCCATTAAACAAGTGGCCAGTGATAAATGCTGATTGTTCTGTGCATGCTGGTGGTGAACATGGTGCATTTCAGATAGATCAATTAAAGCACAAGCTCAACAAGCTGGATGAAGAGTGTAAGATGGAGAGGAAGCAGTCGCTAAAGCTGAAGAACGACATTGAAAATCGTCCGCGAAGAGAGCAGATTTTTGAGCTGGAGCGGGAGAACGAGAGGCTGAAGATGAAAGTGCAGGAGCTGCAGTCCATCATACAGGTGCTGTAATCTGTCATGATTTGTGGGTTATTGTTTCCTTTTCCGCTGCGGTTCTCGTCCTTTCTCCGATTGAGAATCTATTGGATTTTTTCCACGTTCCGTTCCTGGGTTTTGCTTCACCTCACTTATTATTCATTTCACCTGTGCTACTACCTGCGGGGTATTTAAGTTCCTCACTTCTGCTTTCCCGGTGCTTCTTTGTCATTCCTTATTACATTGAGCCAGGTATAGCCAGGTAAAAGCGACCTTGTTATATTAAACTTGTTTTATGTTCACGAGGGACTTGCTTCTAGCTTTATTATTCAGGTGTTGGATTATGTCCTCCTGTTAACATCTCTGTGCTATTTTTCTCCGTGTTGTTCTCGCTGTTCTAAACAGTTTTTCTTTGGTGGTTTTGTTTTTGTTTCACCTTCTACTGGCCGTCTTAGTGTTACGTGCCGAAGGTGTTTTTTTCTTTTCTAGCTTCCCGTATTAGCTCTAGTATTGAGCTCAGGAGACTTAGTTTTGTGTTCTCACTCGTTTATTCGAGTTCGCCCTATTTTCCTGGGTTGATTATCATTTGGCTGTTTAGCTACTAGGAATGATTTCCTTTTTTCTTTTTACTTTTTAGTAGTTATTACTCCCTTAGTGGTCCTCATCTGTGTGGGTGACTTGTTCTGATCCCCCTTTACCCTCGCATTTGATTCACCGCATTTGATTCATTTGTTTCAATATCACAGGGCTGTCTTTGAACGTGTAATTTGCTCAGAAAAAGCACATTGTAGCTGTTAGTCACTTAGTCACTAACTTAGTCACTAACGCTGTTAGTATGTTAGTCACTGGAGGGATTATGCAGTTGGGTGAAATTACTGGATGAATTTTCAAAGCTGTGAAAAACTTACAAGCAGCTGCACATTAGACATACATTACCAGACACAGAAAGTGGAACTTAAGTGAAAATTACATATATGTCAATTTTGCAAGACACATGTGCAGTGGGAACAAGCTCTGTGCTGTTTTGAAGCTCATATAATGCTTTGTGCTCAGTACTACATTATAGTGTACTTTCACTTTTTGACATGTTGAAATAATGCCCTCTCATTTTTTGATAGTCACTTCCAGATGTACTGAAAACATTAAATCCAATCAAACGTTGTTTGTGGATGTTTTATCTGCATTTGCATTGCTAAAAAAAATTCTCATTCACTTTGAAATGGATTTATAACATTTCAGAAATGTTATAATTAGAGTATTATTGAATATATATATAAATTGACAAGCCATTACTCTTGCCCAGCATTTGTATAGAAGAAAGAAGTCTGTGTCGATATCTTTTTGTTGTGGAAATGTCAGTTGAATTGTAGTGTATTTCAGCAGCTGCAGGGAAATGTTCTAGAAGTATGGAATGGTTGGTTTTGCTTGTGCCTGTAATTAACTTTAAAACCTGCTATTAACCACAGAGCAAAAGTAATTTGAGAGGGATGATTTAGGACTGACTGGCTCTTTATATTGTCCCCCACAGTATGAATTTTTCTGACAAGATATTGAAGTGAAGATGTCCTGCTGCATGCCATGAGGAGGAGTCATTGCATTTACATCTCAGCTGGCCTCATGGCCTGATATTGAATCCTCTTCCGTTTTTTTTGGGCTTCCTAGCCGGAAAAACAGGTGCTGCCGGACTCTGAGAAGGCCATTTTGGACATCCTGGAGCATGACAGGCAGGAGGCTCTGGAGGACCGGCAGGAGCTGGTGAATAAGCTGTACAACCTGCACGAGGAGGTGCGGCAGGCGGAGGAGCTGAGGGACAAGGTAGGCACAGGGAACATCCAAGCCAGTGTTTGATTGTGCCTTAGGAGATCACACACGGTATACATGTTGCACTTGGTGGCGCTTCGTGTCACTGCACAGGGTGTGAAAAGTGAAAATGGGAATAGGGGCATTCTCCAAATGGCCAGCAAAATCACGCTAGAATTCTCACACACCTCTGCTGAGGTCTCTGTAGGTATAAGGGTTGGTGTAAGGTTCGGAGAACCAAGCGCGACTGATAAGGATTCTAAAAGCGTATCTCAAAAGATACGCCACAAAAGCAGCAGAACCCGCACAGAAAGAGGTAAACAAAAGAACGGGAGCAAAACTTCCCTAGCAGAAGGCAAATCAAAACAACCTCAGAAAATGAGGCGTATCTCGATAAACGGCGAGAATAAATAACAAAAGAACCTCACCAACTAAATAATTAGGCGTAACCAGAGGTTAAGAAAAACAAAAGAAAAACCCAAGAAAACGGGTGAAGGAAAGAAAAAGAAAATCAAACTTGTTACCTAAGCTCTAGTAATAAAAGAGCTGAACACCAAAAGATAACAGGTAGATAGAATTAGGATAAAGCAAAAAATTGGAAGGAAAAGAAAACCCCCAATCTAATCCTAAATAATAAAAATTATTTATACAAACCAGAAATGCTGTGACCGAAATCCTATACCGTTTTACCGACTTAATTTGTCAACATAACCAAGACAATCTCGAAGTGAGGAAATGCGGAAGTCCGGGGGTATATATATAGCCGGCAGGAAACGCAAAGCAGGTGTAGGGAATAATTGTCGGGCCAGATACAAACACCGGAAAGGAGACGGAAACAAATCTGATAATAGTGTCCCGACGACGCCAAAAAGGAAACCAAAACGCAGAAAAGCAGAGGCTGCAAATAACCATGACAGTAGGCTACAGTTGAGTACGCCCGTAAAAGGTATTTTTGCTTCTACACCCACACGGATGCAACAGCCTGCAGTGAATTTGCATTACAGAGGACTGTGACCAGATTTTTTCAAGCGTGTCTGATGCATCTGTACTCCAATATGTCCCCACAAGAGACCCTCCCTGCAATAATGAATGTGCAACACAAAATGTGTCAGTAGAAAATGTAAGAAGTTGCTTAAAAGTTGTTTGGGAAGGAAAAAAATGTCATGCCTGTCTCAAATTCAGCTCTTGACATGAATACGGTCAGATAAACCCAAGCTTATTTACACAATTAAATCAGAAACAATTTAATGTTACTGGCAGTTACGCCAGCTTGGCTGTACTCTACAGAATGATGCAAAGTCCCATGGGCTGACCATTTTAACCTCATGATGGAGAGCACCTGGAGAAGTGCCCTCACGTATACAGTAGATAAGACTTAAAACTGAAATGCACTTACATATCTATCAATATTTTACAATGGTTTTCAGTTGTAAAGACCCCTTATGTTCTTCTGTGCTTGTTCAGGGCCCCCCGATGAAATCGGGTTTATCAGGCATGAGAACTCTTACCACTGTACCTCTATGAAATCTAATGTCCATTATTATTGAGTAGAATTTCAGCCTCAACAAACTTATGTACACCTAGTCTGTGTATTATAGCCTATATATTTATCACATATTTAAACTGAGAATAGAATAAAGCATGAGATTTGCATATTCTGTTTATATGTTTATCCTATTTCTGTACAGTCTTAGCTCAATATATAAGTCACGCGTATTAATATTCTAAATCACATTCCCATGCATGCATTTCTCTGACATTTATATAGCATTCAAAGTAAATAGAAATGACCTTGTAATAAGCACTTTTCCTGTTTTATCACCCTCTCAGGGATAGCCAATGCCTGGCATTTGTATAACATTTATAGTAAAAAGAAGTGACCTTGCAATGAGCTCTCAATTTTCACAATCAACTTCATTTTGTAAAAGCTGCAATGTTCAGAGCCTGGTGTAGGTCAACATTGGAAGAACAATTTAAGTAGTGTTTCTGTTCAGAGGTTAAGTGGTTCTCACTCAACATTAGAGATAGTCTTGCATAGCAATACCTATGAATTACTTTATAAATGGCACTCTATATGTTTGAAAAGGCTTCAGAAGAGTGAAGAGTTTATAGAGAGTAAGAAAAGGCTATAACTAAATCTAACATTCAGTCACTGTGTTTTTATTTCTGAATAGCAATTCAGATATCATATATTGTTTTTTAAAATGTTTCAGGATCAATGCTTCTGTATCTTAAAATTATACTATTCAGGAAAAAGGAAAAGAACAAAAGGATATAAAAACACTAATATTAATAAAGTACATTATAAATATGTCATAAATGATGTATCATAACACAAAATGAGATGTCTCCTGCAATGCCTTCACAGTACCTGGAGGAGAAAGAAGATCTGGAACTGAAGTGCTCCACGCTGGTGAAGGACTGTGAAATGTACAAGAACCGCATGAACACCATAATGATCCAGCTTGAGGAAGTGGAACGAGAGAGAGATCAGGTGAAATATTGCGGCGGTTTCGGTTAGGTTTGAGACCGGATCATTTAAAAGAATGCTGCCGTGCTCAGGCAGAAACCGACGTTGCCTCACTGTGCCCTGTGTCTGCCTTGTTAGGCTTTTCGTTCTCGGGACGAGGCTCAGACCCAGTTCTCCCAATGCCTGGTCGATAAGGACAAGTACCGCAAGCAGATCCGCGAGCTGGAGGAGCGCAGCGATGAGCTGCACATCGAGATGGTGCGCAAAGAGGCGAAGATCGTCAACTTGGAGTCCAAGCTGAGACGCCTCTCCAAGGACAACGGCTTGGATCAGGTGAAGGAGGGGTGCTCTGTCATCAACTTTGCCTCTGCTCTTTGCACCTCAGTAGGAACTTGGCGGCTGTTTACAGTTCGTTCGACCTAAGGGATATCATGCTGTACCTCCCTCACTCTGTAAGTTTGTGTTTCCCACACAGAGTCTAACCCGAGACATTCCATCAACCATCATATCCCAAACCTTTGGCCAGCCTAAAAGAGATGGTCAGTATGAGGACTCTGGTGATGAGTCTCCAGACGACCACAAATTCTTCCTCCCGGAACCTCGGCTAAAACGGAGGCCGAACCTCAAGGGAGTCGCGGTGAGTTCTCTGCGCTTCTTGATCGAGGGGCAGTTTTCAAATGCAATATTGCTTATTTTTTCTCAGTTGTGCTAGATTTTTTAAAAGATTAAATTAAGCCACTCCCTGTCCATTAAACATCCTGTTTCTTATATGCCATGGTTATAGATTGCAGGCAGAATAACATGTATTAACTTTCAGATCTCCAGATCAAAGTCTCCAGTCAGCACCCCCAAAACCATAGATTATTCAGGTAATTTGATTTATGTTCAATATATTGATATCAGTCTGTATGCCGGTATGTGATAACATACAATAATAGTTTTGATTCAGCCCCACTAAGTTTGGCATTTCCACCTGCAGTGTCAGCCTTGAACACCAATGGGGAACTTTCAGATGCACCCAGCACAGATACCAACTCTGTAACTACCAGTTCCTCCAACACTCCAATCACTTTCACAGGAGAAATATTCAATAAGCAAGTAAGTATTAATGTGGCTCTTTCTTGTGCCATTTTATCAGAACGGAGTTGGTTAAATATATGAACGTACAATAATTGCATTATTAATGTTGCAAATTCTACTTGGAGAGTGACCAACCATTTTTTTCTGTTTCCTATGTGAAAGCTCCTGCGGTTTCGCAATGACAGTATAATGTCCACAGTCCCTGAACCACCAGGAAATGACTCCATTGTTAGGAGGAACAAGGAGGGGGAACAAGACACTCTACCTAGAAGGTAGACCTTTCACCCAGTCTCGGTTTACTCCAGTGCACTGCTTTCTAAATAAAATGGGTGAAGTTCACTAGATGGTCTTGGGTGAAATGGGAGATATTACTTACTCATGTTAGTACTGGTGCATATTTCATTAGGATCAACACTTTTTAAGGAATCAGGTGCATACAAAACTGATTCTCTGATCTCAGGCCTTCTTTATACCCCTGAGATTCCCGTGAAGCGATTTCAAAACTTTAGCCTTGATTGGTTATCAAATGATGTTGTGCAACACATGATGATGATGATGATGATGAGGAGGAGATGGAGGATATTTCAATACTTTGTGAAGAGCTTTGTCTGACATGCACAATTTTCTTTTCTGTAGCCTATGTGACTTTGAGTGTGACAGTGGTGACAACATGGAACTTTGTGGTAAAGTATCAGCCGGAAAAAAGGAAACAATTGCCTGTTACTGAGTAACTGTGGTATACATGATTAGGCATACATAAGTACTTGGTCTCTCATAAAAGCACAGTCATTAAGGTTGAAAATTTAGTTCATGTTTTTTTTTAATAAGACACAATATATTATTACATTACTAACCCTATCTACAACAATAAACATTTTCTTCAGAAATTTAAATCTACTACAGCTGTGCAATGAAGCAAAGAGGAGTCCTTCATAGGTTTTTCTGAGGAATAGGAGACACCTAGGGGTCGATTTACTAAAGGTTTGCGGATAAAAAAGCATGTGTAAAACTGTTACCACCTGCAAAAAATTGTCAGAGGTGAACTAAGGAGGTGTAAAGAAAGCGTGTGCTAAAATGGAAAGATACGTTGATTTCAAATTTTTGCGGGTTAGCCTGAATTAATATGCAAAACTGGGCATCCCTGTTATTTTGCAAAATTGTGGGAGGTCATGCAAATAGATTACTTTAGCATGCGTAATGCGATTTACTAAGCCTGAAAGCAAGTTTTGAAATGGTATTTGCGGGTGCATTTTAGTACAAATGGAAAGCAGGTATTAAAAGACAAGATGACGGCTGTCATTGCAGCAAGACACGTACGCGGGTGTGTTTGGAATATCTATAACTGAACTTTCTGAATGATTGCGTAACAACTGGGGCTAATTCACTGGCCCATTCTAGCTAACGCTCAAAATAAACAAAAACATACATCACGAACAGCAAGAATAAATACATTTTTAATCATGAAGCAAATCATGTTACAGAATTCAAGAGTAACCAGTATATATATGGTATAACAAACAGTGAATAACAAAGCAAATAAAAACTTTATCAAAATAAAACCCATGATCAAATGGAAATGTGATTTTATGTGACACTAACAGCAAGAGTAGTGTTAGAAAGCATAGTTACGATCATTTCAGTCCTGACAAACATCTGTAACTCCCAGCAGAAACTAAGAAACGTCATCCAGTGAAAGAGTCCTACACTGTAAACAAAAAATAAAATACCATGGAAAAACAGCAACATTGCTACCAGTCTTTTCACCGTTAGAGGGTAACCATTCCAATCACGCAAAATCTCTCATTTAAATATGGCTGTTTGCGGCTGGACCCCTTATTTGGGATCATAGTAAATTGACCCCTTAGTTGGCTTCTGTTGTCGATGCAAAATATACAAACCAGACTGCAGACTAAAAATTAGGTACTGTATATTGGACACGTGTCTCTGAATGTGTCACATAATTATAACTTTGCAGAACAAAATGAAAATATTTTTGTTTTATTCAAAAGTAGGCAATGCTAGTTTACTTAAGGGCACTTGACCTTACGAGATGGAGCTCGCTTATGCAAAATATTTTCAGTATGTTTCCTTCAGCTTTTACTTTACAATCTATAGGGATATTATATGCCATACAGACTTTCAGCCTACTCACTTTGATTAAATGGTCCCTTGAGTATTTAGCTATAACTCCTCTTATGAGTTATGAGCATGAGTCTAGTTATTCTCACACATAATTTTTTTTTTTAACAGCTGCAGTAGGAAACAAGGGCCACACACTCATATAATGCCTGAAAATTACATTACATTACATTACAGTCATTTAGCAGATGCTTTTATCCACAGCGACATACAATAAGTGCATACAGAACGGTCATCAAAGTAACTACAGAACAGATAAGACAAAGCACATCCTTCACATAACGTAGCAGCTATCCGTAGTAATGAACATTGAATGTAGTTCACAGTAAGCTGTGGGTAAATCAGATATACTATAATTATATTCTAAATACTATTATAAACTATAACAGTTAGACAAGAAAACACAGAGAACAAATACCACGAGAAAAGGTCCTCGATGAGTATATCAGTCAAGGTAGAGTCTGAAGAGTTGTGTCTTCAGGCCACGATGGAATGCAGGCAGTGTTGGAGTAGAGCGTAGGGGAATGAGGAGTTTGTTCCACCACTGGGGAGCTAGGGTGGAAAAGCTCCACAGTCGGGATGAGTGAGAGCCATTGACACGGAGGGGGGGAAGTGGGTGGAAAAGCTCCACAGTCGGGATGAGTGAGAGCCATTGACATGGAGGGGGGGAAGTGCGAGTCGCCCTGCTGTTGAAGAGCGAAGTGGTCGAGCAGGAACATAGTGCTGGATTATGTCCTGCAGGTAGACGGGGCCTGTCCTATTGGCTGCAGTATAGGCCAGGGTCAGAACTTTGAACCTGATCCTGGCTGCAACTGGCAGCCAGTGGAGTGACCTCAGCAGGGGGGTGACATGCGAAAATTTCAGGAGGTTGAACACAAGCCGGGCAGATGCATTCTGGATCAGTTGAAGAGGCAGAATGGTGCAGGCTGGTAGGCTTGCGAGCAGGGAGTTGCAGTAGTCCAAGCGTGAGGTGACCGTGGTCTGTACAAGAAGCTGGGTGGAGTAGGTGGTCAGATACAGTCGAATCCTCCTGATGTTGTACAGGAGGAACCTGAAGGACCGTACCATTGCCCTGATGTGCTTTTTGAATAAGATATGCATTTCTACCTTGGTTAGAATCAGTTAATTTGCACTTGTTCCTTTGTGTTCGCACGTTAGTTGCAGTGTTTTGATGAGCATAACATTTAACTTTTTCCCATTCTCTTAAAAACGAACATCTCTTTGTGGTAGACTTCAGCAATAACAAGAAATGTTATTAGGTATGAACACAGGAAAACCTTTTGTGCAGGAGTAGTTAACCATACACATTTTATTACACTTACAAGTAGGGATGCACCGATACCATTTTTTTCAGACCGAGTACGAGTACGAGTACTCACTTTTGAGTACTCGCCGATACCGATACCGATACCATTTTGTGTGTGTTTTTTTAAGTATGAGTACTTTATAATAATACTGTATAATAATACCACAATAATGAGACGGCTGATTTTGAAGATACTGTGTTTATTTTCTCCTGTTGATGGAGCACAGTCTATCAATTTACTGATTATTTAAATCAAATGAGGTCCAATAAAAATAAATAAATAAACATAAATAATAACCAAAATAAAACTGTACAGTCTTTTGTGCATCATTCTATTTATACTGGAACGTCAAAGTATAAGTGACCCCTAACCCTTACCACTAATATACATGGTCAACTTAACAGGGGGGGGGGGCTGACTGTAAAAAAACAATTGTGAAATAGGCCTACATACATTATAGGCTAACCTACTGTACTGACATGGAACAGCCTGTGTGCTATCTAAAGACTAGGTCTAATGCTGCTTATTGGCATAATGTCCTTTTCAACCATCAACCTCAGAGAGTCCTACTGAATTGACTAGCCTATATGAACTGCTGACTACCGCACCGCAGTAGCCTACATAATTGTCAACCGAATCAGTTACTCTCTGCATAGGCTACGGGCTACTCAATTAGTTTGCAACAAATGGCGGGGGTATTAGTAAAATAATATAGCCCGGTCAACTGTTTTTTGGTACAGTTTCACATTTAAAAAATATAGCCTGCAATCATGATCGGAACCTGTAGCCTACCTACTGGCATCTGACGTCCACCCAACGTAACGTTACCGAAAGCAAAACGGTTCAAGCATTTCTAATCAAAATCGCATAGGCTACTGTAGGCTATATTGTACATTTTCCATGTAGGCCTATTCTGTAACTATCAAACTAAGAGTTAATAAAAGTCTGCCCGTTATTAAACCATTTCAAATCTGTAATAATGATATTGATTAAATGAAGCACATTCGTGTTTTCTTTTGTATCGAAATAGCACAATAAATGTAGGCTATTTTAAGAAGGCCTAATATGCTATAACCATGTTTTATAGGCTACACAAATATAACCAATATGTGGCTATACGTTTGTTTCTTCTTTACACTTGAAATTCAGTAAGAAGTCTAGCTAAAGCCCTTTTCTTTATTTGTTGTCAGGTAATTTGAGTCTAGATCACGCACTGCGTGAATGGTTGCTATTTTAATCTGAACCGCTATTTTAATCAAGTAGCCTACTGACGAACTGGGTGATTAATAGCACTATGCTACATCAGTGCACCTAGCTCAACCCTTTGTATAAGGGCTCCCCCTTATAGATGACTGAACATCGACATTCAATTTGGGAGAAAAGAATCATCTGCTTTAAAAAAAAAGTATGGCCCTTGTCACCCTTTTGACAACTTTACCATTTGAAAATGCAATGTTTTACAATAGGTTACTTACCACGAAATGGTCAGAACTTGAGAACACACAAATTGTCATATATTTCCGTAGTTTCTAATCCATATTTAAAACGCTCACTGGAGCGACCATAAACCTAATCCATAAAACTATATAACTACAAGGAAAAAATACAAAAAGACTTACAAGTTTCAAGCAATGGCTCACCTTCTATCACCACCTTTTGAATTTTCAAGATATCACAGGGCTATCTTAAATTTTCATGACAAATCTGTTGCTTTTATTGTCATATACACTGCCTGGCCAAAAAAAACATTGCGGTTGCACCTGTCATGCATAGTGCCCACTGTACAAGCCTCTGGAGGCAGTGTTATGATCTGGGGTTGCTTCAATTAGTCAGGTCTAGACTCAGCAATGTTATGCAGCAATAAAATGAAGTCAGCTGAGTACCTGAATGTACTGAATGACCAGGTTATCTCATCAATGGGCATATTCCAGGATGACAATGCCAAGATTCATCAGGCTCAAATTGTGAAAGAGTGGTTTAGGGAGCTTGAGGAATAATTTTCACACATGAATTGGCCACCAGAGTCCTGACCTTAACCCTATTGAAAGTCTTTGGAATGTGCTGGAGAAGACTTTACAGAGTGGTTCAACTCTCCCGTCGTCAATACAAGATCTCGGTCAAAAATGAATGCAACTCTGGACGGAAATAAATGTTGTGACGTTGCATAAGGTTGTCGAAACAATGCCACGACGAATGCACTCCGTAATCAAAGCTAAAGGCGGTCCAACAAAATATTAGAGTGTGCAACTTTTTTTTTGGCCAGGCAGTATAGGTGCTTGCATTTTAGAATAATCCAATTTCTTGAAACAAATCCATGAGCAGTGAATGTATGATATATGGACATGTTGAGAGATAATGCAAAGCAAGTAGAGGAGTTAAACATATCCATGACAGTAAACCACCTGTCAAACCAGATCAAGACTTGATAGAAGGAATTAATTCAACACTTGAGTGAAATCTGTTTCCCTCTGGAGAATGTGCTGATGTTGAAGTGGATTGGAAAGTGCATGCTGTCAGTCTAGTGTACAAATGCTTTTTGCTAATTCTTCCTTTCAGATGAAGACACTGACAGGTTTTCCGTTGGACCTCCTTCTATCAACTCCTCATCATCCTCCCATCAGTCAGAGAGCTTGGAGTTGGACTTGGAACAAGTCAGCAACATCTTCAGAAAGTTTTCTCTGGAAAGGTAGAGTTGTACATCTGACATGTACATTTACAAATCCCAATTCCAAAAAAGCTGGGACAGTACAGTGTTTCCCACAGGATTTTCTGAAATTGTGGTGGGTGGACCCTGAACTGAATTGTTGTTAATTTCAACAGCTAAATGGATTTGGTGCTCTTTGAGATTCAGATTTTAAGACTAGATCCACAATTTTTAGTTGGGGAATGGAACATACCATTAAATACAATTTTCGTTGACTGACTTTTTTGGATAGACAGCCAGCTAACATGCACAAACGTAAATAAAGTTATGGTCAGCTTACAAGACTATACAGAAACTAAAGGCATGTTAACCTGTTCTGCCCCAAACCTGCAGCCCTGTCTTAAGTGGGACTGAACTTGAAAACTAGCCTACAATAAAAAAATTTTTTTTTAAAAACAAGTTAAATAAATACTTGTTTATTGACAAGAAAGCCTCGGAATCTGATTGGCTGGCTATTAAATGTTTGCTACCTTGATTCTACGTATTCTCTAGGCTATGCCTTTTCTTAGTAAACAAAGTTCTTTAAAAATGACATGGTTTGTGGGTTTTGTTTTTTTGCCCCCTTGCGGTTCTCGTCCTTATTTCCCGATTGAGAATCTATCTGATTTTTTCCATGTTCCTTTCTGGGGTATACTTCACCTCATCATTGTTTTCACCTGTGCTACTACCTGCGGGGTATTTAAGTTCTTCACTTCCACTTCCCCGGTGCTTCTTTGTCATTCTGTATTGCATTGAGCCAGGTATAGCCAGGTACTAGCGACCTTGTGATATTAAACGCTGTTTATGTTCATGGGGGACTTGCTATTAGCTTTTAGTTCAGGTATAGGTATTATTCCTCCTGTTAGCGTTCTGTGCTATTTATTTTATTCTTTGCTGTTCTCTCTCAGACAGTTTTCTTTGTTTGTTTTGTTTGTTTTACACTCTTCCGGCCATCCAAACTTATTTGCCGAAGGTGTTCTTTTCTTTGCTAAGTTTCCCGTTTTGGCTCCAGTATTAAGCTTGGGAGATTTAGTTTGTGTTTCACTCGTTATTCGAGTTCGCCCTATTTTAGTGAGTTGATTTTCGTTTTGCTGTTTAGCCAAAGGGAATTAGTTTCCTGTCTTTCCTTTCTTTGCATTTATTTTGTTATTGCCTTTATTGGTCCTCACTGCGTGAGTGTCTTGTTTATGATCCCCTATCTTCGTGTTTGATTTTCCACCACTAAAATCCATTACAGTACAAAGAAGCCATCATGGATAAATCAGCGAGGTCTTCCAAGGGAGATCAGCCGGGGGATAAGAACAACAGGGAGCATGTTAGGGGATTGGAGGCCCAACAGCAGCTATTACGGGTCAAATATGGTAGCTGAATACCCATATGAGGGCTCAAGAGTGTTGCCTCAAAGAGTTGACAGAGAGCACGCACCTACTCACAGTTGCACACCAAGCACCTCTACCTGCCGCAGAGGCTATCGCCCCCCGGTCCCTGTTGCTCAGATGGGTAGGGAACCCAAATTACAGCTCCCCCTCCGCTATGACGGCCGACCGGGAAAGTTCAGAGGGTTTCTTGCCCAATGTAAATTTTTTTTAAAGCCCAGTCGTTGCGGTTTAGTGAACAAGAGTCCAAGGTAGCGTTCGTACTTTCACTACTGACCGGATCCGTGCTTCACTGGGCTACTCCATTAATCAGGGGGAAATCTCAGATTTTAAATACTACTAAAACACTGGAGTCGGTTTTCGACCATAACATTTTGGGTCGGGAGTCAGCTAGACGGCTTTATCGCCTTCACCAGGATACCGATACTGTGGCCGAATTCGCCATAAAATTTCAAGCACTGGCAGGCGAGACAGCTTGGTCAGAAGCTCCCCTGATGACGTTATTAGACGAGTCGATTCAGGATGCCCTATCCATTCTTGAGCAATCTTCCGCTATTCGGATAGACAATCGACTGCGGGACCGTTTACGCCGTAGAGAACACACAAAGGACCACCGGATAAGGTCTTGGGTTATCCCGGTCACGGAGTCCTCTCTTCCGGTAGTTAAACCCTGTTTATCTAGTACTAAGGAGTCCATACAGGTAGATGGGGCAGTTTGCCCACCTGCTGGAGACACCGCTTCTAAAATTGAGTGGTGTCATTACTGCAGGAGGAAGGGGCATATTCTTAATCAGTGTCCGAAACGTAAGATAAAAGGGGGGGTCTCGCTAGAGGAACCAAGACTTCAGGGTACTGCACCTCGGACACTATTACCTGTTGAGAAGAGCACTCGCTTCAGATTGAGGCTTTTGTCAATTCCGGGGCCGTGGAATGTTTTATTGATGACTAGTGGGCTAGAAAAAAATAAATTCCGGTCCAGTGTCTGGACCAATCCTGGTTGGTTACCGCTCTTGACAGTCGCCCGTTGGGGTCAGGCACCATTAAGGAAGTTATGTCTCTTCTCACCATGTCGTCTCTTCAACAGAAACACATTGAGAGCATTCAGTTTCTGTTGGTCGATTCCCCTGCTTATCCTTTGGTGTTGGGTCACACTTGGCTAGTTTCCCCATATTAAGTGGTCTTTTTTTTGCCCCTGTCCCAACTTTTTTGGAATGTGTTGCAGGCATCAAATTAGGAATAAGCGTATATTTACAAAAATCTATAAAGTTGATATGGTAAAACTTTAAATAACTTTTATTTGTACTGTTTTCAATTAAATATATCTAAAAGAGAATTTACAAATCACTGCTTTCTGCTTTAATGCGCATTTTACATACTGTCCCAACTTATTTGGAATTGGGGTTTGTATTTGTTGCCCTTCATACATGTGAGATGATTTTTTTAGCTTGCTTTTGTTATGCTTAATTTATTCTTCCAGGCCGAGGCTATCAACTGCTAATTGCTGCTTCTTTCCCAATTAACCAAGGGTTAGCACAGAACTGTCAGATTCTGTCTTGTTTCACAAATAAAACTATTTGAGTTGCAACAGTACTATTTTGATAATGCATAGTAAAGCTGGCTCCTCTACTGCTTGCAAAAACCTTGTGCCATGAACATCTAACTCTGGAGGTCTGGAGGTCTAGTGAAATTATGATCTCCGAAGTATAGCTTTATTTTTTTAATTGTGGAGGCAACAATGTGGAGCTCACATTGAAATCGCTTTGCAAAGAAAGTGTTTCTTCATGTTTCATTTACGACTACTGGCACACGTTCTCAATGTATGTTGACAAGAGCGAGAAAGTTGTCTTCTGGTCTAATCACAAGGTAAATTTGCAAATCTTAATAGAGGGGTCTGTTGGTCTTTTGTATGAAGATGATCACAGTGCTTTTTTTTAGTTCAGCCTTTACAGATATATCAAAATTATAGCCGGCATTATTCATCTTCGATTTATCTGAATGTTTAGTAATGCTCAGAAAAACATTTCAGTTTATTACCGGGGACTATATAGCATTGAAACTATTTATTAAGTCCAAAATGGAAATGAACAGAGCACAGTTTTTATACAAGGCCTTGTTTGTCTCTGTCATAAGCAAATGTACTTCCTGTATTTACATGTTCTTTTCATCTGATGTCATCCAAAATATGGAAATAGGTCCACATTGCTTAGTGGTCTAAACAATTGTCATTTGCCTAAACAGCAATAATGAAGACTGTTAACTTGAAAGGACTGTTGTTCCCAAGGTATCTACACATAAAATTAACATCCGTGTTTTTTCATCTGAATGCCACACTGTATCTAATCTATTATGTGCAATGAAGATCACAGGAGAAATACTGAATAAATAGCTGCCTATAAATAACCATTGATTTGAACATCAAAGCAAACATTGAAACACTGTTGTTGATTTTTTTTATTCAACGATTCTGTCAGATCTTGTTTTAAAGACACGGGCTGCACTGTTTTCTGTTGTCCTGCTTATGTGAAATAACACTGTTAATGGTGTGCTCCTTTAGTGAGCTGTTTACAAATCAAGCCAAGGGCCCAGAGCTGCAGTTGCCATCCGTTTCTGAACGAATTATATCAAAATGAAAATGAAGCCAGTGTTTTAAAGTTCAAGTGAGTCGTTTGATTTTGGAAAATACCTCCCATTTTTCCGCTTTGGTTAAGAGAAGAAGGAGAATATATGACCCACAGGTTCATTGTTTGACTTAGTCTTCATTCCTTCAGCTTCTTTATTCATTCAGTCACATGTTTTTTTTATTAGCATTCTATGTTTTCAAATCCAGATAGAACTTTCCATGGGAATGTTAGATTATTTAAATACTTGCCTTGGATAATGCATTAATTGGAGATAGCTGCCTCAGGATGTGAGGATTTGCCAGAATAAATTAGAATAACTTACATACTTTAATACAGGAACCTTCATTTTTCTGAAGTAAATCATAACTATTACAAATATCTGGCTTACCATATTTCCCACATTTCTGGACAACATGAAATCAGTTTGTACCAGTATTTTATCTGTATTGTCCATCATGATTAGAGGGGTGCTCAGTACTTCTGTTTGTGTGTGTTGTGTTCTTCAGACCCTTCCGGCCTTCCCTCACCTCCTTTGCAAGTGTCAGTAGCACCTTGCGGCCGGTGCAGGACCTCTCCCTCCCAGGCGACTCCTTCCTGTCTGAGGTCAGCCTGGTGGGCGGCAATGCCAGTGGCATCTTTATCTCCTCCATCCAGCCGGGGTCTAATGCGGACAGAGTTGGCCTGAAAGAGGGACACCACCTCCTACTGGTGAGGGCGGGACACTGCTGTGGAACGGGGCTTTAGAGCACACTTGAATTCGCCATCTTCGCTTCCAAATTTGACCAGGGATCCACAGAGTTGTTTAGTAAAATCTCTGCATAGTTCTGCATCTTTCTTTGTTATAGCAAGGTTGCTTTGTTTATTGTACTCTTCACATTCTACAGCTGTACTTTCTTTGCCTCCGCCTGCACAACATAATTCTTTTGCAGACGTCCTGATATGGAATAGCTTACATAAGTTACACGCACTGTCCATTTATACAGCTGGACGACCTCTAAGTCCTCTCTGTTCTTTTCACCCCAGCTGGAAGGCTGTGTTCATGGGGAGAACCAGAGCATCCCTCTGGATACTTACACTAAGGAGGAAGCCAACTGGACTCTGCAGAGATGCAGTGGACTGATCAAGCTGCACTTCAGAGCCAACTATGACGGTAAACTGAGAGCCATCTCTTTACCATTAGTATCAGCCTGCTGTTTCCAAAACTTCTCCACGTGCATTGGATTGAGGCATCCCTGTCGACTTCAAAAGGCATCTGCTGTGACAGTTGCTGCTGGAGAACATCTCCGAGTTCTTTGGTCTATGCTATCTGCCCTCAGGCTGGCTTTTTTGGGCCGTCCCAGTGTGCTCCACTTACCTTCATATGTCACCGGTGAAATGTGTGCTTAACACACAGGGCTTTAAAGCAACTTGTTTGATCTCATTTTGTAGAATTTTATCCAAACAGGCAGTGTGGTGTTACAGAGCACTCTCACAAAGGGATGCTCATCTGTGTAAATGCATTAATGTTAGTCCTCTACGCTCAAATGCAGAATAGCAGTTACAGTAGGTGATGTTTTCATAGCTGGCAGTCATGCAAAACCTGGTCACCCCTGGAGCTCTGTCTGGCCCAATCAGGTTACAGGAAGCTGCTGAAGGAGTTGGAGGAGGACACCTTGGTGTCGGGGGATTCCTTCTATATTCGCCTGAACCTCAACTTGTCGGGCCAGTGGGACAGCTGCTCGATGAGTACGCACTGTGATGAGATTGTCCATGTGCTGGACACCATGCACCAAGGAAGGAGTGAGTGGCTGTGCGCGCGAGTTGATCCCTTTATTGACAAGGACCTGGAAAAGGGCACAATTCCCAGCTACTCCAGGTGACTGTCCCTTCTCACTGCAGAATGTATATAACACACAAAGTTATATACATATCACTGTATATTACACACAAAGTTATATTACATATCGCTGTATATAACACACAAAGTTATATACATATTGCTGTTTATAACACACAAAGTTATATACATACCGCTGTATATAACACACAAAGTTATATACATATCACTGTATATTACACACAAAGTTATATTACATATCGCTGTATATAACACACAAAGTTATATACATATCACTGTATATTACACACAAAGTTATATTACATATCGCTGTATATAACACACAAAGTTATATACATATCACTGTATATTACACAGAAAGTTATATTACATATCGCTGTATATAACACACAAAGTTATACACATATTGCTGTTTATAACACACAAAGTTATATACATATCGCTGTATATAACACACAAATTTATATACATATCACTGTATATTACACACAAAGTTATATACATATCGCTGTATATAACACACAAAGTTATATACATATCGCTGTATATTACACACAAAGTTATATACATATCGCTGTATATAACACACAAAGTTATATACATATCACTGTATATTACACACAAAGTTATATACATATCGCTGTATATAACACACAAAGTTATATACATATTGCTGTTTATAACACACAAAGTTATATACATATCGCTGTATATAAAACACAAAGGCAGAAACTTTTCACCTCCCCTTGGTCCATTTGTGTTGCGAGGTTTAGACACAGATGGTCTGTAAGAATCTAGCATCCAAAGATGGAAAGTCTATTAATGATGCTGGCGCATGAGAAACATGGAGATAAGGATCTCAGAAATGAAAGTGGCACATCTGTTATGGAAAGGAACCGACATGAACACATGGCGCTCCGAGCTCCACCTGAATATATCAAAATAAACCTGACGTAACGACACGGCGTGATGATACGACGTTCCTAATGGCACATGAATGATTTCACCGAGCGGAATTCTTCGGCACAAGTGCGCCGTTAACTAGCGGTGCTGATAAGAGCCAATAATGACGAAGGTGGACGCTCCCTAAAGTATCATGGCATGATTGATGTTGCTTTAATTTCCGGCACGTGCTGCAGAAAGTTCACAGAGCTGCTCTTCCTCTCATCCTCACCCCTCAGGGCCCAGCAGCTGCTCCTGGTGAAGATCCAGAGGCTGTACAGGGGGAGCCGGGACGAGACAGATAGCCTGCGTGGACTCAAGGTGCGCGCACATCCCGCTAACGTTACTCCTTAAGCCGCGCTAACCGCGTCTTCTTTCACTTGCTTAAACAGTTTCGGGACATTCTTTTAGGTGAAACTTGGCAATTTATACACAATTTAAATTCCCTAATTTAATAACTTAAATGGGAGATAAGCATTTAAGGTTTTCTTTTTTCTCATATGAGTCTTGACAGATAGCTTAGTAGCTACCAGTAATACTTACCAGGGGATCATGGACCTTTCATTTAAACCAATTTATACAAATACTGCTCAAGACAGCAGGGGGTTGATACATGTTTTACAGATCTGTCTTGCTAACATAGATGGAAGATGATTTGCCATTATTATTACTTTTCAGAATATGTTACAACCTGAGGAATCTCCTCATCTGGACCCCAAATCCAGCCCTAGAATGTCCCGTGCGAGCTTCTTCATTGGCCAGATTTTACAGGTAACTCCTCACCCTCAGAGCTTACATACAGGAAAGAGAGTGGTGTTGTGGTTTTTATTCCTGCATTAAATGTTGCCAGTTTTCAGTTTGGTGAGATGTCTTTCCTTTTCCAAGTTTGTCAGCAGGTCTGAGAACAAGTACAAGCGGATGAACAGCAACGAGAAGGTCCGTGTCGTCAGCGGGGGGAACGCTACACTTACCAGGCCTGGGTTTGAAAGTACGAAGCAAGAATATAAGAGAAGCTTGCAATTCTATTGTGTGTTGTCTGTAAAGCTCTCATGGCACACTGCAGCGGCCTGGTTTTATTTTGAGCTTGGGCCTATGTGTCCTCGCTCCTCTGCTTCTGTTTGTATGCGTGGGCTGAAATGCCTGCACGTTTTCAGAACTGGGTTTGTTTGATGTTTCAGACTCAGATGCGGAAAATGACCTGAGCAAGAGCTTGAACCTCATCCCATATTCTCCAGTGATCCCGTACCACTCTCAACGCAAGAGGCCTGTCCTCTTCGCCCCAAATATTCTGGCCAAAACCATTGTGCAGAAGTTCCTCAATTTGGGAGGAGCCATGGAGTTCAACATATGCAAGCCAGGTAATACAAAGTGCGTGCAGGCAAAGAGGGCCACAATACCACCGTAGCTTCAAACGGGGGCCTATAGACCACAAGTGAAAAGTAGGTCACGCATACATGCTAATGGCTCACAAGTCTCCATTGTTACTTGCTGGATGTGAAGGCAAGTCCTGTCTGCATGACTGCATTATGGGAATGCAGCCATGTGCCAACAGACGTAACAGAAAACTATGAAAACAAGGGCACACATATAGGTCGAACCAAAACTGCTCAGTGGAAATGAACGATGCTCATCTTGCATATTATATCTTGGTCATTTGTGAATGAACGTGAATTATTTAAGTTTTTTTCATTTTAGTTTGTAAAGGATTGCTAGTGTTTGTTTCTATTAGCGCCTGATTTTGACACTGTTTGAATATGGATGGCTGATTATACATTATAGCCTAAATCTGCTCCCTGATTAGCATAATGTTGTTGACTGCTTTTACAGGTTTACTTCCCTTCATTCTTTACACTTTATTTTTTAGACATTTTGTCAAAAGATGAGTTTCTGATGAGACAGAAGATTGAGCCCATTATTTATTCCAAAGAGAAGCATGGCAGTACCTATGAGTGCATCACTCCTGAAAATATTGAAGCTGTCGCTGCCAAGGTAAAAACTTAAGAAACCTGATGTGTGCTATTTAATTGAGGAGTGTCCTGAATGAACAAGATAACCAAAAACTTTTCATAATGTAAATGTCACGTGACAATCATCTTGCAAATCAATTAGTGGCCTTCTTTAGCAGGCACAGCTGTTAACGGAACCAACTGCTAACCATGCAGGAGGCAATTTTTGTCTTTTCAGACCTTTTCCAAAAACAAACTTTGTGTTGCTTATCACCGTTTTACAGGACACCCTCAATTATGGTATCGCTTAAGGGTGTTATTTTCTCTCTACATATTCATTATGCGCACCTAAAAACACGCGGTTTTCGGAAATGTTATTTACTTCTTGTAATTGGTTTTGCCAGACTTTCTTTTTCTTGGAGAACATGGAGGATGTTATTTCATATGGGGAAGCCCCAGGGTAGGACACATACAGCTGTATTTATTGACATGATGACCGCAGAGTCACTGCTAGTGTAAACACACGGACACGCACACCATGACTCTCTGCTTGAGCCGCTGAGCCTGACTGATTTTGTTCCAGGTCAGAAGAGAGCCTCTGCCATGGTTCTTCATCGGTTCGGCTGCGGTCTCTTGTCTTGAGCCCTTCTCAGACCGCCTCTCATTCTGTCCCTTCTACTTCCGACACAATTCTGTTTGCCTGTTCTGAGGATCAAAGCTACCAATACATAATAACACCGCATTTCCTTCTCCCATAGTCTCCAGCTCAGCTCTAATTTCGCAATCCTTGCTAATTCTAGGAGACTGGGTCTGACTATTTCATCTGGTGAAATAAATGTGACTTTGATATGGGAGAAAATGGCCTGCAGTATATAATGTAAATATGAAAAAGGGCTGAATGTGACAGGAGAATGAGGTGTCTGAGGGGCTACATGCTCAATGCTAGAAGAAAAAAAAAAACTCCTCAGACTGGTTTGTCAGGAAACGAGGCAAAAGGTAATATTATCAGCTTGTGTACTAATGTACTTGTGAGAGGTAGCAGTCTTTTTTGTTGGAATCGAAATTTCTTCCATTGAGAAACAAAAACAATCATGTATGTATGAAAAACCTAAGATGTAATTATTTCAGCTCCACCAATCCCAGGGACGAATAAGTAAGTTTGATGCCTTCATTGCTAGTTCTGTTCAAGCTAAAGGAAGGCTTCAAAGCAATTATTACATTTCTCTGGATCAGAAGATTGGGAGATTATTGTAAGGGTCGCTGAGTCTCACGAATGTGAAATAACACTTTGTAAGTGGGGATGAAAATGCAGCTGTCAAAGAGCCTGTTAGATATGGCTCTGTTTTCAAGCGGCCTGGCTGCATATTGCATATTTGCCTTCTTTTGCTTTTTTTTCTGAAGACGGTTCAAAATGAAATTTAAATGTGTGGTTTGTAGGACTGTCTGTTAATAAAATTTATACTTTATCATTTCCTAGAACAAACACTGCCTGTTGGAAGCTGGCCTCAGCTGCACCAAAGACTTGCTCAGAAGAGAAATATATCCCATTATCATCTTCATCAAGGTCTGCGAAAAGAACATAAAGAAATTAAGGTACACAAATTTTCCAGGCCACCTAAATAACCTCATAGTTAATTGCACAGCATATAAAATACAGTGCACATCAGGTGTATTTTGTTCTTATTTTTTGTGATATAATATTCCTAGTTCTACTTACTGGAGTATAATAAAAATGAGAGTCCACATATCAAGTTATTTTAGGTGTGTCAGTTACTGCAACTAAACACCGTCAGCTAATCCAATACAAAGTCTTGAGCGAAACCCCAGAAAGGTCAATGCCACATTATGGAAATACTTGTGTTCCATTCCTTTGTTTTATGATCAGAACGAAGAAAGGGTTTTCCACAGTAAATAAGAAATCACACTTTGAATAATAGCTGTATTTTTGCATTTTTAAATAAAAGTGATTTTGTCAGTTTTATGATGATGTAATAATGAAGATTTTGATCATTACGCTTGTGATGATGCCAATAGCATTACCACTGTAGAGATGTGCCATTGGTTGAAGATGATTACTCTTAGCGTTGATGGTTATTATTTACTGTAGGCGGCTGCAGTTGAAGGTGGATTCAGAAGATGACTTCCTGAAGACGTGCCGTTTGAAGGAAAAAGAGTTGGATGCTCTTCCTTGCCTCTACAGTTCTGTGGAACCCGATTCCTGGAGTGGGGTGGAGGACCTGCTGAAGGTCATCAAGGACAAAGTCCTCGAGGAGCAGAAGAAGACAGTTTGGGTTGAGCAGGACCTCCTGTAGAACATGTTGAGATAGTTGCCTTGGTGGTGTCCTACTGATGAAGTAGAACAGTCGAATATAATGATTGAAACCCAAGCTTGTCGCTGCTTCCAGCCTTGTGAACAGAACAGTGAACAGAAGGGACGTATGCATATTGTTCTTCAAGATATGTGCAGTCGGTGAACGCTATGTGAAAATATTTCTTTGTCCGGGGAGCAGACCCAATTGTATACAGAAGGCCTCAGATGAATAATGGAGCAGCTAAGGAACAGTGTGGAATCTTGTGCCTGCGGTGTGTATCCACTGTGCCGTCTTGCAGCAGCAATTACAGTAAAATATGAATCTGCCCACTCTGCTGTATCTGTAAGGGCCAGTAAGACACAGGTCAGTACACTTGATGTGATGTCGTGGCTATCTTCATAATTTCAGCTGAAAGATGAGTATGTCAGCAATATATTGAGAACACATTAATGCCACCTAATATGAAGGTAAAATTGGAATGAATATGCATTCAGCTCCAGTAATGTAATGGAACTCTGGATAATACCATCAAAAAAGACATTTAATTCTGTTAGTAAATACAGGCTGAAGCCCCCATTAATTACTAATATTATTTTTGCATTTATGTCATCTCACTGAATAATTACAATGTTGCATTTTTCTTTCACGGTTATTTACTGCTATTTATTTTTTAATGATTTTTTTTCTTCGCTCATGCCAACATTATATACCACATGAATGTACATATCTACATGAAAACAGCAACCTTTGTACTAAAATAGTAACACTCATGAAAATGAATCTAAACATAATTCACAAATTCATGGCTCAAAGGTGGAAAAAAACATTTACATTGTAGACGTAATAAACCTTTTAATTAAACAAACGATTCAACTCAAGAATTTAATTAACGGCCATTTTATTATACTAACTTCTTCCTTTTTATGTGTTAATGCATGGCACTACTTTTTTTTAATCTGTTGAATATTTACAATATGCTGTCTCAGGATTTTATTTTCTACTGAGTTGTGATGTCAGTGAGAATGTAATTTTCATAATGTGTATACTTTTGAAGACCTAGCGAACTGAAATGTAAATCAGGAAGTGAAGAATATTCTGGCAACAGAAAATTGTGGGTCTAGACTGGTAATAAAAAGAAAACAAGAACAAAGTGAAGAGAGGGCCAAAGGCGCCTTTATTAATAAATGTTAAATAAAACAGGACCGCAGTATGTGGATTCTGCAACATCAGAATTTACATAGGATCGTGGGACTATTATTTGTACATAGACTCCTTTATTAAAGGGACAGACTGGTACAGTATTTGGAACACAAACCTGATTCTAAACATGTTATTATTAGTCATTTTTACTTTTTAAAAAACATTTTTAATGATATTACAGCTCATCTGAAACCATGCTGCTCATATAGACAACGGGAAAAAAAGCATTTTATTGGTCC
The DNA here is from genome assembly GCA_022702515.1 of Ilyophis sp. 1 JC-2022. NCBI lineage: Eukaryota > Metazoa > Chordata > Actinopteri > Anguilliformes > Synaphobranchidae > Ilyophis > Ilyophis sp. 1 JC-2022. The sequence goes on along the minus strand of CM040405.1, from coordinate 32,483,792 downwards.
GTACCATCAATAAAGCATGTACCATTTTATAATATTGTCACTGTAAAGATCTAAAATTTGTATTACAACTAATATGAATGTGTACCTAACTTGATTGTGTGTCGCTTGCTTGGAGGAATGTGTGACAGTAATAAATCTAAAAATCAATGACGAAAAAAGTTCAAGGAAACAGCATCAATCATACATCTCATATCATATCCAGCGTGGTACTATTTGTTATTAAACATGGCACATTATGCACATATTTCATCGACGGTTGCACAGCTCTTCAAATGGCAATATTGTGGTGCAGCCAGAGAGAGTAAAGAAGAAGGGGAAAGAGCATCATTTGTGCAGTTCTTTGTGGTCGTGCTGTATCAACTCAGTGCAAGGACAATGATAGCTGAAGCCCGAGCCTCAAACATTCATTTCCTCCGCCGTTCGTCCATTCATCATGCCTCAAACCAAACAATTTGGTAACGAGTACTTGTACAATTTGGTAACAAGAGTTACTCAGTAATAACCTCTTGTTACCAAATTAGTTACAATTTAACTGCACATGTATAGGTCCAACTTAATGTAAAGTGTAACCGCCCAACCTTTAAGAACGTCAGTGTTTCTTTTCTCTCTGTATGGAAACATGCACACGGCCTTGCGGAAACTCTCTGTTCACGTCACCGGTTCAGGAAAGGGCGATCGCACAGTTAGCAGGAGCAAGAGATTCTGCAGCTTACACTACAGGAGGCCTGCGTGGCAGGCAATAGTGTCAGATCGAGAGTCTATCAAAGCTGCATGTGTCCATTTAGTGACCACGACATGGGCATGTCAGCAGGGAACCTGACTCTTTGGCCCCCTACACATTGTAAGACAGGTAAAACACAGCGAGATGCTCGAGTTTCATGCAGCCAGTGCTCTCCGCTCTTTAATTTTTTATTTGAAACCACATTTCAGCTTTGTGTGAATGCAAGCGCAACCAGTACAGAGAACTTTCCACCCACCTGCCACCCACTCGCTCACTAGCAAACATCCACCCACGCTTTCCCGCTGCTCTCAATTCACATTAATTTGAGTTAGTGAGATAACTGCGAATGTGCAGAGTGATATTTTAAAAAACAATAACAAACAAGAAAAAGCGTGGATCATGTGCATCATCAACACTGTCTTCTGAGAAATTCACTTCTTTTTTTTCCCTGTGCAGTCAATTGCCATCTCTTAACTGACAGCACAACAATTAAACATGTTTCCAAGTAATTGTTTACATGGATATCTTTGCGAATGCAAGGCCAGAGCAATATGTTCCCGTCATTAAAACTACAGTTTCAATGCTTTGCGATCGGTCTTTTGATATTAGATTTAGTTTTAAAGGCATATTTGATTGAAGATTCCTTCCAGTCCCTTTACTGTGTCACTGTTGCAGCTCTGTTGTTGGCAGTAACATGCCAATTTGAGCACGATTGGAAGTTTTGCTTATCATCTCACCTGTTTTTACAACTTTAAGGTGTACGTATTAAAATTTTGTGTTGTGACCTTATACCAGCATGACCTGGTTCACTGTATTTCTGTTAAGGAGATTATCTATGGATATAACGATATGCTTCAGTCACACAATAATGACTTTGAGAAGCAGAATGACAGAAAAGTAACTGAACATATTCATCCATGAGGTGTGCAAATAAATGCATCATACGTTCTAAAATGGCCGCCAGTGAGTCTCTGCGAATTCCTTGTTTTATTTATTTGTTTGCTTTTTACCCCGTTTTCTCATGATTCAGAATGCACATTCATATATCAGCGTTTGTAATCTGGACCCCGGGCACCGGCTGCCTATTAGTGAAAATGCATTGAAGTATCTGCTCTGCTTCGAAGCATGCAATGTCAAGTGCCACTTCTTATAAAAAACACAGCAAGTCGGGCTTGTACTGAGATGAGTCGGAGGAATACAATTCACGTGCAGCTCAACGAGCGGACTTGGAGGCGCTCCTTCGATCAGCAGGGGGCGCTAGAAAATGATGCGATCCGCTACTGACAGAACCCGCCTTAACCCTGGGTGACATCGGTGGATCCTTACCGATGTTCATTAGGCGTAGCCTTGCAGGGCTACAGGCCACCGTCGGCCACAGTCGACACTGCCACGGGTTTCAACCCCTGAACTGTGGGGCTTATCCAATATCTGTGCACTAGATGAGACCGGTTGGGCCACCCAGCATTCCTGTCTCTGTAATTTTTAAGCGTATAAATTTTACGAGGCTGTTCTAAGCCACGGATGTCATACTAACATTAGAGAAACAGTCTTGATAATGAATGTGCATAACTAAAGGCCCTTGAACGTTACTATATTAAGGCAGAAGACATTCAATCAGAATTTAAGTGTATTCAAATAAATGCAAGGATGGAAGACATGCAGAGATTCACTACAAAGAGGGAATTTGAAACCTTCTGAATGAAATGTCAGATGGCTCTTGTTTGAAAAACAAGAAATGTTTCATAGATCCTTCAGTATCCTTTTAGTCAGATTGAGACTGAATACACACAAGGAGATCATTTGTATATTCGAGAGCGAGAACAGACGATCATAAATTCCATTTTTAAATTGACAAATAATTTTGAACCTATCCAGTCCTTTTTTTTAATCCCAGTGCTTTGGAGTCACTGCCAACACGGCAGGACTCTCAAGATGCAGGCTTCCATTTTAAACTAAAAACAGCAGGTGGGGATGCAGAAACTGGTAGAGTTCCTCTTGCCTGTATGGCATTGGCAGGTGGTTCATCAATGTGCTTTGTCCATATCTGTACCCTGTCTGCAAAGACCAGAGCAGCAGCTGAGCCAAGTATCATTCATCAGGACTCTTTATAATGCATCGTAGAGCTATAACCCTGGACTGCATTATTTCTCCCATTCCCATTCTTTGTTTGAGTAAAACTTTCATATTCCGAGAATATATCATTTTAATAATAAAAATATAGGCTCATGCATATTAAAAAATGAGTCTTACAACATAGCACCTATTGGTATTTGGGAACTGTATTTGCATTTATTTGTGGTAAGTGCTTGAACAGTCATGGGCTTTTTCCTCAAACACAGAAATACTAATGATGAATGGGTAAATTAATGTTTCTAAGAGTTTAAAAAGAAAAAAAAACAAGGACCATGGACAATTAATTTTATCAACACATGGACGTGCTTCTTCATTCCCAAGCTAGCTCATCTCCCAACACTTTGGTCTTTTAATTGAAAACACACCAGAGCAGCAAGCTGTTACAACAAGATGTTATGTGTTCCTTCAAGCATGAAAATGATTGTGATAAATGGAAATTATTTTAGTCAATTAATGTCAGTGTCGTTTGGATCTGTTCCGAATATTTGGTGCGTTTCAAATATGAAATAAAACTATATAGTCTGAAGGTATGAACTGCAAAAAAAGGCTTACTTGGCTTACTTTGTGTTTAGAGGTTTTTGCTATAAGGAAGAATTTCATTACAGGTGTTGTGCTTCTGCACAACCCACTGCCCTTTCTGTTTCACAGAGCTCAAAACTTATTTTTCAAAAAATAGCTTTCTACATCAAATGTGCCCTGCACATCCTCCCACCAAAAACAGTTCCATTTTCTTTAATTTTGCTACTTTCTTTTGATTTAATGCGCAGGCAGTTCTCAATGACCTGCTATGTTTGTCCTCAGACCATTAGGCATAAGCCGACACAGGGACAGACTTGTAATAAACACTGACACTTAATCAATGTCACATGAATGCCTCTCTGATCTTTTTCAAAAATCTATGCTTGCTGCAGGGGAGGATGACTGCTAAAAAGGGGGCCATGCCCATTGACTTGTCAGCTGCATATGCTCAGAGCATGTCAAAATCACATCTCACATACCCAACTATCTTGATCAACACTTTCCTCTGGGAAATCTTTGGGAGCAAGGGAAATCACTCTGGAGTATGCCCCCAGACAATATTCCCTGGTTACAATTTGAGGCTGGAGCATAATGGAATTCAGAAGCATATCAGCAGGATATGGCCACACACACAAAAAAAAACACATTCTCACTGTATAGTACAGAGCAGCATCTTGTTCTAAGCGAAAAGTAACACATTGCTGTTTGCCGTGATTTCACCTTGTTTTAATTTGCAGCCTTTCTCTCCCTGAAGCCTTTACTTTCACCAAATGAGTTTAATGCAACGGTCGACTCAAACACAATCATAAAAAAAACCTGTGAGAGAAAGAAAATAAAAATAAGAGCAGATTGTCTGTTGTTACCTTGCAGAGTGTGGTGGAAGAACTCATAAAACAACAAAAATGTGTTGGCAGTAGCAGCAGCATTCTAAAACAGGAAACAGAAGATTTCAGTCATGCATAAAGAGAGATATCAATGTAGTGTAGAAGCATGGGGGGGGGGCTTGTCATTACAAACGCAACCAAGAACATTGCGATTATTACCGTTTCATGTATTTATAAATTAGTCAGGGTCGAAGTGTACTGTTAGCACTGATCTTCCTCAAAATCTAAACAATTTGTCTGTCATGATGGACAATCAACATGAAACCTTTTGCATGAAGCGTGTTCCACCTCATTTATCATTTTAAAAGTGCATTGGTCCTCAGGATTAGGAACGGACTTGCCATTTAACTGAGGTGAGGTATTCATATGCTAATGTTTTCGAAAAGTTGAGGCTTTGACTTAGCAGAAAGTGAGATAAGTATTGTTTTGTTTTCACAGAAATATACGGACATGTATCCTCTAGACCTCTAGATACGACAGCTAACAAAAACCAGACAATACCCCACCTTTAGAAAGTAATATATTATGCTTAAAGATATGATGTAGGGCTAAAGTATTGTAACACTTATAATGCATTATCATTGTGTATGTAGGGTATGTTGCCTATTGCAAAGCTGCCAGATCAGACAGGAAACATTTGGGTATCATTCAAAACAATAGCCCAGTGTCATGTTACTTCTTGTTTCTGTGATTGGCTCATGAAATGAGCGTTCCTGTTGATGGTAATCCGAGCCCCTTTTTTGCAGTGGTAGTGGTGCATCAATATAACCAGAAATTGATAAGCAATTTTCAAGCAGTACCACGCAAACAACTCTTTAGCAATCATTCTAAATGTAGAGTCACAGTGCCCCCTGCTGAAGGAACACACCCCTTGAGAATATCATCACCTCTAAACTGTGCAGCCCTCTGACATATTGTGAACGTGAACCCTTCTTTCATTACAACTACTTGTACTACTACTGCTTTTCTACTCAAATGTCTCCGATTGCAGCATTGTTATGAGAATGTGTTTCTTTATTCCCATCGATTAATACTTTACTAGCCTCGGCAATCAGGGCTAGGCTACAAAAAACAAAATAACAAAGGCTACCAGTTGCCAAGGGATGGCTGTTTAAAAAAAAATCTCTTTTGCATTAAACAGTAGCCTACCTAGGCTACTCTTTGGGTAACTGCCCAATCTATTCACGTTGACCATTTTTCGTTTATTAATCTGAATCAATGGCACACACCACGATTAGTTTTGACGGCCAGTGCAGCTGCAAGAGCCAGGATTACATTACACTTACATTATAGTCATTTAGCAGACGCTCTTATCCAGAGCGACGTACATGCAGTGCAGCGTTTCATTGATACAGTTCATGTCGATATGTAATGGGCACCTGTTCTACACCAGGTTAATGCAAAACAATGGAAAGAATACGTTAAAACATGGTTCTTAACCTCATTTGATAAATAAAGACAATGACCCGAGTCAAACAAATGTTTAACAAAAAAAAACAAAAAAATACAAAACAAGGCCTATTCTTAAGAAAGGCCGGAAATAACAACGCTGAAGCTGTGAGAGGTCTTCGTTCGGGTGAATTGTTCGTCACTACCAGTAAATCGTTCAACTCAAGTAGAAAAACAAGTAGGATAGCTACGCTCAATGATGCTTTTGAAAACGGCTAAAACTCCAAATTCCACGTGATTATAATTAAGACCGGAGAAAATGCATGATGCGGGGCTCTCTGTATTAATATAATTTAGACAACGTACCGTTGTGCGTAGTTTAGAAGCCCTTAAATCAGGATCTGATTCTGAACATGCCTCAAAAATTACAGTATACGCAAAATATAATGTCTCCAGTTCATGTACCGCCCACGGCAACCTCGCTATCGCCCCCTGCTGGCGCCTCCCAACCGTGCTGCAGTGGCTTTGGATGACTGGGCGGACTGCACAGTTCTAAACTCAGGCGTGTGGGAAGGGGAGGTAGCGGGACAAAAGTTATCCATAACAGAGAATTTTCATTCATGATCTTAAGTACATTAGTTGTCAGGTTAACTTTAAAGTAGCCTACATTTTTTTTTGTTAAAAGCTGTAAAAGTTTAATGGCTTCTTCTCTTAAACTGAAATGAACATGTAAACTAGCCTACTTTAATTTGCTGTCGCTTACTACTGCAGAACGCGAGGACACCAGTTGGAAGTTTGTATAATTTGGTATTTCGGAAAGTTTAACTTTGAGTCTGTCGGGTTAAACGATTCAAGCTATGTAGCCTAAAAGAAGATAATTAAAACAATGAAAGTGACTTCGGAATACGTACTGCCTGAGATCCATGCTCATTGTGAGAATAATTGAGATACGCTACCCTCATCGATATTCTTCCAAAAGGTACGCGAGTTTTGGAGGTCATCGTTTTGACTTGGACATCGCCGAAGTTTTAAATGAAAACCTATAGAAAATTATTTTTAAATGCAAAAGCAAACAAAGCACTGAAGCAAATACAATATTTTGCCTAATTAGCAGCAATGTCTGGCGTGGTGCGCACACTTAGCCGGTGTCTGCTCCCCGCCGAGGCGAGTCGAGAGCGAGGTAACAGCAAGGACAGAAGCCGGGATCGAGATGTGAACCAGGAGCGCGAAGCAAGGCGCCGAAGTAGAGAAATCGATGCCATGCTTGCCCGTGAGAGACGCTCTATCTGCCGCTTGGTTAAAATACTATTACTTGGAGCCGGAGAAAGTGGGAAATCAACATTTTTAAAGCAAATGAGGATTATACACGGCAAAGAGTTTGACCAGAAAGCATTAGTGGATTTTCGAGATACCATCTTCGAGAACATTATAAAGGTAGGCTCATGACTTTTAGAGGATGGATGCATACAGTCCTACACTTTCAGAAAAAAGGGTAGGAAAAGTGCATAAAAAGGTACAAACACTTGTCACTGGGGTGGTACCCTACAGGTAGGCCAGCCTACTGCATAAAATTGTACCCTGCGAGCAATATATAATTAATTTGTAGCTTTTGGTTTATAAAAGGTAGATTAGCCTACTTATTGGTACCCAAATAGAACATTACTGGACTTTCAGGGTACATCTCTACCTTTGTTTATGAGAGTGTAGCCTAGAATAAAAATATATTGTATGGAAAATCTAGTTTTAATATTGCTTGTCTTTACAGAGAATAATGCATTATTTGCTTGTTTTGTCAAGAGAACGTGGCAAATAATATATTTTTCTGTAGATAACAATAGTCGTGTTTATTTAAACAAAAACGCATTAAAGTAGCTAACCATGAATTGGCTGAATAGGGCCTCCATTAAGAAAATGTGCTGGGAAAATGAAAGCAGGTGATAGCCTCCACTGCAACCTAGGAGAAAAGTTTGGCTTATTTATTGAACAGCCTATTGAGTTGGTGAGAACTACACCACTACCACTGGAATTCTAATGTTATTATTGGAAAGTTGGAAAGATTGGTCAGTTATTTCGAACACAAATCAGTAAGAATGTAGGCATATGCCTACCTTTGAATGTTGGATACCTTGAATGCAATTTGTTTTAAACATTGAATTCTGTATTAATCAGCATGGCACGCTTGTGTTTAGAGTGAAAGTCTCAAAGACATTCAATAATTAATTTGCCCGTGTGGGCAGTTTGAATTACACCTAGACTGACCACCATGGGCTAAACTGTTGCTCTAAAACCAGCACTAACTCCAGTGACATTGTTTGGAAGATATGAGCAAGAGTTGAGAACTGATGCCTACAAACTGAGTACAGTTATGTAATGCTTGAAATTAGGACTAAATATGGAAGATGGACCATGATACAAGATGAGAACAAACTAGCATTTTAAGCATTTTATCTGGTGATCAGTTTGGCTAATGCTTAGTTTGTATGAAAGTTGTGGAGAATGGTTTTCATTATAGCTTTGGGAGTCAATTTCACAAAGACTTTGCCCAGTATAATTGATTTGACCTCAGATATACTGAGCATATAACTCTGCTTACCATTATAAGTGTGCTTAGCAAGACATGACATCCAATGACTGTAAAAGACGCTAAGCTTAATTAGAACAGCTTGCGTTAAGTAGTCCCATACTATTCCAGCCCCTTTGGCTATATAAATGTCTGATTACAGAAAATGTATGGCTACAATATGTTTCAGATAAACTGGGAAGAGGTGAGCAGTGGTGGTGCTTAATGTAGTCTTCATATTTGCTGATATTACTTATGAAAGGAAGTGAAACTATTTTTATATGCTCTATATAATACCACAGAGGATGGGAGAATGTACCTCAGAGATGAGGAACGTCTGGTAGCCATAACCATTTTGGCAGAGGCATGCTGCTCTCTGGACACCACAGTAATATTTGAGCCAAATTGATTTGGCTCAAGTCCATTCTATTAACTCATCAAGAATCAGTTTATAGGCTAGAATTTTAAATCAACAAGCAAAAAACTAATTTCACATACCTTTTTTCACTTTTTACCTATCCCTCCTCACATTTTTATTTTGCACAGTTGTTTGTTTGATTCGTTTTTTTGATTGCATTGTCTGCATTTATGAACAGCTCCTGACCAGACAGGTAGCCTATGCATTTCATCCACTGGTTTAGTCCTCAGTAATGCTTGTTTGTCACGTTATCCTCTGTCCTTGGAAGGTTGTAAGCGGGAAGCATCATCTGAAATATAGGCTGTGCCCATGCTCATTCTGCCTGTGTGTTTGTTTGTGGGATTGGGGGTGTCAATGGGAAAGCTTTCAGGTGACCTGTCACTGGATAGGGCCCAAGGTAGGACAGCAATATTGGCAAGTTGGATGTGTGTCTTTCCTACCCCCCCTACCCTCCCCAATGGTACACAATGACAATTATACCCCCCCCCCATGGTCGGCAATACTTACGGGCCCCTGGGATTATAGCTACGGACAGAAAAATGGGAGGGGCCCCAATTAAAATTCTGCTTAGGGTCCCCAAAAGGTCAGGGGTGGCCCTGTGTGCGATACCTTGTGTAGGTCTGCCTGTGGAGGTGGCAGCAGGGCTCCTGTCATTATGGAAAGAGTGGAGCAAATGAGAAACGTTTCTCGGGTTCATACAGCCCTTGTAAGCACAGCCACAGTCAGGCTTCTGCTAGGGCTAGTGTAATGGACAATCGTTTGGCGATGGCATTGTTTGTTCTGTGCGGTGCTCTGAACAGGGATGGAATAAAGTCCTGGAGGTGAGCTGCCTTTTTTTTGGGCAGCTCATTCATTAGGCCTTCATGGCACATGTGAGAATGCTGCTGTGCTCTCGGGCTTAGTGCTATTTGACAGCCCCACTGCATCCTGGGAGAATTTCTGCTAGGGCTATTTTTTTCCCGTTTAACCTCTCTCCCCTGCCACAGCAGCTTCCACTGCAGCCCTTCCAGTGCCTCATTTTGGCTGGCCAGCATCTCCATCTATCCAGGCACATCTTGTCTTTTAAAAGTCACGCAGGAACCCCCAGCTAAATGTCTTACAGTGTTGATCTTGAAGGGCTTTTGAGACAGCAGGGTTTTAGAGGTATTTTTAAATCATAACTGATACAGATGGGGGTGTTGTTTTTCCATACTTTTTTCCTGTGGTAAGTTACTATTTATGGTGAATGTTCTCGTCTGATCTCATATATTTCTCAGGACGTTTGTGTACATATTTTAAAAAGTGATGGCCTATACATACTTTATTTAGGCCTACTACATTTTCTTCACTATGCACTCAATCTGGCAGGCTCCTTTTTTGCCTGAAACTAATACTGCACTAATTATATCTCAAATAGATGTTCTGTTGTAGCTTCTGCATATTTTGCCTGTCTGAAGCGTGCCCGTTGTCACACTGTTCGTATGTGCAGGGCTCATGGGGATTCCACTGAAAGCCTGAGGGTGGAGGCGGTCTTGACCTGAGGCCACAGGGCAGCAGATTCACAGAACAGTAAATGCATTATTTAATAGAGGGTGATGGAGATAAGAGGGCTCTGTGGGTGAGATGAGCAGTGTAAATAATGGCCTGTTTGTGTGAGTGTGGAAGGGGTTGGATTTAAGTGAGCCTGTATTGTGTTGACAGAGGCAGGCAGGGGTTCAGTGTGCCCCTTTGACCCTGTCAGGGTTTTTCTATTTGCTCACTTTTCATTGACTCTCAAACTAAGGCTTGTCTGTGACACAGCAGTTATGGTAGCCTTGTTTTTACATTATAGGTCAGCACTGGGATCACAATGCATGGGTTGGTGACTTTGTAACTGAGTGAGGCCATTATGTTTTAAATGGGGATATTGGTATTGAAGGGATGTTGTATAGAAGAACCTCACTGTGTGTGTGTGTGTGTGTGTGTGTGTGTGTGTGTGTGTGTGTGTGTGTGTGTATTTGTATTTGTGTGTGTGTGTGTGTGTGAGAGTGTGTGTGTGAGAGTGTGTGTGTGAGAGTGTGTGTGTGTGAGAGATGTGGTGGCGCACCCTCTGTCTAAGAGAGCTCTGAATTTTGAGGTCAACATGCTTTCAGGCAGAAAGATGTGGCTTTCATAAGAAATAGGCCAAGTCTCTTTTACGGGTGCTCTGATTAAAAATAAACTTCTCGAAAGGTTTTTTCAAATCTCATTTAAAAATGAAATTTTGTTCACAGGATTCATAAGCCATTGTTCACATGTTGCTGCTATTTTTGGATTTCGTTCATAGAAAATGTATTGATGACAAAGACTGAATTTTTGATATAGGCTTAAAGCATTTGCTGTGTTTTTCTCATACTAATAACAAAATGGCTTTAAATATCTCCACTGTGCTGGATACTGTTTCTTTGTTGAGATGTTTGTTGATGTTTTGCTGACGTTAAATCTTACGACTGCAGTACAGAAGTAGTTAGAACTCCAACTTTGTGCAGTTGAGCAGCACAGGGCCGGTAGATGAACAGACAGCTGCATTGCTCTTGTTGAATGTTGTTGCAGTGAATCAGCCAGGAAATGCAGTGAATAATGTAGGTTGAGGCCTGAGTATTCTCAGTCTTATTTCAGAATAAACATGACATGATGGCTTGCGTCAGGCCATGCGAAATGTTTTAGGCTATATTATAAGCAGCATAGAGTGACAGACCCTCAGGAAATGGGGCAACATAAATCTATCCAATGCTGCCATATTTATACAGAAAAGGATTTATTTGAGGGAAAAGCAACTTTCCTGCATGTGTTGTTTTTTCCCCCCATTCTTTTTAATCTAAACGTTCAAATACATATCAATAGGTGAGGTGAGAGTAGTTGTGTGGGCCTTAAAGCTTGTCTGAATTTGTCTGTCTGGGGACCTGCTAATGTCCCCATTATGGTTATTCTATCAGATATAAACACTCAGGCCAAATCTGAGCTTCAGATGAACAGAGGAAACTTATTACACTGATTTTATCAACTGCTGCGACGCACATGGATTTAATCGCTTCTCCCCCACTTGTGTGTCGTCTCACAGTGCTGGTGTTTTGGCAGTGCAGGAGACTCCATTAAGAGTCACGCTTCACACACCCCGCCTTCCCCTCTCCCAAAAAAATAGAAGAAAAACGTTTTATGGCTTCTCAAAACTCAGCGATGTCCAGCAATGATACCTTTGGGCCTATACAGTGGCTATATTTGCTTTGGTGCAATGAGAAAACCAGTTGTGCTGTGTGTAACAACAAAGGAAGTAGTAAGTGACTAGTCTTTCTAAGAGTACATGTCTGTATTGGATTGCACAACGTTACTGTGTATCAAAAAAATGTCAAAGTAAGCCGTTGCACTGACATACTGCAACTGTTGCCTTCAGTCTCTTGTGAGAATTGGTGGAGGAAGTTTTACTTTTTGGAAAAGGAAGGTATCTGCAACAGATGGGAGTGCCAGTCGTGGCTCACCGCACATTTAAATGCTCGGGGGGGGATTTGGCGCTCGGGGGTGGGGGGGGTTTGGCTGGGTTTCAGATTTCCTATAATGGCTGCCAGAGAAGTGGGTGGTAATCATCAGGGAATACAGTGGTCCCCAGAAGAGGACACCACAGGGTCAGGGGAGCCATTGGGCTCTTATGCATATGTGATTAAAACCATAGGGTTAAAACACACTGTGATGTATGTATCCACTTATCGGTGTCATAATCAAGTGGCTCCGTTTATTTGCATGGCTATGTTTGCCACCATCATGTGGTTGCAGCACCCCCTGTCCTAACGCCATTTTAGTAGACACGCACACTGGAGTGCACTCCCTGGGGTGTCAGGCTCAGCACCCTTAAGGGGATGTGGGAGGGAGGGGACCTCCAGTACTGTGGGACAACATGACCCAATAATTATTTTGGCTCTGAAGAGTCGTGAAGCTGAGTGAAAAGTGACTGTTAATGAGGTGAAACTAGGAGCCAAATGCATAATTATTGGGAGCTGAACCCGATTTTCGGAGTGAGGAGTATCCCGTCTTGAGACGGCGTGAATCGTTGTTTAGTGACAGACTAAATCTGTTATGTGTTGGTGGGTTGTCCAACTTTGCTCTATGTTTCCTGGAAAGATTAAAGGGGAAAAAGGCCCAGAGAACAGGGTCAGTACATACCGTGAGATGGGCTTGTCCTGTCCTGCATTGTCCATGGATGTCCACCTGGAGAGCTGACCTAATCTGCTGTGCTGCTGCTCTATTAAGATATGTTCTAGTCCCCGTGTTTTAGCTGAATATACAGATCCCTGAAAATATACTTCTAAGTTTGTTCACTATGGTGTTAAACTCTAAATTCTGCAGAATTATTCAGTGGACTGGAATGTCTGTTAGCAGAGGTTATGCTATGCGTTTATACTTAACATGGAGACGGAGTATTGCGGCTGGCTAACGGGCTAAATTCCTCTGTTCATATTGTCATGGGACTCTGTAACACTGAGAATGTGTGTGGAGGGTTGGTGTGTGTGTGTGTGTGTGTGTGGGGGGGGGGGGGGGGTAGGATATACGATGCGTTGAAGAGGCACACACTATTACCAGCTGTTCCGGCCCACTTCCTGTGTGACGAATCTAAGCCTCTGTACACGCTTATCTTTCAGGGCAAATACCATTTTAATGAATTCTCATGGACCTTGCCATGTTTACAGTATCAAAGATGTTACTTGCGCAAAGTCACACTGCCTTCACCCGTCGCTTAGTCACAACCTTGATGTTACCAGAAAGAAACAGTGATTACGTTCAAGGCTCTGGTGGAAAACACAAAATTTTCACCATCAGCCCAGGTCAGACATGAACGTATTTCGTTGTGAACAACAGTTGTCTCCAAATGTGTTTTGATTTCTTTCTTCTTTCTATTTGTTGAAAATTGCTGTTTTTTTTATTGGCTTGTACAGCTTGACTTTTCATGTATCTTTGGTCATGTCAGGTACATCCGCATTGAAACACACTCATAGGTAGCATGGTTAAAAAGTGAGTCTTATTTTAAAGGGGCTTTCAGCACTGGAACTGGAGTAACCTAACTTCACCTAGGTCTGATGGGACAGTGAGTTTGGAGGGGGGGAAAAAGTGTTAAAAGGCAAGTTTGACCTTGTTCTAAAAAGTAAGTGTGTATGTAACCCCCAGAGCTCCCTTGTTTACAGGGAGGTGCTGTTGATTAGCTGTGTTTACTTGGCTCAGCGCACCTCCTCAGGTTGGGCAAGGCTCACTGATGTATTTGCTTGCATCGCCAAGTTGGCCGTGTGCTTGTTTTCAGTTTGTATAATTTTGTTGAGTAATCCGCAGTGATATCGTTCGGGCCTTTTTCTGATGGGGGATTCTGAATGAAATACGATACTCTTCATGTATTTTTTGTTAACGCCACTACTTACGATGACCACAAACATGCACTATGTCAACATGCTGTCCTGTTCAGAAGTGAATTGCTGGTAAAGCGCATCCTGACTAACGTGTTAGGGTTTCGCAAGTGCTCTCCCTTAAAATGTGTTCTATCGCTCAGGAGGACGGGGCAGCGTGTTCTCTCCTCTCTGGTTTGTGGGGCGGCTGATGCGGACGTCTGCGCTGCTGTGTGGGGCGGACGGCTGAACGCCGAGCTGTGGCCAGAGTAGAGAGTACGCCCTGCGGCCGACCTCCAGCAGTGACATCCCGCTCGGTGATAATGGCGAACCCGCCCCCGCGCTCCCTGGCTGCTGCCTCGTGAGGCTCAGGGGTGTGGGAGCCAGCCCGTTTCTAGATAGCGGCGCGAGGAAGTGGGTGAAAGGTCAGTGGTGGCCAGGGCTCGGTGGGAGCAGCCCACTGGAGACCAAGCAAAACTCTGGGGGAGGAGAGAGACGGTGGCCCACAGGAAGCTTTGAAACCGTGCTCTGGGGTAATGACTCAACAGTGTCAGAGGGGGAACGCTTTGGGCTCCAATGACTGTTTACCTTTGCGGTAGATTGCGGAGATTAGTGAAATTTGAAAGGAGTGTCAAAATACTGGGATTTAGGCCCGTGCACTTGCATTTCCCATGGCTTCTTTTCTTCTCCTGTGCATCTTGGTTTATTATATGCTGACAGTGGCTCCAGTGGTTCATTCCTTAGGTGGTTTCTAAGCCCAGACCCACTCATCCCATCCGCACGCTTGCCAATCAGCAAGCGCAGTATCCCCGTGTCTAATGGAAGACCCCCCACCGATATCACACCAAGTCAAGTCAAGTCAAGTCAAGTTTATTTGTATAGCACATATTCATACAACTGAATGCAATTCTAAGTGCTTTACTGAATAACGAAAAAAGAAACACCAGTGTCTTTCTGTACATCAGTGTCTCTGTACACCGGTGTCTCTCTGTACACCGGTCTCTTTCAGTACACCAGTGTCTCTGTACACCGGTGTCTTTCTGTACACCAGTGTCTCTGTACACCGGTGTCTCTCTGTACACCAGTGTCTCTGTAGACCGGTGTCTCTCTGTACACCAGTGTCTCTGCACACCAGTGTCTCTGTAGACCGGTGTCTCTCTGTACACCAGTGTCTCTGTACACCAGTGTCTCTCTGTACACCAGTGTCTCTGTAGACCGGTGTCTCTCTGTACACCAGTGTCTCTGTACACCGCTGTCTTTCTGTACACCAGTGTTTTTCTGTACACCGGTGTCTTTCTGTACACCGGTGTCTTTCTGTACACTAGTGTCTCTGTACACTAGTGTCTCTGTACACCAGTGTCTCTGTACACCAGTGTCTCTGTATACCAGGGTCTCTCTGGACAGCAGCCTGTTCTGACTGAGGTGGCCAGTCTGCAGGGTTCCAGATGAGAAAAGTTGCAGCTGGCAAAATTAACAGCAGCAAAGCCACCTTTAAATCACAGCCGTTGCACTTGCCTTGGGTCCAGTCATGATTGGGATGTTATTTTAGCGCTCTGACTTAAAGGGAGTGTTGGCCGAGGCCCCCAGGAACACACCTCGAGGCACCCTGCCGAGACTGAGCAGCGGGAACTGAGAGCCAGGGCCCTGCAAGATTTATCTCCAGCCAAGGAATACTTAAAGCACCCTGCACCATGGCTGGTGCTCTTCACAGATCCCTCTATGTTTTATTTGGTGGTGTAACTTAACCAGATTGTCAGGTCACGGACAACTTTTTTGACAGTTTATTTTTTCTTTTTTTTGCCCTGTGTCCATGCATCTGCCTTTGCATAAATCTTTCAGCTTTATATTCGGCACAGTCGAGGCCTTGGACCTTTGCGCAGTTTCAGAATCTCGGCACCGGCTACTGGAGCTACTCATCAAGTTAGCGGGCAAACGCAATGCTAGCTGGTCCCTGGGCCTGGGGAATGGTTTTGTTATGGAGCGCTCCTGTGAAAAGAAAGGACATCATGCTAAGTGCATTGTTTATCGTAATGGTTAGACGCTCAGGGAAAATCAATATTCATGATTTCTCACTGAAATTGACAGACAGTGAGTAGTTATAGGCGTGAATGCTTTAGATTCGTCTACTCTAGGGGTGATGTACGGAAAAGGCGCTCAACCACGTCTTTGGGTTCTTGCCCTCCAGGGATGGGTGAGTGTCACTGGCCTTTGAAATGCAGGATGAGCCGTTGAGTCATGTATTTATTTAGCTCCTCGTCTTGGCGTGTGGTTGGGTTTGTGAATCTTCCCCTCGTTAAGGCCCAGATAAGCCTTCTCTGATCTCATGGAGACGTGGTTGTTTATGACTGGGAGCAAAGTCCTCGCAAAATCCCTGCTGATTGGCTGACAGTCCCGCCGATGAGAGGAATGACTTCCATCTGACGGGGAACTTTGTGAACTATGTCAGTCTTAACAAGTAGCAGACGCTTGTACTGACTGATCAGCATAATGCGCTACAGCATTGTTGCTTAAGCTTTTCACTCTTAATAG
The DNA here is from genome assembly GCA_022702515.1 of Ilyophis sp. 1 JC-2022. NCBI lineage: Eukaryota > Metazoa > Chordata > Actinopteri > Anguilliformes > Synaphobranchidae > Ilyophis > Ilyophis sp. 1 JC-2022. Next base: position 32,467,279 of record CM040405.1, on the reverse strand, counting down.
AATAGGGAGCCTGGGATGTACTGTACTGAAAAGCGGTTTATTACAAAAATGCAATAACTCAAATTCACCAGACAATGGGAGGCCTTATTCCGTTCCTCAAATTGTGTATTTTTCCCTTTGGCATCTTTGGTGGTGCTGGAGAGAAGTCAATAAACTTTTTCATTAAACTACAAAACTAAACAAGTCCATTTGATTTATTTTTTTATTAAAATTTTTTTTTACACGGTATTTTTCAATTAAATTGTCAACCGTAAAGCTATTTGAAAGACACAGGCTTAATGACGTCTTCACACATCAGTAGAAACCTCCCGTGCAGCTGAATAAGCGCCAGGCCTCCTTGGAGCTTTGGCTGCTGCTGACGCAAGTCGAGCGCATGTGTCCTATTAGGCCTCCTGTAATTACATGGCCGGGCTTGATTGAGTATGACAACTCATATCGCCTCAGATTTATTTAAACACAGCCTAATTTAACGGGATAACCCTTGACAATAATTTGATTCTCTCAGATAGTGTCAGTTAAATGTCTGTGGGAAGTGGCTCATACTTTCCAATGTTCGACCGAAAGCTCGTTTGCTTTGTGTGGTGTGATCCCATGGCTGGAAGACATTGTCTGTAAGCAGTGGACTGTTCTGATGTGTTGTCTCATCTCCCCCTTCCCAGGGTATGCGGGTGCTGGTGGACGCTCGGGACAAGCTGGGCATTTCCTGGCAGAACACGGAGAACGAGAAGCACGGCATGTTTGTGATGTCCTTCGAGAACAAGGCGGGCGTGCCCGTGGAGCCCTGCACCTTCCAGCTTTACGTGCTCGCCCTGCGGGCACTGTGGCAGGACGCGGGCATCCAGGAGGCCTACGGGCGCAGGAGCGAGTTCCAGCTGGTGAGTGTGCCCATAAACTGAACGGATGAACACTGGAGTTCCTTTCACGCATTTGAATAGTGTCCAATGCTACATGTGAGTCCCTTCACCAAAGGCTTAGATTCACCTGGGATGTGTTTTCTACATTTGAAACTCTCCTTTATTTTTTAAGGATAACAATGGTAATGTTCTGGTATGTCTAGCCTTCAGTGCCACAAACCAATGCAATAATAAAGAAGAACATGCATTCTTCACTCTTGTCTGTGTTTTATAGAGTGCAGGCAGGTTTTCTTCTCTATATCAAATGATCACTGTTTGATTAATTCTGTATCCTTTGATTTCTATTAATATTACTTTAATTTATAATTAATTATTAGCATTATTTAATTATTCATTATAACTGTTGATGACATCTAGAACTGAATATTATGGGCTGCTGGGTGGCTTGTCCTGTTTAGGCAGTCTAATCTAGTACGTGGATGGGCCCCACAGTCTAGTCTCCCATACAGAGCGTGCCAATGCTGACCAACATAATTGGCTCTATCAGCCAGGTATGGGAGTTATCCGGTATTACAGACTCACTGCATACCAGTGACCCCTGCTGGTTGGTCAGGCGCCTGAAAGTGTGCACATAAAGCATCTTCCTCCGACTCGTGTCTGTGTGAGCCTGGCTGGGGAACTGCATGAGAAGAAGCGGCAGTGGGCATGGTGTGCCTCGGTGGAGGGCACATGCTTGTTTGTGTTGTCCCAGATGGTGAAAGTTGCAGTGATGAGTATGATATATATGCGATTTGGCAGAAGAAAAGGGCAGAAAACATAAAAAACTTGCTATTATAGAAATCCTCAGTGTAACATCAATTGATTTTTTTTCTGTTAAACAAAATATATTGAATTACTCAGCCGTGCAGACAGAAACAAGGTCAAAATGACAGAAAATATACAAGAAGTAAAACGCAGCATTGGTGTGTCAGGCTAAAGGTTGCTTGGGTTTCTACATGAGTTTGATGAGATGCAGTAAGTGTCTTCGTGGGGCTGGCTGCTTAATGTTTAATGGCCGTCTGCTGTTTAGAGGAACTACAGAATCATGTAAATCACTGTGCCATTGCTTCCACATCTCTCGGCTCAATTATTAACCAGCTGTGAGACATCCCATCTCCGGATCTGGGTTAGTAGCACATAAGAAAAAGGCAACGTAGTAAACCTGCACTTTGAGGGATTCATCCCTATTGATTTCTTCTTACTGCGGTAGTAACTGCATGTGGAATTGTTGAGAAATCAAAATATTGCACCGACTTCGCCTGTCTTGCATCTGAGATTCGACAGCTTTCATTATCTAGCATTTTCTTAACAATGGAAGAAATGAAGGGTGTCAACTAAGCGTAGGAGGCAGTGCTCAAATAAAGCCATTGTCTGTTTAACCAACTGAGGGCAACACCCATTTTTGAAGAGAGTAAATTGTAATGGCCTGTTCCTGCCCTACATCTGTCTGATGTACATATCAAAATGGCGGAACCGTGTGCCATTTTGTAAGTAATTAGATTTCCTCCCTGGCTTCCGAGACCAGCATTGATGGAGGGGCACTTGAGGTGGCGTCTATCAGAACACTGAACAGAGAAATCGTATCTGTTCTTCTTCACGTGTGGTATCTGTGAGTGTGTACACAATAAGGATCTTTGTTTGTTCCGCTTTGCATAAACCATGTTCAGTATCGCCAGGATTTTTCTACTTTATAAAAGAAGAAAGCTTACTAGCTCATGTCGATGCAGCTGTCTGGAGAGACAATGAGATGGCTCTCTCTCCTGTTGCTGCCCTCTCCTGTATCTGCTGTTAACAGGAGTGATATTACTTGTGATTTTCTGCTCTGTTGCCGATTAACCAAATAGCTCAGTCTGGTAATTACAGTATTATTCTCAACATAACACAGATTTAACGAATGTAGTTCTTGAGTCAAGAACCAAAAGACATGCATCACAGGTGATGTTTAATTATTGATAGTGGAATAGAAATGTTGTACGTGATAGAATTATTTAAAAAATTTCTTGTTATTATTACCATTCATATTGGTAGTGTTAATTGTAATACGACATTGCAATTGATTGCCAGTAGTTTCATTCTTTTTGCATATCATACGTTTATTAAATGTGTGTACTATGTCCCCCATTACATTAGCTGTAGCTAAATATAAGGGAGAAAGAAACTGGGGTTACCCTGAATCACAATCCATTTGAGAACTCTCATTCTATTGGCCCATTCTAAATGTCACCTACAGAGAGGAGGAGTTTGCATGGCATCTGTCATATGGTGTCACAAGCGTGTCATGATTGTAGAACATCCAGTGCAGTCATGCATGGTCAGGACAAGCCCTCAAATGCAGTCAGTTCCTTTGATATTTATGGACTTAGAGAGCTGCTTCAGATGTGTTTTTCTCTAGCATAACCATCAAGGGGATTGCAGGGCAGCACATGCACATCCTGTTTTAATGTTTGAACAAGGAGCCTTCAGGCTTGGCAGCAGCCAGCCAGAGGATGTTGACTTTGTAACAGACCTACTCTGCGAAATGGGACTTCAGGAAAATAAATTACCATACAAAGAAAAAAAAACATCTCTTTGTGATTGGCATTCCTTCCCCCTCCCACTGCTTTCTGCTATTTATTTCAGATATTCTCATGAATAGATTTGCACTTTATTTCCTGAGAGTTGAGGGGAGGGTTTGTTATCATTGCTGGAAGCACCAAATCCATGAACCAGGGGTCAAACTGCATAAAGAATATATTCATTGTAGTTTTTTTTCTCCAATGGAATACTGAAATCGTGAAGTGCCCTTGTAATAAATCTCGTCCTGATCCGCTCTTATCTTGTTGCTCATCCTGGACTGTTGGAGAACAGTCAGCCACACCACAAGCTTTATGACTATAGCCTACTCACAGGACTGCCTCAAGGTAGGTCATTAAAGTAACAAAGCGCTTGAGGTAACCTCCTGAAAGGCTGTTTTTCTTGTGGTACACTATGCAATTATGCCATGAATTAAACACAGGAGCAATGATCCCACTTAATAACTGCTTTGAGGATGTCTCTCCCCGGTCCGCCTCTGTCCGCCTTGGGTGGTTTCTGGGGCTGGTCGGCACCGATCTCCATGTTGCTCTGGCTCACACCGTGCCCAATGACGCAGATCGAGGGCGCACCCGGGTCCAATGACCCAACACAGTGCTTCTGTTTGTTCAACGGTGTAGAAAGCGCATTTCATTTATATATATATTTTTTAATCTCTGGTGTGTAAATATTTCGGGATGATTGACACTGTGTGGTTTTTGAAAGCGGACATGGTTTATTGCCAGGGCATAAAATAATCTGTCATCACCTTGTCAGTATTGCTAGCAAGTGGAAATGTGCATTATTGCTACAGTACAGTTTCTGACCCTTTAGTCCAATATTCAAATGATCTGTTCGCCCTGCATTGAAGCCACTTGTAACTTGAAATCTGACATGTACAGTTCATGAGGTTCCATTATGCTTTTAAAATAATGTGAGTCTACTGTACAGGCAGAGTTAAAGGATCCTGTTATGTTCTCTAAATAGGAAATGCCAGGGGTTTTGCATTCCCTGTGCTGGCTTGCATTGCTGTGGTTGCCGGTTTCAGACTGTGTTCATACAGCGCTGGACGTGTGGGAGCATTCTACAATGATAGTATTATCTGCGTCTGGTTCAGTCTGTCTGTGTCTACGGCTCTAATCTGTTTCGTTAGCAATCGCTCACTTTTCTGTGGTCAGCGCCAGACACAATGCCCCACCTCTTTTGAACAAGGACCCGACTCAATTTGTGTGGGTGTTCGTCATTTCTGGAGCGTCTGTCTGTGATGAAATCAGTCTTATCTTTATTACTGGAGGGTCACCTACCCTGAAAGCTCTTCAGTGGAATTGTGAAGGAATAAGAATTGCAGAGCCAGAACTTGGAAAGCATATGGAAGGCTCTCACCTCATTATAAATGAGGGTGTAGTATCTTTGAGTGTGTAGTATCAGGCCCACATCTGCTTACTCATTAATCCACTGCTCTGTCAAAAGCACCAGGCCCCTACTGCTTGACACTAATCTCCAGTTATTTTCTCCCTGGAGGTGCTGCTAGTTCAGACATTGTGCTGTCTGTCACCCAATTGGATTTCAGCGTCCGTATCCACTGACCTCACCAGCACAAACCGCGCACGAGCATTCACATGATTTGTCTCTCCTAAAATGGCAAATGAGCTGTAGCCTGAATCTATTGGCTGTTGCCCATATGTTCCGCTTTCTGGCAGGGGTGTGGTGCAGTGGTTTAGATACTGGAGTCTTTACCAACAGGTTCCAATATTTGAGTGAGCAGTATACTGTGTACCGTTTGATCTTAGTGATACTGGTTACATGTGCCTCAAAATTGTGTCTTGAGATATTTTTTGTTCTTCTTTTTGACATTGTTATTTGATTTTATTACCATTTGAATGTGGTCAACCTAGATTTGGTCCTGTAGCCTGTTACACAGCAAATGGTTTAGTGTTAGACTGGCTATACAGATGTTAAAATGATTGGCTACTTTAGTCTGGCACAAGCTGCCTGTTGCTGTGCTGTTACCGGGGAGACTTGGCTGGACAGCCATTAGCACTGAGTGATAGTGAAAGCCATTTTCTTGGGTTGATTGCTGTGAAATGAGTCTCTTGAAGCTAAGCGATTAGTACCATGAGGAGAATGAGCAGCGATGACCATAAATTTGCCTGCGAAAAACCCGTAAATAGGTCTTCAACCTGCAGTGAAAAAGAAAGATGAAAGCCTGGGTGTGAAGGAGGACTGCACTGCGCAGGTACGCAGATGTGGATCAGCGGAATTTGTCTGCCGTGCCCTGCAAAATGTGCTCCATTAGCAGGCCAGGGAGATATGCACACTGCTTTTGCCTTAATAGTTAGTATGAAAACATTAATTTTTAGTGTTTGATGAAATATATATATAAACATAGCCATTATCCTGGCTCAGCGCTTGCCCACCTATGGAGCTGCTATCACACTGCGCTCCCTGATGCGTTGCAGATCCGTGGAGCTCTGTGTTCCTGTTCAGAGAGAAACCTGCTCCGACTGCCCTTTGTGTCTAGAGATTGACCTGAACAATGCTGTGTTTGACGCGGAGTTCATTCATTTTAATCGGCAATAGTAGAGCTGGACCGGCCTACTCCAGCCCCACTGATATGTGCCGTCTGGCCCTGGCCCGCCGCTCGAGTATTTTATCGAGACGTCAGGGTCGTGTGGATGAGGCGCTGCTGGACTTAGATTAGGCGGGGGAAGGAGAGTGGTGGTGGTGGTGTTAGAGGGGTAGTGGGAGAGGGGGTGTTAAATGCCACTTCCTTCCTCCCTGTTGCTTTCCTACTGATAGCCAGCCGTGGTGACAGGTCAGTGAGTTATGCACCGATTTGCCAGCGCTGTCCGGGCCCTACAAATGTGCCATTCGACAGACAGTCGCTGATTTTCCTCTTCGCTATGAGCTCCGAGGTGCTGTTTTCATGTCACCGGTTTTCCTACGTAAATTACCACCGAACAGCTCAGATGGGTAACCGGGTGGAGATGAGGAAAAACAGCCTTGCGCTTGAGAACGAAAACAAGCCTCTCTCCGCCCTTCCCCTCCGATAGCGCTGTCCTGAGAGGATTCCCTGAGATCTCGGAGCCCTCTGCACAGGCTAAGCGCAGCTGTAATTTATCTGAGAATTCCCTCCAGGAAGCGCTGGCGGAGGGCATGAGAAAAAGCGGGAGACCCACGCAGCACGGACGCGGCCCTGTCCTGCTGCTCCCGTGACCTTCCACTGCTCCCCTTTCCACCAAACCGCTGCCTTTTAACATGGTACCTGCAGCTTCTGAAGCATCTCCCCTGTTAATCAGAGCCCCACAATGGGGGGGAAGGCCATCATTTAACCACAGTTCATGGCTTTTTAAAACATTAAATGCTTGTCATAACTTCTGGTAATTGTGAAATGATAAATAAAATGGACTTTATTTAGACTGTAGGGCCAGGACTGTGATATGTAGTATTTTAGTACAGCATAGTGGTCAGTCAAAGGGCAAGCTCAGCTATTCCTTTTCAGCAAACCAAATGATCACTAATAACATTACCAGGAAGTGAATAGTAGCCTCTGTGTGACTGGACATAAATACCACTCTGCTGGGACGCTTTAGGGATTCAGTGAGCAGGAAGTCCGTAATGCAGCTCTGTTGAAGGTTAACATAACTGCTCTCAAAACCACTCCAACCCAATAGGCACAACTCAAGAGACCGACAACCTTTTGTTTGTTTTCTGGGCATAAGTACGGAGCCTGTAATACCTTTAGTGAAGTAACAAAAGGAACCAACAGGGTTTCTCCTGTCTGTTATCACAACAGCAGAGCAGGAAATATTACTCAGTGCGAGTCAAGAAGGTTTAAAATATGATAATGTTCAAGACTTATTAATGATTTTACTCAAAAAAAATAAAAATAAAGTAAAATCTCCCTTTATCTTAAAGTTCTTGAGGCATGCACCCTGACCGTGGAAGACTGGAAGTTATACGATTGTAACTGTGATTGTAATTCTATTTCTAGCTCTTGCGGCGATTGTTTACCAAGTGGAATGCACTTTTGTAAGTCGCTTTAGCTAAAAGTGTCTTAGAAATGACTAAATTGTAAATTCAATCGTAGTTTGGTTTGCCTTTGGTTTGGCCTGTTCTTAGTTTATGTTGCTTATGAACCCGAATTCAACTCAGAGGAAGACCATCTACTTTATCACTGGGGAATTCGGGTTAAAGGGGTTTCTACCCTGTGCTGCTATTCGGGTCAGGCTCTGAGTAAGGTTTATATTAGAGTTTGCTTGGAGAGATATGGTTGCAATTAAAATGGCAAGGGTTAAAGTTTGGGTTTCAGGTCATTATTAAGAAAGCTGGGACTGCCATAAGATACTGACTGTCACACATTTCCCCGTCCATTCCAGCCACTAGATCTGATTATAGCATAATTCCGTTAGTAGAAAACTGTATGTATACTAGACATGTGGGATTACGTTAAGTGATTTAGTGGCTTTGATCGGGTTATGGGCGAAGTTGTAAAAGATTTTAGTAAGGGCATGTTAACCTTAAAATGTGAGATCAAAACATTTGCATCAAATGAACCCTTCCCCTCCCCCAACCCCCCTCCCATTTCAAACGTTAGCGAAATTCGAAACAGCTGTAACAATAAGTTTCTCCTTATAGGGAACACCGAACACCATCACTGAAACTACCCTAAACTATGGTGCACCCTAAACTATGCATGTGCCTCCTGTTCTGATTCCAAACTTGCATTGCGAGAGGGATTTCTTCTTCTTTACTGATTTCAGGCTTTCTGATCACACGTGCAGCACTAGACCCATTAGAAATCAAACAAAACAAAAGCTTTTAAATCTCAAAACGAACGTATCGCCCAATAAACTGGCCTACAACCATGGTGTTTCTTAAGATAGTCTTTAATAAGAGTTTGAAAGATGGAAGTCAGTGGAATCGTATTGTTTTTGTTGGTGCTTTATTTAGTATTTTTAATTAATCAGTGCCAGTGACAGGGCCTGTCAGAGACAGTACAGCAGGGGCTTGTGGGAGGTATCAGGCCCTGGTCTGGGAATGGAAAGGGCTGATTTATTTCCCATCAGTATCTGATCCTGTTGCATCCTGTGGATCACTACAAGGGACGTCTCTTTTGTTGTCCCAAGTGCTCCTTAACTTGGATGCCTTACTGTCATGAAAAAAATTCAATTTTCCCACAGCTATGAAAAAAAAGCCACGGGTCATTATTTGGCAATTCCTTTTCGATGAAATGCTTAACGATAAGGGAATCCTATATTATGAATATATATATTGGATGGGAAAGGAACACGGATATGTATCAAAAAGCATGCGCTGTAATGCCAGGGATGTCGCATTTCATTACGGTGTGGATTACTTTGCTGTAGAGAAGCTATGGCCGACAAGGTATTGATCTTTGTAATATTAACATGGTGCTGTGTGAAGGAAGGTGGCCGCATGCATACAAATCGAAAGACGTGATGTGACTGTTTGCTTGTGTGTCCCTTTGGCATTCTCCCTGCATGAACAGAGCCTGAACCTCCAGTGCGGTTACCACTGAACGTTTCTCTGTGGTTTATTATAGCGCAAGTCATGGCTGATTTGGCCACATACTGTGGGGCAGTCTGGGGCTGCGTCCCAGAAATCTAGGCGAAGGAAACGATATTTAAAGCCCTTATTTGAAGCGAACAAAGCCGGGATTTCAGTTGAAGATATGATGCTTTGGTCGAAGGCTGGCGATGAGCTCTCTGCATTCTTTATTATTGACTAGTTTTATGCAAATTTATTTTTCAATGATCCCCAGTTTTTATATAATTCACCAATCAAAACCAATTTTGAGATTTAAACTCGCGTCAAATTTAATTCACGTCTGAAGCTGTTGAGTATAATTGAATTCCCCTGTTTTATGTGTATCTCCTCTGTGAGAAACGAGTCACACTGTTGTATGTAATTCTGCCTAGTCTCAGTGTGTGTGTGTGTGTGTGTGTGTGTGTGTGTGTGTGTGTGTGTTTGGGTGGTGCCCTTGGTGTTGTGTACTGTACAGTATATGTGTGTGCGAGTGTGTGTACATGTAATGTGTGTGTGTGTGTGTGTGTGTGTGTAGCATGTTGTGAGATGGGGCCCCACCCTGAGAACAGACACCCAGACGGGGTTGCGGTGCACAGTGACTGGCTCTGTACATGGCTGTGCTCCAAGTCTGTTTGTCTCTGCTCAGTGGCTCATTAGAACTAAACTATGATTAACTGCACCGCCCCATTCCCCCTTTCCCATCCCACAGGCCTCGAAGAGACCAAGGAAAAAGGAAGTGGAAGAGACTCCTAGCAGAATCTAGACAAAACGTTTACGAAGAGTGTACACATTTCACATAGAAATAACTGGTGAAATGTATTAATTTGTACTTTCTTCACTGTTTACTGTGCGCTTCAAAACCTTAAAAGCTTTTCCTGAGGTCAAAAGAATGCGGAATTGAAATTTTAAAAGAGAAGAATAACGTCCAAATGCATTTACCGTATGGGAGTCACAGACCCAATCCCCCATTGCAGTCATTTGTTTTCCCATTAGCTGGGCAAACTATTTTTACAAATCAGTGGTAATGTACAGAACATATAACGGGATTAAACGAAGGGAAGACTAATCCTGAGTGCACTTTTCTTTCCTTGGCAATGCCGGTCTCCAGGCAAGGGCCCAATAGTTTGTGTTGCTCCTTCCTCTCAACCCTGGACGACCAGCCGGGGATACATCATGCTGTTTGGCTCTGGGCCCTTGCCAACGAAAGCATCCGAACGGGCCAAGCTATGCCGAATTGCAGCCGGTGGGTGCGGAGGGAGTGCGGTTTGAACTCCTTCAAATGGCGAGTTTCAAAAACAAGGAGAAGAATCTGAGCGAGGGCTTCCTACGGAGACCAGTGAGAGCAGTTGGGTCACTCGGCACCGCTGCCCACTGACTGCTCCTCTCGCCCCTCCCCACACTGTCCTGCTTATTCATGCATTGTGGTCACTTGTTAAACCTTTTCAAACATTCCTTTTGTAAACCCCCCACTCCCCCCAAATCTGGGTACACAAGCAGAGAATGGGCGCCAGAGCACAGACATTCTTTTGGTCTTATTCACCTCATCCACTCCCCCCCCCAAACCCCTCCTGCTACTGCAGTAAACTGTCTTGATAGGTCCCTCTGGATTTAGTTCTCTGTCAGCTTGACATTTTTCACCCTCTGACCCGAGGTAACTGAACCCCCATTCCCACCCCCGCCCCCCACCTGCACCTCAAAACCGGCCACAGAAGAGTGAGCTTCTCTTATGCTGTAAAACTCTTCTCATGGTATGGATAAAAACTGGGTCAGCACCTGAGCCCTCTGAAAACCAGCATCAAATATAAGGAACCGACATAAAAGCCAAACTGATCCATTCTCCGCATTTGTGAGAGAACCATATAATTCTCCCACCCTCGGATGAATCAAAGCGAAAAGAGCCGGAGAAAGCCTTTCCTCGGTTGGAAAGGAAATGTAAACAGGCTGACTCCACGGGTCTGCGTTTACGGTCTCGTTGAAGAGCGGCGGGGAACGGTTCCTCGGTTTACTGATATATTACGGTGCCTCTCAAGGCAACTAACATGTCAGGGCATCCGAGTCGTGTGATCTCATTTGAATCCATAGGGATTTCCTGAGAGCGGTTTCCTTATCTGAAGGTGCATTGTCAGAGTAGACCTCTCATAGCTCTGGGCACTGACTTCAGATCATTTAGAGGCTTAGCTACTCAGCAGACTGTGGGATTTGGATGCAGGTTTACACTTGATGCCCGTTCCTTGAAAACAAAAACTGAAGAAATCACCAGTATTTTTAGGATTAAATTGGATTCATTACATTAATTTATTTGGGGAATCAACAGTTTCGGGAAGCGGGAGCTTTTTTCTCAGTGGGTCTGTGGCATGTTTGCTCTGTTCGTCTTATGATCATGTTCCAGGAACAAGCGGGTTCACCAAACACTCGGTTTAACGCTAGAAAGATGTTGTATACACAGAAAGGAAAAACACTGCTGAAAGTAAACTCAATATTTCTCTCAAATATTTAAGTCAACAGGGGCTGGCTATCTGGCTACTTTCAAGCCGTAATCTTGTGGCCCGTGAGGTATTCGGGAGCCCCTTTGATATTGGTTGTGTCTTTCTTTCTAGCAGCCTTGAGGCCTGTTGAATTTCTTTCATAATCCAAGATGGGCCATCCAAAGTAAATACTCTGGGTCCTTATAGAGGAAGGGTGTATTTGTGCAAGGACTTGGCTGCATTATAACCCTGTAAAGCACAAGCAGGCAAACGAGGAACATTCTGATAACGGCTGAGGATGCATCTCACTGGAGCTATAATGTATTTCTCTGGAAACGTATATGCATGTACAGGCATGTGAGTGTGTGTGTGTGTGTGTGTGTATGTATGCCTGCATACATGCATCCATCTATATACAGGTGCTTATACAATATTGTTTTGGAAAGTTAACTCCAAAAGATAATAGAGGAGCTAGGAGCTAGGGGAGCTGAACACCACTCCCCCTTTGCAACTGAGTGTAATTGTTCAGTTTTAGGGAGTGAGCTTTATTACTGCTGAACCGTTTATCGGGCAGTTCTATCTGTACAAAGCATGGGCTCACATCAACATGCATTTGTCTCACTTTGGGTGGCTTGTATCCATTGCTTAACTCTTAGCAGAGGATATGAAAGGTTTGCAGAGCTAAACATGTTGGTCACTGTATTTACTGTATTGCATCTCATTAGAAGGAAAGTGTAGAACCCCCTTCCTTGTTTGCGTCCTGTAAGTAAGAAACACAACTAAGAATACTTGTGCTGTTTGTGACTCTGCGGCACATAAAATGTACAATGTTCCATTATAGAGGAAGTCTAGTCTGTGACACAATGCAGTTCCACAGTCAGCACGGGCCCAGAGAGGGGCGATTATGCGCCGGTCCGGAAAGAGGCCAGATCTATTGACGGACCGGGGCTGCAGTCACAAGGCTCGACCGTACAGAAGCCAAGTCCTTTCTGCGCACCGCTTTCCACGTTAAAAAATCATCTCATCAAACACAGTTTTCCCCTGAGCATTTTCAGTGCCCTACAAGCACAGCAATTTTAATGTTCGTTCTGGACATAATCTTGAGCTTGTACGTTTTCCCTATATTCCATTCAGTGTAATATGACATTTTATGTCTACAAGTGGCGCTTGTTATTTCTCATTTAAATGATGTAGACATGCAGAATATCTTAGTAGTTTGTGAATCGCATGGGGAATAGTCAGGGTTTACTTTCCTTGGGCAGGACTTGTCTGTTTTTTTATGACCATGTTATAAAAGTTTTACAAAATGGTGAGGTCAGGACAGAGCATGCGGTGTCACTATCCAGTGAGAGCAGGCAGTTAGTAGTTGATACTTTCTGGCAGCACAGACCCACGTTTCCTTAGGGGACCCTGTAGAATTTGAGCTAATGCTCAATGTCATGGACCTGGCTTTTTTTCTTCTTACAATTTTGGTTCAGTTTCTACATTTGGTTGCTCCATTAACTGCACCTTATGGGGTGCCATTTGGGTAATTTCATTAGATTTTTTTATATTTTTGAATATTTTGTTCCTGGAATTTTAAACACAAACTACCCCCTTTGTGCATGCTGTAATACAAATTTCCCATATGTTGGACCAGAGAAGGCTGAAATACTATATATTCCAAGGTCTGTAGCCAAGCGAATGTTTTCACTAGCAGCTGTGGGATGTCTTGGGTTGAGGTGGGACGAGACACAGTGATTCATATTAGCGATCTGAGGCCTCCTACAGAGCAGTATTACGCAGTCTGCCCAAGGCAGACTCCCAGTAGATGGATTTTGGGATGTTTGTTCATTTTACTAAATGAAAGAACTTGATAGCTTGATACCTGAGATGATTCTGAACATTGCACACCTGGTTTCTCAATTACACATGAGGGTGCTGGAAGAGGAAAGCTTTGGTCTCGTCCGCTAACCGTTTTCTCAGTATGGACATTTTAAACGTCTACTTTGGTCGCTTGCTTTAAATTAGATCATTATTTATTTGTTTCTGCTCATGGCTTAATATTCCCTGGAATATGATTTGTTTAAAAAAATGTTTGTAATTGAGTGGGTGGGGAGGGCTCAAAGGACATATACTTTTTTCTGTAAAGTATGTTCCCCAGTGATGGTGAATATTGGTGTTATTTTTTGATGTTAGGCTTGTAATTTTGTGCTGTGGACTGGTACTTAATTATAATATATTTGCAACTGACCACCCTGCCTTTTCACTGTGTGCTTCAGCTGTCAGGTTATTTCCAGTGTGAGTGATGCATGACTCATCCAGGATCTCTTGAATAGAAAGTACCCATGGGCTCCGTTGGGGAAAGAGTGGAGCCAATGCTCTGCACATGCCGGGTGCTCAGGCCAAAATGTGACTGTTCATTTCTTTGTGTCATTACTCACTCACACGGGTCTGCCTCTGCCAAGATGCTGGAGATGTGAGGAGTGGCCAGCTCTGGTGCTGACAGCCAATAGGATTACTGGCAATGGGTGTGCTGGAGAGCATCGGGAAACGAGGCTCTGAACACAGATTTTTCACACAGGTTTTGTAAGGCTGGAGAAATTCCTTCTGCAGTGGGTTACAGGATTGCACTGCGGTTGTGAATGGTAATTCAGCAATGTTCACTCAAATGCGCTTATTTTTACTTTGTTTCTTTATGGACACTTCTGCATGACCCTTGGGGCCAGTCTTTTCCGGGATTGGACATTGCTTTCCCCTTTTGTCTATTTTCCCTTTATGGAAGTTGAGCCAGTCTACTCTTTATTGACTATTCTTGGAATCTCTGTTCCAAGGCTGATGTCCAGATCACACTCACTGGTGTGCTTCTGGCAGATCAATTTCTATGTGGTGAGACCAGAGTTTGCTGGCTTTGCTTGTAAGTCCTGTGGTTGAATGTTTCCCTGAAATTGTGATGCCCAACTCTGACTCTGCCGACTGCGGCGGTATAGGGCTCCAAGCACATAACTCACCTGACGGTGCACTGAGTTAACCGTTGCCATGGAAACTACCCTCGGTTCCCTGCCACCCAGCGCTCCTCCATTCATAATTTACCATCTACAGGGTCTGCCATGAATAATGAATCCAGCCTTCTTCTGAATGTTTCACTTGAAATGACAGTTCACTCAGGCGCAAGTTTAAAAAAACTGCACGCCGTCTCTCTGTGTCAAATGCTTTACAGTCCAAAGGCTTCAAAGTAAATGCCTGAGTTTTGAACCAGACACATGGTTTCTGTGGCTATCCTGGTTTTTGTGGCTACCCTGGTTTCTGTGGCTACCCTGTTGTTGATTGAGACCTGGGAGGTTCAGGCGGGCTTGTGTATCATCAGCTGACTATTATTTTTCTCTCTGTGAGTCGACGTGTGTTCTTTGTGGGGTATTTTTATTTTTCATTATCTGAATTCCTGAGACCTTGGACTTGCTGGTCGGGGGTCACGCTTTATTGTGAATCTGTCAGGCATCACGCGGCGAACTCTACCGTCTCCATGTACACGTGGGTGGTGTTGAGGGGAGGGAATGTTGATGTAAATCGAAAATGCCAGGCCGATTTGGCTCAGAGATGCGTTTTGAGCACTCCACATTTTTCCCTCCAAAATGTTGCTGCAGTGCTTCTGGGATTCTGGCCATGGCGTCAGGGCCGCTGAGGAACCGCAACCCTGCTCTGGACCTGCGGGCCGCTATCAGAACCCTCAGCGACCGGAACCACTGTTTCACCTGATCAGCGGACCAAACATAAAGCCCATCTTTGGCCAGATACCACTGAGGAGCTCCTCAGTGTTCTTGTCATATAAAGTCTTTACATCTTTTTAAGTATTTGATGAACAGTTTATGTCCATGAGAAAAATATGATGCATATTAATCCAGCCTAATTCAATCCTACTGCTTTTGGCTTGGATTTCATATTTGATTAGCAAATGTAAGTGGGTGTTTTCTTTTAATTATTTGCACAGTTTTCAGTGTTTATCTTGTGCTAGTAATGGGGTTTAAAACAGTAACTCACGCAGCTTATATTTGTTTGGCAAAATTCAGAACAAATCACAGGGCGATAGGATTGAATTGCCCCCAAAATCTCTTCAAGTCGTTTCCAGGAATCCGCTGCCCAGCGCGTTGTTTTTCCCTGATACGGACAGTGATGTTGGGCTTGTTTGACAGATTGAGTGGTGCTGGAAGACCCTGGCTGACAGCTTCCCCCGGTGCTGCTGTTATTGCTGAAGCAGAGGCTGTGTCCCTCCACCTCTCTGTCGTGGGCTAA
Source organism: Ilyophis sp. 1 JC-2022 (assembly GCA_022702515.1). NCBI lineage: Eukaryota > Metazoa > Chordata > Actinopteri > Anguilliformes > Synaphobranchidae > Ilyophis > Ilyophis sp. 1 JC-2022. The sequence goes on along the minus strand of CM040405.1, from coordinate 32,451,552 downwards.
TGCTCACGGCTCTGCGGATGCTCTCCACAGAGAAAGGCTCCACGCTAGCCAGACGCTCTTCATTCACAGCTGCTTTTATAGAGTGTACGATATACGATAGCACCTAGAATCTGACATATTTAATATTGGCCAGAGGAACCAGATCATTTGTACAACTTTGTGCGATACTAGGACATAGAAAAATGCTTTTTGTTTAAAAACTGCACTAATTCAAATATATCCTGTGAGGGACTCTGGATTTCAATTTCAAGTTAATGGGTGATTTAAAAATGCATAAATAAAAACCTCTGTATTTCTATGTCGTAAACATAAGTGTTTCAACGTGAAATGTATCGAGAATAGCTTTAAGTAGTAGCCAAGCAAGCTGGGAGTACTCAATGAAGAACAGCTCAATGAGAGGTTAATGTCAGCCCTTCTTGTGTTCCCACTTACCTTCAGCAGCTTGTCTCTTACTTAAGTCCCCTTCAATGTTCATGAGGAACTTGCAAGGAAGCAAGTATGGGGATTAGCAACTGATACTTGCATATAAAACGGCTCATGAAACAGATGGAAAGCGTTTTATTTTCTCAGCTAAACATTGAACCCATGGGAACACATTGCGGGAGCGGCTATATTTACAGGCAGTCTTCATATTTTGCTGTTCTAGCAGAACGCCACACACCCTCTTCCTTTTTAATGTTATTTTTCCCACCCTGGGAATGATTTGTAGCCATTTCTGTGGGCACCAGTCCTCTCCGGAGGGTCCATTAGGATTGTGAGGACGATAAGATAAAGGAAGAGAGTGGAGCTGCGGCTCTAATCAGGCCTTGTCGAAAGTGAAAGGAGGTGTCCGTGTGGGGAGAGGAGGTCAGGGATGTGATCCTCACTCTCCTCTTGGCCAGGAGGTAAACGCAGCCGTCAGGAGAAGGGTCATTGCTGCAGGGGAGAGGCTGAGTGGAGGCCGAGGAGCTGAGCCTGTTTTCAGGTGGCGCGGCCCACATTGCTCCTCTGGAGGGGGGAGGCCATGGCTCGGAGCGCGTGTGACGAGCCCAGGGGCGAGACATGGGAGAGGCAGCTCTGAAACTAATTAACTGGAGGTTCTCCAGCTTGACTCTGTCAGGGCAGTGTCAGCACGAGGCAGGCTGGCCTAAGGATAGGTACCATGCTGGTGGCGCACATTGCTAACTGCTAAAGTGTCACTAACAACATGCCGGCAGCGAGTTCCATAAATGCCTTCAGGAAGGAAAAAGGCCTCACTCGTCCATTCACTGTCCGCGCCCAACTATCTGTGGCCAACTAGTTGAAATCACCAGATGGAAAACACTGAAGTTCTGAAATGCCTCAAAGTAATTATGTGCTATGTGATTCACTCATAGAACGCAATTGGCCATTCAAGGATTAATCACCAGAGAAGGTAGAGGGCGTTCCACTGCAGCCTGGTTGGGTAGTGTAGTGTGGACTGATCTGGTTATGCGTTCACACACTGCTGCTGCTCTCCATACTCGTGGTTTTTTTTTGGAGGGGAGTGGACAGAGATCTCCCCTGTGGAGTCTGGCTGGTTTCTGTCTCAGGAGTTGAGTTGGATATGGCAGCGTTGCTCTTTGCTGTGTCTGTGCATGGCGCTCTCCACACAGACCAGTAAGGAAAGAGCAGCTAGGGCTTAAGATGAACGGTTCTGCAGTGGAATGCTAATCGCTGGGCCCCGTTAGCCACGAAGGTGACCAGTCTGTGGCATGCTTTCCTTTCCCAGGTCATACTGAGGGCATGGTGGGAAGGATTCCTCAAAGGTTAAGCAAACCGTACATTTATTTAGCATACATTTATTTTCAAAAAAGGAAAAGAAATCATAATTGAAGCCAAAGATCTTGTCAATTTTCTGACATAAACCACAGCTTTGCAAGAGTGCTGTAGGCTCTTTTTTCTGAATGTGGAAACTTTCTTTTTTTAATCTGTGGTTGGCTGTGGAGAGAACAGTCTGGTTCTCAAAGCAATCGGTGCTACGTATTCTCTTTCATAGCCTTTGGTCTGAAGTGAAAGTATTTTTGTGTATGTGCTTGTGTGTGTTTCTTAGTTAAATAACTGATTGAAAAATTAAATTCAGACTGAAGACACAGCTGGAGTAGATATTATTTCTTTTCTGAACATTCTTTTATTATAAAATATATAAACATTTCAATAAACATTTCTGGTGTGTATGATCTGTCTCTGTTGTTCATAGAGAGATGATATGATGAAGATATGATTGACAAATGAATTAAAAACATACAAAAGAATGAAAAGCAAGTCTGAATTATACATATGCGGATATATATGTTTATGGGGGAAAACAATATTGATTTTAGACCCCCCCCCCATTTTACACATTAAACAATATTATTCATTAAAATGGGAATGTTAAAAGATTTTTTAAATGTCGAAGTAGCAATTAGCCTACTTATAATTATATATCTGTATATCCATGGGTGTGTGTGTATCTGATAAATACAAGGTTATGAAAATGACATCATAGAAACAGAAATGAGAAAATGAGCTATTGGGTCTCCTGTGTGGTAGAATGTGGACGGAAATGCATCTGAACAGATTAAAGTAGATGTAAGATCTTCACAGTAGGACAATGCTTAAGCCTGGGGGATCCCCTGCCAGGGTGTGGTAGAGCTCATAGTGGGGGGTTTAATTAAACTTTTTTCCCCCAAGCTATCCAAGGCCAGGTCCAACATTTAATTCACTACAGAGGCCTTTGGCGGGGTAAAAAGACGTTTTGGGTTAAAGCCAAAATATTTGGTTCGTTTTTGAAACGGTGCACAAGACAATATCTGAACAAGGGCTCTTGGTGAAAGAGCCCTTTTCATAACTGAAAGGACAAATGCTACCAAAATGTATCTGCTGCATATTACTTTAGAATAGTTTCTTCATATATATTACTCAGGTCAGCTTAGGTCTTAGACACATTCATCAAGTCGATAAGAAGCTCAAATCAATAATGTGTGTTGCCTTTCTGACACGTGGCTCGATGTTTTTTCAGTGACTGATGCTAAGAAAGACAGGACCTTAAATTAACAATTCACAACAATTCTCAATGGTTGTGAATCGTGCACTAACTTTTCTCTAAATCAGCATGTTGTTTTGGGAACATATGGCTCTTAATGAATGGGTCCCCTACGGAGCGGTGTTCTGATGTTAAATCACTAACATTTGACTCGTTTTTAACGCAGACCCATTAAGACCCAAAGAGGCGTGACATAATATAATGCAGTGAGAATGTATCTAATAATATAATGCAGTGAGAATGTATCTAATAATATAATGCAGTGAGAATGTATCTAATAATTTAATGCAGTGAGAATGTATCTAATAATATGCAGTCAGTGAGAATGTATCTAATAATGTAATGCAGTGAGAATGCATCTAATAATATAATGCAGTGAGAATGTATCTAATAATATAATGCAGTGAGAATGTATCTAATAATATAATGCAGTGAGAATGTATCTAATAATATGCAGTCAGTGAGAATGTATCTAATAATGTAATGCAGTGAGAATGCATCTAATAATATAATGCAGTGAGAATGTATCTAATAATATAATGCAGTGAGAATGTATCTAATAATGTAATGCAGTGAGAATGCATCTAATAATATAATGCAGTGAGAATGTATCTAATAATATAATGCAGTGAGAATGTATCTAATAATATAATGCAGTGAGAATGCATCTAATAATATAATGCAGTGAGAATGCATCTAATAATATAATGCAGTGAGAATGTATCTAATAATATAATGCAGTGAGAATGTATCTAATAATATAATGCAGTGAGAATGCATCTAATAATATAATGCAGTGAGAATGCATCTAATAATATAATGCAGTGAGAATGTATCTAATAATATAATGCAGTGAGAATGCATCTAATCATATAATGCAGTGAGAATGCATCTAATAATATAATGCAGTGAGAATGCATCTAATAATATAATGCAGTGAGAATGTATCTTTTTTGTTGAAACTGACATCACCAGCACATGTCATGGAAATTATTACTAAGATAACCAGGTGCTAAAAGTATCCATCTTAAGGGCCATCCAGCAAGTCATATTATTTTTTCTGGTTTTGGCTCAACACATCCACTCCTCCGAATTCAAGCTTGTGATTATCACATGCTGAAACATTGTACAAATACAGTACTGCTTGCCATTTCATAATCACAAGCAAATCCTGCTTATTGTTTTGTAGAAGTATGTGCAGTTGTAACGCTGGGCAAATCAGACAATAGGGAAGGCTTGTACCTCCAGTGGTAATCTGTGACTGTGTCCTGTGGTCAAGTTTTATTTCCCTCTGAAATGCGTGTCCAGATCCTGTGCGGAAAGCTGAGGGAGACACATGACAAGGCCAGGAAGCCCCTTCTCTCTCCCGTGGATTTAGAAAATAGCCAGGCTCTTCCAGGAAGGAACTGTGAAGTCCCTGCATGAAAATAGAACCAACGGGAATATATCAGATGCGGCCTGGTCTGATATTCACTGGAGGCTTTGGGCGTGCTGATCCTGTCTTACGGAATCTTTTTTTTTTTTTTCTCCATTGTTTGATTTCTGTCTAAATGCAGAAGCTCGAGCAACGCTGGTGGCAAGGAGTGCCTGTAATCTGGATCCTTCCATGTTTATTTAGAGGAGCTGGGGTTTAGAGTGATAATGATCGAGCCGGCGAGGGGGTGGACATGGCTTTTTGCCTCGTACTGAGCCCGGTGTTCTATCGTGGCTCACTTAATCACGCCGGCCCTCCCTGCGGAGCCCGAATACCCATGGGCACACTTGCGTCTGTTGACGAAAGGGCACTGACTTCATATGTCAGCAGCCTGCGAGAGCTCTTAGTAAAGCCTGCTGGTTTCTGCTCGGCTCTTTCCCACACTCTTGTAGAGCAGTTAAATGCAAGCATGGAGTGGGGGATGGGGGCGGGGCTCCACAAGCCGGTGGACTGTACACAGTAATCCTCACACAAAGCAGGAGGGTCTGAGGCATATTAAAGTGTGAAGGGTGTGTCCCATGCTCATACACTTGTGCAGTCAGACTGCAGGCCTGTATTATGAGAAAGGCAAAGGAAGCAGACTAGTGACCACAATCTTAACTGTTTGCGATCAAGGAGGGAGCTACGTATTAAATAATAAGGAAAGGGATTTTAATCCGCTTTGACGGGCGTGGACATTATTAAAAATGGCTCTGACCACAGTCCGTTAAGGTCCTTATTTCGTGGTGTAGCCCCTGGGAATTCACCCATCAGCCGCAGTTGGCTGGCCACAGCTCCACCTTTGTTTACTTTAGTTACAAGCTCATAGGTTAATTCTGAGGTCAGGGCACAGGCACCAAAGGTCATATTTCCTGGTTCTTATGCAGTGATCTGTGGCTGATTGTCAGGAAGGAAGCACTGGTATAAAACCATTTCAATAAAGGCTGAGATATTGTGCCCATGAGATGCACTGACGAGAACTGTCCCAGCACATTGTTAATTGTAAGTGGAGAGTACTAGTTCGGCTTCATCAGGGCGCGTGTTTTTCATGAACGGTTTGATGGGGGCCTTAGATTTTGTCTCTGAGCTCAGATGTCCGCTTAATTTATTTTCCACACTGTGTTCCGCGAAACAGTGAGGGGCTGTGAGTGAAGAGGACAGGGCTCGGGGCCGTGGCCCCATAAATCAGCAGGGTGGGGGCGGTCTCCTTAATCCCTCCTGTTCTCACACACAGCTGCTTCCTGCCGGGAGCGTGGGTCGCCGGGGCGGTGCAGACACATCACGCCACAGACAGGAACCGCGTAGCGCTGGCTGGTCTGCGTAGCCCCACAAAGACAATGCTTCAAAAGGCCGCGTGGCCGAGCCGCAGAGCTACGGCGCGCCGCAGAGCGCCGAGTTCTGGGACGAGGGGTCAAAGAGTCGTGGCGGGACAGAACATCAAGCGCAGGGGAAGGAGCAGTCTTCCCAGAAGGCAAGGCCTTGTCTTCACCATTATTTTTATTGGTGTCCCTCACAAGGCTTAGTTTATCTCCGCTTAAAGGCAACGACCAAACCGCCATACTCCTTTGATATTTTCTATAAATTGGTAGCGTAATCAAAATTCCATGTGCAAGTGGTGGTTTTAACAATCACATGCATCAGCAAGAACTTTCACATTGTTGTGCATACACCCAATACAATCTAGTAATAAACAAACAAAGTTTAGTTTATAAATATGGATGAGAATTGTATGCCATATGTGCACTCAAAGTGCAGTGTGAAGCCCGCGTTTACAGCAACATGCTGTATGAGGACTCAAAGTGCAGTGTGAAGCCCGTGTTTACAGCAACATGCTGTATGAGGACTCAAAGTGCAGTGGGAAGCCCGCGTTTACAGCAACATGCTGTATGAGGACTCAAAGTGCAGTGTGAAGCCCGTGTTTACAGCAACATGCTGTATGAGGACTCAAAGTGCAGTGTGAAGCCCGCGTTTACAGCAACATGCTGTATGAGGACTCAAAGTGCAGTGTGAAGCCCGCGTTTACAGCAACATGCTGTATGAGGACTCAAAGTGCAGTGTGAAGCCCGCGTTTACAGCAACATGCTGTATGAGGACTCAAAGTGCAGTGTGAAGCCCGCGTTTACAGCAACATGCTGTATGAGGACTCAAAGTGCAGTGTGAAGCCCGCGTTTACAGCAACATGCTGTATGAGGACTCAAAGTGCAGTGGGAAGCCCGCGTTTACAGCAACATGCTGTATGAGGACTCAAAGTGCAGTGTGAAGCCCGCGTTTACAGCAACATGCTGTATGAGGACTCAAAGTGCAGTGTGAAGCCCGCGTTTACAGCAACATGCAACAACAGTTGAGCTCCAGCCTCTCTGTAGTCATGGACATACTTTCACTGCTTGGTAGATTTCTTGAGTTGAGAAAGACTTCTCTGTCTCCAGGCTAGACTGAACAAATTTATACGTATCATTAATCTATTACTTAAAATGTACTGCTGGGCTCCAACCTATGCTGTTTTGGAGAAGGTGATATTTATGGGAAATCCACTGAATAATAACTTGCAAATAACTTGCAAAATAATAATGTTGTAAATGTGTGATAATTTTATCTTTCCGTTGTATGAATTTATGAGATACTCCCATGTATTACTCCAGACGCCCTTATCTGTTTTCTGGAGGAAAGGGCTACAAACTGACAGTACTTTGAAATGTTCATGCGTACAGTGCAAGGTCTTACAGAACCTGATGTTCCACATTCAAAATAAATAATAAACCTTAATTTCCTAGTCATTATTGAAAAGGTTACAAAGCACTGCACAGAAATGATCTTTGCTGATGTATGTCACCTTGGGAACACGCTGTTATTCCATTGCCGTTGTGCATTGTTTGCTTCCTGTCTTTTATTGTTCTAACCTTTTCTAATGTTTAGTGCTAACATGTAGGCTAAACTGTGATGTGTGGGGGAATCTTCTCATTAATTTCAGATTGAATTCTGCTCTTCTGCTTGTTGTCGCAGTTCATCGTTGCGAGCTCGAGCAGAACAGTAGGTCAGCAGGTTAGAACAGGCTGACGAGCTGAAACGCCCCCCTGTGGCAGTCTGACCACAGACTACCACACTGTACTGCCTCTTACCACTTAGAAAGACGGTGTGCCAGCAAAATGCAATTTGTGTCTGTCTAATGCAGGGGGAAATACTCATTCTTTTTAAAGTGCTTGTGTGGAATGGGGTATATCTAGCAGCCATGTTGTGTATCATGAAAACTAAACTTTTTTTTTTTACTGAAAGAATGTCCTATCCAGTCTTTTGGCAACTTGATCAGAATTCCCTTACTATGAATTGTGACTTAATTATTTCAGTCCCTCTGTTATTTCCCTTCTAATTTGAAATACCCAGTCATATTTGTAGGCCAACTGATCCAACCGCCTCCAGCAAATCTGGAGAGCACAGACTACTACGCGGCTCTTCTGAAATGCATGTCACACTCACCCGTCGCTTCTCTTCACTCTGCACTCCACCAGCTGAGTTGTGCAGCCATTGTGCTGTCGCGATACACAGCTAGTGTAGGACAACTGCAGGCACCCTGTCTTCCAGGATAAGGCAGCAACTACACTGCCAATATAAGTCCTCCCTGGGCGATACTGTATCCAATCACGTACTGACACGTACTGAGTTCTTTAGCTCGATTCACCAACCAACACCTCTTCAGCAATAAGCACTGCATCACCACAAACACCATTCATTCAGACATGGTGCACAGTGTAAGTTGCTCTTAGTCATTTGCTCAATTTCAACATCATCTTTTCATGAGACAAAGTGACGTAATCCTGCTTCCTGTTTAAATGTCAAAGAGAAAAGTGATATGGACACGTATGACTCATGGTTAATCATTTTAACTGGTGCTTGAGTGTAAAATAACATTATTTTTTATATCCACAGGGTGAATCAGTGAAATATTTCTTGGACAACCTGGACCGTATTGGGCAATTGGTGAGTTTTACATGGCAATACATCATTCTTCTTGTTAATGGCTTATTCAGAACTGTATGTAATGTGTTTGTAATGTAGTACTGTTGAATTCTATTTCACAATCTGTATCAACAACTTGAAATAATTTTCATCACTGAGAACAGAGTAAAATTTTAGCTTCCTAGTTTGTATATTCTTTTGGACATAAAAGTTACAGAACAAGGGATTTTATAAATATTATCTAATATTGATACTGTTAATATTTATGCTCTTCGTTTGCATGGTTATTGCTTAGAAATAAACATGTACTTTTCTGGTTATCTGCTGGTAGGGTTGGGTAAGTGTCTTCTTTTTATGGGCAGCTGTTCTAACCTGAGGAAAATCCAAAGGTCCCTGCGTGTACACAAGTACATCAGAATGAAAGAATCCCAGAGAATCAATAAGAACCATGCAACCTCGACTGATTTCTTGAGGCAGAATATTAACCTATGATATGAAAAATGTTTTATGTATTGTTTAATGTCAAAGGTCGTGTTTCAAAGAATAGATACTTGAACATATTTTCGGGGGGATTTCCTTGCATTGCAGGGTAGGAATAGAGCAGACTAGTAACTGTGGTAACAGGACGGACCGTGTCCAAGAAAACAGTGCTCTCAGATCTCAGATGAGCAATAAAGACCCTCACTAGATATCTGCGTTCATGGAAACCACATCCATTCTCAGAAAATTCACGTGGGAAATAATAAAGTGAACCACCCTTTTCATGGGGAATTGAGATTTTCACCTTTTAGTTCCAGTTCTGCTCAAGCCTTCTTTATCTATGTAATCTGACCCTTGAGGGTCCACCTATTTAACCATTACAATCCTCATAGTTGTTTCATTTCAGGACAGCACCTATATCATAAAGGAACCTATCAGTGTTTCAGTTTTATTGTTGTCACTGCAGTAGCCATGAAGAGGTTTGCAGGAAATGCATTTATCCTCAAACTGAAATGTTGGAAATCTCAGCTGAAGCGCTTTCCGAGATCCCTGCCTCATGTTTGTCACCGCTTCCCTCCATATTTCAGAGCTACCTGCCAAGCAGGCAGGACATCCTGCTGGCCAGGAAGGCCACAAAGGGGATTGTGGAGCATGACTTCATCATCAAAAAGATCCCTTTCAAGATGGTGGACGTGGGCGGCCAGCGCTCCCAGCGGCAGAAGTGGTTCCAGTGCTTCGACGGCATCACCTCCATCCTGTTCATGGTGTCGTCCAGCGAGTACGACCAGGTGCTAATGGAGGACCGGTGCACCAACCGCTTGGTGGAGTCCATGAATATCTTTGAGACCATTGTCAACAACAAGCTCTTCTCAAACGTCTCCATCATCCTCTTTCTCAACAAGATGGACCTGCTGGTGCAGAAGGTGAAGCGGGTCAACATCCACAAGCACTTCTCTGACTTCCAGGGCGACCCGCACCGGCTGGAGGACGTGCAGGCCTACCTGGTGCAGTGCTTCAACCGCAAGAGGAGGAACCGCAGCAAGCCACTGTTCCACCACTTCACCACCGCCATCGACACCGAGAACATCCGCTTCGTCTTCCACGCCGTCAAGGACACCATCCTACAGGAGAACCTCAAAGACATCATGCTGCAGTGAGCCCTCTGGTACCAGTCAGGGCTCCTCTGCCTGTAGATGTGCCTTATAAACGATTTCTATAACAGAGGGAAGGCTTGTAGGCTATATCCGACACACTGAAGAGCTGCAGCATCGTGTGGGAGAGGGAACAGTCTCTGCGCCACGCCTCTGTAATACAGCCACGACACAGACTGTTCCTCTAGTGTTCATTATCCTAAACTAACCTGTATCCTAAACTACAATCTGTTCTTGTAATGTCCATTGCATTCATAGCTGATAAGAGTAAACAGCTGATAGTCATATAGTGGTTATGTGATCGGATTACACAAGCTTTCTACATTTTGTGAAAGTTTGTGAAAGTTTGCTGTCTAAAGTACCTGTTTTTCGCAGGAGCCCGCAGCAGTCATTGACATCTTGAATCCATTTGCCTCACAAGATCTGTGGGATGAGACTTGAGTGGTTGCTGGAGGTTAGGTTCAGGCCATTTGGGGGAATAGTTAACATTTCACTTGTCCTGATTTAAATTTGAATGGAAGGGAATGTTCATCATCTGGAATCAGTAAGGGTGTTTTCCTTTTATACCACTGGCTTAAAAAGTGGTCTGAGAAAGCTGGTGGGAAATGATTGTCTTGTCTTATTGTGGGCAAGTGTGTTTCACATATTTCTGCCAATTAACTACTGACCTGCTAAATTCAACCAATGTTCATACAGTGACCTTTGATAGGCATTTTTTTTGCAATATTGTGCACTGTGGGCCATTATGAAACTATGCTTAAACAACTGAAATAGATAAAAGTCATAATATATAAAGGACCTTGAATATTAGTAGATCAGTGCATTTACAGCACTGCACTGCCTGCTATGTTCTGTGCTCCGTGCGTGTCTCGGCCACTACAATACGTAGTGCCATAAAATGGACAGGAAACTGACCAAACCTCCACAGCACTAACTGAACCAGTCACGTCAGTGTGCTCATTGTATATTTGAAGGACAAAGCAAAGATGTTATTTCTATGTGATTCTGTTCATCCTCACATTGCCATCCATAAAAATTTCCTTTTTTCTCGTATTTGTTTGATGAAGCGCAAAAGATCATATACCTGAATTACAAGACGCAGTGAATCCAAGCGAGAAATAAATTTTTTTGGTTTCAATGTGGGTGGTTGCTTGAATGACTCATTGTGTCAGGGAGGTAACCGAGTGTGTGTGTTATTTGATCTAGTGCGTATCTGATTGGCTGGGAATGTTACTCGGCAGTGTGCCGCTGCAGCTGGTAAAGTCTCTGTATTAACAGCTTTAAAGATTCCATGTCCATGTCTATTCCATATCCTTTTCAAATCTGCGTCAGACTGTTTCCTGCAGTTTCTTCATGTACTCTGAATAGCCGTCTTGGTTTGTTTACTATTTTTTCCTAAAGAATGAATGATGATCATTGACCATTGAATTTGTGCCAACTTGCTATAAAGAATGCTTTTAAAAATGAATGGCACGAAGTATTCACATCACATTGTACCGACCATTCCACATTTTTTTCCAAGTCCAAGGTATTTTCCAAAAATATATCTTATCTTTAAGAGTTCATATTCATATCAGGAGGAGATGCTTGCTGGTTATTGCTTGCCAAATCAGAATTCAAATGTATGGTCCCTACCAGAATATTTTTTCATGCACATACGATAAATATTGAAATGCCCAAATGGAATTAAAGGTGACTATAATTATTTAAGCAAATAATTCGATTGAACAAGTGTCTATTGTAAATACAATGTACAATGTATATTCTAATGGTGTCTTCCATTTTGATTGTCAACCTTTCCGTTTTGGGGTTTCTTTGTACTATTAGTGTTGTGTTACTAATCAGCCACTCATTTTAGTTGATTTCATGCATGCTCTTCTGTAACAAGGAAGCAAGTCACAGGGTTAAGGGTTAAAACTGATTCGTTTTTTCTGTAAATATTGTGATGTGTGGACTTGCCTGTATTTTTACTCTGGATAAGGGGAAATGACTCAAACATTATGCAATCACGCCAAATATTGAATGTAAAACTTTAAAACCTTCATGAATCGCTGCCATAGTTTACAGCCACCTTTGTTCAAATTTGGCTGATTGAAAATCACAGTTTTGTTTCATAGGATTATTGGATTTTCAAAATGGAATTACCTGTGATGTAGTTGCAAATAAGAAAAGTATATAATTTGCCAGTGTTACAACTGTTCCTGTCACTTGACTGTTCTAAATACTTTACCGTTATGTTAACTGAACCAATATTTCACACCATGGTTGAGTCAGCAGATGTTTTTCGTTACACGTTACAGGTTAATCTGTCCAGTACACTGCAGGGAGTGATCCGTGCCTGCATGCTCAAATCACTGCCCTGCTTCCTACTAAAACTCCCATTTATTGTAAAATATTCAATGATCAACTGTATTGCAGTTGTTTTGTATATAAGAATTGTATAGATACATTAAATGTACTTTATGTTGAGTAGACTGTGTCCTTTTCTGAACTCCCTGACGGTCTGTAAATAATGTTAAGGTAAATGCCAGTCAAGGCAAAGGTAAAGATGGAAGATAAAAGATAGTGGTGTGTCTGTCTGTATACATGGAATACTGACAAATTAAAGTCTGTTGACATGAGAGAGGTTGTGGGAAAGATTTATTTTAGTTCTTTCCAACAGCAAAACCTTGGGTCAAAGTCGGAACAACCACTTTAGTTACATAGATAGTCCATCCCTCTTGTCACTTTAGGGGATGCTTAGAGGGACAGTGTTGCTGTACACAGTTTTCTGGCTGTTCTCTACTTCTACTTCAAATGCCTGCCAGTCCCATGTGTGCTGCCACTTCATCTTTCCTACCTTCTTTCTGTCTGTCTTATGTGCTCAAAAGTTCTTTCTCCAACCTTTCTAGCAACATGACCACTTGTGCACTTTACTTACAGACCTCTACCAGTCCTTTTGATTTTTTTTTTCCAGGTGTCCTTTTCACTGATTTGGAGATGTTGCCTCTATGTCCAGATCTGAGAGAATACCGTATCAAATTCTGGTGAAGCAGTGTTGTGAGCCAGAGGTGGCCACTGACAGAAATTCCCCTTGCTTTTTCTTTGGTCTACTGTTCAAAAACCGAGTTTCCCTTGTAAGACATGGACAATGTAATAAGTGTGGTCTGTTTGGTCCCAGGGTGGATCCGGTTAGTCATTTGAGCATTGTTTTCAACCTAAATGGTTCAGCAGACATCGGAATGCATTCATGTGTCGGTAATTCAAAATGGCAGAAGTCAGTCTATTTTAGGAGCTATCGTCATGTTGCTCTGCTCTGACTCTTTCTGCTATGTACATTTATTTCAACTTAAAAAAAAAGAATTTCAACTGCTTATCAGTCAAACATGATGCTTTCATGGAGTACATGCAAATAAATGTTTCTCAAGTATTGAAATTCTCCAGCAGCCCCGGTATGCAATCTGTGGACATACAAGGCCTCTTTCTGCTGGCTAAGCGCGAGTTAACCGAATAAGATCTCATGACTCTTATTATCCCAATAGTTCCTTCAGGCTGTGTTTAGTTGGACCTAAAGCTGAACTCTGATATTTAATAATCTATTATAGACATGAGCTGCAGCTGTGTCCAACAAACTGCAAGGCTGGCCTGAGGAATGTGTTACTGCCACTGATAGCGACTGCCTGCTCCCCCTTTCGAGTAAAGCAATTCAGAGCCGTGACCAGTGTGATTCCCTCTGGCCTTCCACTAAATAAGAAAAAAGCCTAATAAACAAAAGCAAGAGCAGGCATTGATGAGGAGTTGGAACTATCCCTGTAGATCCCCTAATAGTAAATTTCTGCCATCTAGTGGTAAACTGAAGGTAATGATCGTACTTTAGGGGAGCTGCAAACTCACTCAATCAGCCCCAGTGAGGGAAATTACTTTATAGGGCTGCTGAGTCCTAGCAGAAAAGAGCTCTTACATGGCTTACATTTGTCCCTCTTTCCACTGAACTGCGGGAAACGCGCATTGGGCCCACAGTGTGGCAGGAATTTGGAGGTCTGTACAGATGGCTTGGACAGTGATTATGAGCCATCCTCTGCTGTGATCCTGGGCTGATGAGCTCATGCCAAGCTCAGTGTTCTCCAAGGACCGCACACACATACGGATCCCTGCGGTCCTTCGGAAATCAGATGGGAAACCATTAGGGGAGAGAACTAATTAAATGAGAAAAAGCATCATCCCCAATGACGTGCAAGGAGCACACACCTTCTCAAGTGTATATGTATACGTAGCATAAAAATATTACAATTTGTTTCTTCAGTTTCGTCAATAGAATAATCATACGGGACTCCATCAGGGGGGGTATTTCACAAAGCAGGATTACTGAGTTCGCTAGATAACTGCACTGAGTAAAACCCGGAACAGCTCTTTTTACTTCAGTCCCTGTTCCAGATTTTGGAGGGTTCTGGTTTTTACTCAGTGCAGTTATAATAATAATAATACATACTATTTCTATAGTGCTTTTCATTAAATACACACAGGATAAAACAAGGTTTATTGGATCAATATAAAAGATTAAAAAAATAAAAGAAGGGAAATGTCAGGGAGGGGTAAAAGGTTAGTTATTAAAGGCAATAGTGAAAAGATGGGTTTTTTGAGGGCTTTTTTGAAGGATGGCGGTGTCTGCCTTTTGGATGTGGCTGGGGAGAGCGTTCCAGAGGGAGGGGGCTGCTGCAGCGAAGGCCCTGTCACCAAGTTATCCAGCTAACTCAGTAATCCTGCTTTGTGAAATACCTCCCAGGACTGCAGGCTAGGAGCTTTAGTGTAGAAAACACGGGTTAGTGTCTGCCATACATCACTGCTCGATCAGTGTTAACTTTCCTGTAATATTGTGTGACACGCACTGAAAAATGGCAGTGTGAAGAATGAAACTGTTCACTGATTCAAGTGCATCAGAGGAGAGCACATGCTTGAGCTACAGTCATCTTTACTTAAAAACATTTCTTTTTTATTATTATTATTGATTATTTACCTCAGCAGTCTGACTTTTTGTGTTTAAATTCTGGCTCATCATGTCCTGTATTTGCCTAGTTGCTCATATTACACTTTAAATTAAAATGATTAAATATGAAACAATAGGATATGCATTGGTGATCACATTATATATTTTGTTATAGTTTTCTGGCTGTATGAGTGGTTAGCTAGCTACAGTAAATTCTGTATCGACCTACTATACTGTTTCATGCAGATAAATTAATTGAAACATCAATTCTTGGCAATTATCATTTTTATTATGCTCATAAAAATATATTCACTTCATTTGAGATGGAATGAGAGAAATTTATTGTGTCAAGATCTGCAGGATTTTAGGGATGCCTTCCAGAAACCATGTGAATGGTGGCAATACATTATGAGTTTCTGCTGAATGAAGATACTGTGATCATATACACTTAGGGCCTGATTTACTAAAACGTTTAGCATGTGCAAAACTAATAACACAACCAATGATTGGTGCAAAACAAATACCATGACTAATCACTGGTCATGTTATTTTTTTTGCGTGTGCTAAAAGCATGTTTTGTACATGCTAAAGGTCTTAGTAAACCAGGCCCTTAGAGTAGTGGTATTTATGCTTAATGTTATTAGTGAAAAACAGAGCTTTTTGTGCAACACTAAATTATTTTTCTGACATTTGATACCCCTTGGTCATTATTTTTACATTCACATGACATATTTACATGTGTACTGGTGCATTATGCAAATGCCACTAACTATGTACAAACATCCACAAGCTCATTCTTACATTAATAAGATCAGAACAATTTTTTTCTGATTTGATTTCTTGTAGAACCCCAGAATATTGTAATGGAACTACTGTTATGTCCTAGATTAAGTCATCCTGTTGAACGGAAGCATTCATTATCACATTTCATACACTGGCCATTGGAAATGGCTGAGAAAAAAACACATCTTTCAAATGACTTTGGTAGGCACATTGTTACATTGGTTTACATCTTTTACAGATATGGTGCTGTAATACTGGTGACAAACATACACGACTGTCTTCTAAAACTGCTGGAATTAATCTCATTAAATGTGCATGTGTTGACCTGGTAAAAAAAGCTGGAGGGGTTTGAATGTGAAATCGTTGGCATGCGGAGAACAGTACCTCTGAGCTTGGCTGCACAGCTGACACAGGCCACATAATGCTACTGTCAATAATGTAAACACAGGGAAATGGAGGATGATGGTTGGACTAAACCTCTACAGTGCCCTTTCACTCCTCCTCCTTCTCCTCCTTCTCCTCCTCCTCCTCCTCACATAGTTTCCTGCCTCTCTCACTCCTTTCAGCACTTTGTGGGCTTTGACATCCTCCATTATTTTTAAAGAGGGCTTACTGTCAGGGCTATCTGTCATGCTGTCAGTCTTCACTGTCACCGTGTGAGTGATCGGTCCTCAGCTGTCTGAACCTCAGCTTCCTCCACAGCTGGGCGAGCTTCTGTCCAACGACTCTCGTCAGGCTCCGTTCCTCTCTGGGCAGCTCCAGAGAGACCCTGGGGGAGGACACCCGCGCTGGGTTGATTCTGGAAGCCTTCATGGCGTCCACCATACGATCCAGCTGGGAGAGTTCATCCTTGGGCACCTCCCCCTGTAGCGTCCTCACACAGGTGTTCAGCCAGGCCTCATAGTCCCCCAGGAGGTCAGTGCAGAGCTCCACCCTTGACATGGCTGCCTGCCCCTCTTCTTGGGTCCTGACGAGAACAGCAGGAGGGAGGGGGGTGCCAGCGCCTGATCCCGGACCGTGGAGCCTGTTTTGGGAGACTGATACCTCTGGGCTGCTAAGCTCTAGGGCGGCGTACACAGGCTGGGATGTCCCCTCACAGGCTATGCCTGTGTCAGAGCTGAAGGAGTGGTAATCTCTCTCCGTAGATACGCGCCTGGTCTTTTCTCTAGGAGTCCAAGTGAAAGCAACAAGATGACACCAAGCCTGGAGTTTCTGAGGGGAAAGAAATTTTAATTAAAATTGGTGGAGAAAGAGAGGTACAGTATATTGTCTTTGTATAAGTAAACCTGGTGCAATGCCTTTAACCACATATCCCAGATCAACAAAAGAAAAAAAGAATCCTGAAAAACTGAAGAATAATGATAATTAAAAACATCTGGCTGCAATTATTGCTTTAGCAAAAAAAGTAATTTGCTTTCCATCCTGTTCTAGGTCCTTGTATTATTCAGTTGAGAAGTGTGGGAAAAGAAAGAAAGTATAAACTTTAACCCAGAGCGCCCTCTAATGGTGCAACTGAAACAGGCCTTTTAAAAAAAAGAAAATGGCGTAATCTCCTTTGTTTTCTATTTTCGACGAAGCTGCAGGAACCATTCAATTCAAGAACAGATGCCAGTTTCTGCCAGTAAAATTTACTTTTAATTAATAACAAATTAACTCTTGTTTTGACAAATCATTTAAAATTGCAGTGTATTTTTGTCCTACAGGGAACTACATTTTGTGTAATAGAATCACTGGACCACACAGAGCAGTGTGTTTGTTTATGTGCATTTGTGCATAATGTGCGTGTGTGTGCGTGTGTGTGTGCGTTTGTGTGAGTGTGTGCATGTGTGAGTTTGTGTGTGTGCGTGTGTGCGTTTATGTGTATGTGCGTACGAGTGCGTGTGATCATGTGAGTGTGTGGGTGAGTGTGTGTTGGTGTGGGTGAGTGTGTGTTGGTGTGTGTGTGTGTGCGTGTGTGAGTGTGTGGGTGAGTGTGAGTGTGCGTTTGTGTGAGTGTGTGCATGTGTGCGTTTGTGTGTGTGTGTGTGTGTGTGTGTGTATGTGCGTACGAGTGTGCGTGTGATCGTGTGAGTGTGTGGGTGAGTGTGTGTGTGCATGTGTGTGTGGGTGAGTGTGAGTGTGCGTGTGTGTATGTGAGTGTGTGGGTGAGTGTGTGTGTGTGTGTGTGTATGTGCGTACGAGTGTGCGTGTGATCGTGTGAGTGTGTGGGTGAGTGTGAGTGTGCGTGTGTGTATGTGAGTGTGTGGGTGAGTGTGTGTGTTACTCTGTATCTCTGAAGCAGGCTGAAGCCCAGTGCGTAGTGCAGCTTCCTTAGGCAGATGGGGCAGAGGTCCATGGGTCTTAGAAGCGACTCCTCTGTGCTGGTCACTCCTTGCATAATGCAGCACAGCCAGCGGCAGTTCTGCAGCCCGACCAAGTGACACAGCTCATGACTGACAACCTTAAAGGACAAACACACAATCCATTTAGGTTTACACAACCCATACCTGTTTCCTCCATTTGCCATGAGAATGTGCTTGGTGCTTATGATTGCACTTTGGCATACAATACATAGGGCACGTTGTTCAAAACAATAGTTCAACAGTTTGAGTGAGCTCATTTAGCTTTAACAAACAATAAAGTTAATAGAAATAATAAAGCAGGTCTTCTGATAACTTTCGCCCCAGATTCTAATCTTAACATGAGAACCTTCACATGTGCTCATGCCCTTCATACAAGATATTGGAAACATACACTCAGTTGGAAAAAATAAGTCTACAGTACAAACCCCTGCTTGACTGCAGAATGTTTACCATATATGGCCAAACACAGTCATCAGAGGAAGTGCAGGCAAATTAATCTATTATATCTAAAGCTCTGGGGTTCTTCACTCAATAAAGCAATTACAATAAAGGCCCTGCTGCGTGATGAGGAACAGGATTGATTGGGACAGCTACTGTGAAAAGGAGGGAGGACTGGCATGTCTTCTTCCTGGACTGCGGAGCTTTGTACCCAGTGGTGCTAGAGACAGGTGTTTTACCTTGCAGCACTGCAGTAGTTCAGTCGGGGTGAGAGCGCGGGGCTGCACAAGCCACGCTTGCTTGTCATGTCTGCCATCAGCCCCCTCCATCGCCAACTCTGCCTGCTCAGTCATCCCAGAACACCTTTCTAAGAGCCTGGAGAAGCTGCACACTCCCACTCCTGTGGACCCCATACACAGCAATAACAGATACAGCAGCTGAATGAAAAAAAACCTGTATTTTTCTGCTTCAGTAGTTTACCGCTCCCCATAGTATTTGTTGAAATATACCCTATCATTAGGGTCACCAGTTTTCTAAGGAAGGGGATTCAAATGTATATCCTCATGGGGTTCCCAAACTTCCCATAGGCACTAGAATAGTAGAATCAGCTGACTATTCGTACAATTAGTACTTCATTATGATCCTAATAAAAAAAATTTGTTTTCTTAACAAACGGAAAGAAGGAAAAGTAAACGTGGACAGACCTTTAAAAAAAAATTCTCACAAATGGGCAGTTGGTACTCTAATGTGTCCTACCATTCCCAGTGTTCTCCAAATTCCCTCAATTTCTGTTCCAGATTTGTGGACCTGGAGACAGACATCTCACTAAAGACTGCGAGCTGGCACAGCTCAGGGAGTTGTGTGACAAGCATTTAGGGGCACAGATCACGTTAATCGTGAAACATGGTAAACCTTGTTGACATGATCCGCTGGTTTGAAAGTAGAGAAATCAGAAGACATGAACGGTACAATAAGATTGAACAACTAAAAAAATAATATCAAACACTGGCTCGGCAGATGCATAGAGCAGTCAAAACAATAAGTAACCAATTGTGTCAAAACTTTCAGAGAAATTGCGGAGAAACAGATAACACCATACAAACGTGAAAAGTTTTTTTCAACCAGTGCACAAATGCAATTTTTATGCAGGAGATATAACTGAACTTTTTATGTGAGTATGTTACATCCCACAGATAAAAAATGAATTATATTGCGTGACACTATACAAATATGCTCCCCCATGTCTGTGGTTCTAATAACCACACTGAATGCAGAAGTAATGGAACATTGCTGTCAATCATTATTGCAGGTGAGAAAACTGCTTTGGAAAAACTGGTAATCCTACCTATGCTGTATGTGACATATACAACTTGTTGTCTTATTGAGATGTCTAGTGGAGAAAAGACAAAGTAGTTACAGTCATTTACCTAGTTTATTAGCTGATTTCCCAAAAGTATAGTTCCAAGTGTCACAAGGGTAGAGGTCAATGAAGGTAAGCCCAAGGATGCAGAATGCATCAATGGGCTTTACTCTCTGAAGGTGTCTCAGGATGGCATCTGGCAATTACACAAGCAAGAATGTATAAACTTTCTCACAAGCTTAGTTAAGGCTCTTTAGCTAAAGCACATTGAAGGTATAGCATGTCGCATGTCACATGTCTAACAGATCCTGTTACTGCCCTCTCACCGGTGTGGAGCTGGACTTTGCGGGAATCTTCCTGCTGCCGAAAGTGGCACTTCATGGAAGATGTGGATATGGATGGAAGAGATGTCACGGGAAAGCCCAGAAAGAAGGCCTCAAGGTAAGATTTAAGGTCATCCAAGAATAAAATCCCTGTTCCCTGCTTCGGTTCATCCGCATCTGAAAAAGAAGCTCATGAGATCATTCTTGAAGGTATGAAGGCTATCCATGGAGAAATAAACTCTCATTTTTAATTTATATCCACTTTACATCAGTGACTTGACAATATTTTTTGATGGTTTTCATTTCATTGCTTCTAGAAAACAACTACACTGGCATGACCTACATTCTACACATAATTCAACCATTTTTCAGAAAGATTATTTATTTTCCTTATTTGTGTGGGTTAATGCATATTTGTAATTTTGATTTCAATAACAGTGTAACAGTCACAATTGGACTTCACGTCACCTCAGCAGGTATTCCTTAAGGGTAGAAGCTACTTAAAATTGGTTTCAATTAATGTCCGAAAAGATGGAGTGAATTCTATGACTAGACTGAATGCTTATTTAGTTCTTACCTATAGGCTGCAGATATATCTTCTTCCTTTTGGAGTTACATTGGCGCCATCGAATGGAGTTGTAGAAGCTCTCAAAGTCCTGCGGCTCTTCAGGACGGCTGACAATCCAATCAAACGGCGTTCTTATCAGCAGAGTCTGAAACAGCACTCTGTTGGGATTGTACGCCTCAGATAAGAAGCGCCTCTCAGCGTGAGAGTATGTGCAGGTGTAAAGCTCCATCAAGGAAACTGTGCTGGATACCAGGGCCTCTTTGAGAGCTTGAGAGCCAAGACAGAACTCCTGGACATGCCTGTGCTGGAGCATGCTGTGCCACAGTCCCTGAGGTCAGCACACAGGCACAGCCACCTCAGTGGACACACAACACACTGGAGTCTGGCATCTCATAGGGGAGCACCACCATTTTACAATTCCTCTCCGTCATGCTCAAGGTCCAGAACAGTTTGGGTTCCATGTGTGCATCTCTCCCAATGTTCAGGGTAGAAGGATGAATGTTCCCTGAATCTCATCTACGATCGTCAGTATGATTCCCAGCTGTCAATGACGAGCACATCACATCTCAAAACTTTAAGCCTGTGTTTTGCCAAGCATGACATTTGTATCTACCAGATAAAAATTAAAATAAATTATATAAATAAATAAGTTACTTGCATCAAGAATAACAAGAAATCATTGGAATGTAGTCAAGATTGTACCTCATAGACTTGTGAGGAATAGTCTGCGGGTCTTTTTCCTTGGAGTTTTTATTAGTCCGTATTGAGCTAGCTGCTGATGTTGCACGCGAAACACTAATGAGACGTTTGTTTAGTGTGGATGTTTTGTCACGTCGTAATGACGAACCCCTTAGATTACTCAAACACTTGGCAAGCGCTTCATAAATGTGACTCAGATTTCAGATTGTCCTTGCTGTTCCCTCGTGACTTTCTGAGAGTCCCACCATTGTTTGGAGAAAACAATACACTGATCCAAGCCTGCTGATGCTATACGAGTCCTTAGTAAAAAGCCATTTTCAACCAAAGTAACATAATATATGAATTAATTTACACATGAATTACAACCACTTCAAATGTCTAATACAAAGGTATGTTTTGTATGAAAATGTGATTTTCAACTAAATGTCTGTATTTGAACAAGACGGGTAAAACACAGGGTTTTATACAAACACACAAGAGAATCCTGTGTGTATTCTGAAGAAGCCCCCCATGGGCCTTAGCAAAAGACTCGTTGTTTCTCAAGAGCTCATGTGTGTGTTTCTTGTGTCAATGAGCTTTTCTTTCCCTGAGAATTGAGTTTGTGTACTTACATTAATTCCTTTGGAAACTGAAGTGCTCAATTCATGCAATAAATAGGCTATTGCTGATTTGAGGGCCTCACATTCTTATATATTTTTTTACATACAGAATTTACATCTAATATAGCCAGCATTTATTTGCACATGTCCATGTATATCCTGTCACTTAAGTTCCTGAGCAAATTTTCATTTTGTGTGGAGCACATTAAATTAATAATTTATTCACAATGGAAAAATATCAACCCTCTGTATACTGATACTCACTAAAAGAACAACATACTACAGGTGCAGCTAAAAAAATTAGAATATCGTGAAAAAGTTCAATATTTTTTGTCACTCATTTCAGAAAGTGAAACTCATATATTATATAGATTCATTACACATAGAGTGAAATATTTCAAGCCTTTATTTCTTGTAATTTTGATGATTATGGCTTACAGCTAATGAAAACCCAAATTCAGTGTCTCAGAAAATTAGAATATTGTGAAAAAGTTCAGTATTGGAAACTCATGGTGTCACACTATAATCAGCTAATTAACTCAAAACACCTGCAAAGGTTTCCTGAGCCTTTAAATGGTCTCTCAGCCTGGTTCAGTAGGTTACACAATCATGGGGAAGACTGTTGACTTGACAGATGTCCAGAAGACAGTCATTGACATCCTCCACAAGGAGGGTAAGCCACAAAAGGGCATTGCTAAAGAAGCTGGTTGTTCACAGAGTGCTGTATCCAAGCATATTCATAGAAAGTTGAGTGGAAGGAAAAAGTGTGGTAGGAAAAGATGCACAAGCAACAGGGATAACCGCAGCCTTGAGAGGATTGTCAAGCAAAATCCATTCAAGAATTTGGGGGAGCTTCACAAGGAGTGGACTGAGGCTGGAGTCAGTGGATCAAGAGCCACCACGCACAGACGAATCCAGGACATGGGCTACAAATGTCGCATTCCTCGTGTCAAGCCACTCCTGAACCAGAGACAACGTCAGAAGCGTCTTACCTGGACTAAGGAAAAAAAAGAATTGGACTGTTGCTCATTGGTCCTTTTCAGATTAAAGTAAATTTAGCATTTCATTTGGAAATCAAGGTCCCAGAGTCTGGAGGAAGAGTGAATTGGCACAGAATCCACGTTGCTTGAAGTCCAGTGTGAAATTTCCACAGTCAGTGATGATTTGGGGTGCCATGTCCACTGTGTTTTCTGAAGTCCACAGTCAATGGAGCCATCTACCAGGAAATTTTAGAGCACTTCATGTTTCCTTCTGCTGACAAGCTTTATGGAGATGCTGAATTCATTTTCCAGCAGGACTTGGCACCTGCCCACACTGCCAAAAGTACCAAAAGCTGGTTCAATGACCATGGTATTACTGTGCTTGATTGGCCAGCAAACTCGCCTGACCTGAACCCCATAAAGAATCTATTGGGTATTGTCAAGAGGAAGATGAGAGACACCAGACCCAACAATGCAGACGACCTGAAGGCCGCTATCAAAGCAACCTGGGCTTCCATTACACCTCAGCAGTGCCACAGGCTGATCGCCTCCATGCCACGCCGCATTGATGCAGTAATTCATGCAAAAGGAGCCCCAACCAAGTATTGAGTGCATAGAAATGAACATACTTTTCAGAAGGCTGACATTTCTGTTTAAAATATCCTTTTTTATTGATCTTATGTAATATTCTAATTTTCTGAGACACTGAATTTGGGTTTTAATTAGCTGTAAGCCATAATCATCAAAATTACAAGAAATAAAGGCTTGAAATATTTCACTCTATGTGTAATGAATCTATATAATATATGAGTTTCACTTTCTGACATGAGTGACAAAACATATTGAACTTTTTCACGATATTCAGATTTTTTGAGCTGCACCTATATGTTCAGACTTGTGCATGATAATCTACTGGGTTTGTTTGCCTTATTATTTATTGTACTCAATAAATTGTGTTGCTGAGAGGCTTAATGAACCTGATAATGGATGGTTTCTACCACGTGCTGTTAAACAACTGCTACAATGAGAGAATTTTCTCTCCACAACAAAACACCATGACTTGTTAAAAGCTGCGAGTCATTAAACAAATGTTAGCACCACCTATTTTAAGCCATCTTAAAGCTATTTAAAAATCAAATCTGACCGAAATATAAAGTGCATCTGTTCCAATGCATTATCCATCTTACCACTTGCTGTGAGGTCTGACTACATTTGTCATTCCCATTTCGTATACTACATGCATTGCTTGCAATTCAGTTCTCTCATTTGACAGAAAGCCAATAAGCATGTTCATGCGGTGAAATGTGTATGCATTATTGTTCCTTTAATTTAGCCATTTGATATTTATGTCTTTGAGAGTATTATCACACTACAGCTAGATTAATGATCAACCTGAGCATGAGACAAGTCATGAAAACAGGTGTTACCCTAAGAACATAAGAATACTTCATTCTGTTGTGTAGCTTTTTCAAATGCATTTATTTCAGTCTAGTATAAAATGATGTACAACGTACAATGCAATTTCAGTTTAATAGCAGTCCACAACATTGTCCTCTGATATGCGAGTTGCAGCAAGAATGTCCTCCATTAGGGAGTGGGGACTGTTTTCCAGGTGATCACTGCTCTGTCCTAAAGCCTGCTGCATGCCCTCCAGATCTAAAACTGACAGCACCTCCACAAAGCCCATAGATTCTTTTGACTGTGCACCAACATGGAGTTCTTCAAGGTGTTTCTTCAAAGTATCTTCAACCCAACTGTGTCCTTGCAGGTCACACGCCACCTCGTTGTCCGTCGCAGAAGAGTTTCGGGTGATCACCAGTTTCAGAGAGAGGAGGGTAGAGCATGCACTCTGAGCCACTGGCCTGTCACAATCAAACAACCCCTTGAAGAGAACAGGAAAGATGTTGAGGTGCCGCAGCCTGCGTAGCGATTCTGTGAGGTTTTCCCCGTTGGCGCGGCTAACCGCGTACGAACAGGTGGAGAGACCGGACTGTGCCATGGTTTGACTAATCAGGATCTGAGCCAGCTCCAGAGTATGGACTTTCACTTCCCAGTCCAAGTCTTCACTACCCAGTGTCAACACAGTTCTCAGAGGTTCTTCCAAGTCTTCCGTAGGATACGGAGAGGTGAGCCACAAGGTAAAGGCCTTAATCACAGCTCTCCTTGCAAACACCTCTGTGTCCTGAGCTAAAATTTCCACAAATCGCCTGGCAAGGTCTTCCTGGAGGAAGCATAGAAACATTGCACAGATAAAATTAAAGCAGAGCAAGAAATCACATTTGAAAAGATTCTGAGCGCCCTTGAAATCAGACTCACTCGCATTACATGGCCAGATATTGGGACACCCTCTTTGTTGGTGATGAGGACAGTCTGTCCAAGTGCAAAGATGGCGCTCGCCCGCACATAGCTCTGTGGGTCTGACAGCAAGGTGAATGCGAGACCAGGGACTCCACTGCTTAAAAGGGTCTCACAGTAGCTGAGGTTCTCTATGGTAAACAAATAAATCACAGGAAATCTATGAACGCGTCCTTCAAAAGCAAATCACAAAGAAATTCAAAACTAGGAGAGCAAATCTGACCATGAAAGTGTGAGGTGAGCTGAGCGAGGAACTCAAGCGAAGAATCTTTAACTTCCCATCGCATGTCACAGAGCCTCTTCTTCAGCATGGAGAAGAGATCTGAGGACAGGGAGAATCAAAGCCAATTCTGACTCGCATTGTTTTTCAGAATTAAAGGCATATTGAACTTTGTTAGAACATAATATTGTATCGCTATCTGGTGCCGATATCAGTTGAAATAGTCACTTCATGACTTGCTGCAGTGGTCAGCAACTGGCCAAAAGAGAATTACATTTTTTCTCTCTCTATTCACTCCCATTGCATGGCGAAACAGGTCTCAAAAGCACACTTAGCACATAAACGAATGCAAACAACGCGGATTATAAAATCACGACATCCAGTACCGAAAGATTGAAACTTTTGAAACTAATTTTGATTGATTCGATTATGAGAAAACTAGCAACTGTTGCCAACTTCTTTTTTCTAACTTGCTTGGTTTGGTTTCTAACGCATGCTTCAGGAAGTGCGACGCTTACTGGTGCAAGACCGAAACAAGGAAGTTCCTCACAAGCCAAGCTAAGGACCGGATCTTCTTTCAACCCTTTTTTTTTGGGAAAAAGTGTAAAATATCATGAATGGAGCTTTTTATCCTTTCAAATGTTCAGTACTGGATGCTGTGATTTTATATATCGACATAATTCACGTTGTTTGCATTGGTATATGTGCTAAAAGTGTGCTTTTGAGACCTGTTTCGCCACGCAATGGGAGTGAATTGAGAGAGAAAAAACGTCATTCTCTTTTGGCCAGTTGCTGATCACTGCAGCAAGTCATGAAGACGAGCGTGAATGTTACGACTCATATTGGCACCAGGTAGCTACACAATATTATGTTCTAACAAAGTTCAGTATGCCTTTAAATTATTAAACTCTCTGACCTGACTATTGTACCTTCATTAAAAAACAAACCTTGTGGAGGAGGTTCAGAACATACACTCAACCACTTCAAGGTCACCTGGTAGGCTTTCTGCAGAACCTGAGAAAAAAAAGATTCTTACCGATACTGAGATTTAAAAAAAATTAATAATAAAATAAAATAAAAAAAACTTGTTCAAATAAAAAAAGTAAACCAAAACTTACAGTTGAGTTGGTATCAGGACTATCCAGATATTGTAGAAGAACAGAAAATACCTCACTCCTGAACGTAGTGTTCTCTGACAGAGAAAGGGAAATCAAACCAGTTATTTCACCATTTTATTTATTTAATTTATTATGGTAGTTGTTCCGGAAGCATGGCAGGGAATTACCTGGAGTTTGGCAAAGACTTGCTAGGGTATCCAGAGCACACTTTTGAACTTTTGAGCAACCAGTCAGGTTTCTGAAGACACCGATAATAGGAGAGGAGATTGACATTCCCACACAGACTTTCAGCAAATTGATTACTGACAGGATCACGGATTGCATTGGGATTTCCAGATTGAGGGAGCCCTGGGGAAAGATACAATTTACTACTCATCACACAGTATAAATGCAGGCAATTTACTTATCAACAAAAAAAATATTTGAGAAAGACAAATTACCATGTAGGCTATTCACTAAAGCGGGAGTGGTTGCTCGTAATATACTGTATTTTACAATATACACTTAAACAAAATAAAAAATCAATACAATTTTAATATTACACATGTTCATACCATGCCTGCCAGCTCTGCTATGCTGGACAATGAAAGACAAAGGAGTGAGACACAAGACCTCTTCTGGGATAACAGCTCTTCTAGAGAAGCATGCTGGCAGCCAACCTCTTGGACTGAACCTATTATGGGAGATTCAATGTGATGATGGTATGTCGTACACTACCAGACAGGCTCAAACTTATCAAACATGATACCAAATAGTTTGTTCAGCCTGTCAAAAACATTACCTGAATGCAGTTGCTGCTGATCAGCTGATGCCGTTACTAGCTCCAGGGGTTGCAGAATGACCCCAATGGCCTTGTTCTTTAAGCTCTGTGGGCTGTAGAACAATAAGCACAGTCCAATATAAGTACACAACAAGCGATCACATGCTGGGATGAAAATAAATATACAAAAAACTCAACCATAAGTGGGAACTCACTCTACACTTACCAATTTTCCAGATGGATAATCCCTGTGGCGAAGGGAATTGCCTGTGTTGGTTTTAGAGTGCACAGCATAGTTTCCGTCAATGTTACAATACTGGAATTGGTCTGGCTGAATAAAGGGGTCCTGAAAAAAAGGATTTCTCAATATTCATTCACTGTGTACGAATGCGACGGAGATCACAAAAAAATACAGATGACAACCTCTGTGAACTACACCACAGTTTAATCATGCCGTAAAAACACTGATGATAAGATGGTGGCTATCAACTATTAAGACACACCTGGCAGCAGCTTGTAAAACCTCTGTGAACAGCGGGGTCAATGAGCTTTGATCATTTCCCAAAATCACCTCAACAGCCCCCTCAGTTCTCTGCCACAGCATTTCCCTGACATGTGGCTGGCAGTGGGCGAGACTCAATGCCACAAGCTTCAGTGACTGACAGGCATGGAACGGGACGCTCGACACCAGTAAGTCCTGCACATGCTTCACGACCTCCATGACCCCTTTGGCCCACTCCGGACATTCTGCGCCCCTGTCCGTGCGCACCTCACTCGGGTCAGTCTTGCTGCCATTCTTCAAACACGCGCATGTGGTTGTTAGCTCACTGAAGGTTAAAATGTGAGCCAGGAGCTGGTTTGCTGCCGAGGCGACAAATAGACTTTTGTCTGTTTGCAAATGTAGGACCACTTTAATCAGTCCTGTGGAAACACAAATGCGAGTTACAAACGGAGGAACTAGCAGAGAGGAATTTTTACGATCCTTACAGAACACATAGTATTTCATTGTTACTGTGCAACCTTATGATCCCATGGGAGGCAATTTGCCAAGGTTCGACTGTATCTGTTTTTGGCTTTGGCACAGAAATCGAGGACAAGCCCCGTGGAGCATCATGTGTCAACTGGCTCATTGTCAACGCTCTTGTGCGTCATTTATAGTGTTACCATCTAATTGCAGCCATAAGTCTTGTACACATCGTTGCTAAAGAGTGGTCTTATGATGTGCTGACCTCTTGGATTCTCATCCGTTTGGGGTTAAGGTGAGGCCACAGATAAATAACGCCATGAACTTTTACTCAGAATCACAAGTTTATACTCTGAGAAAAAAAGACAAGCCAACCAACGTAATTTGAGTTCTTTCCATGTTAAAGTTGTCTTTTGAGTAATGACGTACACATATGGTCTAGTATCGAATCTTGATTCAACAAATGTCGTCTGGACTGGGCAATCATTGTATCGATCAGATGACGTACAGCAAAGTGGGGGGAAAAATAACAGCTAGCAGAACAAAAAACAATTGTGATTGCATAAGAAATTGACTAGCCTACTGTAGGTGTTATCTCTGCATACCCCATAAGCATAACCATTAACCACAATGTAGTATTGTTATACGGAAACTCCAATACCCACCATTCTTGAACAGGAAGTGCATAGCCTCCCAGTGCTGTACCATGCTTCGCAGCCCATGAATCCATCCACTGCGCACTGTTGCATCTTCCCAGAGACATGATTCGCTCCACCCCTGATATTCAAAGGCACTCTCCAAAATGTTCTGTTGCTGCAATTTAAATTGAGAATTGTCCAGAGTTTTGATTCAGGGCATACATACAAGATGAACCAAACATCAAACATTGTATCTCTTTAGTTGACATACCTTTATGATGTAAAAACCCTCTTCACTGGCAGCTAGTAACCCAGCCAACTTGAGAGTAAAGGAGAGAATGCCGGGCTCTGCAGTCTTTGATTTACACACACTGGATATGAATGTGATCAGGCAGGGGTGGACCTCCAGTAATGTAGAACCAGGTGCTGAAACATAACAAATCAATCAGTAACATGTATTCCCTTGTTGAAAACAGGTCAGGAGCAATTGTTAAGTTCACCCACAAAAAGAGATAATTCCTGAATGTCCTTTGATCAAAATAGCCTGAGCAACAGAGCACATCCCTCATATTTCTGTAAAATTACTGGCTGAGAAATCGAAAACAAAACATCTCATTCTTACCTGCTAAAGCACTGAACCAGTCCAGGAATTTTTCTAAGCACGTGTCATCTGACAGCGCTTGTTTCGGGTCGGCTAGAACGGCGCATACAAGGGGCAGCATTTCCACACATTTACTGTCCATTTCACTCATCTGAGGTAAGGTTACATGAAATCCATGTAAATCACACGCACAAGCAAACTAACACGATGAAACAAACAAGACTCAGCTATAGATGTAACGATGGCTTGCGTCTGTGGTTCTCAATAGCTCTATTTACATATTGTGGCGAGCCATGGAGTCGGAGTCAGGTATTCTTGTTGCAAATAGTTTATTGAGTAAGAGCACAATCTCTTAGTTCCTTCTTCTCCAGTTAACAGTTAGAATAGACATCGCTTGCTGGATCGTAGCCAGCTTTATAGCCCCTCTATGCAAATAAACCTGCTTAACAAAGGCGGCCCTTGATAGGTGCCCTGCAGCTCACCCCAACCAATCACACGTAATTCACTCTGTCATACGTCAATCAACAAACGGTCTCTAGCGCGGACCTGGTTGAACACCTGCTGGTCATTCAGAGGTCAACTGCCACTTGCTACTGCACACGTCATTACATTTGAACACAACAGCTGACATGCACAACGATCCCCGTTACTCGCAATCGCCCCGGATCGCCACACTGCCCCCACCTAAGGGGTCAGCAGTCCCTTGCGACCCCTTTAACTGTCCGCACTCACGTACAAAGTCCCGGAACCGGGCAGGAGTCCTCCGTTGGCGAAAAGGGCGATTCGGGCCCTCAGCTGCCGCTGGGTTTTCCGGTGGAGGAGGGGTGGGCGCACGTAAAGCGGGCTGATCCTCGCCGACGCCCATCCCCTCCTCAACACCGTCCCGGAAACGGGCAGGAGTTCTCCGTGGGCGAGAAGGGCCCTCAGCTGGCACTGGGTTTTCTGGTGGAGGAGGGGTGGGCGCACGTAAAGCGGGCTGATCCTCGCCGACGCCCATCCCCTCCTCAACACCATCCAACAGCGGCCGGTAAGGAGCTAGACGGTCCCGGTGAAGCACCACCAGTTTCCTTCGGCCGGGCATGCGCACTCGATAGACCACCTCGCTCAGCCGGCCCACCACTTCACCAGGGCCCCGCCAATGCGACTGCAGTTTCGGGGACAGACCCTTCTTACGGATCGGACAATAGATCCATACCTTGTCTCCGTGGGTGAAAGGCTGTCCCCGACAGCGCACATCATACGCTCGCTTTTGCTTGAAGCTCGCGGTGGATTGGGCCTGGCGGGTAAAGCTGTGGGCGGTCTCCAGGCGCTCGATCAAAGCCCGTGCGTACCCGGCCTCTGACTGGTGGTGCTCCGTGGATCCGGGCGGGGCTCCAAACACCAAATCAACGGGCGTCCTTAGCTCTCGCCCGAACATGAGTGCAGCGGGGGAGCACTGGCTGCTCTCCTGCACGGCGGAGCGGTAGGCCCACAGGACCAAGGGCAAATGGCAGTCCCAGTCTCGCTGGTGCTGGCTAGCTAGAATGGCTAACTGGGTGGCCAGGGTTTTATTAAAGCGTTCAACCAGTCCATCGCTCTGGGGATGCAACGCCGTAGTGCGGGTCTTGGCCACTCCCAGCCGCGTACACACAGCTGCCAGCACCCGCGACTCGAAATTTCGCCCCTGGTCGCTGTGCAGCTCCTCGGGGGCCCCGAACCGGGCGAACATCTCTGTCACGAGCCTTTCCGCCGTCGTGTCCGCTGATTGGTCCGGCACCGCGTACGCCTCGGGCCACTTGGTAAAGTAGTCCATGGCCACAAGCACATAGCGGTTGCCGGACTCAGTGACGGGGAAAGGCCCTAAGATGTCTACCCCGACCCGTTCCATAGGAGCCCCCACTACGTACCGCTGAAGGGGGGCCTGCGACCGCTGCGTCGGCCCCTTCTTGGCCGTGCAGGCGTCGCAGCAGTGGACGTGCAGCTCCACGTCCCGGCGGCAGGCAGGCCAGTAGAACCTCCTCCGCAGTCGGTGCAAAGTCTTGCTGATGCCAAAGTGCCCCGCCCCCACAGAGCCATGCATCAGTCCAAGTACCTGGGGGCGGAGCGCACGGGGCACCAGCAGCTGGAGGAGATCCTGGTCGGAACCGGGAGCCTGCCACCGCCGATAGAGTAGCCCACCCTGCGACGTCAGGCTCCCCCACTGACTCACATAAGCCTTAACCGCTGGGCTACTAGCCGACACTTCTCCCCATGCAGGCCGTGTACCTGCCGCAATCCAGCGCTGCACTTGCTGCAGCTCGCCGTCGCCCTCCTGCGCTAGGCGCAGGTCCTGCTGGCTAAGCGGCAACCATCCAACCTCACCTTCTATAGCCCGAACTGGGCACGCTATCTCCGTCACCTGCTCTCGCTGCTCGGCTTTAGTGCAAGGCCTACAGTCCAGCTCTGCACAGGGCCTCCGTGAAAGCGCATCTGCATTACCATGCAGCTTTCCGGGCCTGTGCTGAATCTGGAAATCGTACTCCTGCAACAGCTCGAGCCAGCGGGCTACCTGGCCCTCCGGATCTTTAAAATTTAAAAGCCAGGTTAGTGACGCGTGATCTGTCCTAATAAGGAAATGGCAGCCTTGCAGGTACGGGCGAAAATGGCGAACCGCTTTGACCACCGCTAACAGCTCGCGCCGAGTCACGCAGTAGTTTCGCTCTGCCTTGCTCAGCGCGCTACTGTAGTAGGCTACCGCTCGTTCCCCGTCTGGTCCCACCTGGGAGAGCACGGCCCCGACTCCGACATTGCTAGCGTCCGTGTCGACGATGAATGGTCGCGCGACATCCGGATATGCTAGAATGGGAGCCGCCGTTAGGGCGTCTCTCAACTGGTCAAAAGCATTCTGGCAGTCCCCTGTCCACTCGAACTGTTGACCTTTATTCGTCAAGCGATGAAGCGGACTAGCCAGGGTGGCGAAGCTCAAGACAAAGCGTCTGTAGTACGACACTAGTCCCAAGAAGCTCCGCAGCTCACCCACATTGCTAGGCGTCGGCCATTCCCGCACAGAAGCCACCTTAGCTGGGTCAGTGGCTACACCCTGCTCGCTAACGACGTGCCCCAGGAAAGCTGTCTCCCTCCGGAGCAGCTGACACTTTTTAGGATTGAGCCGTAGCCCAGCCCGGCCAATCTCCGTAAGCACGTCAGTTAGGTGAGCGAGGGCTTGCTCGAAGTCGCTGGCGTGTACTAGGAGGTCGTCCAGGTACACGACACAGGAACTCCGCGGGACGGACGACAGCACCCGCTCCATCAGTCGCTCAAAAGTGGCAGGGGCGTTACAGAGCCCGAACGGCATGACCCGGAACTGCCACAACCCTTGCCCTATCGTGAAGGCTGATTTTGCCCTCGCTTCCGGGGACAGCCTCACCTGCCAATAGCCACTGCGGAGGTCCAGCGAGCTAAACCAACTGGACCCCGCGATATGGTCTAAGGCCTCGTCAATACGGGGAAGTGGATAGGCGTCTTTCTTGGTGATCTGATTAAGACGCCTATAATCTACACAAAAACGCCACTCCCCGTCCTTCTTTTTTACCAGGACAGCAGGGGCCGCCCATGGGCTTTCAGAGGGCTCGATAATGCCCGCAGCTGCCATCTCCCTTATCTTGTCCTCCGCCACCTGTCGCTTGGCTAGAGACAGCCGGTGCGGACGTAGCCGAATGGGCACAGCCGAGCCAGTATCAATCTGGTGTTGAACCAGCTCGGTCTGTGTGCATTCTTCGTCCCGCACAGCGAATAGGTGAGTGTAACGGACAAGCAGGGCTTTAAGCTGCTGGCTCTGCTGCGGTGTGAGCCCTTTGCTGCTGCGCGTCCATAATGCTAGGACGGCTTGCAGCACCCCCGCAGAGGGCTGGGTAGCTGAGGCTAGCCCGCCCGTCTGCGGTGGCACTGTAACCTGAGGTGGTACCACGGTAACGAGCGGCGAATCAGCGGTGGCCATTTCAAGCACAGAACTGGGGCGACAGTGTTTGGGGGGCACCCCAGGGCATTCAGTTCGGCGGGCTGCTTGTAATTCACATTTTGATCGGAGGCCCAGCGTTTCAGTACCAATAGTTATCGTCTCGGCTATCACATTTATGCTAGTTCCCCACAACGCTAACAAGTCTAAACCGATAATGCATGCATCTTTTATATCTGCTAACCAAAACTCGTGTTTCACTCGCTGGGCTCCTGCACACACTTGTAATTGTTTACTACCACGCATGCCCATCTTCTGCCCAGTGACGGAGGTTAGCTGGGTAGAGGTAGGGGTCCATGCACCTGAAAGCAGCCCGCTGGTACCCCGAAGTACCCCCGGCCTTACCAGGGAAATAGTGGCTCCGGTGTCGACCAGCGCCCAGCAGGCTTGTCCGTCCAAACTGCAAGGCAAGTACAGCCCGGTCTTCGTCCCCAGTCTGCCAATACGGGGCTCGGCCTCGTGGGCCTGTTCCTCTGCTCTTAAAAGAACATCAAACGGAACTTTTGCTCTTGGAATTTTTGCTTTCGCTAGGATGGGCAGCCTGGACGCGTGAGTGCTGGTCTGGGCCCGGGTCTGGTTGAGGAGGAGTGTAGCATGGGGCGGCGGTCTCCTCATTGGGCCGTCCCGTCGTCGTTTCCCGTCGGCTGTGGAGCTCTCGCTTTTTGGCGCAGGGGCAGTACAATCGCGGGCGAAATGCCCCGGTTCGTTGCACCGGAAGCAGCGTCGCTCCCGTTCCGGTCGCTGCCGCGGTCGGTTTTGG
Organism: Ilyophis sp. 1 JC-2022; assembly: GCA_022702515.1. Taxonomy (NCBI): domain Eukaryota; kingdom Metazoa; phylum Chordata; class Actinopteri; order Anguilliformes; family Synaphobranchidae; genus Ilyophis; species Ilyophis sp. 1 JC-2022. The sequence continues at coordinate 32,417,048 of CM040405.1, read as the reverse complement.
TTCCGTTGAACCCATCTCACCTCCTCGCCGTCCTCGCAGTCGGCAGCTCGGACCCGGGGCTTGTTAGCCGGGGTCCCGTTTGGCGTGGTGCCCAAGATGAGCTCCAGTCGCTCGGCCTCGCGAAGCGCTGCGTCCAGGGACTCCGGTTTGGCAATGCGGACCTGTTGTTGTAGGCGCTCCGGAGTGAGGGCCTGTGTGAAGGTCTGGCAGGCTAGCTCCTGCTGGCCTGCGTTATCGAGTTGAGGGTAGCCGCGGCGGGCTAACAGCCTGATGTCGGCGGCGAGGACGCTGAGGCTCTCTGCTCCGGTCCGCCGTCGCTTGGCGAGCTTCTCCCGGCTCACCTCTAGGAATTGCCGCTGTCCGAACCGACGTTCCAGCGCTGTCATCAGTGCCGGTAGCGTCAGTGGTTCGGCGCTGTCCAGGTCTAGCAGCACCTGGCAGGCCTCGCCCTCCAAGGCTAACGCTAAGTGGGTGGCCGTCTGGCTCTCGTCCCAGCCATTGTAGCTAGCCGCGAATCGTACCTGGCTTTGGTACGACTCTAGCTCACCCTTTCCCGTGTAACGGGGTAGCTTGATCACCGCCTTTATCGGTGTAGTCGGTCGCCGCGCCGGCGCCGCTGTCTGGCTCGGCCTGGAAGCAGGGGCGACCTCGTTGGCTTCCGGCCGACCTACTTGCGCTTCATTTCCGGCCGCGGGGTCAGCCACCAGCGCGGGCACCTCCGCCTGGTCTGTAATCGGCCCCTCTCGCTCCGGTCTTGTTGCGCTGGCTCCTTCGGGTTTTCCTCCGGGTCTATTCGTGGGCCGCTTCGCAGACGCTCCTGCGATAACGTCCATCTGCTTGGTCACCTGACGCTCTAGGTCGCGGATCTGTTCCCAGATCGTCCCGCTTCTGACATCATTGTGGCGAGCCATGGAGTCGGAGTCAGGTATTCTTGTTGCAAATAGTTTATTGAGTAAGAGCACAATCTCTTAGTTCCTTCTTCTCCAGTTAACAGTTAGAATAGACATCGCTTGCTGGATCGTAGCCAGCTTTATAGCCCCTCTATGCAAATAAACCTGCTTAACAAAGGCGGCCCTTGATAGGTGCCCTGCAGCTCACCCCAACCAATCACACGTAATTCACTCTGTCATACGTCAATCAACAAACGGTCTCTAGCGCGGACCTGGTTGAACACCTGCTGGTCATTCAGAGGTCAACTGCCACTTGCTACTGCACACGTCATTACATTTGAACACAACAGCTGACATGCACAACGATCCCCGTTACTCGCAATCGCCCCGGATCGCCACAATATGATATTTTCTGCTTTAATAGCTAGACTGCCAAAAGAAATCAAAACCAGGCCAAGCAATACCCCATTGAGAAGCAAATACAGCTGGTAACTTTTTAGCTACATAGTACATACTTGCTCTTGCTAGCTAATTCACAGTTAGCTATAAAGCCATTAAGCAGCAATATACATGTTCAAGGAAAAAAAATAGTGCTTCATATAACTTGCTGATAACGTTAGATAATATATGTGTCAACTAACGTTAACTTACCCAAATTAAAACGGGCTCACTCGTTAGCTAGCTTTGGAGGCTTAACTGTACTGACTGTCATATTTAGTGGACACTGGACAGTTGACCGCAATATATTTCCATCACAGTAACAACAGAATAGCTATTTAGACGTAACCACGTCTGCTGGTTACATATAACGACTTTATTACCTCTTCTCGAAATAGATTTTCGCACTTTCTACTGCTAAACGACAGACCGTAGATTTTCAACATGGACGTCCATTTTTGGACCAGACCAACGTCATGACAGGGACACTGGTAGGGAAATACAAATATAAAGGTATTTCATATTTGTGTGTTGCTACGCATGCAGTTACTTGTTTTTTTCATACATAGAACTTCCTCATATATTCTTTGCCGTGATACCCGTCATTCAACACACAAATTTGTTGCAATGTGTACTTGAACCCACCCGTTCAGAAAAGGTATCGTCCTTTTTTCATCATTGAATGGTTGGCGCCGGGTGAATACCACATGGCTTACCGAGTAAAATCTCAGGCTTAACGTGGGAAGCATTGGTCCTAGTAAATTCCACTATCAAAAAGCAGTCAAATCGTACATTAAATGCAGGATACGGAGGATATAGCGGCTGATGCCGAGTTTGAAGAGGGCGAAGAGCCTTCTTTCAGTGATTCGGAGGATTTCGAAGATGACATAGATGACGAGGGTAAGCGAACTGAAGAAAGCGCCCGGCAGGGCGGCCTGTCACACTGCACTGGCAGCAAGGTAGCTAGGTTGGTTTGCATTGTGTAGCAAGAAGGCGTTGCGTGACTGTAGCAGTTTATATAGCACATTTCTTCTTTAGCTAGGTAGCAAGGTACCAGGCCAGGGTTTTAATCAACTTTGAATCAACTCTGCATTTCAATATAGAATGTCTAGCTACACCTCCTTGCTGCGCTTAGGCTATGCTATGCTATGCTATGCTATGCCATAGGCTAGCCTATGTGGCCTAGTTCAGGCGCACTGGCCAATACGCCTTGTTGCTTGTGGTTAGCTTGTCGACAAAGCTCGTTGTCAACTTTTTTTTTACAGCGATGCAGTAACTTTACGTACACAAACACACGAAAAACGGTAGCTTTCGCAGTGAAATTGGTTTGTATCAGCTGCAGGCAACTGATCGAGTGTTGCCCAGGTATGTCGCTAAGTTCAGGTTAGGTTGTGTAACGTTAACGGTGCCAGACAAGTGCAAATGCAGCTAGCTAGATACGCTAGCGAACAACACAACACATTTTTAACCTGGCAAAACTGTTAATAAATTCTAAATATCTTTTGGTACAGTACATACAGTATAGAGGCAATGGTTGTAAGTAGCAAAACTTGCCATGTTGTAGCTAACGAATGTAAATGAGCGGAGCACATTCATTGGGTTTCCAGATGTTAGCTAACGTTAGCTTACGTTAGCTTGCTAGCAGTTAATAGCAGGTAATTGCTTCCTAGCTGGGAAGCGAGTCGCAGCAATATTGGGCATAATAAGTGCATTCATATTGTCAGCTAATTAAAGTAGAGACAACAGTTAGAATCGTGTCTTAAATCGTTGAAAATGACTGGCTTGAATGAATGGCTGCCTTGCTGTTACAGCTAGCCAAAATCTGTCACAGTCACAGAGAAAGGTCTGCTATTGTAGCGTTATCAGCGCGTGCATTATCATTGTTTCAGCTGCTGTTGTGTGTCTCTTTAGAGCTTTTGGGCGATGTCCTGAGAGAGGGGCCACAGGAAGCAGATGGTATTGACTCCGTGGTGGTGGTGGACAATGTACCCCAGGTCGGAGAAGAACGTCTGGAGAAACTGAAAAATGTTATCCATAAGATTTTTTCCAAATTTGGTAAAATTACCAATGAGTTCTACCCTGAAGCTGAAGGCAAGACAAAGGGGTTAGTATTATTGTGTAGTATTAGTAATAGCATTAATACTGTGATTGTGTATACAGTATTTGAATATAATATGTAAATTATACACTTGTTTACTTTTGTTCAAATTTCAGGTATATATTTATCGAGTATGGCTCACCCAATCATGCCATTGAAGCGGTGAAAAATGCTGATGGTTATAAGCTGGACAAGCAACACACCTTTAGAGTGAACGTCTTCACTGACTTTGACAAGTAAGTTATCTTTATATTCTAATGAAGACTTCCTCTTTGCACAATCAAAATATTTACTATATATTCACCATAGAGGTTATATTTTAATATTTTACACATTTAAAAGAGAATCTTTCACATAATTTATTATTTATGTTTGATTTGAGTTTGTTTCGATACTGCTTACAAGCAGACCAATTACAGGCCATACTGTAATTTTATAAACTGAGAAAGTGTGACATTGCAGATATGTTAAGAATGTAGGTAAATGACTCCGAAGTTATGATTTGTTCTTTAGTCATGCAACTTATCCTGTTATATTAAAGGGATTGTAAAGTGGCTGAAAAGTTGTTAAAATAACAATAAATTATCACAGAGGGGTGTATCCACTACATATCCACCAAATATCTATTCAAAGTAATGTCAATAAATATAATAAACACATCTCAAGTCATACATAAAATCTGTATTGAAAAACTTCAGGATTGTGTGGGCGTAGTCAGGCCCTCATTGTCACCACGCCTCCTCTTTACAGTCAAATGGTCACACTGGCATTCTGCAGCCATGGTTGATTGAATTTGGTAGCTACTGTGAAATGATGAGGAAGCGTATCAGATAACTAAAAATAGCTAGCTAGTATAATAGCTACTGAGCATAACAGATTTACCTGATCTGGGGCCGCATTAGGGGTGGGACAAAATATCGATACTGGAATATATCGTCATACTTCCTCTTGCGATACATTATGGACGCACTGGCGCCAAATATCAATATTTTTATTAAAACATACAGGCGCTCTAAACTGATTCCCCTGCATTACATCCCCTGCATCCCATTTTGACTTATCAGTGTCACTACTTCATGACTCCTCGTGGCGATTATCAAATTAATGAGTTGGGGTGTGTGTGTGAGAGAGAGAAAGAGGCACTAAGCTAAGACTGCACTTTTTTGTACATTGTTTCATCTCAGTTGTCAAATTCTGTGAAACTGACACCACAATGCAGTGAATAAATACATAATTCCTGTTTTTTGCATTTTTACTGGTATCTTTTCTTCTTCAGTTACACAGATATCGTGATGTATCGTAGATGAATTGTCTTACAATGTATTGAGTATTACAGTATCGCTGAGTTGTGCTACCATCGTTATTGTGGGCAACGTATTGTGATAGTATCGTATTGTGAGTTACTCTGTGATTCTCACCCCTAGGCCGCATGTAGCAAAGTTTGCGAATTCGCACTAAATATGTAACATGTTGGGCTTAGCCGCTTATATAGTACCTGAAGGACGATGTATGCTTTCATCAACAAAAAAACTTAATACATGACATAACAACCACATATAATGTAGTCTGAAGCAAAGTACAGATTTACCTTTACAGTCTCTTTAAACAATGTTGATATTAGCATAATAATATAGTTTTAAAATCCAATCCATAGATTGACTTGAAGTCTGATCACAGTGCACATAATATAAAAAGATTTTACCATGGTTTGAAATAAAACAGTAATATGGTTGTAAACATTTTTTTTAAATGATCAACTTTGAGATGACAAAGGAAGTATTCAAATGTATAATCACTTGTTTTCAAGCCCTATTATAAAATTGTAAAATCTCGTCCAGCCTGATATCATTTATCCAGATGTATCATTTCATTTTACTGGCAGATTGCATTTGCCAATAGTTTTTCCCGGAAAACACAATGCTAATTAAGGAAGTTACAATTATTTTTTGCCAGATTTACTTGATAAATAATGTTTTCTCTGGTAGTAGGTACTGCAACATTACGTAGGCCTATTGCTTGCTTTATTTGAATATCATCTGTTTAGTATTTTCATTCCAATTCAGATGATATATACTGGCACATTTATTTTTGACATGCTAGCTGCCAGGTACATATGTATTAGTCCCACTACAAGGCAGGAACAAAAGCATAAGACATTGTACCTGAGCATCATGATGGTCATCACAGTGCGTTATTGTCTACCTGCTGCCTGAAAAGAAATGCCTGTAATTGACTTATTTATTTTTAAAGGTACATGACTATCAGCGATGAGTGGGAAACGCCAGAGAAACAGCCATTCAAAGACTTTGTGAGTGTTTCCTCAAGGCAGTAACCAAGGGCTCTTTGTAATTTGTAACATTTCACAAACCAAGTACAATATTAAAGGATGTAAAGACATGTTTTTGGATTGTAGTGGATCTAGGTGTTTGTAATGGTGGGCTGTATTAATCCAGTGATGATGCTAGATGGCAGTGTTGGTTAGGTTGTGCATTTGTTGCATATGTTGGCTGTGTGTTATAAATATTTTGAGATATAAATATATGAAGCTGTATGTAATGCTTCAGATACAATATTTGACCTGCGTAGAGGTCTAGTATTTGTGTTCGTCCACTTCTCATAAGTGTTCACCCCTTTGCCCCCATTATAGGGAAACCTGCGGCACTGGATGGAGGATCCGGACTGTCGCGATCAGTATAGTGTGATTTATGAATCTGGGGAAAGAACGGGAATATATGCCAATGATGCCAAGGAGCCAATCACAGTTGAGGACAGAGCTGTGAGTATTCTTAAGTGGATTTCAGATTGTGTACAGGTAGGAGAAGGATGGACTTTAAAAATAAAGGTGGTTTTGCCCCTTATCAGGTTTGTTGAAATGGACATCTGCCATTCTGATTATTGTACTACACTATGTAGTTGCAGCCTGTTCGGTAATGTAATTCCTCTGATCTTTTGCACATGGTGTCTGTCTCATCTGCAGCGGTGGACGGAGACATATGTGCGCTGGTCTCCGAAAGGCACCTACCTGGCCACATTCCATCAGAGGGGCATTGCGCTCTGGGGTGGAGAGAAGTTCAAGCAGATCCAGAGGTTCAGTCACCAGGGGGTCCAGCTCATTGACTTTTCACCTTGTGAAAGGTACCCAGAAAACCTTTTTCTGTTTCTAAATTAAACAAATTTCTATCAACATCAGCTGGTATTGAAAATGTAATGTATTCCGAAGTGTATTGTGCTGCTAGTGTTTATACCATGTGTGCTTTCAATTCATAGATACATGGTCACATTCAGCCCTCTAATGGACACGAAAGATGATCCTCAGGCCATTATCATCTGGGATGTCCTGACTGGACAGAAGAAGAGAGGGTTCCACTGTGAGAGCTCAGCTCACTGGCCAATCTTCAAGTGAGTTTGACTAATTGTGCTAAAAAGCTGTTTTCCTAGTGCTGGCTGGTGGGAAGACCTCCAAGGAAAACTATAATGAGAGATTCAATTGCCTATTGTGTTCTTATTTGGCTAGACTAGAATTTAATGAATACAGTTTGATGTAAATTTGTAGGAATATTTTAGATTTCATTTGATTTTATTGTATATGATTGAATTCCCTGGGAAATTCTGTGACTCACAAAATATACACCTGATGAAAAATGTCCCACAACATGCTCCTGTTTGACAAATAGCATTTGTTTCAACAAATAACCAAATTCAAATTCCTGCTTATACTGAAATTAATGCTTTGCTTATATTATTTCAGGTGGAGTTACGATGGAAAGTTCTTTGCTAGAATGACTCAGGACACACTCAGTATCTATGAAACACCAGTAAGACCCATGAAAAATAATTTTTTCTACAGAAATGTTATGCAGTTTAATTGAAGCAACTTTCTTTGTTAATTTGTATAGTATGCTGCTTCTCTGTGAAATGTTAATGGTTTTTCTCTTGCAGTCTATGGGACTCTTGGACAAGAAGAGTTTGAAAGTTGGCGGAATAAAGTGAGTCCAGTCGTAGTTCTTACTTTAATAGTAAGGATGTATGATTATACTGGGGTCATGTCGGGGTCATAATGGTTTAAAAGATTTTTATCAGCCTGATACTACGATTATGGCCAATGTGATGGGCTGATATGATGGAGAAACATACAGGCACGAGAGAAGCAATACATTTTATATTTCGCTGATACTGTAAATTAAAATTGATGAAAATTTCATACACAAAAAGTAGCCTAATAGTCAGTCATCTGTACCTCAATTAATCTTTTTTAGAAGCCAAACTCGAAAGCAAAGCTATACAGAGACTTGTTAACTCTCTAGACTAATGCTCTATGCTTAATAAAAAAAGTAATACAATTATAAATGCATCTTTTATGAACGTGGAAACTTGGTTGCTGTGTGCATTTGTGCTATAATGTAGAACAGGAATGCACTGCCCTTGGGCAATATGGCCAGACAAATATCGGTTATTAATATCAGCCCCAGAATTTCCATATCATGCATCCCCAATTAATAGTAAATAAAGTCCTTCAGGAATGAAAGCATATTTAAAGCAAGGTAAAATGTCATCTGCAGGGATTTCTCCTGGTCTCCAGGCGACAACGTCATTACATTTTGGGTACCAGAGGATAAAGATATTCCAGCAAGGGTGACTCTCATGCAGCTTCCATCCAGGCGTGAGATCAGAGTCCGCAACCTTTTCAATGTGGTGGACTGCAAGCTCCACTGGCAGAAGCAGGGGGACTACCTGTGTGTGAAGGTGGACAGGACTCCCAAGGGCACACCGGTACAGTACTCCACATATTAGTATAGATCTTTTAGCTGATAAACCATGCTTCTGTTGTTAACGTTAGCTATTTCCCATCATATAACTGAGCGATATTGGCTTAAGATGTTATTTTAAAACTGTCACTCTTCAATTATGTTGTGTTGGTAGGAGTTACATCTCTGCCACTATTATTCGGCAAACTATCTGGCTATTTTAAAGACAAACTAACATAACATTAATTGTCCTTCATCGCTATCGGGTAGACATGCCTTGCCTAACCTATCCGGAATGGTCATATCATGTGTGACCAGGCTCAACACAGATATTTTCTGTATAGGAGACCTATGTGTATGGGGAAAACCACCTAACCTGGATAATTGAACCCGGCAATATTACAGGTTCCATATGTGAAAAGGGGCTTTAGAAACTACTTTGTTTAAATTCCAGAATCTGGCATACATCATGTACCGTTTATACCAGGGGTGTCCAATCTTATCTGAAAAGAGCCGATGTGGGTTTATGTTTTTGTTTTATCCCAGCACTAAGACACCTGATTCTACTGTTCAAGGTCTTGATTGAAGTCCATGATTAGTTAATTAGTTGAATGTAGGCTAATCTAGAATGCTGCGCTAATACAAAAACCCGCACCCATATGGGCTCATTTCGGAGATTAGATATCCCTGATTTATACATTGTTTTGACATGCCCTGAGTTCAGGTTGATTGTCTGCATTCTAGGGTGTCGTTACCAACTTTGAGATCTTCAGGATGAGGGAGAAGCAGGTGCCTGTGGATGTGGTGGAGATGAAAGGTAAGTGATGCGTAGGACTGGCCGTACGATGGTTACATTCAACTCTGCACTCTGTAGCTGGTTTAGGTGCTCAAATGTTTAATGAAGCTTTAACCATGGCAGAGGGCATCATCGCTTTTGCCTGGGAGCCAAATGGAAGCAAGTTTGCTGTGCTGCATGGAGAATCTCCACGAATCAATGTAACTTTCTACCACGTGAAGAACAACGGCAAAATAGAACTGTTAAGTATGTAGTGATTTAATTTTTTTATGGATTTGTAAATTGGGCTTTAACCATAGATTTTAACATTTTCATGTACAATTTGTTGAATTTTCAAAGTTTACTCACTTGATTTTTTAGGTATTTATAATCTAGCAGTAAAATACAATAGTTGGTAAACCTGCAAGTATTATACGCAATTCGAGTAAAATACCATGTTGTATTAAATATTGGACCGTATTGAGACTAATGAGACCTGTGTTATACTCTTCCAGAAACTTATGATAAACAGCAAGCAAACAGCATTTTCTGGAGTCCGCAAGGGCAATTCCTGGTGTTGGCTGGATTGAGAAGGTCTGTGTTTGGATATGTGTGGTTTGCTTTTGTGCCTCACATTATCGGACAGCCTCACATTATCAGAACATTTCTCACACATTTAACCATACATGGCATGTGCTATTTCTTCCCTTTCTCTTGAACAGTATGAATGGTGCTCTGGCTTTTGTCGACACATCGGACTGTACAATGATGAACATTGCTGAGCATTACATGGCATCAGATCTTGAGTGGGACCCGACAGGCCGATATTTGGTGACCTCTGTCTCCTGGTGGAGCCACAAGGTGGGCACCTTTTTCCCTGCAGTAACAAGAAAGGCAGATTAACAGAAACCTGAAAGCATGGTATATCTGGAGGACTGAATGATTTGTTTAAAGGGTTCATTTGTTTTCCTAATCAGGTGGATAATGCATTCTGGCTTTGGACATTCCAAGGACGCCTCCTCCAAAAGAACAACAAGGATAGGTTCTGCCAGCTGCTGTGGAGGCCACGCCCTGCCATCTTGCTCAATCAGGAGGAAATCAAGGTGAGACTATATACTGCCATCCGATCATTAAAACATGGCAAATTTTACAAGCCTTAAGACTTGAAGTGGATCTGGGCCTATGATGGCTCTTTTTATCCCTGCAGAAATACACACTCATCTTTGTAACATATTTTATTAATTTGACAGCTTATCAAGAAGGATCTGAAGAAGTATTCCAAGATTTTTGAGCAGAAGGATCGTTTGAGTCAGTCCAAGGCATCCAAGGTAATGGCCCTTGTAACACCCTTCAGCTGTTATATTTGATATTATATGCTATCATTAGGGCTCAAAAAGGATAGCTTTTCAGTTATAACTGTCGTGGCTTTGGCAGGAATTGGTTGACAAAAGACACACCATGATGGAGGAATATCGCAAATATCGTGAGAGCTCAACGCAGATGTATCAGGAACAGAGAACTCTACGCCTGGATCTGAGAGGAGGTATGGTTGTCAAGCATTTATTAGTCACAGCTTCCTAATAAGGCTGCGATCACACTGGACGTGCTTTATCAGCTGGGGGAGTCTTTTTTCATAATTATTTATAAATGCATTTGAAGCGTTTTCCTATGCTGCTTTTTCCGCACCAGGCGCCTCGCGTTATCCACTCTGGGTGCCTCGCTGTTTTTAGAAAAACGTTTGGTGCACACAGAGATGAAAAGATCTTATCTTGATGCGCTCCGATTATACATTTTTTTTAAATAAAATTAAATAAATAAAAAAGCACCCCACATCACTGTCATTTTTTTCTCTGCTGTCCAATCTGATGAAAAGCGGGCCTTGATTCTGCCGCTAGGTTCCGTTGTCAACAAAGATGATGGAGGAGAAATTGGTAAAGTTAGTTGCCTTTTCAGCCGACCCGGAGTTTTGATTTCACAAATCGTGAATAGCATGATAAAAAATAAGTGATCCAAGGCTTCTCGGCTTATACACAGCTTTTTAAAGACAAATAATGAAGCAATCTTTCGGGTAAAATTAGTTTGCTGATGCCATCAGCCACGTGATTGACAGGAGCGGAGTTCGGTTGCCAAGCAGCAGCGAAAAAGACGCCTTCAGCGCCTTTTTCTGAGTAGGTTTTGTTAAACCAAGACGGGTAGTGCGCCCTGCGTTTCAAACCTACAAAGCGTGTCCGGTGTGATCGCAGCCTAACCAGCATTTTTAGGCTACTTGGTTAACAAGTTTAACAGTGGCTAATGTTAGAAAGCAAATTTCCTGTGGTCTGAGTGCTCTTTTTCTGACACCTTTTTTTACATGCCCAAGTCCAGCAGAGGCACCTTGCCATGGGCCTTTTTTCACAGTGACTGAGTCTTGTTCACTTTGTAACTTTGTCTGTGATGCACCTATCTACATTTACAGCAATTCTGTAAATACTGAGCATATCCACATTTATTATGAGATCTGGGGCTCGTATCACAAAAGTAATTTGAGAGGATTTTCACTCGCAGATCGCAATTTCTTGTCAAAACGTGTTTCACGAAAATGCAACGCTTGCAAATCGCAAATAAAATAGCAATAACTACAGGCCGTTCACATCCAATTCTTTCCTCGCAAGTTTCCTTTGATTGTGCAGAGACGGAGGTACGATCCAGAAAGAATCTGTTATTGTGCGCACTCTTTTAGATAACCACAGAGATGAGTTGCTCAAAAGATATCCCTTTTAAAAAATGTTTTAAAAAAAATTATTTAAAAAAGTGGTGGATTTTAAGTGTTTGAAACCGTGATCTAAATTTCTGGAAACTAAAGTAAAAGTGCACTTTAAGTACATTACATGGGATTTTACATACTTATGAACTTATTTTTTGTAAGGGATAGATTGCCACGGCATGAAATATTATGCTTATGCGACACGCAAATGACTTATTCCTGGTAGATTTTCTTCCTGAAGGGCAAGTGTCAATTGTGCTTTGGCCATTAACATAGTTTAATATGATTTTCCATAAATAACACTGGATTAAGGCCAGAAATTAACATAATTTTGATTATTAAAACTATTTAGAATATCGTACAGATAGTAGGCTTAAAGTAGCCTGTAGTTCATAGTGTCGCCTTTAGTTTGTGTCTTGGGACAATTGACATTTCGATACAAAATCAAAATGAGGCAGGCCGATTTACTGATTGCCTACACGAATCTTTGCAACATGCGTTTGTGGTTTGCATTCGCGATTTCTACGTGAAGCACTCTGAAAAGAGTAGGAGAAATCGATCACATCTCGCAGATCTCAGCTTGCACGTCGCAACTTTCATGAAATGAGCCCCTGATTTATATCCTAAAGGGTGGTTTGTGTCACAATTAACTCAACTGTAAGAAATTAACACAAACATTTCTGTGGTGAAAAGCCATATACAGCAGAATATTGTAACCTACACATAAGTTTTAAGGACTAATTCTAGTCATCTGTAGTAGATTGTTTGAAATTAGTGAGTGACAATAGAAGTTTGAAAGGATCTCTGGCCATTTTGTATAAAATGGGTGGCCATTTAGTATTGTCTGTCTGCACAAATGTTCAGTATTAAAGGTCTTGTTAATAGTAGATGGGACCTGTGCTTCTTAGGTGTGGACACAGATGATCTTGACAGCAATGTTGAGGATTGGGAAGAGGAGACCATTGAATTTTTCGTCAATGAAGAAATTATTCCACTTGGAGAACCGGAGTAATCCCGATAGCAGGTATAATTCATTGAGTTACAGAATATGTTGTTGATTACATATAGCCTAATAATGCTGCATATTAGCTTTGGTGCCAGCAAACAAAGATTTATGGTTTTCATTTCCGCTGGGCCCTTCCCTCTGAACTTTATTTTGTGATTGGCATAATTCAATAATTTTCTGTTCTCCTTTGTAGTTCGAAGGTAAAGATATGAATAGACCCAAATTGTCGTCTTAGATTACGACTGCCTTGTATGAGACTTGACGGAACAGTACTGTGCATAGTATGTTATACTTGTTTGTCATCATTTTCATCCTTGCTTTTTTCACATTTTATTTCAACAGCCCATTAGTCTTCAAAGAGGAGCTCTGGTGCATTGAGTGGAGAAAAAGCACCTGGAATTGTATTGGTATAATTGAGAATTCCATGCTCCAAATTCACCCTTGTCTGACATCAGTATATAGTGCCTTTTAATATTGGTCACTGCAGTGGGAGAATTTTGAGCTACTGTTTTTGCTTTTTTTTTGGCACTTTAAAGTTTTAAGAATTCCTTCATAAATTATAACATCTTAACGTTGCAGCAGTTTTCCATTTGTTTCCTTTCCCCCACCGATTTTATTAGTTGCTGGAGTTAAGGAATTTTGCCACCACAAGATAGAAAGTACTATGCCACAGTTTGCTGGAAACTATTTTTACCTCTGTAAATGGAAAGAACTGTGTTTTGTACAAATAATCAGAAGGGTTAACAAAATAATTAGTGTGCTGAAGCAGCACTACAGTGGGCTGTATCCTCCTCCATTCAGATTACCTGATATTAAATGTGCTACAAGGAATTTAATAAAGTATGGTTGCTAACCTGCATGTGCTTTTGTCTGTTTGACTTGTCTTTGTTTATCATCCCCTCATAAAACGCACATAGCATAGTGCAGATGTAGTGCAGTAACATTGTTAATGTTCATCCCCCCTTCAGTTGGGTAAAATTAAATGTCTGAATGAGAATATCGATAGGCATACTGCATTTACAAAAAGAAAAACATGTTTGTGTTCCGTAATCAAATGTTGGTGGTTTGTGAAAAGCAGCAATTGTCCAAAGCACGGAATAAAACCTTACAGGGCATTGCTAAAAGATGGATGCCTTTTTTCCCCTGCAGACACAATTATGTATACGCAAAAAAATGGGAGATGGATCCTGGACGAAAACTCATTGTAACCTAGACAGATCTGCCAGTTTCAGGTATATGCCAAAGTATAAGGGTTTGATAAACATGGAAGTTTCAGTGCAAATATGAATTTCATTTATATAGCACTTTTCAAGCACAAAGTGCTTTACAGACAATATGTATGGGGTTTGGTGGTAAAATAGTACTACTGAGAATAAATGTAACCTGGGGAATTTGAAGGAATATTTTGGGTCATTTGACAACACAATGTGTCCACGTCACTTGTTTCATACTTCGCTGCCATTCAAGTAACGTTACTGCAGTTGTGGAAAAGTTGCTGGTGTTAAATAGCAACGGAACTGCAGCCTGCTGTAGTTGTCGCATAAGGTTTCCTAATAATTTTATTTAGGTGGGTGTCCGAAGCCATGGGGTAGGTAGCCTACTCGTTGAGGGGCATGCGGTTAACATTAAGGAAAACCTGGTAACGTTACATGTGCTATTTAGTAGATCTATATTTATTTGTGTAGTTTGTGCGGACAGAAGTCAGTGGTTAATCACTAATCTCGTTTTGTTTACATTTCTAATAACGCTGAAATTAGTTTCATTAAAAGGATTTCCCTATGTTTAACGGGTAACGATAAGTTTTAGCCAGACTACTGCTCCCACAATGGATAATGAAATCATACCATGAATACAATGTTATCCAGGGTTCATACAACAAGGATGCACACTTCCGTCGGAAAATCGGTTACTATGGAAACAATGACGCTGTAAAACCAAATACCGGTAGTTGTAAACAAAGGAAGACACCTAAATTAACTTAATTCCGATAGCTAGTAAAGTACACTGTATAATAATGTAATAGATAAAATACGTTTTACCCGTTTAACGTAAATCGTTTACGTGAGATGTCTGCGAGCTGACTGGTTGTAGCTAACGCTACAGCGAATCACTGGACTGTAAACTTCGATAATTAAAGTTAAGTAGCTACTAACGTTAACGTTCGTTATCAAGATTGTCTTACTTGCTGGCAAATACGTTACCCGCCAGACTGGAGAGTTAACTAGTTGCATTTAGTTTAAATGTAACTTATAACAGCGTTCTAGTCCGCCTGCTATGTGACAATTACTTGCTAGTTGGTAGCTCCTGTAAATGACCAACAATAGGCTATCACAGATCTACCTTCCTCACCAGTGCCCAGTCGATGCTGTTAATGTTAATATTTGAGTACAGACAGCTGTACTCGACGACTAACTACCCCAATGAGACCGACCTGATGTTCTGTGAAGTGTGCCACGTGTAACGAACTAACTAGTGTAGCTCTCTACAAACAGAATCGTGGTGTGAGCAGCTGGCCTGTAAATGTGTGCCTGGTGATGAGAATCTCACCTTCTTGCTGCTGGCTTTGCTGGAAGCGACAGACGAGCCTTCATTTGAACAGCCTATTAGCGGCTTAACGTTACGCTTCCAGCAAGAGGATTAAGGAGACTTGTTCCAACATATCGCAGGAACAGTTTAATCGGTAGGCTAACTAGCTTGGTAACTAGTTATTTATATAAGGAAAGACAAGTATGGAGTAGAATAAACATAAACACGAATCCAGGACAACATGAAAGACCTCCCAGGGGAGTCAAAGGACCTTCAGCTAACGGTAAGATGTGCTAGACAAAAGCCACTGACGATCATGTTTATCAATACATTTCTAATTCACATTTCTAATATGGGCGTCATGTAACTTAACCACAGCAATCAATATGCTTGGAAAAATTCAACATTAAAGCAGTTTTACTTTTCATTTAACATAGTATTGCTATTCTTTAGCACCATTAATAGCCTATACTTTACTAGCTAAGTTTAAGTAAAAACTGGCCATGACGGGACCAGCAAACGATTTAGTTTTGTGGTATGAATAGCCTATATGATATAAATAAATAAAAAGTTTAGATAGGCTACTTTCTATGCGCTGCTGTAAACATAGCTTGTGTGCTTTTCTAATTGTTCAGAAGCATATGGTGTACTACTGACATTTGCTAATATTGAATGCAGTGTCTAGCCTACCAAAGTCTTAAATATACTATGTTGCAACATTCGCGGAATTATTTTGCCAAATTGTATAGGCCCCGTAGGCCTACCACCCTGGAGTAAGACATCACCACACATTCAATAAACAGCCACGTTTTGCAGGTCTGTGAAATGAGAGAGAAAAATTTAATATTATCACGAGTTTTACTGGCCGCTTTTCAGGTCACTTGCTTGCCTTAACGATTTAGCGTAATAATTGAAGTGCCAAACTTGCTACACACTTGACTTGAAATGAGAAAACTATACTGCGCACAATTACTATTGTAAATTAAACTAGACGAATATGTTTATAAATACATTTACATCTAGTAGGGTCATTCTTGGCGGAAAATGACCCTTTTTAACATTGACCTCTTAAATCTTTCTTATACTTGACACCCATAATGTAGCCTTGGTGACCAGTGGACCTATACTTTTTCGAAAAAACACACACCATCATTCAGAAAATTAGAAACAAAGTGTCCATTTTCACTCCATTTTGGCCTACCCACCCCTACTTTCGAGACCTACAGTTTGACAACCGTAAATGGTAAAAACAATATCTTAGTCTCATTGTAGGCTAATCACAAAGACTTGCTGTAAAACATGGGTCATGTGTGAATGCTTTGACTTAATTCTGCATTAATTCATAATTAAAATTAATCATCTAATTAAACTACTTTTTAAATTTATTTTTCATAATTGTTCTATACAGTCAGATGTATAGCATACACATGCCGATTTACAGAATGGTATCTCTTGTAGCCTACTTTTTTCTTGATAGTATAGGCCTACTATTACAAGGGGTGATTGGCTTGTTAACACAGAGGTGCATATATCCTGGTTTTTGTTCTAACCAATTACCTTAGTTTTAGTTTTCTGACAGCTATATAAACTGCGCTGGTTCACCCCAGTACTTGAGCACAGTAAAAAAAAAAAATTGGGATGCACTTGCAGTCTGCAGTTGATGCTTATACAAATGTCAGCACAAGATAAGATTGAGCTAATGAAATAAGAGCAGAAGTTGGCACAAAATCCTGAAAAGAGTGATACTCTTTTTGGTCCAGGGTTGCGCAAGCATCCTCTTTTGTTTAGAAACATGAAATGGGTTTATTAGCAAGCCGGGCCAGCGCTAGCTTCAGGCTAGGAGCGATAGCTACCGTTCTGAAGGCGTTTTCACTAGATTTCTGCAATACTTGCCGAGAATAACAGTGAACGTTCACTGATAATCCATTCAACTACCTCCACTGGTAAAAAGGAGAAAGTAAACCTTGACAGGCTCTGTTGGCATGGCAACGCCACTCTACCCACATAGGCTAGTACTACATACATTTTAAAAACATTTATTTTGTTGAGTTAAGTCATAGATTCATATTAAGAGCAATTTTGATCCAATTATTTTTTGATACAACAAATAAATGCGTAACTAAATAAAATAGGGAGATGGAGATTCGTGGGGGTGCATTGGCATCCCCTGGTGAGTGGCGCCTATGACCTCATGCCCCTGATTATGGAAGTCAAATATCAGAAAGATCTGAGAGGTCAAGGTTGAAAAGGGTCCCCCGGAACGACCCTATACTTTGTTTTTACTGAGCATGGCTCCAGTCCGCGATGAGAAAAAAGCAGCTGTTGGACACCACATGTTCCGGAGGAGAACCACGGATGTCCCAGCTCTCCTGAATTGGCAGGGTGGTTCGCGCATTGGAACGCGGCTGTGGTTGCAGATAGTTGGACATTCCAGATTGGGGTGGGAATTGGACATATACAGTGCACTCTAAAAGTGTTAGGACAGTGTCACGTTTTTTTTTTTTTTTGCCTCTGTACCCCAGCAACTTGAAATGGAACAGTGACTATGAGGTTAAAGTACAGATGTTCAGCTTTAATTTGAGGGTTTTTACATCCATATCGGCAGGGCGAACCATGTAACAATTGTAGCTTTTTTTTACACATTGTTCCCTCATTTTAGAGCCTCAAAAGTAATTGGACAAATTAACATAAACTTAAATAAAGTCATCATATTTAATATTTGGTTGCATATCCTTTGCATGCCATGACTTCCTGATGTCTGACCCAGCAACATAAAAAGACTCTTGATATCTTATTTTCAGGTACTCTTACAAGCAATACTATCACCTCTCTGCATTTGAATGGATCTCTATGGGAATTGTGGAGTTGGATTAGATCAAGCCATAAATTACAAGGGAATAGTATGAAATACATGGTTGGCTAAATGGCTGTAAGTCATCAAGGGTCTGATGTATCAAAGAAGCCTCAAACCATCACTCTGCTGTCAGATATGCAGTAGATATGGATAGATCACTTTAAGGGTAGTTTCTCCTGACTTATAGTTCAATAGGAAAATGAGTACTGCAAATTGCATAATTGTTAATAATATAAAATTAAATTGTTACAAAAGACTTGGTTATAAAAGCTTGTAAAAATCAACATAGACGTACACATACACATACACATACATAAATCTGAAAACATACCACCAGTCAGTGAAAACAGCTTGTGAGGGTCAGGGTCTCAATGACTTTGTGTTTATAATTTATCTGTAGCATTCTGGTTTTCTTTAGGTGGCTCTTCGTATTCGTCCACTCAATGAGGCTGAAATAGAGGAAGGGGCTACCATCGTAGCTCACAAAGTGGATGATCAGGTATGCTAATTGACAGAAGCAGCAGCCGGAGTTATCGCACTGCACATGCTTCTATGAGTTGCTATTAGTTAATTATTCTAACCACATTTTTATATTTCATGTCCAATATGATACTTTTCTGCAATTTTAAAATGTATTAGTTGTGTACTGTCCACATTTTAATGACCATCTACCACCACGCCCTGTTTACATATAGGGAGGAACCAATCAGAGTGCATTATTACTGTTGCGTCAGTAACATTGCTGCAGAACACACAACAGAGGAATTACAGCTCAGTTTTATTGGTCACAGCCACTGGAGGGAGGTCTGCACCTTCAGTTGGGTTGTGTTGCACAGATAATGTGTGTGTATGTGAACGTGGAGTAACATGTTCTTTTTTAAAGTGGAAGGAAGCACTGAAATCAGCAATTTGCAGCTGTTTTGTGTCTCAATACATTTTAGATGGTTGTCCTTATGGATCCCTGTGAGGACCCAGATGACATTCTGCGTGCAAATCGGTCGAGAGGGAAAACATACATGTTTGATGTGGCATTTGATTTCACAGCTACGCAGGTATTAACTATTTTTATCGTCATAGTGATTTTATAATTATAAGCTTGATGGAGTTTTAGTTGCCAGATGTTATTTTGTATTTGGTATTATTTGGGGTAACTTGGGGTACAGCCTTAGTAAAGTGAATTTCGTACTGTAACTTCAGTCCCTTTCAGTAAATCATAGCTTACTTGTAAATTATCATATTTTAATGAGTTCTTTCTCTTGTTCTCTCCACTGTAGGAAGATGTTTATGTGGCAACCACAAAGAATTTAATTGAAGGTGTTATCTCGGGTTACAATGCCACTGTCTTTGCATATGGACCAACAGGTATGGACAGGAATTTAGGCTGTGTGTCCATATCTGAATGTGAGTTAAAAATGTTCTGGCCATTGAAATCAATCAGCCTCAAGATAAAAAAAAAATAAATAAATATTGAATTCTTAATGCTTGTCTGATCCCTTCTGTATGTTCGCTTTCATGTCAATGTGATATCCAGATGGAGCAGAAATATCATATCTGATGTCCTTTTTGTCGTTACCAGGTGCTGGAAAGACTTATACAATGCTGGGGCTGGATTCTGAGCCAGGGATCTATATTCGTACCTTGAATGACCTTTTCAAAGCAATTGAGGCAGGCAACGAAGATATGAACTGCACCGTCTACATGTCATATCTGGAGGTGAGTAAAATGTTTTCTTTGTGTTATTGGTGGCTGTGGATATCCAAGTGAGAATGAAATTGGTGAAAGGTTTATCCTGTTCTGACCTGAGGCTGGTGGGTGGAGCCACATCCTTGTTAATTGGAATCATTGGGTAGAGCCTGATTGGCTTTGGCCACCTGTGTCTAATCAGCCACAGGGTTTATAAGCTTTACTTTCTTTCCAGTCTTGGGATGACTGGGAATGGTGTGAAGGGATGAGTGTTGTCCGGTATTTTGATTCTCTGTTCCAAAAGCAGTTTTGTAGAAAAAACTTTTAAGAACAGAACTGTGTAAGCAAAAGCCCTAAAATGGATGATTAATATGATATGATATTTATTATTATTATAATTATTATTATTACTATCCGCCTATTGTGTTACTTAACAATCAAGTTATGATTTAGCCTCTACGTTTAGGTCTGCATTGTATGCGTGGGAATGACTGTAGTCCCCACAATTTTTTGCTGTCGACTGAACACGTGTCAAGTGTCAACTGCAATGAATAAGGCTGAATATATAATACATTTAGCGTACGTAAAAAGGGGGGAAACATTTTAAATGGGATTAGAATTTCCACATCACTCGGAACTATCGCTATTTAGAATTGAATTCAATCTTTAACAATACCACTATTTGGGGTAATATAATTGTATGCAGGATACTGTATAGTGCCAGAGATAAACTATTTGAAAGAGATTAACTATTTTGCAAATGTTAGCCTATAAAATTGTCAACGTTGTTGTCAGGGGTGTAGACTAGTGCTATAACAGCGCACCAGATCGCAGCTCCAGGACCTATTTTTAATAGTAAAAAAATAGCTTTTTAAAAAATGATAAACACATTGTCAATGTGGCAAATAAAATGAATCCATCCCATCTTTGTACTTCGTTTCAGTTGGGTAGTGTAGAAGTCTATGTTACATTACATTATTATATTATAGACATTTAGCAGACGCTCTTATCCAGAGCGACGTACATAGTGCATTTCCGAACTAGTAACAAGTGCGTTAAAACAATCCTAAAAAGGTAAACACGAATCTAAGTACTAGGCGCAGTCAGTATGAGTTGCGCTGATGTTGCGCTGCAGCGCTTGTTTTAATAATGTGTATTTAAAATAAAGCTTGTCCTCCGACTTTAATTATTGTGAACTGTTTATGGGAGTAGCAACAATGGGATCTAAAATGAGATGATGCCTATTGCCGTTTTAGCCACTCTAAAAAACAACCAGTGGTAAGTGCTATTATTTTTTATGAGACGGGCTGTGCTGTAGGTGCCCAGCAACAGAAAGATTGGGATTTCAAGACTGAATACAATGTAGTCTATCGCTTCAGCGCTCAAGCGCAACACGGAATGCTCCGGGACTACAGTCATCCACACGCATACAATGCACGAATGGATGGTAATGCACTTATTTTCAACCAATTACATTTTATTTATAGTTAAAAAATGAGTTAAAAATGTTAAAAACAGTCAGGAAATTACTTGTGGATTAAAATTTCAACAATTCATTAAAAATAATTTTAAAAGGACTGTGATTTTAAATGGCCTAAAAATCGCCCTTATCAGAATCAGAATCAGAATCAGAAAGCTTTATTGTCATTATATTTAATATAAATGATTTTAGGAAAACTCCATTTGTGCATTTTTTTGACATGACCAGAGAAGACATGACGACACAACATGGCACACACACATCTAATCTAAAAAAAAAAAAGCAGATAGAATAGAAAAAAAAATTAAAAAAAAAGATAAATAAAAAAAAAACAAAACAAAAATAAAAAAAAAAACAAAATAAAATTGCACAGTATCACAGTAACAAAATCAGCAGCAGTCAGAAGCAGCAGTAAAAAAAAATAAAAAAAATGAGATGAAATAAAAAAAAAAAAAAAATAAAAAAAAATAAAAAAAAAAAAAAATAAAGAGCACAGCAGTAATATTTACAGGTATTATTAGATTTTTTTAGTTTCTTTTTTATGTTAAGAGTTCTTGGTGCTGAGCTTGAAGTAGAAGGAGTCTGAAGGTATAGTACCTGCCTGTGCTGCCCTGGGGGCCCCAGATTGATGTGGGGGTGGGGGTGATGATGAGGAGGGTGGGATATGTTGGCAAAGGCATCGGCAATCGACGATCGTCTTGTCAATCGTCGATACACAATGTCATCGTAGATCGCCACAACCCTAATATAGCCTATTCCTTGCTCGCACGCTTTAAGTACGCCACGAGCATGTCTGTTTCGCCAGCTGTAAATAGCTGCTTTCACAGTATTACTGTCCGCCATCATATTAGCAATCCGCCAAGGTGCAATCGCAGGTGGCTTTTAAAGGGAATTGGATTTGACATTTTGATTGGTTTATTGCGTGTTACGCCCAAGACACACCTATAATTCATGAAGAGACTCAGTTCAGCTCATTTGCACCTTGCGCCGTACTTAGCGCTCAAATAACACGCCATCTAACTAGCAAAAGTGGACTTGGACACGCTCTAAAGGAACTTGCGCCATGCGTTTTAGACCAAGTGCTAAGATCATCACGACTCAACTCAACTTTATTCATATAGCACCTTTCATAAAACATGCAGCCCAAAGTGCTTCACATATAAAAATTACAACAATAGAACAAAATAAAACAACAATAAAACTAAATTACAACAAAATTACGACAATAGAACAATAAAATGTAAAAAATCAATAAGTAGGAGTCAATAAAATAAAATAAACACCAGGGATAAAAATAATGTAAAAACCAATTATTAGAACTTACTCCAAATTAAAAGACAGATTAAAAAGATAGGTCTTTCATTTCCTTTTAAAAATACAGAGAGAGCTTGCCATTCTAATATCCAGAGGCAGTGAGTTCCACAGTTTAGGGGCATAAAAACAGAAGGCTCTCTCACCAGTACTTTTATGGGACACATAAGGAACATTTAAAAGAAAAACGTTGGAGGACCTTAGTGATCTGGCTGGAACATAAAATGAAAAACAATCTCTGATGTAGGGAGGAGCAAGGTAATTTAAAGCTTTATAAACAAGTAAAATAACTTTTAAATAATGCAGTGTTTTAAGCAGTGGGGTAATGTGATGTGTTTTTTTTGTTTTGGTTAAGACTCTGGCCGCAGCATTCTGAACTAGCTGTAGTTTTCTTATAGATCGTTTAGGTAATCCAGTAAAAAGGGAATTACAATAGTCTAAACGGCTAGTAATAAAAGTGTGAGTGAGTATTTCAGCATCTTTCTGAGTTTAAAAAGGTCTGACTTTGGTGATATTCTGAAGATGAAAAAAGGATGTTTTAATGACCTTGTTAAAATGAGAATTAAAATTTAAATCAGAGTTTTAAATCACTCCCAAGTTTGTGATGTTAGGTTTAATCTGTTTGCTAATACCACCAAGCATTGAGTGCAGTTTTTCTCTTGCTGTTTTGGGTCCTATTAAAAGAATCTCAGTTTTTTCCTCATTTAGCTTTAAAAAGTTTTTACCGATCCATACATTAATGTCCATGAGACAGGTGATAAGAGCATGCAGTGCATTAGGGTCATTTGGCGAGACAGCAATGTACAGTTGTGTATCATCGGCATAAAAATGGTAATTGACATGGTGCTGGTTAATAATATTTCCAAGTGGGAGCATATATAATGAAAACAAAATTGGGCCGAGAATTCTTCCTTGAGGAATATCATATTCACTACCATGAGTCTCAGATACATAAGCACCCAGGCTGACAAAAAAATTGTGGGGATTTGCAGATTAATTGCCTTTTTTTGGTTTGTGCAGGAGCAACGATGTCTAGTGAGAAACTTAATTTATCATTAAAATCGTCAACAAGGTCATCGACTAAGCCAGTGGTGGATGGAGGAAAAGTGTTTACCAGATTTGAAAATCTGTCAATAACTGCATTGTTAATGTTACGCTTCACAACAACAGTTGTGGTGTTAAAAAAGACACAAAAATGGTCATAAACAGGGACCTTGGCAATGGATAAAATGTCAACATCAATACCCCTAGTAATAACTAAATCCAGTGTATTTACATGAATGTGGGTGACGCTGAACATGCTGAACAAGATTGACACAAGCAACAAGATCCAAGAAATCCGAAGCCCTCGAATCAGTGTAGTCGTTGACATGAAAATTGAAATCACCAAGTAAAATGATGTTATAATGACTGGTAAGAACAATGGACATAAAATCATAAAACTCAGATAAGAAGTTTGGGGGGGGGGGGGGGCGATAGACAGTCACAGTGAGTACAGGCTGTTGTGCTTTGATAACCATTGCTAAGTATTCAAATGTTAGAAAATTGCGATTCCACCCCCTCTTTTATTTTGTCTACTGGAGTATAAAAAGGTGAAATTAGGAGCAACAAAGTAGCTGAAGCGATTGAAGTAAGCCAGGCTTTAGTTAAAAATAAAAAGCTGAGACCATGTTCAGAAATAAAATCATTAATATAAAACGTCTTGCTAGAGAGGGATCTAATATTCAAAAGTGTTAACTTTATCGGCTGTGGTCTGGGCCTCAATGGGACCAATTTTCACTACGTTACCGCCGTAATGAAGGATCGGTGCAACATTAATGTGTGAGACTGAGCTGTTGTACCCCGGTATTGTTTTGTATTATTGCGACAGCTAACTATAACAGGAATGGAGAATATATATATTCACAACTGTAGAACTGTGGTAGGAACAGGAGGGTATTTTTATGGATTGAGCCCTTAAGCTCTTGGGCTCTATTTATGTCCGAGTCCACTTTTGCTAGTTAGACGGCGTGTTATTTGAGCGCTAAGTATGGCACAAGGTGCAAATGGGCTGAACTGAGTCTCTTCATTAATTATAGGTGTGTCTTGGGCGTAGCACGTTAGTAGATATGGATGGATAACTTGAAGGGTTTCTTCTCCTGACTTATTTTTCCATAGAGTTCAATAGGAAAATTTGTCAGGAGAAACAATAAAGTGATCCATCCATATCTACTGCATATCTGGCAGCAGAGTGATAGTTTGAGGCTCGTTTGATACCTCAGACCCTTGATGACTTACATCCATTTAGCCAACTATGTATTCCATACCGTTCCTGTCATGGATCTTGCCTTCCTTCCCTTATCTCCACGTTCTCGTTATTCTTTTTTGTCGTTTACCGGTAATCTATCGGATTTTCCTTTGTTCCGTTACTGGGTTATGCTTCGCCTCGTCATTAGTGAATGCACCTGTCATTAATTTCCTCTGGCTATTTATACCCCGCTTCCTGCCTCTCTCGTTGCTTCCATGTTATTCCACTTAACATTCGAGCCGGTAAAAGAAGGTATAGGATTAGTTAGTAAGCTAGTTTAAAAACGAAAGGGTTTAGAAAGAAAGGGTTTATATAGAAAGCGTTTAGAAAGAAAGCTAGTTTCTTTTCGCTCTCATTTCAGAGCAGAGGCTTTCTTGTGTCTTTCGTTTTACACGAAACGGTCTCCTTTCGTTTCGCTCCTCAAACTGGAGTAGATAAGCGTGTCTGCTTATTTCCTTTGGTTTACCACTTATCTGCGAGCGCTTTAACTGCTTTGGTCCCAGTTAAAGGGATCTTAATAGTTTTATTTTCTTTGTTCGTTCGCTCCACTAACGTTGTTAGATAAGCGTGTCCGCTTATTTCCTTTGTTCTTTTACGAGCGCTCTAACTGCTCTGTCCCAGTTAAAGGGATATTATAGTTTTTATTTTCTTTGTTCGTTCGCTCCACAAACGGAGTTAGATAAGCGTGTCCGCTTATTTCCTTTGTTCTCCCACGAGCGTTCTAACTGCTCTGGTCCCAGTTAAAGGGATATTATAGTTTTTATTTTCTTTGTTCGTTCGCTCCACATACGGAGTTCGATAAGCATGTCTGCTTATTTCGGTTGTGTTGCTCGCATATCGAGTTCCTCACCTTTTTCGTGAGGTTATTAGTGTTCTCATTATTCTCCCTTTCCACTACGGATTATTGTCCGTTTTTTGTGGTGTTCATTAGAACACTTTAAGATGCCTGTCGATCTGTCGCATCTGGACCTCCAAACATTCTCCTCCGTGTTTCTGGCACAGAGAACCCCTACAGTTCCAGCATAATTTACAGCTAAATCTAGTCCCACCCCCCAATTCCCATAAAGATCCATTCAAACGCAGAGAAGTAATATTATCGCTTGTAAGAGTACCAGAAAATAAGATATCAAGAGTCTTTTGATGTTGTTTGGTCACAGACATCAGGAAGTCATGGCATGCAAAGGATATGCTACCAAATATAAAAAATGATTACTTTATTCTACATTATGTTAAACTGCCCAATATTTCTTGATGCCTGAAAATGGGGGGGACTATGTACAAAAAGTTCTATAATTTCTAAACGGTTCAATACCCTTCAAATTAAAGCTGACAGTCTGCACAGTCTGCACAACCTACAGAACCAAAATAACAAAAAATGTTTCGCTGTCTAATGAATGTCTCTAAAGTGTTATTTCTTTTATCTTGAAGATATACAATGAGATGATTCGGGACCTTCTGAACCCTGCATCTGGGTATCTGGACCTGCGAGAGGATGCCAAGGGAGAAATCCGTATCGCAGGCATCACTGAGTTCTCCACCAACAATGCAAAAGAGGTGAGGTTTACAAAATACCAAATACAACTTGAAAACCTCTTGACAACATGGAAAACCATGATCAATTCAGGTTGTTAAAATAAAAATTTACTCAGATTTTTCCTTAAATAATCGTAATTTAACACAATGCAGGTTTGGCTTGCATTGTCATTTGCTTTGTGTTTAGGTTGCAGCAACTGTTGAAATGAAAAGCAGCATACACAGAAGGTCAGAGACTGGCAACCACTGACCACTGATGCCAAATCTGTAATCGCCCTGGTGCTAATTTTAGCTTTGAATCACAGATAATGCAGCTGCTTACAAAAGGGAACAAACAGCGAACCCAGGAGCCCACTGCTGCCAACAAAGCGTCATCGCGCTCTCACGCTATCCTACAAGTCACAGTCAAGCAGAAGAACAGAGTGAAGAGCATCAGCGAGGAGGTGCGAGTGGGGAAACTCTTCATGGTTGACCTGGCCGGGACCGAGAGGGCGTCGCAGGTGGGGGCAGCGGCAAAGACAAAAACACTTCAGAGTTGGACGTTTTCTCAAATTTCAGTTCCATCAATACTTAATCATATGTTGTTTCATTATTTATCTCGCTTGTGTAGAAGTCATTTTATTTTTGTTTTTATATCAGCAATGACAAAGCCACTGTTGTCCTGTACTATTTTTTCGTTTACAAGTGGTAGGACGAGCGAAGGATGGACTTTGCATTTCTAAAATCGAAGCAGCTCTTAAATAGGAGCAAATTACATCGTGAAAAGTTGGTGTTGACCTCATTTCAGGGAGCTTTATTGGTCACCACATCAATATGTAAATGCAGGTCTAGTACAAACTACATCCACTGTAACAATAGTGCATGCTTTTTCTATGTTCTAGTGTTGCTTTTCAGCCATTTTCTGTTATCTTTTAGCACAGTACATTGCTTATGCCCACTAACCTATATAATCTCTACCTGGAATTTCATCATTATCAGCTATTTATTTATTTATTTATCTTCTATTACTCCCGCATTTTGCTGTGGACTTGTTAGTTTCAGTCTTCGTGTTGAAAAAGACACACAGTAATTCCAAAAACACAACAGAAAGACAATCTGTGTATTAGTAATGTAATATGGTAATACTGTATGTTAGTAATATAACCTTGGGACTACCCTTGAAAATCAGCCTTTTGATTAATTTAAGTGCAGTGTATTATAATTGTTATGAATGTTTTTAATAGGATATGGTAAATAAATAAAATAAATAAATGATGGGCATAGATAATGATGCTAATTTGGGAGCAATAGAGAGGCAACTGAAATGCACCCGTTTTGTTTGAAATGATTCTTAATATTGCACTTAAAATGGTGATTTCATGAGGACAGGGGGGAAACCACATGATGATTTATGTGTTAAGTTTGAGAATCATTCTGCTTCTTCCTCAGACACAGAATCGTGGGAAGAGGATGAAGGAAGGAGCACACATTAACCGCTCCCTGCTTGCCTTGGCCAACTGTATCAATGCCCTGAGTGAGAAAGGTGGTAAAGGTGCCCAATTTGTCAATTACCGGGATAGCAAACTGACTCGACTGCTTAAGGTAAGGATTATGAATGGGAAGGGAGCTGTAAATCATGTTGAGATCCACGTATTTAATTTTTTTTTGTCTGTAGGGATTGGTTTTATTCTGCAATATAAATTGACTTAATTGGAGGCAGTGTACCAGGAGGGAAGCCTATTGTTGCACCTGGTCAGTCATTTTGTGTTTGTCCATGTCACGTTCCTTCCTCTCACCGGCTCAGCCACAAATTGCATTTGTAAGGGTCACAATTGATCCCTAATTGTGTAATTAATCTGGTGATTGTGAAAATCCAATGCCTACAGTGACGCCACTGGGATTTAGATTGTAATGCCAATTGAAATAATTTTGCCCTCGATAAACTGGTGTCCCTATTCGTAAGCCTTCGCTTTAATTAACCATATTAATTGCCAGTGGACAATTGTCATGTGTCTGTGGCTGTGCTGAGGTATGTACAGTCAAGCCGGAAAGTCTGCACACTCTTTCACCTTCTCCACGTTTTATTACGTTACAGACATATTCTACAATAGATTGAGTTCATTTTTTGTCTCAAAATTCTACACAAAATAGCCCATAATGACAAAGTGAAAACAGGTTTTTAGACATTTGTGCTAAGTTATTAAAAATCTAAATGTAAAATATCATATGTACACAAGTGTGCACACCCTTTGATATGACACCCAAAAGTGAGCTGAGGTGCATTTTGTTTCCACTGATACTGCTTGAGATGTTTCTACAACTTAATTGGAGTCCACCTGTGATAAATTAAATTGATTGGACATGATTGGGGATTGCCAACACCTGCCAACACCTGCCTATATAAGGTCCCACAGTGCATGTCAGAGCAAACTCCAAGCCATGGGGTCAAAGGAATTATCTGCAGACCTCAGAAACAGGATTGTGTCAAGGCATAGATCTGGAGAAGGGTACGGAAAAATCTCTGCAGCTTTACAGGTCCCAAAGAGCACAGTGGCCACCATCATTCATGAATGGAAGAAGTTTAGAACCACCAAGAATCTAGACCTGGCCGCCCGGCCAAACTGAGCAATCGAGGAAGACGGGCCTTGGCCAGGGAGGTGAGCAGGAACCTGAGGGTCACTCTGACAGAGCTCCAGCGTATCCTTGTGGCGATGGGAGAACCTTTCAGAAGATCAACCATCCAGGCAGCACTCCACCAATCAGGTCTTTATGGTAGTGTGGCCAGACGGAAGCCCCTCCTTAGTAAAAGGCACATCACAGCCCGCTCGGAGTTACATAGAGGACTCTCAAACCATGAGAATCAAGATTCTCTGGTCTGATAAAACCAAAATTGAACTTTTTGGCCTGAATACCAAGCGCCACGTCTGGAGGAAATCAGGCACCGCTCATCACCTGGCTAATACCATCCCTACAGTGAAGCATGGCGGTGGCAGCATCATGATGTGGAGATGTTTTTCAGCAGCGGGAACGGGGCGACTAGTCCTGATAGAGGGAAAGATGAATGCAGCTAAGTACACAGAGATCCTTGAAGAAAACCTGCTCCAGAGCGCTCTGGACCTCAGACTGGGGCAAAGGTTTACCTTCCAACATGACAACGACCCGAAGCACACAGCCAAGAGAACAAAGGAGTGGCTTCGGAGAAAGTCTGTGCATGTCCTTGAGTGGCCCGGCCAGAGCCCAGACCTGAATCCAATTGAACATCTGTGGAAAGAGCTGAAAATGGCTGTGTACCGACGCTCCTCATTCAACCTGACGGAGCTTGCAAGGACATGCCAAGAGGAATGGGCAAAAATGTCCAGAAACAAGTGTGCCAAGCTCGTAGCTTCTTTCCCAAGACGCCTTGAAGCTGTAATCACTGCCAAAGGTGCAGCCAGCAACCAAGTATTAGGCTAAGGGTGTGTACAGATATGTAACCCCTAAATAACCTATTTTTGACAGTAAAATAAAATTGCATATTGCATATGTTTGAGGCAAAAAATGAACTCAATCTATTGTAGTATAAGTCTGTAACGTAATAAAACGTGGAGAAGGTGAAAGGGGTGTGCAGACTTTCCGGCGTGCATACTGTATATTTCTCCTTTTCATTTTTTTCTTATTACTTTTATTAGGACTAGAGCTGTCTGAGGTTAGGCTAATTATTTTCAATTCCATCACCAAAAAATAAGTTAAAAACAAACTAAAATTGAAAACATTATGCAATAAGCTTGAATTGCTGCAGTACAGTTGCTGTTGGCTACAGTTGGAAAGGGCTATAGATGGCATGTAGTATACTTCTTTAATGATTGCATTTTCTAAGTCCAGAAAATTTTACTTCTAATTGTCACATTCACCCAGTGCATCTTAGTGTTCCCCACATACCCTTAGTTGCACTGAAATTATACTTGAGAAAATAATGGCAGTAATCACAAAATGGTGGAAAGAACTTTCAGGGCTTCTGAGAAATGCAGTCAAATGAGCGCTGCGGTGGCGTAGCAGTAAAAGCATTGGCTAAATGAGCGCACTGCGGACCTGGGTTCACGCCTGCCAGATCCGAGTATGGCCGGTGCCTTGAGGGAGCGACAAAATTGGGCGGCCGCTCCCGGGGAGGGAGGGTGGTTCTCGGCGGGGAGATTTGTCACGCACATAGCTGCCCTGTGTAGTGCTGAAATTACGGTCAGGGGCACGAGGAGTCACGTCTTGGAGAAGGTGGGGCGACCTCCTTCCTACTGCTGGCCGACGGGGTTGTGTAGCAGCGTATTTCCCAGCAGTACACAGGGAATTGAATCGCAATGGTACAATTGGCTCCCAAATTGGGATAAAATGGGGAAAAATCTGAAACTATAATAAAAATGTAAAAAATAAATAAATAAAGTCAAATGCAAAAACAAAGGTTTTTGCTAAATCCATGCATATTTATGAAAGTAGTGCATTGGATTTCCGCATTAAAATCCGCTTTAAATAACTTCTTGTTACAAGGTTTAGGAGTGACTTAATATAGTCACTGCATATACAGAGAAGACAACGCTGCTCTTTTTCATTTGCAGGATGCTCTTGGTGGAAACAGTAGAACCGTGATGATCACTCATATTAGTCCTGCCAGCACCAACTTTGAGGAGTCCAGAAACACACTGATCTATGCAGACAAGGCCAAAAACATAAAAACTAAGGTAATACTATGGCCAATCCTTCACAATTCTGAACAAGGGCCATTTGTGTCATTTGAGTCACATTGTATATTTGAGAAATGCCATCCCATAGATGCTTTCAGATCTTTTTCTAAGCAACCTCATTTTGCCAGTACATTGCTACATACAGTAGTAGATTGCGTGAGTTAATAATGTTTTATCCCAGTAACGATGCATTAATGATGTTTCTATTCATTTAAAGGTAAAGCGCAACCTGCTAAATGTCTCTTACCACATAGCCCAGTACACCAGCATCATTGCAGACCTTCGCCAAGAGATTGAGAGATTAAGAGCCAAGATAGATGAACAGGGTCAAGAAAACAAGAAAGGAGAGAGGGCTGACATACGTGATGTCCAAGGTCAGTCAAACGCCTCCGACGTACTTCGGTAGTAATAGATAAGAGGGCAGTTGGATCCATGGATTGGCTTTTCGGGAGGATGATGTGCTCGTAACTGTCCTGCCCAGCGGAGGTACAGCAGCACTCTGCCCAGTACAGCCGCAGGGAGCTGGGCCGGCTGCGGGAACAGCTGCTCTCTGCTTTCCGGGAGCAGATGGAGATCCGTCGCAGTCTGGTGGAGCTGGAGAACTGTAACATGGAGCTGCATATCGACACTTCCAGACACCTGGTCACCATCTCAGAGTGAGCACCATTTTGAGTGGGACCTAACCATGCATTTCAGTGGGTGGGACCTAACCATGCATTTCAGCGGGTGGGACCTGACCATGCATTTCAGTGGGTGCCTTTTGCAGGTAGTCCTAAATAATTTGATTAAAATCTACTTTGAATGGCTAATTAATAATGGAAGATCAAATAAATGGATTAAATAATTTTCAAATCAGAGATTTTGTTTTGCGCAATTTGTTTGTTGTACCACAGTAAGTAGGCCCTACCTATTATATTTCCAGTTGTTAATTTTGTTGTGCATGGTCCTGGTCCAATAAGTGTTGCCTATGACAGTCAACATGTTTCATATGAAATATGGGGGGGGGGTCGAATGTCATTGATACAGCCAGAAAGGTTTTACCAGAACAGTTTTTTGAGACCCATGTAATTATGTGTTTTCTGTGGTGGGAGCTGTTATTTTTTTCTGAATATGCATTCCTTCACACTGTTTACAGCTGGGAACGGGAGAGGGCCCGGTGTTCTAAGAAATGGAGGGATGAGAGGTACAGAGAGAAGGTGGATAAAGACAAAGAAGAGGAGCGGGATCAGGACAGCGGGGGCGAGGACATGGACTCCACCGAGCCCCAAGACGTCACCGCGGCTCGGGAGGAGATCGGCACGCTGTTGGCTGAGCAGAGGAAAACCATGGCGCTTAAGGTATCAAACGCATCCTATTCAGCAAATCCCTCCTCGGAGGGCCTTGGCATTGACACTGACCGGAGGGTGATGACTCGGCGGGCCTGTTTCCTCTTTGCATCAGTCAGACCTGGAGGAGAAGCTGACAAGCATGAAGCTGAAGTCCTCCAAGATGGAGGAGCTTCTGCCGAAGGGGATTAGCAACGAGGAGCAGCGGGAGATCCTCACGCTCCTCTGCAAAGTGCACAAGCTGGAGGTGGAGAACACGGAGATCCAGTCCGTGGTGCTGTGCAAGGAGAACCTGATGCGCACCAAGGACTTCATCATCCAGCGCTACGAGCATCACAGGGCGCTGTGCGACGAGATAATACAGCAGCAGAGAGCCATCATTGAAGGTACTGAAGAGTCAGCCACAAACTTATCTTAAGTGACAAACGTTCACCTGTAACCTTGCTGCGGCTTATCAACCATTCCAGACTTTCTCTCTGTATGCTCACATTGTGTATCCAAAGGTCATTTCCATTGTTATGCTAAGTTTTCAAAGCACACAAAATGGGAAAATCACATCGGTACTATCACTGTGCCCCTTCTGCTTAACCAAAGGTGCTTAAATTGCTTCCAGTCTGAAGCGTGATATATTCTGTTACAGAAGGTGACATTATCCCCTACAGCTGGGAAAAGCACAGAATTAGCTGGGGACCTTGTTGCTCTTAAGTTTGGCAATCACACAATGGCTGTGATTCAGTTCCCCTAGCGGACTACCTTGCCTGGAGAAGTCAGAATATTTTCGTTTTTCAGTTTTATTTTTAACCACAATGTGCCACTTTGTTTTATCCTGTCCTTGAGTTTGTCCAACCCATGAGAATAATGGTATTTCAACTGTTTCCAGACCATCAGATGCCTGTTCCCCATGAGCTGGGTGAGCTCTATGCATTGTATTACAGTGAACTGAATGATGGAAGCATCGACCACGTTCTCAGTCTCCATACAATTACATCCAGCACAATGAGGGTAAGGCTTTATATGTCCTGCAGGCACAGTATGACAAGGCTGTATGAATACATATCTGTATTCATTGTGCGTTCTTACTTGTAGGTTTAAATAAAATGTGCACTTTTATTATAAAATGATGTAAACAGTCAATCTTTCCATTTCAGCTAGCCCTGGAGAGTTTTAAAATATTAAAAGCAGGACCATTTGCAGCGTTGCATAATTTGTGTTTAGGAACGCTAAAGGCGGTTATGTCTTTCAGTGAACTGCAGATTTAAAATGGGCTCCTTTCCATCTTATTTTTGACAATTTCTGAAAAGGCTTACTTGACAACATAATGAAAAAAACTATTCATACTTAGGCCTGTATTCAATATCACCCTAGTGTTATTTGCTCTTTAATTATGAAAACATGCCTTTTTGCGTTTACTCATGCAATAATTGTATGTGCAAGAATAAATGCTCACCCTGAACAGAATGTGCTTTGGGAACTTGGGAACAGAGTGTGCTTTGCTGCCTGATAAATATAGCCAAAAATAATTAAGAACATTGGCATTGCTCTTCAACACTTAATTATTACAATCCAATATGAGGCACCAGGCACTGATCCCTAAAGACGGTGTTCAAAGCACTAATAGCAAAATCGTTATTGTGCGAACATAAAGCATACCAGACTAATTGAATCTCTCAAGGTTATGTGATCAAGTGATGGTCCTATTATTCTTCCAAAAGTTTGAACCGTACCTACAACAAATGTTTTTTTTTATTCTTATTTTTTTAAATACCCGGTTTGAACTTAGAGAAAGATAACTGTATATGCAACGTAGGTTATTATTCATCTATTCGTTGGCACTGTATTCTTCCATATGCATTCATTAACATTGGAATAGTCATGAATTTCCTATTGAAATGTATACATTTAGGGCCGGATTCAGAGATGGCCAACTTAAGTCATGCGCTTTAACGCGGGATGAGATACGCCGTATTCTAACCTGCGCTACACGGGTGCGTTTCCCAAAATGTGGGTGGCACAGGGCATGATATTGTAATGACCTGTTTCTTGTACCTGCCCCCTGGGTTGCCAGCTTTCTACTAAAACAATGTGTGTGGGGGTATACATTTTCAACGTGTCAGTGACATTGCCTTTATTAACCTACCTTTGTGCATCGTAGTTGC
Source organism: Ilyophis sp. 1 JC-2022 (assembly GCA_022702515.1). Lineage (NCBI taxonomy): Eukaryota > Metazoa > Chordata > Actinopteri > Anguilliformes > Synaphobranchidae > Ilyophis > Ilyophis sp. 1 JC-2022. Next base: position 32,382,510 of record CM040405.1, on the reverse strand, counting down.
TCTTTGCGTCACGGGGAAGGCAGTGAACGTAAATAATCACATCACAAAAAAAAAATAATCATGACGACTTGGATACTATTGGATATACACATCAAACAAAAATAAAATAATAACAGGGGTTGCACTCAATATTATTATATTAATTAATCGTTGATTTTGGAAAAAAACAAAAAAAAAAAAAAAAAAAAAAAAAAAAAAAAAAAAAAATTTTTTAAAGTCAAAGTCATGTAGTGGTTGAACACAACAACACCTATATATATATATATTCTATTAATAAATTAATAATTTAAGCTGTGCTGTGTGCTGACACAAATCTCTGTCAAAGCGAAAAATATGATCCCTGATCCAATTAATTATTCCTTCTAATCTATATCTGGTATGTCTGTCCAGTACATCATAGCAACATATTTTTTTATATTTTTTTTTTTTTTTTTTTTTTTTTTAGCTCTTTTTAAATTGTAAAAGGAAAAAATAAAAAGAATAATACAAAATTATTTTTTTCTCATTCTAATTTTTCATTTTTTTATTTTTTTTTTTGTTTTTTTTTGTTTTTTTTCATTTCTATTGGCGGGCACTAGATTTTTTACCTTTTTTTTTGAAAAAACAACAAACAAAAAAAAAAAACAAAATCTTGCACGCAAACACGACGCACCACACGCATTTTCATCAAATCGCCACCCCGCGCGCATAGTGCCGCGTATATACTGGAGAGATGCTTAAAACAGCGGATAAGTCACGTCTGAATCACAAATAGCTTAAGCTGCGCGGAATTTCGGGAGTAAGTCCCATTTGCGCGTGCTTATCTCAACTCTGAATCTGGCCCAGAGTAAATATATGGTTTGGTCACCTTATGACACTAAAACAGTTTCTGGCCATTCAGAATTCCTATGTTGAAATTACCTTACAGTTTAGAAGCATATGGCGAATAAAAGGTTAAAAGATTTAAAATGTTAAAACAAACTACTTGAAACCAGCAAAATGTAGACATGTAGTGGGTTCTCCTGTATTCATTTGAACAACCATTTAAATTATAAAAACATGAGCTTTGTTTAACTGTCCTAAGTTAAACCTCTTAAATGGTTATCTTGTGTTAATAGTACCCCCAAAGTGTGTTAAGTCTACCTTGTAGTATTCATTAAACTAGAAATATGCCACTATTTGTCAAATAGTATTAATTTGCTGTGATGGACTTTTGCTATTTGGCTTCTCAGAATGTGCTTCCAATTTCAGTTCCACTGCTTGATCTTCCAAGCCTGTATAATAATATAGATTTTAATTAGACTTACAGTGATGCTTAGACGCTGAGATGATTTACCTCAGACGTGTTTCAATCGGGGAACTGCTGGGACCATAAAACTCACAATGTTGTTATGTGGGTTTCTTTGATCATATACTTACTGTATAAGAGCATATTTTCAGATAAAAGTCAATATCTGACATAGTATTCCATCTCCTGCCACATTGATGTATGTCAAGGTCTTCAATTTAAAATGTAACAATTTAAAGTTACAAATGGATGTAAGAGAGCTTTGTCATAAATGCCCTGGTGCCCTTCAGTTTGAACTGCACTTATCTGCACCATTTTCATCTTCATACATGGGGGAAAGAGGATGATGGGACACATTAACATATTGCTACAACCTTGCAATCTGGAGTAAATTATAAAGCGTTTTTATTTTAACAACACAGTTATAGTTATTAGAGCAGTGCCATTAACACAGGCCTGAAGGATTAACTGAATATCAGGTCAATCATCCAATTATATTTTGCTGCCCAATAGGAAGGAATATGTCACGAAAGGCGGAAGGCAAGAGTAGATGTATTCATACGTATGTGTTATACTATAACCAACTGCGTGGCAGCAGAAAGATATCGTAAATTCAGCGTTCTGTGAAAGGCAGGCAACTCTGCTGGATGACAAATTTAGATGGCAGCAGGAGCCCAAGATACTGTCATAAATTTATCAGTGCCATTTATCATTTAGGATTTATGATCAGTGTGCACAATTTCCAACATGTTTTTTAATCAATTGTATTTGTCATGTATTTGTAATGGTTTTATATTTAATGATGTTTTTGATATGTACATTTTTAATACAGCAGCTCAACCAAGCACTGTTTTTTTATTTTGTGTTTTTTTTAAGTATAAGCCATGCACTTTATTTTAGCAACAACATTTTTGAGAAAGCCAAGATAGTGTTTTATGTAATCTAAGCTACCTGTTGATCCAAATATGTCATAATAAATATGCCATTTTATAGTTAAAACAGTGTGTGGACATACCACACTAGTGTTTATATTACATTGTATTTATTGTTGTAGATAATCTTATTTACAAACACTAGTTAGAGGCAAAGGAGTCTTTATAATGAATGTTTGCCAGCATTCTGGGTGAGGAGTTGCCTGCAGACATTTTACTTTACTGATTGTGATCAATAACAGGGTTATTTGTCATCGTTTAAATTTTTGCTTTTATTTTCAAATTTTTATTTTCAAAAGATGCCTGAATAAACAGTTTGCTATGTAAATACCTAAATGTGCATAATTTAAAACGTTTTTGCATTCCTAGAATGGATCAATATTAAATGTAGCAAGGCAGCTGAACCTTGGTGATTTGATTCCTGACACGGATAAAGGAGAGCTCAGCCCAAAGGTGGCTGTGCAAGAGAGTAGGACAACTCTAAATAAGTTTCCACCTACTTCAGTAGGTGATCATGAAAGGTAATCATTCAGATGTCTGTGTTTCTGTGTGTGTGTGTGTGTGTGTGTTAAAGGGCCAGGCATTTTGCCAGTAATACTAGCTGGTAATAATCCTCTTGATAGCTAGGACATTGTTTGGTGCATGTTAAACTGTCATTTTTAACAGAACACATTTTGTTTTGTTCTCAGTGAAGGTAATAAGGTTTTCAAATCCACTTCAAAATCCATTCAGATGAAACACGGCCACAATTCATCCAGCCCACCTCCATTAAATCAGGTGACTAATTTTGTGTTTTACAAAAACATTTTAAAATGTGAATGGAAGTGCAAAACATTAGGTCAGTGTTTTTTTTTTTTCAACAATATTTTTCAATATCATTATATAATATTCAGGTCACCCTTACAGTCTACAATGAAATTTGGTTTTCAGTTTGTACTATTAGCGCACAATGTTGCATCATACCTTCACAAAACTATAATACTGCTGTAAAGCCTTGTTAAAGCTCTGTTCTGTCAATACACGCGTGTCTTATTTTCACTTATTACAAACAAGCTCCCCAACGGGGCGGACAGCGCTCGCCAGTCTGAACAGGTCAGCCCAGAGACCATGAAGGAGATTGTGTTGGATACAAAGAGCATCTCCGTGATCGCGGCCGAGCGGCGATCTCGCATGCAGGCCATGGAGCCGGCCAATAGGCTGTCCGTGGCCAAAGAGAGGAGCCTGATGTCAGTGCAGTCTCTGGAGGAAGGGGAGGAAGCCTCCGAGTCCCAGCGCCCCCCCACCGCCGCCTCCGTGAAGCCGGCGGTCAGCATCGACAACCTGGTCCTCTCCACCCCCGATGAGCTGGAGGGCAGGAAGGCTCCACCCTGGGCTCCAGGGAGCTCACAGTCCTCCTCCAAGAAGGACCTGCAGAAAGCCAGCACAAGGAACAGCTCCATTGAGAGGCGTGCGCGAAAGAAGCGGTCTAAGTCTTTTGAGGTCAACTCAAAGAGGGTATGCTCTTGATGGCACACTGAAATTAAATGAACTTTTGTGTGCGCCTAGATGTGCTTGCTGGCTGGCAGGAAAATCTTTCAGAGCAATTCTATGAGCCCTTTCATATGTACTGTGCGTGAGTATAATCAAATATTTAGGCTGAAAGAAGAGATTGCTCTTCATTACAGAACACTTGACTTTAATTGGGATCTGTTTCTCAGAAAAATAAATGTTCTTTATTCATAAATAATCACTTTATAATTTGGAATTATGAGTGTTTCTGCAATATCTATGCATTATTTATTACCATTAATTTATTACTGTTATGAAAGTGTTACATTAATTGAATACAGTTGCATTTTCATACATAAGGCACCAACATCAAAAGATTAATACATTTTAGGTGAAACACAGTAATGTGTACTCTGCAGTAAGGTCTTTACCTCTGCATCTCGTGCTAGGATAGTATTATCTCCCTCTAAGATGTACTACAATTCAATTATAGGTTTCATGTTGTAATTTTGATGTTTTCTAAACAATTATGTGACAGGTTGTATTATATCCTTTAGACTTTCAAGATCAGTGCCTCCAGGAATCCAGGTCTTGAAAGTATTTCAGACAACAGACTACATTCACAAAATGCAAACAAAATCTTTCAAAAGAATGTGGGAAATCCTTCAACACCACCAGCAACCAAGGTTAAATATCCCACCTCTCATCACACAGGTACAGTGTTTATACATGTTAAATGAATGCCATCATTAGCATTACTGATTATAACGTTTAATGTTGTAGCATAACAGTATGAAACCTGCAGTAATTTCAAAAGAGTTGCTCAAGGTAACAGGCCAAAAATGTTTCAATCCCAACCAAGCCATCAGAAAGCACGTAGACCTAAAGGTTCTCCTTTATGCCTTTGTGGTTGAAGAGAAAGGAGAAAGGCAAGCAAGCTTAAACAGATATAAAATACCTAGCTTACAGACTTACTGACTGATGGGCAAAAGATTTAACTAACAATTTTACATATTTTAGTTGTGTTGTGGCCTGATCCTCTAGTGGGAAGCCAGTTGAAGAACCCTGGAAACGAGCATGAATTGAGAAAACCAAAAACAGATCTGTCTGCCAAGCATATATCAATCATGTGACTGCACTTGCTTACTTAGTTGCTTGCAGTGTATACTCTGTGGTCTTTAATGACCATCACTGTGTGTGATAATTATTATTTATTATGCTTAAGCTGAAAACCAAATCCAGAAGCTGGAGATGCGTGGTACTCCACCCAGCACCATTCACCAGAAGAATGCAGAGGGAAGAGGTCAGACCATCTACAAACGAGTCAGAGGTCTGTGTGTTAGGAACCACGCTCATTCTAGAAACAATTTAGAAACTCACATTCTTCTGCCTTAGTATATACATGTAAAATGTGATAATGGTAAATTAACCTTGTTTCATTATTAATTTTGTAGGCCCTTCAGGTATCTTGAGTAAAAATCAGCTGCTTCTACAGCCTGGGAATTTTAAACGAACAGCCAATGCCAATGCAAGACACAAGGGAACAACTGAAAGCAACGTCAAAAGTGAAACTCGCCACAGGAAAGAAGCACAATGAATTTTGGAACAACAGCCTACATTTTCTTTGGATATGCAAAGATATGTTCCAAAAGGACAAATGGGTTGAAGGAACACTCTAGCTGGAAAAAGAGTCATTATCCATCATCAACATTTAAGTCCAAAAGAAGCTTTACAGTAGTTTTGAAGCAGCTCTTTTTGACTCTTTTGGACAGTGAGTATTAACACACCGATGTGAAAATCGCATTTAGTTTTCTTGACCCTTTCTTACTTACATAATTCTGAGCGGCGACTGTAAACTATTTAGCGAGTAACACAATATTTTATTGTTTTGCAAGAACAATAAAATACTCGTGTGCATGAGTATGTCTTTTGTAAGTACTCTGTGGCTTTGTTCATTTCTGTAGAAATTAATTTGTTCAGTAATATATTGGAAATATGTACATATTTTACTCATTTAAACCAGTTTTGTAAGAAAATTTATTTCAAATTGTATCTCCAAACCAACTAATGGTAGTAATTCTTAACATTTTAATAGTACAATTGTTTCAGAAATAATGTAGCACGTTCTGGATTTGTTTATTAAAAGAATAGTTCACTTTCTGGGGTTTTGTGATAGGATTTATTTATTTAGTGTGTTTTTGATTAGCCCAGACAGTTTTTACATATGCAATGAATGATATTTTAGAAACTTAGCCAGCTGGTTTTACAGTACCTGGTAAAGGAGTATTTGTGGTTTTGTGGCATAAAGCAAGGACTCCAAAGCAACTGAAACGGTGATGTCATGTTTGTAGATGCTGTACATATAAACTGGTTCAGCCTCTGGTAATGTAACATTGCTGTATAAGCCTGCTTTGCAGTTACTGAAGTATAGACAAGTTGTTTTGTGGCCTGATCTTGTAATGGGGAGCCAGTGCAGTAGACTGGAAATGAGCATGAATTGATTAAAACAAAAACGGGTCTTTTATCTGCCAAGCATATCTAAATCACATGACTGCACAAAGCTCTCTTGCTTTGTTGCTTGCAGATTGTACTCTGTGGTCTAATAACCGTCGGTATTGCAGGTTGCATGCACCAAAGGAGGAAGTTCCAACTGAAAATGAGACTAAAGAATCTTTTGAAGAATAATAGTGTATTAACAATCTGTGGAGGCATACTATTGCTGTACAAGCTGCTTTGGAGTTACTTGAACTGTACTTTCTTTCTTCAGGCCACAAACTGTGAAATTCCCCATAGGCTACTAGCCATTGTAAATCATAATCCAGCTGGTTAAGAGAAACTTCTCTAAGTATCTAAAATGTCCTTTAGTGCAAATAAAAAGTGAGCCAGTAAAAAACAGACTGAAACTAAAATCATCAAAAATCATGCAGACTATCCTTTTACATCAGGTAGGCCTATGCAACTTTCATGTTAGCACGCCAGTTAATGTGTGGGGAAACTATAGGATTTCATAGATATATTTTTAAATGATGCTTATAACTTGACTTAATTTTGTAATGGCATTGGCTATACCCAACTGAAAAACTTCATTGAGGTAAAAAAAACCCCAAAACAAAACAAAAAAAAGTGAAGTAATTTAAATGAGGTGGATCTTCTCTCTGCATCCAGAGATTGAGACTGTATTTCTCTTTTGTACTACAGCTATATTAACCATTTCACTGAACTGCTGTGGGATTGCTATAATTGTTGCTAATTTGAGCAGAGTCCCTTGTTGTACGTCACTGGCCGAGATGTCATTTTAATTATTTTTTTAAATGGAGAAAATATTTTGAAGGAGTGGTGATTTACCTCAGTTTGTCTGTATTTCTGCCCTTGCAGCTGAGAGAAAACTAATTTTTTTTTGTATCATCCTCTTCAGCATTGTAGCTCCCTTAAAGATATAACCTGAAAGTTATACTTTAAGACAAGGCAGGGTCTTAATTTTATGTTGTATGTATAATTTATGTAAATGTAAGATTCACAGTTGAGTCTTGATAACTGCATGTTGTCAAGATTATATTGTGATGATATACATTTAGCCAGAGGTATATGCTGTGTACTATACAATAATCTGTTATGCAGTTATAGGTTATCATTATAGTAATATTACAATAATGCATAAAGATTTCACATGGAATCTTTTAAACAACATTAACTGGTATTCAGTATTTACAATTTATCATGGACAAAAGTGTTATTTACAAATGTGTACAATTGTTTTTGGACAATAAAACATTTTTCTCTCAGAAATATACGTCTGCGTTTTTCTCATTCAAGATGTGTTTCTTCACTGCTAACCAAATAGCTGCACCAGTTAATTTAATAAATAGATTGTTGTTCTAGACATGGTTCAAGCAGAATGGTGGAGTTGTGTTTGGCTAAAAGTTAATGTGTCTGGTACTAACTGCAAGTGGGACTGTGGTGGTGAGCAAAACAAAAATCTACCTGTAAGGTTACATAATTTATAAAATGTGCTTTATATATATTTGAATTTCGTGAGAGCAAATGATGTGGTTTTTCTAATCGGTTTTAGAGCAACATTGCTAAACCGTGCCATATGTTTACTGGCTAGTTTCATCCATCGCGCCGGTCATAATTGATCCAAGTAGTTTAATTATCCTGAAACAATGGCACCTGTGTATCCAGCAGAATTCCTTGAATATCGTCATGGAAATAAATATGTATCATGTCATACCCAAAATAACATAATATGGACAGACTGAGAAAAAATACTGGATTATATCTAAAGATGAGCAGGCTAATTAAGAGTTCACGTAAAAGACAACAAACATATTTCGGTTGTAGCCTATACACCTCGGCAGATTAACTCAAATCACACAAACGACTGAAAGCGTTTACTTTTCGATATATTCGACATGGAAAATCAATAGATTCCGATGTTAAACATCCTATATCACTTTTAACACCTAGCCCTAGCCTATATCGTACACCTCCAGGCTATTTGCTCTTCTCGCCACTACTTTCAAGTAGCAACTAGCAAGTGAGTGCGACTGGCTGAGAAGGAAATGAGGCAAGTCTCGCGAGCTTGCGCCCAATATCTTCTCAGGGTTGTGTGGCAAAAGCGCACACATCCGTCCGCTCTACCATTGCTGCCGACACCTCTAACGGTGAAGATAGCAGGGAACCTGGAAACAGAGGTAAACCGATGTCGACGGAATGATAGTCTAGAATTTACTTGTGCGTTAGAATTTATTCGCGATAATCAGGGTTTCAGAAAGCGCATCACTACACGCAGCCAGCTAGCCATATTTGAAGATGCTGACCCGGTAAAGGCTAAAAACAGAAAAAAACAGCTACCGCTGCAGCTAGTCCAGCCTATGCTTTTCAGCCAAGGAAAGGAAAAGCGATTTTGGATTCATCGGCACTAGACAGGGTGCACTATTCCGGAATGATGAAGTGATTCGGTGCCGCGAAAGGAAACTTAAATATTCGGCTACAAGCGCAATCAGGGGCAGGAAGTATGTAGGGTGCCATCACTCGGGAGAGGCGGATTGCTATTTCAATGGTGTTTGAGGGAACAGCCGCAGAAAAGTCGCATATAACTGTAGCTAGTTTATCCATTTCTGTATCATTACTTTCGTGACGTAGACACTATTTTTAAACAGGGACTAAATGACTCCGTAGCGATATATATTTCTCTCATCGATCATATTTCAGTGTCTTAATTAAAGTAACAATCATTAATAATAACTGCAATAATAATTATATTTGACTGCTAAACGCGACTCTGCTGTTGACCATCCTTGAATTTTTAACGATACAATAGTTCCATACTTCTGCTACTGGTAATAATTGTCTAGCCTAATTTATTTATGATGGTTGTTGATAATGATGATGATAAGGATCGTCGTCATGATTCTCATCATAATAAATAACAAAAACAATAGAACAATTAAATAACAAGTGATTGCTTATTATTCTTACTATGAGCATTATTATTACTGTGATGGATACCTCAATGTCCTTTTCAGAATCTTTAAGATCTGTTCAGAACTCCCTTCCCTCACTACATTACATTTAGATACATATTGCATCCACTAAAATAGCGAAGATGGTCTTGGGCTTTGTTTTGGCTAGCTGTGGTTACTAAGAGTTGAAGGAGGAGGCACATAAATTAGTTTCAATTGGTCATTAAAAGCAGTAGAACTCTTCACTTCACCAAATACTGACTATAGTCATCATGTCTTCTATGTTCCTACATGCCTATAAATACATGCATCGCTTATAAGCTCATTGTAACGTCTAACACATATGTGGCAATTGTTTCAGAGATACAACTGTACAGTGTTTTCCAGTACCAGTATATTTCAGGAGTGAAAGGGGCATTTAAGTAGACCATGACAGGACATTTGATTTGTCTCATTTAATAGGCCTATAACTTCTGTGCTCAATCCATCAAGAGCTTAGACACGCATTAATTTTTCCAAAATGTTTTCCAGCATTTTGGTTTTGTACGAAATGACCCCTTTAATCAAAATTACCAAATGTGTAATTATCCTCTGGCACTTTAGTAAAAGGTAAAACTGCATTGTGGAGTAAACCACCAATGGGCATTTTTTCAGAGAATAATTTTTGTATGCTGTTAAAACTGTTACTGGACCCATTTCATCCTGGCTTTTTTCCATCTATTATTATTGAAGTGTATTTAAGTAAGCCTAAGGTATTGACAAGCTTCAATGGCCTTGAAAATTGGCTAAATGTGGAAAAACTATTATATAGTATTGAACAAACACTTAGTATAGGACAGTATGTGCATTTATTCTGATGTTTAAAAATTAAGCAATCATAAAACAAATTAATGTGAAATGTTGCTTTTCTATAATTCTCATGTTATTAAATGTGCAATTCCCTCCAATATAAGCAGTTTCAAAGCAAGTTAAAATAACCCATAGTGACACCAATTCAGCGTTCAGTGATATAACACTGGGAAAGGAATCTATTTAATTGACTGGCTTACAAAATAAAGTTTTTTTTCTTCATTTTTGAGAGGATTAGAAAACAGGAATTCCCAATAAGATGTCATCATGAATGAAAATGTTAAGTAAATGAAGGACATGCATACCTCCAAAGAAATTTTTTTGTTTAAAGCTACTTTTAATATCAATGTGTTTTTCAGTATAGTAACATTTAGGGAATGCTATCCATTAAAAGTCTAGAATGAAAAATGCAAAAGAAAATTGCTTATGAAAATTGTTCTTAAAAATACTTTGCTACAGTTGGTAACTGAGTAGGCCTACATCTCCAAATGAGTTGCTGTGATGTTTTCCAAGCATAGATATATATTAAGTTAAGGACAGGTATGTGCATGCAAATATTGTGATATTTGATGCACTAGTAATCGCTCATTGTCTAGCCACTTGATTAATAGGAGTGCAACCTCTGGGGTTTCTCATAGTTTCTGCAATTTGGAATGTTTAGAATGTTTTTGTTGAGGGTTTACCCAGTATTTTGAAAACTATTATTTGACTATAACCACTTCTCTGGTCACAATGTACTACAATAAATAAGCATATTAACCTTCCCAAACTCTATTTATTAAGGCTGTTACACCAACGCTTCCAGTAGTGCCAGGTTGAATTAGGAGTCAGTCTTTCCTATGTTCAAAAATGAGTTGCAGGCAAACCTCTCCATACTTTGAAAAGAGATTGTCCACCAGTTTCTCATTACGAAAACAATTGCTGAATATCTGATGGTAATGATAATAAATGTACAACAATGAACATAATCACACATAAAGCTTAATTTATGTGTAGTTTGGGGTGGAAAGGTTTACTCACAGCTGGAGGTGGGTTCATATGTTTCGGTTGATATATTTTCCATTCAGGAGTTATAATATAAATCTCAGCATACTCCTAGAGGAAAAAAAAGTAATGTTCTTTTTTACTGGCTCCTCTGTAAATATAAAGCACTAAAGCAGGGGTTCTCATGTTTCACAAGCTTTTGACCCACTTAAGTCTGCATTTTCCGTCACTGCCCCTTAAGAAACCTAACATTTATATATGGAATACTTTGCTAACTAACTAAACTAAATACTCAATGACCTAATAACCCTCAGGTGACTGTGATTAGACCACTTTTGAGTGTGACGTTTTCACTTAATTTACAGAATTAGTGACACATCAGGGCCGTGCATGTGCATCAGACATAATCTTAGTTTATAATCTGATGCCCATAAATTGATTGTATGACATTGTCGGCCGCTACTGATACGACCCTGATGTTATCATTCATTATCTTTTGAGTAGAGAGCAGTGTTTCCACCCTTTAAAAAAAATTCTGCTCCTGTATTTCTCTCTGCAAAACTGCTGGATAGAATCGAAGATTGATAGTATAATGTCTTTTATCTCTGACAACGTGGAAGACCATAGCTGTGACATTGATTTGGGTTTGTTTTATCTTTAATGCAGGCCCTTCACACTGGAACAATGCTCTCCTCGTGTGGAGATGGTGGTAGCATGGATCTAAGATGAGAATGAAAAATTCTGATTGGCTCATATAAAATGGGAAAGTCAAGACTTTTTCGCATTTTTTTAATCCTGGGGTCCCTTTTTATGATCCTGCTGATTATAATATATTGGGATGATGTTGGAGCCACACATTTCTACCTTCACACCACTGTATCCGGGCCTCACCTCTCCCATCTTCCTCCTGAAAGTCAGTCCACCAAGCACAAAGCGTATGACGACAAGGGTAACTCCTTCCTGTCGGACATTGATGCCTTCATTAACCAGTTCCTGGAGGGCACCCTTGAGCCTAGTCAGCAAGCGAAGGAGGATGGTGCCCCAGAAACATTGCACAACCAGTCTGGGGAAGCGGGGAAGCGGGACGAGAAGTACGTTCCGAGGCGGGAGTGGAAGGTCCACCTGACTCCCATCTCTGAAGAGATGAGGCAGAGGCAGGAAGACAGGAAGCAGCTGATCCACGACCTCTGCACAAACAGCACCCTTGACTTTCTGGGAAAGAACAGGACATTCGATGACATTCCCAACAAGGACCTGGACCACCTGATTGTGGATGACCGGCATGGAATCATTTACTGTTACGTGCCAAAGGTAGCCTGCACCAACTGGAAGCGCATCATGATCGTGCTGAGCGAGAGTCTCTTAGTCGACGGCGCTCCCTACCAGGACCCTCTGGACATTCCACAAGAGCACATCCACAACAGCAGCCTCCATTTTACCTTCAACAAGTTCTGGAAGCGATATGGAAAGTTCTCTCGACACCTAATGAAGATAAAGCTGAAAAAATACACCAAATTTATGTTTGTGAGGGACCCCTTTGTCAGGCTGATTTCTGCGTACAGGAACAAATTTGAGCTGGTGAATGAAGAGTTCTACAGACGATTTGCCGTCATCATGCTGAGAAGGTACGGCAATTACTCCGACCCCCCTGCCTCAGTTGTTGATGCATTTGCGGCTGGGATTCGCCCTTCATTCTCACACTTTGTCCAGTATTTATTAGATTCCCAGACTGAAAAAGAGATGCCCTTCAACGAACACTGGCGCCAGGTGTATCGCCTGTGTCATCCCTGCCAAATCAATTATGACTTTGTTGGGAAGTTGGAGACATTGGACGAGGACGCAGAACACTTGCTCCGCATTCTTCGGGTGGATAATATTGTCCAGTTCCCTGTCAGCAACCGCAATAGAACAGTTAGCAGCTGGGAGCAGGATTGGTTTGCCAAAATCCCCTATGAATTGAGACGAAAGCTCTACAAGCTTTATGAGGCTGATTTCAAACTTTTTGGATATTCCAAGCCTGAAGAACTGTTACATTAGTGACAGTGCCTCCAAATACATTTTCTTCTCATGTGTGTTTTTTAGAACTTAATTTAGTTTAAATGAACCGTTCATTGTCTTTTCTTCAAAATATGCATTTATTGTGTGGTGCCCACTAACCACTTTGAGGTAAGTGAGCCTTAATGCATATGGATACAATACCCATCCAGTGATTTGTTCTAGGGCATTTAAAATTGTTGTAGTGTGAATTTGGTGCATTGTTTCTTTTACATCCTCAGCATGTACTTTGCCTTTTAGCGACAGGCAAGTTTGGACTGTTGTGAAAACTAATATAACCTCCTAAATGGGGGTGTAAGCCAGTATTCAGTAATAACAGGATCTAGAGACATGATATTGATGCCAGTGAAAGACTTTAATTTAGTGTAATGTCACATGGCTTACAGAACATGGAGGCATATTTAAAGCTAGAGTATGCAGTTTTTACCCACATTTGTTGTCACAACATCCCTTGGCCCTGCCCACGGAGAAAGAGACACCACCACCCCACAGACCTCGTGAACGTAAAAGTCTGCTAGATACAATTGCAGGATTACAGATTGGTATTTCACAGTAAAAATATAATCTAAAATTCCAGGTAACACAACTAAATCTTTTCTGTTGTTGCAGAGTTGTTGCATAACACTGAATTTGTGTAGTGTTAGTCTGAACCAGGTATTATCTGGCTACAGCTGGTAGCTACGCTTTGGTAACTTATAGCCGCATAGCTTGTTCGTGCTAACGCGATCTATACGACATATAACGTTAGCAAGCATGCCCTTCTTCCAAGAACTAGCCGCCGCATAAAGTAACGTTATAAATAATACCAATTGCCAACCTAGCTGCTATTCATTATAGGTAATTACAGTTGTCTGACAAGCAGAAAGTTAATTTCATTCATGTTGAAACTTTTGACCTACCTGTCCAGTCTGTCAATTTGTTCCCGAAGATCTCACCACCTTCTGAAATTAGCACGTATGTTTACTCCAGTTTTCGAGCGAGCTTTCTCCAATTCCCATTTTCCTCCCCCCCCTGAAGTTGTGCCGGTGTAACGAGTCGCTGTGAAATGTCTAGCTGGTAAACTTCCTAGCTACTGGCAAGGTCAATCTCACACTTAACCATGACCACATCGTGGACCAATTAAGTCACTGTTTTGAAAACAAAATTCGGAGTGAATTGCTGGTTTTAGAATACAGAATCTGAGGGTATAAATACAGTCTATGGTGCTGTTCTTTCTATGATTGCCTGCAACTATGTATGACTGTTCCCCAAAATTATTATTTTTAAAAAAAATAATAATTACAAAAAAAAATTCTTTCAATTTATTTTATTAATTATTATTTTTTTTTTTGCATACTCTAGCTTTAAGATGCATTATTGTGCATTTTGATTAAAACGCAGCACTCAAGCATTCTTAAATGACGAATTACAAGTTTGGTTGCACTTTTCATCCCATCATAAAAAAGTTAATGTTTAAAATGTGGTAACATTACAATTGTAAATTACGATTACCTGAATTAGCTGGGTATTTGCACCATTATCACAGAAACACAGTAGTTATCAGCTCTAAAATTACCATCTGTTTCGAGAAGGTTTATTATACCAAGGTTTGTCCGTTTTGTGGTTGTTTTGTGTCACACTTCATGTATATTAGGTTTGGGGCCAATTGTCAATAGTACCAGGAATGGCAATACAGTATTTTGGGGAGAAACTATTCAGTACTTACCTTTATATATGGGTTAAAATAGGTAAATTCCTGGTTGTTGGGCAACAGTATATTAGCAGGCTGCTCAGTGGTCAGTGCAAAGCAAAGAAAATGGCAGCCTACTGATACTCCTTATGATATTCTGCAGTCCTATAATTGATGATGTCAAACATTTGGCCATTTTTAATTGTCTGTATTCTCCAATATCTCTACCTGAAATGTTTTTATTGCAGCACTTATGCAAGATTTTGCTTGTTCATGGATTGATAATTGGGTCATATTTGGGTAAACACTTGCATAATTTGGCTCATTAGATTTTATTTCTTAGGTAATGGAACTCTTTCTTTGGAGTTTTAACCTGATATGTGCCTTAAATATAGATTATAAGAATTATTTCTGAACCAGCCAATTTAGTCTTTGGAAAATGTATTTAAACATGAAGTTTTCACAAAAGGTTCTTGTGACAAAGTATAAACTTGAAGTGTCTTAAATGTCTACATGTGACACATACAGTAAACCTTGATATGTCCATATATGGGCGTTCTCTTTCTGGCTCTTAATTGAGAGCTTTGATGTCTTTGATAATCTATGTATTCTGCAATCCAACATATAGCCTGTGTGATAGACCCCCTTTTGCACTGTGGCTGTAAGGAAGACATTCACCCAATGTAGGCGAGATTAGTTACTAATTAAAGAGAAACATGTTTGTTTCCCCATTACATGCAAATTCCTTCATATTATTAATGTAGATGACTCTACTGAAGGCATTGCTTGTGCTAAAATATAGGCCATATTTACTAGGAGTTTCTTATCTTATGAATTTTACTAGTATTTGAGCAGTTAACTTGTACAGTGTGTAGTCAAAGGATCACTTGTTTGCTTTTATTTGACCAGCGAACCTTGGCAGAAAGAAAAATGGAGAAGTTTCTGCATTGGGTTGTACAGTGAAATACTTGGTTTTTGTTGGCTAACCTATGTCGTACAATGGTTTGAGGAAAGATGACCATTTACATTTTTAAAATTCCGTTCTTCAGATGTTTTGGCTTTGAAGATCAAAGAAATGATTGGTGCCGACCAAACGGGGAATTAATTTGAGCACGATGGATATTTCCCGCTGGAGTGCTCTGTAATGATGTCCCTGATTACAGTCTGGGTCATATTGCCCATCTTCAAAGATGGAGCCGGTCAGCATGTGGTCGTTGACTCATTTGCCCATGCTTTTATGTAGGGACTGGAACTGCCATTCAAAATAACAAATGCACTGAAATAAGAGTTTTCCTTACAGAACACATTTTCTACCACAGCCAGGTCTGAGTTGCATGTACTGGTGGCATTTCATATTTTTCATATTTCGGTGATGATTTCCCATAAGTTATAGGATGATAGGTCATGGCACATTTGGATAGGACATGGTCGCCATTAAACTGATGAATATCATCCTTGTATAACTGAAGAATACATTAGACGTTGTGGGCTTTCCTCAGGTGTGTAATTCTAACTGAATGATGGTGTGTGTTTGCAATCCATTTATTCATCCATCCATCAGAAGTTGTCGAAGGTGGTACAACACCTGAAACTAAAATTTTTGGGACATGAATTACGTAGTCTACCGACTTTGTTTCCATTTTTAAATGTGTATTATTCCAAAAAAAAAAAAAAGCCAGAGAAAAACACAATGACTACTCCCATTAAATGGCAGTTATATTTTTTGGAAAATCAATTTATTTTTGGACTTACCATAGACTTTGTGGTTCAATATGTGATTAAAAAGTACAGAATTTGAGACAAAAGGGACATGTATTTATTCATACCTCTCTGCTGGTTTTGAAGGACTGGTGACATCCAGGTTGTGAAATGGATGTGAAGAGAAAATAAGATGTCACAACTAACAGACAATGAAATTGTTCACTGCAAACTACTATAGGCTAACAGTTGCGAGACTTTAAAAAGATTTTTTAAACATATTTCGTGAATGGATTAATATTTCATATTCAGTGAATAAAAATGCAAACGTTTCTTGGAAGCATGAAATTATCATTGTTGAAGAATAGCCGTAGCGTTGGCTTGTTTTAAAACCCATTACGCGTCTGCTTTTCGCACAGAAATCTTTCATGTTCAAATCAAAACGTACAGAAATGTTTTAAGAAGTGAATTAGTTGTAGCTGCAATGTGTCAGTATTGTGTTGAGCTCAGGAAGAGAGTGAGGGTGAGAAGGGAAGCGAGGAGACGGCTAGCTAACTGGTGTGAGTCTATTTTCGTCAGTACCGTGCTGTGCTGTGCTGTGGAGGGGGGAGGTGGGAGACGCGGTGTGATGTGAAAATTGAGGCCAGGTCTAGTGGGTGAACACGGTATGAAAGAAATGAATGATAGTCTCTTCAGCCCAACACGCCCTCAGGGTTAGATGCACAGAGCACAGGCAAGAGCAAGGAGTCGTAGCACTGTAGTACCAACGAGGTAATAACATTGCCTTTTCAAGAGGGAGAAATATGATGTTTACATGCTAAATCTTTCTTCTTTTTTTGCTGTATAAGTTACATTTCTTTAATTTAAATGTAGTTCTTAAGCAAGGGAAATATTTTCATAGCTGGAATATTTATGCATCATGTATGTTTTTTTACATCACAGTATTGGCTTCATTGTTAAGGTATTTGAATCCATTGTGGGACCTACTAATCCCTTATGTTCTCGAGAGAAAGAGGACTATTTATTTTTCTTCTGAATAACCGATGCTTTGTAAAAAAAGAAAAAGAAAAAAGCACCAC
Source organism: Ilyophis sp. 1 JC-2022 (assembly GCA_022702515.1). NCBI lineage: Eukaryota > Metazoa > Chordata > Actinopteri > Anguilliformes > Synaphobranchidae > Ilyophis > Ilyophis sp. 1 JC-2022. The sequence continues at coordinate 32,365,024 of CM040405.1, read as the reverse complement.
GGATGGTGACCTCAAAGAAAACCGGTGTCCAGAATGAACTGATTGCAAATGCTTTTTATAAGGTGTAACAGTATACATTCTTGACAAGAGGGGACATGATATCAGTTGGACATTCAAAAGGTGCCGGGTGATTCTTCATTGCATGGACTGCCTAGCATTAATAGAATTAGGAATGTTTACTGGTCCTGGGTGTGTGTTTCTTACATTCTTTCTGACTGAAAATAGATAGGTCTGGATGTCTCTTGTTGCATCATCATTTCAACTTCCTGTGACAATATAAATTTTGCAACTATTTATTTCAGTATTATTTATCGCTTACCATGGTGGTTATGTTCACTGAATAGAAGCAAAACAATAAATAAGAGAAAAGATTACAGCTTGCTGCATGGTGTATGGCTTGGCATTTCTATTTGTTCGTCAATTTATTAAAGTTTTTAAACAATGTTGTGTTTTTTTATTCCAAGATATAATGGGAGAATAGCTGGTGTGTGTGCACTTATTTTGCCCCATGAGACTTGATATTACAGCATGGTTGCCAAATACATGCTAAACCCCAGTGCAAAAACCACTGAAAAGCTGCATCTAACTGCCATAATTATTTACACCTCCCCCAACATTCTGGCAGGATTTAAATGGCAGTGCACATCCCTTTGTTTGTGATGGAAATAAAGAGCCTGTTTAGAGGTATGATTTTGTTGGGTGTCACTCCTAAGGGATTGTATTGCAGGTACAGTTGAAGAAAGACTTTCTTTAAGAGGAAGAACCTTAAAATAGTTATCCACAGTGAGAGAAATGTCATTCTTTGGACATTTTGGACTTTGTTTTGTTTTTTCCCCCCACTGCAATACAGATGGCACACAGCTGCGTGAATCATTGAACCAGATGATAGGATGGTAAATTAAAATGTTCTGCAAATAGCCTAGACAATGAACTAAATGGTGTGAAGCTTTCTCATTTTTAATGAGGGCCAGATGAGATGATTTGGGATGCTTAATAACAAAGAAATTCCTAAAGAAAAATGTAAATGCATTTCGTAAGCTACATCTTGCAGTGCAGGCAATCAAGCCTAACTAGATCTGTCCTTTGAAACTTATACAAAAAAATAATAATTCCAAAGAAGATTTTTGCCCACCTACAGACATAAAATTTCTCTCACATGCAGCTTATCTTTGAGACTACTGCCTTCATATGAGGCAAATGAAGTTATAGGCGAGTATAACGCAAGCTAGGTTACTGAAACAACACCAATTAACAAGGCTCATCCTGTTATATCACTGGATAGAAAATGCATGTACAAGGTTAATAAAAAGACTTCTCATTGGGCTGTAAATATCCTGTAACTCCTCACTACACAAGGCGGTTATGCTACAGAAATGGCAGAAAGTGAAAAATGACTGCAGGACCATACTTCAAGGTTGTGTGGCCTTTTATGATGATTCTTCTTCAGATGTGATTTACTAGCTACCCAGGCTTCAAACTGATTCAACATGGGTACATACCGTTTTGTATTCATAAGTCTCTGTTCTAATTCCATATTACTGGAATCGCATAGGCACAGTTAATGAGGAGTAAAAAATTGCTTGCTTCCAGTGAAGTGACCCAAATCTGTTCCCATTTCAGGCTGTGAATGGCTATGTGTCAGATATTCTAAGAAAAACAAGGCAGCAAATTCACTATCCTCTGAAAATGAAATAATAGTCAAGTTTCAAAGTTAGTGAAAATGGGAGTCTGATGAGAATGTATGCAGTTGGAATATGTACAGTCATTTTGTTGCTTTCTCAATGTATGGGGTTTTTACTGTTTTATTATTGTCCGTATAAATATTATATAAAAAGCACAGTGCTTAAAAAGTCTGGAGTTTAGTGGCTTAAAAAATATCTTAAGAATTGGAACCATGACATTCTTGCTTAAATTCATTATGCCAAGTGCAACACTTAAATGGGGCCAGAATGAATGCCTACATTGTTTAAAATGTACAAAAGTGGATGAGAGACAAACGGTAGTGAACTGTGGTGGTAAATGTAGAATTAAACGATTAAAGGGAAGCTTAACTTCTAATGGAGCTCTTTGTGGAAACTCGCCAGCCAGTAAGTGGCAATCTGGTTATATTTATGACTTGTCTTCCAGCCTTCTTGTTGTCTCATTTGTGGTGTTTATTATTTTCTTCTGTCAACATTAACAATATAATCATGTTAGAATCAACTGCTCATGCACTTAATCTCTCTCTTACAATACTGAAATATACAAACACAGTGACATCACCCTCCTTTTCTGGAGTATTATGGTAACTATGGTCAATGTTGTGTTCTGTGATATAGGTGGAGCTACAGCTACAGAATGTAGATGAATTATTGTTGTTCATTTAAAGGCTATGCATACTGACTATATCTGAATAAACTTCAACTAAAACACAAACAGCCAAATCTGTTTACAGTGAGCTAATTATGGATCTTCTGATCTTACTGGTGCACACAGTGCATTATATAAGGCTTCAGTGTAAAACACACACACGCCCTCCACAATTATTGGCACCCCTGGTAAAGATGAGTAAGGGGTTATAAGGGTTATATAAAATATATATTTTGGTGAAATAGCTTATCTCACACTGAGAAAATGAGAGAAATCAAACCTTTAATTAAAGTAAATGTATTCTGAGAAAAAAAAATCCTTCAAGAAATTATTACTTTTAACAAAACCACATGTGCCACAATTATTGGCACCCCTAGAAATTCTTATGAACAAAATGTAACAAGCATTTTTTTCATTTATATTTTACTTTTTAAAGTTGATCAGAGTGTTTAGGAACTTTCAAGCGGTAATCCATGACTTCCTGTTTCACTGGGGTATAAATATGAGGTGACACAGAGGCCATATTCCCTTATTCATACATCAACATGGGAAAGATAAGAGAACACACAAATCAAAAGAGGGAAAGGTGTGTTGAGCTTCATAAGTCAGGGAATGGCTATAAAAAAAAAGCTACTCAAAATGCCCATATCTTGGCAATACTTTAAAAGTTCAAAGCAACTGGAACTGTTACAAACTTGAATGGAAGAGGACCCAAGTTTATTTTGCCCCCACGCACAGTGAGGAAGATGGTAAGAGAGGCAAAAAACTCCCCAAGGATCACTGTTGGAGAATTACAGAAAAAAGGAGCATCTTGGGGTCATGAAGTCTCCAAAACTACCATTAGATGTCACCTCCATGCCAACAAATTATTTGGAAGGCATGCCAGAAAAAAGCCTTTCCTGTCATTTCACCACAAACGTAAGTGCCTGGAGTTTGCTAAACGCTACTGGAACATTGAATGGAACCGTGTTCTATGGTCAGATGAAATGAAAATTGAAACCCACTCAAGGTGGGTTTGCCGTAAAAAGAAGGATGCATGGCTATACCGAAAATAACCTGATCCCCACTGAAAAGTATGGTGGAGGTTCTGTGGTGGAGGGCTGTTTTTCCTTCAAAGGCCCTGGGAACCTTGTTAGGGTACATGGCCTCATGAACTTCATGAAATACCAGGACATTTAAAATCTGAATCTGGCTGCCTCTGCCAGGAAACTAAAGCTGGGTCATCGTTGGATCTTCCAGCAGGACAATGATCCAAAACATACATCCAAAATCAACACAAAAATGGTTGTGTTGATCTCAGTGTCCTGACCTAAACCCCATTGAGAACCTGTGGGCTGAGCTGAAGAGGAGAGTGCACAATAGAGGACCTAGGACTCTGGATGATCTGGAGAGATTCTGTAAAGAGCAATGGTCTCAGATGTCTTGCTCTGTATTCTCCAACCTTATTAGGTATTATGTGAGAAGACTCAGTGCTGTTTTATTGGCAAAGGGAGGTTGTTAAAAATATTAAATGCAGGGGTGCCAATAATTGTGGCACACATGGTTTTGTTAAAAATAATTATTTCTTGATGAAGGATCTTTTTTTTCTCAGAATAAATTTACTTCAAATAAAGGCTGGATTTGTCTCATTTTTTCAGTGTGAGATTAAGTTAATTCACCAAACGGTGAATTCTTTATAACCCTTTTACTCATCTTTACCAGGGGTGCCAATAATTGTGGAGGGCACTGTATATAGAGAGTACAACTTTTTGAGTCTGAAGCACCACATGGATGGAACTGCTAGTTCCTGTACATTACACAGCACATATGGCGTGTTTCATTCAGCCTCACACAGTAGTTCCTTTCATTAAAAGAAACCAAGGGGAGCTTTTGGGTTTGCCCTGTACTTCCCTGTACTGCACTCAAAGCGCACAGACAGTGAAATAACTCCCTCACAATCTGCTGCTCAAAATCATTGAAAACCCACAACAAGAAATTTCAGAAACATCTGTCAAACAATGCTTGTCTTATCTTATTAAAGTAGACTGCTGGGGATATTAAGGGGATTTTTTTTTTTTAAATGATACAAATTATATTAAAATTTTCATAGCCCATATACTGTGAAAATGGGAGTCATTCAAGTGTAGTGTGTTTTTGCAAAAGTATTCAGACCCACATTTTTCCCCCTGAGCTTGAAGTCAAAAATAATTAATTAAAAATAATAAAGTTAAGTTGTATATATACTACATATACAATCTTAACTTTGGATACAGTGCCCACCAGAATTATTGGCAACCTTAATTAACAAGAGCAAAAAGTGTAGGATTAAATTCAGTTCATTGTTTATCAAATGAAAAATGAGAAAATGATATAGCTTAATTGAGATACCATTGAGCAGAGCCATTGTGTGTCACCTCATGTTTATATGCGAGTAAAACAGGGAGAATGATCACATAATAGTTCCTAAAGAGTGTGCTTAAAAAAGTAAAATATTAATGGGAATATAATTTTTAATAATTTTTACCTAAGTTAAAGATTATATGTTTATCATATTTTGAGTGTAAGGTAATGCTGGTAAATGACTTTTTAAATAACCTTTTTTTGCTCACATTTTCCAGGGATGCCAATAATTCAGATGGGAAATATTATCCGACTTTTTGCTCTAAAAAACCTAGATTACGTCTGCTGCAATAACATTTACCACATTAGTTGAATGGTTTCTGGGGTCAATAATAATCACATGATTTTTGATGAATGAAATCTATCTGATCCCTCAAGGAGTCCCTCTGTCAGGTCATTCCACAAGTGTCCTGCCAAATTTGGCTTTGCAACAGATGCAATGCTTTGCATTTTAGTCAATACTTTCCAATTTATCTCACAAATTATCTTAATGTGTGGGTTAGGGCTACTTTATGCAGACCTAAAATCATATGACTTAAGCTTCTGGGTGATTTGATTATGAAAGCATGTTTATTTTGCAGTTCTGGAAACTATTTTTTTAAAACCAGGAGTGTTTCCACCACTAGGGGGAACCAATAGAGCACACAAAAGGACTAGTCTCGGAGTATCAAACTCCAGTCCTGGAGGGCTACAGTGTCTACAGGTATTTGTGGTTTCCTTTCAATTAGCAGCCAATTAAAGTCTTGAGAGGCAGGTACATGGACTCTTTAGTAGCCAATCAATGACTTACACAAATCACTTGTATTGAAACCTTAGAGTACGTTTGTATATAATATGGGTTGAAACGCACTGAAAACCAAAAACCAGCAGACACTGCGGCCCTTCAGGACTGGAGTTTGACACCCCTGGACTAGTGGATCAGCAGTCGTGCCAATTTAGATTTGCCTGTTTTATGTGGGAAAATCTAATCCCTTTTCACACATCACACAGTTAGTATGGTTTTAAGTACTTCAGAATGCAATTGTTTTTGGTTATTTATTTTCATATTTCTAGTGAACGTCAGGTGTCTATGCAGTGCTTTCAGTGTGCTCTACATCCACAGACGTATTTGCATGAAGCACATATTGACTTTATATCATAAAAATTATAATTTTGTAAATTAATATTTATCCTCTCTTTTCCCCCAGATTTCAAATGCCCAGGCTTTTTATGTAGGCCCTTCACATTGCTGCAATGACAATGGTCAATTGCTCAGACTAGCACCCATGTATTCAAAGTCATGTTCTACCGGCCACTGCTCATTTTCACTCTACATACCACCAGCTGAGTTGTGCTGGAGTACTACATCGCCTTCACACAGACTCCGACATACGACAAACGATCGACTGGAAATCATTAATTTCCTATGGGAGTCGTAACCTGGCTTGCAAGGGGTTCCGACCCAGTGCCATGCCGAGATTTTTGTGTCCAAACAAGGCTTTGGGTGAGTTGGACTTTTTTCATCTACTGCTGTGCGATGCAATCCCACCATAAACCGGAAGTCATGCATGCAATACGACCGGAAGTCATGCATTTAAATGGAGAGCCGGGTCCCAGCAAGCTATAATGATGACGATCGTGATGACGATTTAATTTATAAAAAAAGATAATCAGTGATACATAGATTACATTACAGTCATTTAGCAGACGCTTTTATCCAAAGCGACATACAATAAGTGCATACAGAGACGTCATCAAAGTAACTACAGAACAGATAAGACAAAGCACATCCTTCCCATAACATAGCAGCTATCCGTAGTAATGAACATTGAATGTAGTTCACAGTAAGCTGTGGGTAAATCAGCTATTCTACAATTCTATTCTAAATACCATTATAAACTATAACGAAACAGTTAGACATCATGTTCGAAGATCAGTCCTTTTGTTGTTACAGATTTTTTGTTGCTGTGGCTAACTAATTTATTGGCTGAATAGGTTAGCCCACTGTCTTTTTTAAACCACCCAGACTTTTAATTATTAAGCAATGTACACTATAGGTAGCAAAACATAAAATAATATGAGGCTTTATATTATTTAGACTTTTTACATTTAAATGACCAGGTGCTCAGACACTGTGAGGATGAGCTTCTCCCCCGTGGTGCTTGACAACGACTCGATACAGTGAATGCCTGCAAATCTATAGATGCATGCATGTACTACGACGGCCACTAGAGGGCATATTGCGACAATTGGATGCGGTGGTCAGATTCTGTGTGAAGGCGGCTCTACGCTTCATATCTAACTGCCACAGGCTGAGTGCAGACAAGACACTTGATTGGGTAATGAAGTCCAGTAACTCCTGTTAGCTGAGTCAGGGGAAACTGTTGATTGAAAACCCTTCTTCCGTTCTTTGACAGCACTGTGGCCTATGGTGCAGCACCTCACATAACTCGTAGCCAGTCAACACTGGCATATTTCACTGCCTTGTGCTTTAGCTGAATCTACTGCCATATTCTTAATTGAGATATTAAATTGAAAGTTTGAAAATCATTCTTTTCAATCATTTTTTTGGGGTGTAGAATGCTCCCTGTTTTAAATAAAATAGCCTTCAAATAAAACAGACAGAAATCTGTGTACATACAATATCTACAAAAAAACACTATTCTGAAGAATATCTGAAGAAATACTCTATGCTGAGTTATGAATTCTCCCAAGAGAGAATGCAAGAAAGCACCACTGCTGTGCACAGCTATCTTCTGATGAGAGATTGAGTTTGTTTCCGACTTAATTATTGCTGATAAGAAGCTGTGTCAAAGGGAAGGGCATATACAGTGCCCTCCACTATTATTGGCACCCCTGGTAAAGATGAGTAAAAAGGGTTATAAAAAATTAATCGTTTGGTCACACTGAAAAAATGAGAAAAATCAACTTTGATTGAAAATTAATAATTTTCTCATAATAAATTCACTTCAATTAAAAGTTAGATTTTTCAATTTTTTTCAGTGTGAGATTAAGCTAATTGACCAAACGGTGAATTTTTTATAACCCTTTTTACTCATCTTTACCAGGGGTGCCAAAAATAGTGGAGGGCACTGTATTTTCTGGCAGTTTGTAGTGTTGGAGCAGGATGTGAGTGTCTTTGACTGTATAGGGAAAGGGTCAGTGTACAAACCACACTGCTATCGTGGCAAGCGGTGTAATTCCTTATTAGGATTCACTCAGACAGTAACCCTGTCAGAGACCACATACTTTCATCCAAGAAAGTCTGGCTTTGAGTCTGTCCCCTGTGTCACACTGTGATCCAAATGTACTGTACTCATTGGACTGGGGAAGGAATTAGTCCAGAAATTCTGAACATAATCATAGTCACGTGGTGCCTCTCACCCTGAAGCATGAGCACTGTAGATAAACTTTCCTGTACGCCTGTGACTATTGTACACACAAAACATTAGCTGTACTACAGGAGAAATACTGTAGCACCTATTTTTTGGAGAGACACATCTCTCACTCATGACAACTGGTAAACTGAGGGCCCCTAATGAGTCATTGTGAAGTAATTATGCAGTGGTAACCTAGGGAAACCAGTTAAGCTGTACCCCACGGGATGAATCCAACTACCTTCTGCTGCTGTGGACATAGGTATAGCCCATACTGTAAATAGTGGTGTCTGTGCTATAGCACGTAGTCTGTGCTTGTGGCCATGGGGATTGTCTGAGCTCATTCTGTCATTCAGCTCTCATTCAGTTACAAACAAAATACCTATAGAAGAAAAACAGCTTTCTTCCCCGTACCAGTTATGATACGCTGATGCTGAAGGGAGTGGTTGTCTGTCAAACTTTCTCATATAAAAATTACTTTTACTTTACTGGAGTTTGAATATTGCGGATACCATGTCTGTGTAAATATTATACTCTTTTTTTCTGCACTCTCAGGAAGATTCCTTATCTTTGTGAATAGATGTTTTTATATGCATACTACATCAGGGGCCGCATCAGATAAAAGGAGTGGAAAGATTGATTATCCTGATTGAAGGCGATAAATCTCCAGCTGCCAGGGCAGATGGTAACTGATATCAGGAATGCAGGTTATCAGCTTTTAATGATCAACATCAAAGGAGAGAACTGCCTCATATACTGTATATGGCTCAGTCTCCATTCTGTATTGTGAAAACTGTGAAAACATTACAGTGTAGCACATAATAACCTACTTAGTACAAAACAGTGTGTTATGGGCAATGGCCTACTTTAAAAAGTAGAATATATTATAAAAAAATTAAAATGAATAAATAAATAATAACTATTGTAATAATTGTGGTGGAAAGACTTATACCTAAATGTAAAAGCCCAGAGAAGCATTCCGTTTTCGTGCTGTGGTTGTGTTTTTAATGTAGTGAGTCAGTTACTTTCTTTGGGTGTCACCAGAAGTGTCACCAGATGTGTTTTGTCAAAAGACTAATTATTCCATCTGCTGCTACTAAAACAAGAACCATATGTAAAGTGAATATTACTCAATAAACTTCAAAGAATTGATTCTGCTATTAATGAAGTAGGACATTCATTAACTGCTATGTCATTTGTCCTTGAAATATTTAAATTATTAATGTTAATAAAATTATTAAATTGCAGAATACATATTCAAAGTATGCAAGAAGCAAGCACACTATTCAAAATATGCCAGAAACACTTCAATTTGAATTTGTTTTCTCCTCTGTTAAATAAGGTGAGAACAAATAATTTTGTGAAATATTTGACTGTTTAGGAGTGAATAATCATATGAAATGGATCCTCTAAACGAGTGACTCATTCTTCAAAGCAAGAAAAGAGGTCCCAAAAAGTCCACATTTATTATTATGTATGTCCATAAGTTAGCAGCATCCATCTTTATTTTAGCTGTCAGCTGGGCATTGCATTCAGATGGGTACTGCAGCCTTTCATATTTATTTATTTATTTTATGAGGGCTGGAGGATAATGTACTAAATTGGAAACTTAAATGTGATTTATGGGCATGCTTTTCATTGACTAACTGAAAGAAATGTTGGGCGCAAACAGTCTGTTAACTTACACATTACTTTTTGATTTTGGTTTGCTTTGCTTGATACATTGAACACTGGATAATAATTACGTTTGTTTGTATTAATATTTATGGTGTAACAAATTAATCAACTGTTCGTAAACAAAATGAATGTGTCGTTTAGGGCTATTTCACATGTGTCATGCAATGGGTGATCTCTTGGCCCTTTGGCAGCGCTTAATTTCTAAATAAAGAGGGCCCGAAACAAGAAGTGCCCCTTCGGAGGGAGGTGACCAAAGTGTCTCAGAGGTCCTGGAATGCAAAAAAAGAAAACAAGAAGCTTGGGAAGTGTTTTTGCAGAATGAGGTCCGGATGGGGGGGTATGATTACAGACCACCAGTGTGAGGACACTACCAAGAACTGATTGTTTTCATAGTTCATGAAGGGCTAATACAATTATGATACTCGGTTTATACTTTTTATTCAGGAATACATTAACTTTTAGTACAAAAAAGTCTGTCGGTATGATTTAAGTTTAGTACTTGGGTGTGTCTTGCCTTGATTACCGCCTTCACTCTGCTTGGCATTGATTCCACCAGCATGTGAAACACCTGACTGATCTTGCCTTCAATAAAAATGTCTCTGAAGGTGTGTTCTCCTGCTCCCTTAGATATTTTCAATCTGGCTGCAATTTAAAGTAGGGATAGTTTTTCTTCCCTCAGGATAACTATCTGGGCCCATACTGTCATGATTTGGCAGCCTTCTCCTTATCTCTACGGACGCTTCTTCTCGGAGCTGCGAGAGGGCGCTCTTGCTGTGCTTTTCCATTGCCCGTGCATTGTTTTTTCTGCTGCACGGCACTTATCGCGCGCACCTGTTTCAGGTTTCCTGCTGGCTATATAAGCACAGTGTTCTTCGTTCGGGGCTTCCGTGTTGTCATTATACACTGCCTCGAAGCCTTCTTTGTTCAGGGCTTCCATGTTGTCATTATACACTGCCTCGAAGCCTTCTTTGTTCAGGGCTTCCGTGTTGTCATTATACACTGCCTCGAAGCCTTCTTTGTTCAGGGCTTCTGTGTTGTCATTATACACTGCCACGAAGCCTTCTTCGTTTGGGGCTTCTGTGTTGTCATTATACACTGCCACAAAGCCGATATCGGTTGTTCAGTCTAAGGTGACCACTTCGCTCCATCGCTCTGGTTCGGAGTAACACGGGACTTGCCTGTTAGGTGCTTAGAGTTCCTTTAGGATTTGTTTTCTCTTTTGCACTTTCGGTTCCCCGTTCTGGTTTTCCTTTCTGTTCTCTCTGAGACAGTTTCTTTCTTTACCGTTTTCTCTACCTCTCTATTTAGTGCTTTCTCGTACTGAGAGCGAGAGGTTTTTTATTTATTTATTTATACCACTCAAGCCTTCAAATTTTTCTGCCCAATTGCCTGGGTCGCTATCATTTATATTCTGTTTCTTTTACCTCCATTTAGTGCTCTCTCATATTGAGAGCAGGAGGTATTCTTTCTCTGTCTTTGCTCTGCTCGAGCCTATATCCTTCGCCCACCTTCTCTGGGTTGATTTTCTTTTGGCTTTACGCCAGGAGTTTTAGTCCCTAATTCTTTATTTTTCCCTGCTCTTTTCGCGGATACATTTCCGCATTGTTGTTATTTCACTACGTGGATAACCTATAGATTCCCTTCTGTTGCATCTGGTCCTCCGAACCCGACTCCCCCTTACACATACTGCTTCACTAAGCTCTCTTGCCATTGCTCCAAACACCTAGAAAATAAAAAGTTAGATTAAGAGCAGTGTAATGTAAGAGCACTAATAGTAGCGACATTAACAGGTAGAATGGCAGATTAGTTTGATTAATAGGCGGTTTTAGGAACACGCATTTTTTATATTTTAATGAAATAAAGGGTGTGACAATGAATAGAGAAATGCTTGCCTTATGGTGGATGAACCAGATATCCACATAGCTTACCATTTTATTTGAGCATTTCTGAAATGTGTTAAATTTGGGTTTGTGACTGTTCTCAATAATGTATTCTTGAATAGGAGGTGTATTAGAGTATATTAATTGCATTATTCATTGATAAATAATGAAAACAACCAGGACTTAGTATTGTCTTCAGGCTTTTGGTGCCCACTTCCCTTTCCAGATTTGCCAGATCCATGCAAATAGTTCCTGGAACACAGGAAGTCCAGAACTGAGATGTGCCAGATCTTATTTCGGCAGAATCCGGTACAAATTAACCACTGCCCTTTTGTCACTAAGAAATAAAGTATCAGTCTTATTCATACACTTTTGAAGTAGAAAATGTGTGGCTCCATTATTAAAAATATACTTTTTTCAAAGAAAGATGCTAATACATAGTTAAAGGGCTGGGTTTTGCCCATGGTCACAGTTTTGGAACCTATATGGCAAAATCTTTAAGATGAGTAGTGTCTACTGCAGGTCTAAAGAAAACACAGGTCTAGAGACATTATAAATCAATAGCCATCTGTAAACACATTAGCTCCAGAAAAATCTGCATCATCCTGACTGTGCAACTATATATGAACACTCAATATCAGGATGCTCCTAATTAAGTCCATGAGTTGTGTACCCACTATAATGAAATAAGCATAATAAGCTTGTCGGGTGCTTTGAACACAACAAGAAATTTTAGAAAAGCTGATCAATACATGGCTGTATAACTATAACCCGGAGTACTTAGGAGGGAACAAATTAATTTTAATTGATCTGAAAATCAAAATAAACCCAATGTGCTATGACAGGATGGATGAGACAGTGCCTTATTATATAAGCCCTTGGATAACTATATTCCAATTTTGCAACAAATTTGTACAGGATTGGCTTGCCATAATGGCTGTCTATTTGAATTCATCTAAATAGTGAGGATGACAAAGATGCTTTTCGCTCCATAGAGTGGCTCGAAGGGCTCACCAAAATCATTGCACTGGCCCTTTTAATGTCATTAAACACCTAAATGATAACAGCTGCAGGCTCGTTCTACAGGATTAATTAAATATTGGAATTGTTGATGCATTTCCTGGGAGATCACTGTCTCAATTAAGCCTTCTTCTTTAATGTAGTTCAAAGGGGCAAGGATTCTGATATGATAATTCATATTCTCTGATATTCACATACTGCTGCAGGGCACCCTTTTTATTTATCTTTCTTTTCAGTAAAAATTAATGAGCTGTATAACTGGCAACCAAATCACAGTTTTTTCTTGACCTAACCAAGAAGACTTTGCAGAGGTTAGGGAATAGGGAATATCTTAATCATTTAAAGAATCTTCAATATATACAGTGCACTCCAAAATTGTTATGACAGTGACACATTTTTAGTTTTTTTTGGCTCACTTTAAGGATTGTTTCTCCTGGCTTATTTTTCCATAGAGTTTAATGGGAAAATGAGTCAGGAGAAACAACCCTTAAAGTGATCCATCCATATCTACTGCATATCTGGCAGCAGAGTGATGGTTTGAGGCTTGTTTGATACCTCAGACCATTGATGACTTACAGCCATTTAACCAGTGTAATTTCTAAGCAATAATGATCTCAAAGCCGGGCATTACACAATTTTAATGCCCGACACGGAAGTATCAATTTCCCTCCGCAAAGGGCATTCAAACTCTGTAATGCCCGGCTCCGAGGTCATTATTGCGCTTATACCATGGTTACCAACAATGATTATATATAGCGACATTTATATTTATAGATTTTTTATCGACTTAATCAGCTGAAATTTAAATATCCTTCCGAGGCCATTTTGGCATGTTGTTTTCTGTTGTCATGCAAAACTGCTCGCTGATAGTTCTATTTGAACAAAAAACATCTCGTAGATAATTCTATCTTTGGTTACTAGTTCTATTTTGTCCGTAGTTATGCAAAAACCTCTCGTTGGTAGTTCTGAAAGCAATTTATTCTATAAGAAAATAAATAGTTCCTTCTCAACTTTATACCATACAATTTTGGTTATTTTTGTCATTAGTTACATTATTTTTTAAAAATTGCATGAAACCGCAACTCAATTTACCTCCCTTTCTCCCCGTCTTGCTTTTTAAAAATGCTTTTGTTATGCAGCCTACATTTTAAACAGCCAAGGCTAAAGAAGTTGCATTTCAGATTTGCATCATGTGTAATGGCAGAGTAAGGGCGGAGGACCAGACGCGACAGAGAGGGGAACAGAAAGTTATCTCTACTTAGGAAATAACCACAGAATATGGATAATATCCATGAGGTAGATACAAAATGAAAGATGGGAAATAAAAACTCCCAGCATACACCAAAACAAATCAACCCTAGAGAAGAGGGCGAAGACTCGAGAGAAAACTATAAGAACCGAAATAATTGCTTCACACTCTCAGCAAGAGAGAACGCAAAACGAGAAGCAATAAAACGAAATAGGAACAAATGAACTGTCTCAGAGAACAGTGGAAACAAATACAGGAAAACTAAGTGCTAATGAGAAAATTAATTCCAAATAAAAGGAATAACGAAAAGCACTGGGCAAGTCCCACGTAACTTCGAAAATAAGAAGTTAAGTAGACGCCAACCCTAAGACCTATACCGGCTTCCTAGTCAAACTATAAATGACAAGGTAACAGCACCGGAAGACGGAAGCCCTGCGCTATATATAGCCGACAGGAAACCACACACAGGTGTGAGGAATAATGACAATGCGAAACCAAAATACCGGAACGGAAGATAAAGAATCCGATAGATTGACCTGCAATCGCTAAAAACCCGCAAAACCCGCAGAATACGAACTGGCATGCCAAAAACCATGACATAATGAGATGGGAACATCTGAAAAAATAGCCTACTATAGATACAGAGTTTGTTACTGTTAGATGTAACTTGTCATTTCGCTGGATAAAATGTTTTTTTAATACACAGATTAACGTGCTTTGTGAAGTAACTTGCTGGCATTAGCAACCAGCGTTGCTCACGTTAACGTTACATTACATTAGGTAAAGCCCTATGTTACGTTCATATTTCCAAACTGAATACATACTGCACCTCTAACCACAAAACTGCTTTGCTAGATTAAAGTTGTTGTAACTAAGATACTTGGCGAATGCAAACGTTTTTAAATCAACGGATTTAGCGTTATTTGCCAGCTTTATTAATCAGCTGTTGGTGTTGCTATGGTTACCATTCATAAAAGGGTTGACTCTAATGGCGCTGGCAGCAGATAACATAGAGGGTGTATTAATTTAGAACGGTGATTAAAATGTTGCCAGCGCTACTTCATAGCTGGGCGGTATACACAAATAAAATGCCCACCCTCCAGTCAATCAGAATTCACTTTATAGCATTATTCCTTGATAAATAATGAAAACAACCAGGACTTAGTAGTGTCTTCAGGCTTTTGGTGCCCACTGTATATATTAATTCACTTGATTGATGTAATGATTCTGTTGGATATCTTTGTTTGATATGTTTGTTTGTGTGTTGTGGGTCCCACTGTCTATGTCTCTTTTTTGTTGTTGCTGGGGCTACAACTGAAGTTCCCTAGCGGGAAAATAAAAGTTATGCTATTTTATTCTATTCTTCAAAATTAAAATGATATGAATACTAACACGATCACCATTCTGGAGCTTTTTTTGTCTCAGCATGCGCATCTCTTAAAGTCCAATATGGAACAAATCGAGTCCCATATTAGTTTGACGGAGACTTTGCAGAATTAGCTATTCTCTGTATTTGTACGGCAATTGTAACAATGTCAATGTGTGATAACACATAAGCAGGCGAACCCCTTGCTCGCCAGACACCCGCGACTATATTAACCAGTCTTATCAGACTGGCCCCCAGTTTGTCAACGTCAATTCGCTTCCTATCTCAATTAACGTTAGCTAGCGACCTAAGACAAGTGCTAACGGTTGTTTTAATGTTTCGATTTTGTTTCAAGAATCCTGCTATTTTATGACATTACTGACAGACAGTTTAGCGAGCTAGCTCACTAACCATCTATTGAATCAAGTTGCCAGTTTGTTATTTGGTTTGGCTGGCTGTCAAGATTCAACTTCACCATAATAATTCATCAGTCAAGGAAACACCAATATGCCCAAAACGTAGCCTATGCTATCTAGTTAGTTCGCTGGACATCTTACATGATTATAACAGATGCTACCTGTGTGTAGGCTATGTAAATAATGTCTGTCAAACAGGAATTAATATAGGAATTAATATATGTAACGTCAAGTTTCACACTTCGCTAGAAGACCCCCATCACTAAAGCCAGCTATTTCCCCTCCTCCCTCCATTGGACGCTAGTCAAAAACTAAATATTTAACTGTTAAACACAAATTTGTGGTAAAAAAAGAAATATATAAATTAAATCTTAAATCTTGCTTTTGAAAAACGTAAAATGTAAGATTTTTTAAAATAAATATTTATTTTTGAAACCAAGATTTGAGATTTAAATGAAATATTCACATAATAATACTAATGTTAAGCTCAGAGACCAATGTTTCGAGCTACGCAAACAGTTTTACTTTTGCCATGACATTTGTGAAAGACAAACCAGAGGACAGCACTCATCGAACAAAAAAGTTGTTTACTGTTGTAGCCTGCTAAAGCATCCCTCGCTGCAATGCTCTGGTGAAAGGGAGGGCGTAAAGAATTTCCGGATAGTTAATCATTGGCTGATAAGACTTTGGTGATGTCCTGAAGTCTGTTTTAATCCCGCCCGCTCAAAACCTTGCTTGATCAATTTTTAAAGGCAGGCTTAGATTTTGCAAGTTTTAGTGACTTATAGATATTGGTTTGTATGCGTGAGTAACTTGCCATTTTTGTACATTGTAAACGGTTGTAAACCTGAAATACGTCTCGTTCCACTCCAGCCCGCAAATGACTAATTAGCCAATAACATCTTTTTTCTTTTCTGTTCCTCCCAGGCGATTCACTGGCGCACAACTTCTTGGTGCAGCAAGACATGTGTCTTGAGCTATGTGCTCATGAAGACTTCTTTTTTCTCTCTATCCTTTTCAGGCAAGATACCTGTATTATGTATGCATCTTCCGGGTACAGGGGGCAGGACAGCTGGCCCTAGTTTGTCTTCATACAAACATCTCTCAGGAATGAATATAAGAGAAAGTTAACAAAAAAAATAAGAGACTGTTCTTGCATGAGGCCCATTGTGTTTTCAGGTATGCAGAGTTTTATGATTGACCAAAAGTTTTATGTTGGTTGCAATTAAAGGACCAGGAGGAAACGGTCCATCTTTTCCTCACTATTGAAGGAGGCTTTTTAAGGATTTGTATTCCCTGTAGAACAAATTGTAGACATGATACTCATAATTTTTCATAATTATTTTCTAAATGTGACATGTCCCATTAGACATCACTGACTAAAAAGCAGAGTAGCTTTAACACAAATTCTTCTAATATACTCTGAGACTCATTTATGACTTTTTAGGTATTCACAGCGCATTTCTGCTCAGATTCTTATTAGGTATTCACACTATTCTTTCTGGTCAGATTCATAATATTATTATGCTTGATTGGTAATGGCTATAGTTCAGGTCCTGATTGGTAAGGGTTTATCAGATTTTGCATGCACATAGTAAGCAGGTGTCCAAAAGGTTTGGTACCACTTTGGCCACAGGGGGCGGTATAACATGCAGTGAAACTTAAAACGGTCAGCCCCACCGCCCCGTTTGACTTAGAGACTCCAAACTTGGTACTTAGGTGTCATTTTGCATGCTGAACAAATTTGCCTCAAGGACCGATAAGGTCCGTCTGGGTAGATTTTCCGCCATTTTGGAATATTGAAAATCTTCTTCTCCTGAACCAATTACACTAAATTTGGTATGCATGTTCCATGGACATGCCCAAACATAAATAACATTTTGTGTTATGATCGGGAAAATACAACTGAGTTATTAGCCAAATCCGATTCTGACATTATTAAATCTATCACAAGTCCACTTCACAGTGGCTTAGGACCTCAAAACTTGGTAGGCCCATCAGGGACACTAAGGGCCAAATCCACAAAAGGATTGCACAGCGTTTGCCCGGGTCACTAGTACCTGGCTATACCTGGCTCAATGCAATGTCGAATGACAAAGAAGCACCGGGGTAGCGGAAGTGAGGAACTTAAATACCCCGCAGGTAGAAGCACAGGTGAAAAAAATAATGAGTAAGGGAAAGCAAAACCCCGGAATGGAACGTGGAAAAAATCCTATAGATTCTCATCGGAAAACCAGGACGAGAACCGCAACGGAAAAGAAAACAAAAACCCACAAACCATGACAACGTATTGCTCAAAAAGGGCGGTCGTGCGCTGTGAATACCTTTCGAAGCTGTGTGCAGCTTTAATTCTATATCTTTCCTATTTCCTGTACTTTGCATAATTTCTGTGCAATGGCCACTGAACACTGTGTGAACCTTCCTTTATAACATGTGCTGTATACAGTTGGAATGGCTGATATGATTTACAGGTTGAAAGAAAGCCATGCAGTTCAGGAAACTATTAAAAACCCATCAGCTTTGAGTAGGTGACAGATAAAGAGAAGGAGTAATGAAATTTACTGTGCTCTGGTGGTTAAATTAGCTAAATAAAGAAACAGAAATGTGGCACCATACTGTCTCCATAGACAGAAATCTAAAACAATACATGATCTCAGCTGAAGACTGGATATGTGTAAAATGCATTTGCATTTCTTTTGCTTTGTATTTCTTTTATTGTTAGAAATACACACACACACACACACACACACACACACACATACAATGCCCTTTGCGCCCTTTTGGATTCCCAAGGACATTCTTACAGACTGAGGGATGCCATTTATACTCACTGTAATTGTGTTTAAAAAAAATAAAAAATTCTGTGGGTGGTTTTTAAATAAACTTCCTTTTAATTAAAATCATCTTTTATTAATGTAGAGATGTGGTCTTATTCCAAGTAAAGTGTCCTCTGTGCTGTTTCTGTCTGTGTCAAAATGGCAAAACTTCAATCTATAAGTGTGATACTTAAAAAAAAAATATATATAAGTATAAATCACTGTTTTATTATATCTGTCATCAAATGGATCACCAATTCAATGTAATATATGGAAAGAACCATAAGGCATCCCATGGATGCTTGGAGTAAACGGACAGCAGTATGATCCCCACATGAAGGCTGGAGTGATTCATGTGACAGTGGAAAGTGCATCCCCTCTATGATGGATTGAAGTTGCCATGCCCTTGCACTACATCTGCTTGAAGATGATGCGGTCACAAGAGTTTAACCCTCTGAGGTTTAGTAGTGGATTAATGGGCTTGACTGACTTCATCAACAGGGAATCCAGGCACAGTCATTTATGATTAATGTGTAGACCACCGGGCCATTGCCACAGCCCCCTGGAAGCGGACATTTTACACAGGTAGCCAGAACCATAGGCGCCGATTCCGTGGGTGCTTCGGGGCCCGAGCACCCACGGAGAAGGCTGAGCACCCATGGGGAAAATGCACTTGATATGCCTACTGTATAGGGCTGGGGCATTCAACTGTTTTGAGCACCCACCAGCAGAAACATAAATCGGCGCCTATGGCCAGAACAGCGATATAATGCCAGGGTAGAATTAATACAATGAATGGGCTGTTGGTCTGCAGTGCAGAAATACGGTGCTAATTTTGACATTGTATTTTGTTTTTTTCAGCGGTGCTACATGCTGAGCATTATCCCCATGAGGCATAAACCAGCAAACTCAGCCAGGGAATAGAAACAATTCACGACTAGAAAACAAACAAAAGTGTTTCTCAGGACAGAACCGCAGAACTAAAGGAAATTTGCTGTACAGTATGTCAGAGACTTATTTGGTAAACTAAAAATAAAAAAGAACATCAAGCAAAGTTAAAAAAATGTAACTGATTATGTGATTGCACACTAATGTGGCACACTATTGTGTACTCAACAAGCAACCTCAGTGTATAAGACATTGTTCTCCGGCGAGTCAAAATCATTTTAATGGTAATGTGTGTGACTTTCCAATCAAAGGGCATGAGCACGAGCATCCTTGTGACCCAGTCAAAACACATCAAATTCATCGTTTCATCAATCACCTTTTTTACACAAACCTAATAAATGCGCTTCTATGGCTGTACTATGCATGATAAAAAAGCAAATATCTAATCGGCAATGGATCAAACATCTCTCAGATGTATATCTTTCCAATAATAAATGATGAAACAGAAATATGGATCCCTTTGTCATGCCATTCTGGAAATTGATTTTATTCAAATGAAACATAGATCTCATAAATTCATATATAGTGGCAGAATCAATGGTTGGACAGCAGAGGTGATTCAATTATATTAGCCTTTTTCACATAATCCTGGATAAGAAGGGGGTCTTTCAGTTCAGCATGGAACAAATGGACGTTCATTCATTATTAACATAAATGTATGGGGAATGAACTCAGCTGAGCATTTTGAATTTGTGCAGTATTGTTTTACAGCCATGCAGAAAAAAAAAACCTTTCCTGGAGCGAATTTCCTGATTATATTACTTCGATTCATCATGTGTCATATTGGGGCATGAAAAGAATGAGCGCTCTGACTGCAGTATAACCTGAGGTGAATTCCCAAGCACGTAAGTCATTAGCAGTGAGGGGAATGAACAATTAATTCTGGAGCAGCACCTGTTTTGGGAATGAAAATAAAAAGACTGCATTGCAATTATCCTTCATAAGCCTTTCTGACATCAAAAAAACAACGAAGGCCTTCTCCAATCTGAAGGAGATTCATTTGTGGGAGTCTTCCTTGCACAGTGCGACTGTTGTTACAGTTATGACCTTCACTTTGCTCCTCTGGACATGGCATACAGTCTCCTGGCGGGCTCTAGTTCACCGACAACGAGAGGAGCACGTTCAATGTGAAATTCCGAAGGGAACCATTAAAAATCTGGAATTTCTGGCAACCATGCAGAACTCAGTGGAGAGCCTATTCAGTAAATTCATTTAGAAAAGAGCTTGAGAGAAGACCACGGTAAGCCATTAACAGGTTGACTGATGGAATCACACTGTTCACATCCCAGAGCCTGGAACACCCTCTAATTCCCCTGTAATTAAATGTAGCTGGTTGTTGCACATACAGCTAACCATCATAAACAAACTGGAAGCGGCATTAAGGATGTTGCAGAACATAAACTTGTCCTCATTATATCATGTTAAATGTGCCTTTTTCACAATCACTGGTGGAAGACTAAGACTGTGTCCCAAATCGCATACTCCCGGGATGCGCGTGCTCGCTATGCGTGCTCGGAGCATGGGTGTATGCGATTTGGGACACAGCCTAAGTCTCAATGTGTCTGTATTTTGACAATAAAAATGAGAGGAATATGGAGAAAAGATGATGTAAGCAAATTATACAGTAAGTCTCTGATTCCTGACCTTGCCAACTATTATATATTACATGAATGTGAGCTGTGTCCCTAGACTGTACATTTACTCCGATGTGTTCATTCAGCTCTAGTGTACATACTGCATACCATATTTAAATGGCACATAGCTCAATAACTCCATGTGGCTGTATTTAGAAAACTATATATGGCTGCCACAATCATGAAGATAATGGTTCTTTTCTAGGAGCTTTCACCGAAGTAGGAGCATTTTGCTGAGTAGGGCTAAAGTATTTTTACAACCAGTTGTTGGTGTATTAAATTTTTTTTTAAATCCATGTCTGCCGTCAAATCAAGGCTTTGCCAATATTACCTGATCCAGAGTAGTCACTTCCTGGTTGTTACGAGTGTTTCTTAGGTCCTGTTTTTGTCTAGTTCTGTCCCTATACCCTTGCTTTATTACTATGAGATTGCATTGCTTTTTTTCTTAGAGCTGTGAGTTTCTTGTGATGTTCAGGAAAACCATGTATAATTTATATTATTTCTGTTCCTGATGATGTGGAAGAGGGAGACATTTTTCAACTCTCAGAAGCATCAGCATGCTTTAATGTTGTGGGAAATAAGTAAAGCAATTTCTTGTTGGAGAAGCAGTTACAGTAGTTGCTATAGCTTTTCTCATTGTTTAAAGAGGATGTTCTATATGTACATTCACTTTGAACTGTTCTCATACCAATACATATGCAGTACATATACTGTACATACATACTTTTAATGACCTTTGTGTGATAGTGCCAAGATACATACAACGTAAATCCTTTTATGGCATTTTGATGTACTGAGAGAAAAATTAGTTATTTTGTAATTTTATGTAATAAGTGAAATTATTATGTTATATGTGATATCCACACCCACACAACCCAAATGCAAAAAGCCTATTGCCATATTTCTCATAGTCTCACTTGTACATTCCATCATAAATCCCCATATTTGAAAAATTGGGTGCAATTGCAATCCGTTCTCTTACTTACCAGAATGATATCCACCTGGCCACCACTTTGTCTGTCATTGCTAATCTCTATTTCTTACCATATCATGCAAAGAATCCCTTTGAAAATAGGAAATATCCATTTGTCAACTGAAATTATTTCCCAGAAGAAAGTATTTCTAAAGTAATGATACACAGAGGTCAAACTGCTCCAGAAACTCATCGTTTGTGAAATTGAAGAATCTAAAAAAAACGGAACGAATTGAATTTAACAGCTTTATCAAAATCCTAATGTTATTCTTATTTTTAGGCATCATTCCTAACTGAAGCTTCTTTTCACACTGCTGTTTGTCCATATATCTGTTTCTTTAATAATTAATATTTCTGTGTACGCACAACATAATGAACTTGCATTTGTGAATTATAAGTATGGACTAACGGCACTCTGCACAGATATGAAGATGAATTGAGCTTGACCGATACAAATATAAAATGCATCAAGTCAAGTGGAGTAGAAAATAACCACATACACATTATACTGTCATACATGGACACATGGGGCCTCATTCATAAAATGGAGCAGAACGAATTTGTGCATAAAGCGTTCGCATTAGCAATTCTGTTTGTATTTTGGTATTCATCAAAGTTTTCATATTTGAAATTTGTTTGTATGTAAAAACACACTCTACACCTGCTCAGCACCACACGTGCCACGTTAGTAAATACAAAATGCTGCTAAATGTAGCTTCTGTTTAATTCGACCCATAACAAATGGGTGACGAATGGCTGGTTAGTCATTTTCGAATACCTATACCAATTCTGTTGCATTTGTGCAGAATTTTGGAGCCTAATCTGAGAAGGCCAACAAATGGATCCGACGCCATACCCCTACATGTACAGGTCTTTTCTGTACTTTTTTCTTAGTCACAGGGACTGTTCATAGGGAGATTGTTGACTGGTCTGGGATATCCCAGCCATCCCTGAGCCGCGTACTACCTGGTGTGCTCAACGGCATAATCCAGCTAATGCCAGCGTACATCCAGTTCCCCTACAGGTTGCAAAGCCAGGTGGAGGCAAAGCGGGGTTTTTATGAAATTGTGTCATAGACTGGCTGCACACATCAAGACTCCATCCACATTTGTGTATATAAGCAGAGAGGGCTATCACTCCATCAATGTGCAGCTCATACATGATACGAAATGTGTGTTACTCAACGTCATGGCCCAGTGGCCTGGTGGGACCCACGACAGCTTCATTCTGCAGGGCATTTCAGTTGACACTCCTCTGGAGATTGGTGAGAGAGAGCTGGCTTATTGGTAAGAATATATTAGTATATTTGCTTGTCTTTGGCCACCTCCTGTAGCTATTTTGTGTGCAGCTATATGTTTGATTGCCTCCAATTTAATGTTGATCTTTTTTTTTCTTTTCTTTTTTTTTAACAGTTTGTGTGACAGGTGATTGTGCATTGACACCACATGTAAAATATGCCTTTCTGCACGGTTTGATGAATCCGGCATAAATCTTCCATACTAACTTGTTTTGTACGTAAATGTTTTGGAATGTTTCCGAAATGAGGCCCAGTATTGGGGAATTGGACTGGACAGCACACATATCGGATTAGGTAAGCCAGAACAGGGGTTGTAATTGTGCTGTCATTCCTGGTCAAAACCTGGTATTCTAAACCTAAGTCTAAAGGAGTCCTGTGAAATTCCCACACTGCCATTTAAGTATATTTTAATGTAGTATATTTTATTTCGTTAAAGTATATTAAAATAAGTTTCATTTTATTTCATTATTATTTAAACTTATATTTTAATATCTGTATCATTTTAATGGTGCAGTATATATACAGTATGATGGCAATACTGCAATAATGGAACACTACGCAAACTTAAAGCACTTGATTTAATCATCCCTCACTTTCCCTTTAACTGGCCCAACCCTTTAATGAACCAGTCAATTAAAGGATTAATGACATGACATTATGCATCCACATGTCAATAAGGCTGAGAAAACTTAGGTTAGGCAGTATCCTCATATCAATATTGTTAATCTGCACCAACTTGTGTATGTAGCCGTGTTTTTATTTTCATGGAAACAGTGAAGACAATCGCACCTAAGATGTTGGTGACGGTGAGGTGTGAAAACCTGCTCTGAAAGTCTATAATACCAGTTTAAAAACGTGTTTCTATCTGGAAAATAAATTGGCCATCATGCTATAAACATATATATTTATAATTATGTCAGTACTGCAGGATGCTGGCACCTCATCTCAGGGAGCTTTTTTGTGTGTATGAATAACTCACCTGTGTCACCTGCATCATGTCCTCCCCTGCAACACTTATTTACATGACTTTAGGGCCCAGTGCAGTACTCTGCATTTTCTTCTTTACTTTATGACATTCTGCTTTTCATGGTTAACTGACAAATTGGACTTCAAGAATTCCATAAAATTCCGATCTCGTGAACTCGCAGTGGAGTTTCACAGTGTTCCTGCTACTATAGACATGGATCCCATTCCTTCAATTACTGTGCATGCCCATTATTGTTGTGAATTCTGCCCTTTCTCATCATAAAATACACCCTCAAACCAGGAACTATTGTATGGAATTGGTATATTTGTGTAGTCTATAACTCAGTGCTTGGTATGATTTTGAATAAGTTTTATTATAATAGTGTTTGTACCATAAATTCATAAAAATATGAAAAAATTCATACATGAGGTTTAACCTCTGATTTTGCTTAAAACCCTCAACCTTTTTCATTCTTACACTTATTATTTTGGCATGATCCCATTATCATGTAACTTCAAAACATTGATAACTGCTCTTCCTATTGAAATATAGCAATAATACGTCAAAGAATGCCCACACATTTTGATATCCCTCGTCAACCGGGAATTACTTCTTGCCAAGTAGCTATCCCAGAATACCTTGCATATGAATGCTTGTCTGGCCCCAATCTAATTTGCATCTGTATCTTGGAGGACTAATGGCAGATTAAAGGATTGTGTCAATACTTTCCCTCTACCTATATTGTGACTGTTTAACATCAGTGGAATGAGTTGGTAACACTGAATGGTGCAAACTGTTGAATACTTAGTCTGAGTCTTGAATAAGTTGAGGGAAAGAGCTTCATTCACAAACATTATGGTTAAACCACCCTAAGGCATTGTGAGAAGTCAGTGTAATAGTACATTAAGTAATTCAGTGGATTTACTGCAACAAGTCACTGATTAAAGCAGGTTCGCTTGGTGCACAAAGAAAGATGTGGGGAAAAAATGATTAGCCTACCAATCAGCATTGTGGAAATAGTTTGTAAAAACAGGTCTAAGTGATTCAAAGTGATTGTTTAAAAGGTTTTCTAGCTGTTTTAAAACAGTTTCTAGCTGTTCTGAGAAAATCGAAAATAATTGTTATAGGGCCTAGGCTACAGAAATTTCACTCTGTATTACAGAAGTAGCCCTATCCATTGTGCCTCCCTAGTGTAAGTCGTATCCGTCACAATTACAGTATGCATGTTTCTCTAAAATTATACATTACAGCTTGAAAAAAACAGGCAAAGTTCTGCATGATTGTTAAAACGTTTCATCGCTTCGCTTGCGAAAACATCGCCCTCTCTAGTTCTAGTAGGCCGATAAAACAGCTAGACCAGACTGTTTACGAGCTTCATCTTGCCACAATTCCAACAATAAACTGCATAAACCGTTTCTACACGCATCATGTTCCGATATTAAAAAGTAGTAGGCTATAAATAAACATTCAGCGTTTGTTCCTTGCTTCGCCTACTGTAGGCTACTGTGTAGCTACAATACCAAATGTAGCCTACTTTAATTTTAGATAGACACCAATTTTTCTTTCTACAAAATCTCTTATATAGCCTAAATATATTTAAGAAACCAAATATCCTACCTGCATGAAGTTACAACTGAAGAGTTTATCTTATTCCATTTCGCAAATGTCCTGAAGGCCAAGCTGTGTCCGAAATCGCTCACTCATTCACTCCCTCCCTATACACTACTTAGGGAATCTACATAGAGCACTAGATAGGGATTGACTGGTGAAAGGAGGAGACGATTTCGGACACTACCGTTTCTGAGCAGGTTCTTTAGCAACGCGTAGGGTTGCCAACTATCAGAAATTGAAATAAGGGACACCTTAGCGGCCCTCGCGGCACAGGACAATTTTTAAACCTTTTTTTACACCTGCATTACTGCATTATTACTACATTTTAACATATAATATAGGCCTACTTGGTTGTAACAAGTCCTATCCATATACCAGACATGCATCTGTAATAAGCCCATGTACTAAGACACACAAACCTGAATTTGATCAGTTTTGTATTTTTGAGGAATACGTGGGAAACATTATCATCCAATAATTTATTTTGTCAGTGCAAAATAACAGTTCTTCAACACTATGTCGAACTTCAATTTAAAGTAAAATAACTACAGTTTCACAGTTTAAAGAACAATATAAAAACATATAAAGTATAAAAACATTTAACGTTAGTAGTAGTGCAAACATCTTTGGCCTGTACTTATTTGAGAGAACTCAGTGCAAAACAGAAATGTTTACTTATTCTTCGGAATAAGTCATTAGTGCAAAAATGATCTTTTAACTGTAAACAAAAACACTTTTTTTTTTTACTTCAAAGGCCATGACTACACTTGTGTAGCCTACCAACAACTACTACAGAACTTGACATCATCTGAACAAAGGAAAAATCAATGAGCTGCTGTGAGCTCTTAAAGACTAAAAGACAAAATAAACTGCATTGTGTGTGCACACTGAAGCAGAAAATGAAAATGAAAACAAAATCCACAGGTGGGCCCACATATACTTCCCTGCCAACCCTTGCACCCCTACATTTGCCCATGGAACCAGGGAAGATATCACAGAACTCTATTTTTTCCATTTTTTTTAAATCTCTTGCAGCAGTAAGTAGTTGTTTATCCACCAGAGCTGCAGTGTAAAACTCGCACATAGACAAGATTACCGTAATTTCTCATATAAATCGCTCTGTCATTCATTGAGTCCCCAAAATAAGGGACAAACTGCGTCCCTTATCAGTTCGTTAAGGGACGGGTCTTTTATTTTCCAAATAAGGGACGGTCCCTTATTTCAAGGGACGGTTGGCAACACTAGCAACGCGCGACGCTTGCATGACAGCGGTCACTGGCTTGGTGAGAAAGCATGCAATAAACACTAAAAAAAGTGTTCTTTTTTTGTTTTGAACAAGGGTTTTGTTGTCTCGTTGTAGTTAGATAGGTAAGTTAGGTAACTAGGTAGCTAGCTAGCTAATTAAGTTGCATTTCCAACATAGTAATAATTGTTAAATTAAAAAAATATAGTTAACACTTTGTAATATATTTAATCTACCGCGTTTATTTATATTTTGGTTATAAAGTTGATTAAACTGATTTAACATACAAGATGAAACTTGCATTTATATGAACATTTGTAGAACAGCGCAGGCTCAGCCGTTGCCATCTTGACAAAAAAATGTCTCCGGTAATGTAGTGTACATCGTTTGTACCCTACATTTTGTGTTGCATTGTGGGGGATATTGAGTGAACTATTTATGGTGTCAAATTTGACATTTTGAATTCGGACACTCTACAAAATGGCTGATACCCTAAATAGTGCACTATATAGTGAATAGGGAGCGATTTTGGACACTACAGTTGACATTTCCACAGCGAGTAGCCTACCTGTGATATCCTGAGATACTTACCTGCAATACCACCCCCACGCTACAGGTGAGCGTACGACCGTAAGTGTTAGTCTTCCTGCCTGTTATCTTGTTCCTGTGAAGAAGACCTGTGAGATGTTCAGTTAGTGGTAGCTTTTACATGTGAATTACTAAATTGATAAATAAACAGTAATCCGGCATTCCAATGTCTCATCATTCTAACTGAAGACAAGTTACCACACGGCCTATCGCAGCTGGCAGTTGTAAATGCTTTGCTATTGTAAAAACGCACAGACTTTTAAAATAAAATATGGTTAAACGAGTTATCGTAGATTTTTATCAGGGGATACCTGCATTCGTTTGAATACACGGATTTTAAACACGACTGTGCAGACCCATGTTAAGACCCTCGGTTATGAATGTTTCAACTTTGTTTAGGAGAATCATGTTTTTTTGTTAGTTTGGTATTTCAAATACTACAATATCCACGATGCTCACCGGATATACCATGTGTGTACTCCACACACACAAAAAAAGAGAAAAAAGGCTCATTTTGGACAACAGAAAAAGAAAAGAACGCCATTTTCTGTCATTAGAAAAGAATACTTTATAACACTAGAGTAGAGTATTACGTTTGATTGTAACTTGTCATCGCATAGACCGATAAAGTATGATCTCTATCTTTAAAACCATATCAATGACGGACATGTTTGAACACAGGAAAGTTTTGTTTGGAACTCGAACAAGTTATTTCTTATGTGTGGTGGGCTCTGGAGGTCTAACTAGTCCCTATATTTAACAAAATTTCACATATTTACACAAAAATTTGCATTTAGAAATGTCGGTGAATGGTAGATTTGATATTCAGGATTGCGATTCTGGTATTAACTAAATTTTGACCGGATAGTGATTTTATTACGTATTTTGTCTCTCCTGTAAAATAGAGACATGTGAAACATTCAAAGTCCGTACCGGGTCACATATTTGTGATGGTACGTGCGAAAGGGTTAAAAGCAGGGGTCGCCATGCCTAAATTTCAAGTAATTATGATAAAAAGGCGGCTGCAAAATAATAGTTCATTACAAACAACCGACATAAACCACCCACATAAGACAATGTATGTAGGCTATTTGCTACTGTCATAAGCTACTGTTGGAATTGATTTATTCTGTCTGGACGCTGTGGTTCAGTAAACATTCAAGCAAACTCCAAGTAGATCAGAGAATATTGTTATTGAGATATTGTTTTTTACCAAATAAAAAACTTGTGAGAATGTTGTAAATGGGCCTCATTCATGAAACGTGAGCAGAACGAATTTGCACGTAAATCATTCGTATTACCAATTTTTCCCGTATTTTGGCATTCATCAATGTTTTCGTATCTGAGATTTGATCGGACGTTTTTACACCTGCTTAAGAGCATGCGTACCGCGTTCGTAAATTCAGAATGCCAGTAATTACATAACATTATTTTCTGTTAAATTCACAAGACTAAATGTAGCCTTTGAAATACACATAGCAAATTTAATAAATTATGATTGTAAAAAGCAAACACTTTAGATTATGCCTATTAATCAATTGTAGGCTATGAAGCTGTTTAATTAGACCCATATCGTATAGGCTAATGAATGCTCCCAGTAGCCTACTATTTTTTAAAATGGCTAAACATTTAAATTCTACATGAACTTACATAAGCTATGCTAATTAAAACACACATTTAACCAATGAACGAAATTAGCTTTAAAGTGGTTTACATGTCTGTAGCCAGGGTTGCAATTGTGGTCAACAGCTTAATCCAGCTAATGCCAGCGTACATCCAGTTCCCCTACAAGATGCAAAGCCAGGTGGAGGTAAAGCAGGGTTTTTATGAAATTGCCAACCTGTCCAATGTTATCGGTGCCATAGACTGCACACCCCAGTGCACGTTTTTGTTGAAGTCAGTGAAACGCCGTCTCGCATTCAAGGGGAAAACCGGGTAAACTTTATTTTAAAGTGAAAGTTTTTTTAACCTGTTAGAATGTAGCCAGCAGGCTAGGTAAAAACCTGAGCTGTGTGGGACGCGCAACAATGTGACTGCAATTAAAATGCGCCAGATACATTTTTAAATAAGGTAGCCCATGTGATTACCTGATTTCATATGCACAGAACCCTAACAGAATTATAAAATTAATAACATTTAATTTATTTCCAGGCTGCGATAAAGCAATGCGCTCGTATTGATGGTACATGTTATATCCTGCTTGGCCTTTACTTTACCAGTTCATGACGCCGGTACTGACAATATTAAACTATATTAAATATTATTAAAATAATATATATTTTTTAGATTAAACATCTACCAATAAAACTTAGATTTCAGTGTCAGAATAATTATTTCCTTTGCTTTTTCTGGGCCATTTTGACTAGGTGTGGACCTTTAAATGGAAGTGACAACCTCCATATAAGGCAATTCATATGCATGGATTTATGCTAATCACAAAATAACGTGGACGCGCTTCGTACGTGAATACGAAAATATCTACTTTTTCCACACGGTTTGATGAATCCGGCGTAAATTTTTTGTAACAACTCCGTTCGGACATAAATGTACGAGTATATTTAGGAATGCTTCATGAATGATATGTGCCCATTCTGTGTGTGTAAAAAAATGTTGTACAAACAAAAAAAAAAAATATTTTTTTTTTCACAAAATATAAACCCGATGGAGCTTGTGGAGTGGTAACGTCCTAATAGTGCTCATCACTCTAATTAAATGATGTCCACTTCCCCTCTTCGCTCGCTTCCGCTCACATACTCTGCCACAATTAGATGCACTCCGTTGCCCCAGTACGCAGGCCAACCTGCATAATCCAGAACAATATCCGCCGTGCCTTGTCAAATGTTCCCCACTGGCTGCATACAGGTGTCCGGGCTGAGCTAGGCTTGCCTAGTCTTGTTTTTACACAGGCTATAATAAGTAATAATGGCAATGTATTAATACTGTTACTAGAATCTAATTTACACTGAGGTTATCCCAAAGGTGTACAATTTATACTTAATTTTGAGGAGAATTTGGGAGTGTTGCTTTCCCATTTTTAAGATTTTTGGACTTTTTTTCATGCCATTATTGTGAGTTGGAGTGAGCCTGTTCGTCAGGTGTAGTGTTTCCTTTTTCACTAGACTCACACTCAGAAAATATTCATGGCAAATATCTGTAATGCACATATTTTGTCATTTAAATGATCTTGAAGCGCAGGTTTTGTTAGAAGCCTTTATTGCAGTTTGTGCTGAATGTTAATGTGGTAGTTAACAGAGTGCTGTATCCTTTTTAATTTAGTGTACTTAGTGATTAAAACAGATTCTTTCTAAATTGAATATATCATTTAAGCTCCCATGAAGAAATAAGCTGTGTGTTACTCACCATTGTATTATTCAGATCATGTGCTGTGTTTTTTGCCATTTAATGCATCAATTTACAAATCTGCAAGGCATATTGGGGGTTAACAGTAATATATCTCTCATGGGGGCAGCAGAAATGTAATGTACATTTTTAATGGTTTTGACATTTCATTGATCCAGATTTTCCGCTTCCATCACTGCATACACAATGCCTAAAGTGTGGGATGCCCCTAAGGCTATGGGTAATACAGAATAGCTAATAATTAATTTAAAATCCTGAACAATTTGAGTGACATTTGTAATTCATGCAGTATGTGGTACGAGCATGTTTCCGCATAGATATGGTTGGCTCACTAAATATTCATCTTTATATACAAATTTTCAAATGCAAATTATAAATCTCAAATGCTATGAAGAATACTGTATAAATATATTGTATCTCTGACTTCAGCTCACAATACAGAACATCGTGTGTCTGTGTGTGTGTGTGTGTGTGTGTGTGGAGTTTCTGTCTTTCACTGAAAATAGTGTTGATCTGTGTAACTCTTCATAGCATGGTTTGACTGACACCACCGGAAAAGTTTTCTTTCATGGGTAGGACTTGGCGTACAGCTCCTAATTCCCTCATATTTTTTACTTTTGTAAAAGACTGAATGATCCATTGGAGTAATGCAGTATTGTGAGAGTATGACTGCAGCTGAAAAGCTCTTCATGCATTTGAAGATAACCATGATGTACAGCGTATTTAAATGTGATGAGTGACTGTCATGCTGTCTGTCATATCCACTGAACCATTGGAATAATCCCAAGAGACACGCACAAGTATATTTAATGTCTAAATGCACTTTTCTTATTTTCTAATAAACCATTAAGAACTTTTTGGAGGATGTTGGGGGGGGGTGTTTAAAGTCAGCAGTCCATAAACGTTTCATGGTGCTCATGCCATATTTTCCTAAATCATTCAAGGGTCATTTGGGTACCTATTAACTATTAATGTTGCAATATAGTGTCTGGTTATTGGGTTGCACTGGCCCACACATCACTGTTAGTATATATTATCTGGAACAAATAAGCTATAACAATAAATGTGTGAATAGGACGTACATGTAGTGCCTTAGGCTAATGTAGAAACATAAGCTAATTTACTCAAATCCTCTGCCAGTATTTAATTACATCATTCATACAGAAGCAATAATAGAAGTACTTAAGCGAGTGTGTCATTTCGAGTAGCTTACTTGTTTTCTAAAGCAGAGGAAGTTCATTAGGAACCATAATAACATTGAGGTACAGCGGTATATCATTGAGGTACAGCGGTATATTATTGAGGTACAGCGGTATATTATTGAGGTACAGCGGTATATTTTAATTATTTACATCCAAGAGCTTCATGTGTTTGCCACAAGTACATGGCGCCACATCTATAGTAAATTCCCATATCCAATTGCTAATTTTAACCTTGTTCCTACCAGGGACATTGAAAATCAATAGTGACACGTCCAGCAGGGGTTACAGTTCTCATAAAACAAAGCATTTGGAAAGTAGATCTGCAATGCAGAGGATCTCACTTTATTCTAGAATGTATAAAAAGGGGGTTGGTTGGTCACCACTGTATTTGTTACAAGGGCTTGTTCATTTTTAGGCTAGCCCCGTCACCGGGAGATGTATGTTTTATTCCTGCAATATTTTCCAGCAGCTCACCACTGACTGATGAGATCTCAGGAGGAAAGGTTAAGCCAGCTGTGGTTATGAATTCTGTCAAAGCACCTGAAATATTAGGAAAACAGGTCACATCGGTCAAATACACCTTCATAACTCTCAAATGATTTCAGGTTCACCTTCAGGGAATGCCCCTTCCCACCTTGTCATGTCTCTGATACATACAGAAGGCCTTTCAACCAATTCACATGTTCACAACACTCATAGTTCTTACTAATTCTCAAATTGAACCTTATGTTTCCAGATCTTTGATCAGTCAGATATTGGTAAATGTTTTACTTATTTAGGATCAGGTAAATCATCCTGGAATGCACCACTATTTGATTTATCAAAGAGCTGTTAAATAATGCAGACATCACATATTGTTCAAACGTATTAATTGGTCAATTGTGGTGAAAATAGTACTTCCAGCTGTTTCCTGTTTTCAACCTCTCCCAATCTATTTTAGGATCTCCTCCTAAGAATGTACTTGGCTCTAGGACAATATAAACGTTTGAAGAAGCAGTTTAATTTTAGAGTCTAAATTTAAAAACAATGGGCCGTACAGAGATTATTTCATACAGGGTTAAATAGATAGGTACAGCTATCTATTTTCTCATATTCAAATAACCATAATGTAGAGAAAATATGGTAGATAAAATGGAATATACTGTATTACTGTATGGAGACCAATCATATAGCACAGAAAGTAAATCTAATAGAACCTTCATGTAAGACTTTATAGTTTTTTCCCATAGCCTCAGATCTATACCAGAGGTTCAATACTTGGATATCATACAATTCTGCAAAACATTTAAGGGTTGCAATATTAGCATAATTATTAATATTTATGCTAGGCTTTACAGGAAATAAATTAACATGGAATTTATAAATATGCACATAGAATGCAAATTCAAATGACCCATTAATATGATGATGAATTTGTGTGATAGCAAATTCTCACAACATACTAATTAAATATTACATCCAGAGGTCCTATCTTTATTGAGAGGAAGGATGCACTTGGATGCATAGCCCTAGTGCCTGGCTTCCAGTGGAAGGCTTTTGAGTGCACTGAATGTTAACAGGTCAGAAAGTGTGGCTTCACCAATGAAGAACTCAATACAAATCGGAAGATTTGAAGGGGAGAACCTGAGAGAGGGATTAAGAAAAAGAAGGAATGAAAGAGAGAGAGAGAAACAGGAGTGTCACCTCCCATCTCAGAGGTACCATTGGTGGTGATATAGCAGCTTGCCTTATCAGCGCAGTTTGGCAAACAGCTGTTGGGGACACTGATGGAGAATGAGCTGCCAATCTGAGAGAGCTGTGGTATGCAGCAGATAGATTATAGTCTGTCCCCAATAGATCACCCCCCACAGTCTATATTTCCACTGCTCTGCTTCCCAAAAACATGGCCTATAAATTAGCCATGTAACCATTTTGAAGTTTAAATGAGTTAATGCGTTTCTGTAATGCAGTATATTTTAGTTTGTTTTTCTCTAACATTCATCTTTTTATCAGTGCTCACTGGTTCCTCAGAGAACTCTAACCACATCCACAATAATCCTAGGCTTTCCAGGGTATGTGGTTGTTTGATGATACACACAATCTAGAGAAGATGATGACAGTGAGTGACAGCATCTGTGTTTTAAATTATATAACTTTGTTTATTTATATAACTAATATGATAAATACTTCAAGAAACATGTGAGATATTGTAGAGGCCCCTTTGGAAACATTATCTTCAGAGAACATCATAATAAGAAGCACAAATACACCCAACCACACACACACAAATATTTTTGTGGCAAATATTAGTATTTGGTATTAGTCATGCATGATTGCACAATAATATAATATAATATTATAATGTCAAGCCACAGCCTCAGAAAAATGGTGCCAGTTTCCCACCTGCTTAGAACAGACTGTCCTGTTCTCGTTTTTCTACATGTGCCTGATGCTTACAGGTGTGAGCAGTACCTGCACTGGCTGAGGTGACAGATGTGTGGAAAGACTTGTTGACAAGGATACACAGAGGACTCAGTGGAGGTGTGAATCACAGTCATAATTACAGTCCATCCTTGTGAATGGCCACAAAACAAATAGGCACCATTCATCTTTACAGGGACGGTCCAAGCTGCACATTACTAGAAGTGTACAAGTTGCCCAGTCATTGCCAGGCATCCTCAGGAGACTGTCTGTTAAAGCAGCAGATGATGGTGACCTTTCTTTTGTTATCCATCTGAACTCCACTTCCCCGTCAGTCTCAACAACTCTCTCTGTAATTAACTAGCTTGCGTATGGTCTCTGAATGGTGCTTCCAGCCTATAATACTATGATCCTTGAAAACTGCACACATACAGTGGTGCTAGAAAGTATTCATAATCCTTCACTTTTTGCACACTTTATTGTGTTGTAGATTTAATTTAAAATGGATAAAATTGCCATTTTTGCCCATCAATCTACACTCAATAACCCATAATGACAAAGTGAAAACATGTTTTTAGACATTTTTGCAAATGTGCATGTAGGCTAATTTAGCCACTGCATGTAGGCTAATTACTTTCTAGCACCACTGTACATAATTCCCCATTGAACAACCTATTCTGAAAGGGGAGTCTTAATCTGTCATGCGCACACTCCATTTAATTTTAAAACATTGACTTTGAACATTTAATTACAGTACATGCATTCCATATATTGT
Source organism: Ilyophis sp. 1 JC-2022 (assembly GCA_022702515.1). Lineage (NCBI taxonomy): Eukaryota > Metazoa > Chordata > Actinopteri > Anguilliformes > Synaphobranchidae > Ilyophis > Ilyophis sp. 1 JC-2022. Next base: position 32,329,518 of record CM040405.1, on the reverse strand, counting down.
ATAAAATTAAAGGAATTCATTTCCCCTCTGTTTCTATTTTCTAAGCGTTTTATGTTTTAATTTCAATGTTTTCTTACTGTTGGTATGCAGACTATACACATATGTGGCAGATGACAATGTACAATAAATTCCTTTAAACTTCCACATAAGATATACTGCTGTCATGTTTCAGTAAGAAAAAGGCCAAATTAATTTGATGTATATGCATAAAATGCCTGGTATCGCAGAGATTACGCCATTATTTTTTGTTACCTTAGTAATGGGTAATTAAACAAGACAATTACATCCCTGGGGAGGGTTGCATAAATAGCTGAAGTCAATGACTAAGCCTTAAAATAAGACAGACCTGGGTTATTATAATTTCAGTGGTTGCATACAGCTGTCTTACACTGGCCTAAGTATGACTTATATCAGCTCATTAAAGTTTTGGTAAGTTAAGATTTTGAACAAACTAAGAAACAGGTGCGAAAACTGCATAAAATCTTGAAATCTCTTCAAGGGAGCTCAAAATGTCAAATCTATCAAAATAAATAGCAAGTCAGTGACAATGTAAAAGATGGCCAGCTAAAACACTCAAGTATTAAACAGAGATAAAAAGTTAAATGTGAACTCTGAATACAGTACAATTGTGATTTTTTATGATGTATGAATGTAATTATGTACGTATATACATATCAACATATGGCGGCCATAATCTGTAAATTACCTTTGATAAAACAAAACAAAATCCACTTGTTAAATTATGAAGCATTACATTGTCAATTGTACAACACACTGTCGGTTCAATTTATACAATGAATCACTCATGATGATGACCTCGGGGTGATAATGTGTTCTCTTATAGAGATATATTTGTTTTTACCATGTTCGTCGTAAAACTGCAAGTGTTTCTAAAAATTCCCTAAGGCAACAGGTTGTAGACCAATGTCTGTGCAGTACGTCAAGAGCCTGTTGAGTGAAGAGGGGCCACAACAGCACTGATTACAATTATAGGCTAGAGGCTTGTCTGATCAGACATGCTCCTGGAGTCCGTCCTGCCCGAGAGTGTTTGGAGAGACACTTGCTGGCTAGAGGTGGGTGGAGTCTGACACACAGTACTGTGAGGGTACCAGTCAGATAAATGCTCCTCTGTCACCTGACAGGTTGTCTCCCCATGCCCTTCATCATCTGGCCCTTTGAAGGATCGCAGATTAGGCAGGGGCGTGGAGGTAGTCGGCTCCTCTGTGAAGGATGAGCTGAAGAAAGAGATGATCCTCTGGTGGTACCTGCTTTTGATTACCTTAGCCGAGCGGTACAAGTCTCCAATAAAGCAGTAGCAGATGGGGTTCAGGCTGGAGTTGGTGAGGCCCAGCCATTGGGCGAAGGGCCGCAGCTTCAAGATCCAGGGAGGTGGCTGCTGCTCGCGGTCGATCCAGATGTCGGCCACATAGAGAGGCAGCCAGGAAATCGCGAACAGCAGGACCAGGGCCACCACCATCTTGGCGATGTTCTTGCGGGTCTTTAGGCGCGAGGAGTGAACAGCTCGGCTACGGGAGTCGAGCTCGGAGAAGTGGCGGGAAGTACTCCATAGCTTCCGCCCTGTCAGGAAGCTGATGATCAGGTTGAAGGTGACCGGTAGACAGTAGAGGGTGACAAACAGCAGGACGTTGTAGACCTGCTTGAGCCTCTCCTGAGGCCAGATCTCCCTGCAGACATAGAAGACGAAGGAAAGATCCTCAATCAGCTGGATCTTGTTCATGAAGATGAGGGGCATGCAGATGCTGGAGGACAGGACCCACACCACCACAATGGTCCAGAAAATCTTCCGCCAGGTGAAGAAGGACCTGGCGGTGAGGGGGCTGTGGACGCTGTAGTACCTGTTAACGCTGATGACGGTCAGACTGAGGACACTGGCCGACACGGACACAGCCTGGGTGAAGGGCACCGCCCTACAGAGGAAGTCCCCATAGACCCAGGCGGTATAGATCCTGTTCCCCAGGGTGATCGGCATGCAGACGCAGACCACCATGAGGTCACACACGGCCAGGTTGATCAGCAGGCTCCGGGTGGTGCTCACTCCTGCCAGCCTTTTGCTCCTTTTGCTGGTCAGCACTCTGATGGACATGATGTTCCCAATGAATCCCACCACAAAGGAAAGTGTGTACATAACAGTGAGAGCAATGGTTGTGGGCTCCCTGATGGTCAGCAAGAACAGCCTCTCCAGCTCGGCGCTGTCCTGCAAGTCGCTCATCTTCCCCACGCCTCCCAGTGATCTGTTCTCATACGGCAGTATGTGAAAGAAATGCAGCTCTGCTCTGTGGTGCTCTGCGGAGACATTCATCTTCCAGTATTTGCATGTGTTTGAGACGGACGATTCATTTGCATGTGTTTGTCTGTGTATGTTTGTGTGTTTGACAACACCAGGCCCATGGCGTGTGATTCACGCCATCCCACATGGACACAAGCATTCAGGTGGAGAAGATGTTTATCCTTCATCTCCCAAAAGGGTCTCTTAACACAAATTCAAGCCATCTCAGTCTGCAGGATATGTCACCTTGGCTACAAGAGAAAGGCAATTTTGGTAATTTGCATAGGCTTGTTATGTAAAAGTCAACAGACCAAGCACTTCAACATAACCGTAAAATACATCTTTATTTATGTTACAGCCTACTACAACACATACATGCTTTATTTTTTAAATATATTCCAGGAATTAAAATTCTAGACTAATTTCAGTGCAAAGTTGTTTTTTATGTTGCTCCAATAAGATTTGTGTGTTTTTTCTTAAGTTAAGTTATGTTTCAACTGATACAACCCAAGGCAAAAACATATCATACTCTTACATTACTAATACAAGTCAATTTAGTCAAAAATGAAACCAGTCCAGATACTTTCTAAAGCACACGTCACTAAAACATTGCATCGATGCCATGTGCAGAAGACCTAGCACAGTATAGGCTAATGTAGCCTATGTATTTACGTTATATTTTAAATATTTAGAATTGTGCTTAATTTTAATGGCTTGATACAATATAGAAATAAAGCTTAAGTTAAAATAGAACTCATACAATTTGTTATTGAAAATAACTATTGTGTCATTAGACTATAAATGCACATTCTCGCGTTTTTATCAATCTCGACCATATTATTAACTACTGTTCATAGGTATGGAAGGTTTACCTTTGTGAAAGACACCGTTGAATCAATCCAAGGAAATTGAAATAAAAGTTACATCCGAACAGCTCGTTCAATTCTCAACTTCTTTTAAAGACAAAATCCTGTAAGTGTGTCAGCATCACCTATAAATCCAGTTTAGATCTCGTTTACCTGCTCGCGTGGCGTCTCAGAAACGAATGAGCATCTTGCTTTTTGTAGGCGCAGCTTGTGAGCTGGTTGCTTAATGCAGGAGGCACAGATGAAAGCGGCTGTACAAAGGCAGTTTCGTGATTGTAAAAAGCGTCTTCGATCATTTCTTCCCACTGCATGTAGGCTAATTATCATATTCCAACACCTGTAACTCATTCCACCACAACGAGTTATTAAATGTAATGTACAGGCAGTGGAAAAATAACTATTCGTAAACCAGATAAGCAAGTCTTAACGGATGGACGTTATTTAAAATAGTTTAGCATGGTTTCTGTGACAAGTAAAATGTAATGATCAGCAATATAAGAATTGTATAAAATAGAAGGCAAGGCTAGCTATTGAATCAACATAACTCCCCAGCATGAATTATACAGCGGCTGCAACGTTCAAACAATGAAAAAAAATACACCCCGGGGGTAGCGTGATGCTGTTGAAAATGAACGTCTACACAAAAAAATGCAATAAAGATTAGGCTACAACGTCGTAGATATGCTACGTATGACGACTAACACTTTTCACCATCGCACAGCCTTGCAGTTTACCAATACATGCAGAAAATGTCAAACATTCATCTATTTTATTTTCCTATTGAAGTACTTTTTCATTCAGTCTGACTGTGATAATGTGATTGTCTTGCCTGTTTTGTCAAACTACCTTGTTAGAAAACCGTGTGCAAGTGCATTTTGGTACACTGCATCGATTTTAGGCCAGATCCAGCAGTCTCAGACCAGAAGGCTACATAATTTACATTAAATAGATAATGTGTGCGCGAGTTTTGCTCCACTCTAAAATATACACATAGCTACGTATGTCATCTATGTTGTTGTTTTGCAATACTGAATTAGATTAAAAGAAAGACAGAAAAAAAGAGAAGTCTCTCTCTAGGTGTACAGCAATTGATAAGGAGCAATCTTACGATCTATCTTCTCACATGTTACTGATAAAGCTCAACGATTCCTCACCAGTCCTTAAAACCTATGTAAAAAGATCTTTTAAAATTATTTTTAAAAGCTTTAAAATAATTAAGCCTGCTTCACATGTTATACAACATTCATGTTTTTAACCATTTGTACGGAGAGCTTATATTAATTTAAAATAGATAGATATTTGTCATTAGTAAACTACTTTGAAATGTGAAGGAAGTGAAAATTAACTGCTAACAATGTGAATAAATAAATAACTTCATTTTACAGCCTGATAACTCAAACATACCAAATATTTTAGAGTCTAGATCAGAGTAACAATTAAATTAGATGTAGCCTATGCCAATATTTTGTTGGATCCAGGTAAAATGTATGCCCATATCAATCCTTTTGTATAGTAATAAAATGTAAAGAATTTACTTCTGCAGTTGTGTAAGTTCTGATATACCATATGATAAATACAAGGCATTGAATTATTTGACACTGCAACACAAGCAAGGCTTTGTATTAGAGTTCAAGTACTCACATTCAAAGTGTGGTTCAGCATGATACCTGTGAGATGCGCTTATTATGATTATGAAGGGCAGGTAAAATAAGCTACAATATGTATTCTTATGTATTGGTGCCAAGGAGTAATCATGCCCATCTTTTCTGGTAAGACCTCAAAGCTACCATCTGAAAGGTGATGGGAATGAATGAGCAACACCATGAAAACTGAAATTAATTTTTTACACTGGAATTTTCAGCACGTTCCAGTTGGAAATTGATGATATTCATGCTATGGAGCTCATTTCCCTAGCTCTTGTGCTGTCTCAATGGAACTACTGTAGCTCTCCTTGCCAATCTCCCGGCATGAGTCACCAGGCCACTCCAGCAGGCCACTACAAGACGCAGCTGCTCATGTTGTCTATTACCAGCCAAAATAATCAACGTCATGCATTTCCTCATCTCCTTCCGCTGATTATCATTTGTGCCTGGAATGAAATACAAGTTTCCTAGTTTACAGGCAACAAGAGGAACTGCAATCTATTACCAAACCTTATACTCAAACTGGTTGCTCATGCTAGTACCTTTGATGCTAACCCTCATAATCTGCAAAATAAATCTTACTCACCAAATTTGATATTTAAAGCTAATTATAATCATAACTAATGCCTTTTTTGATTTGCTCATGATATTCTGTTATTTAAGACATGAAAGGCATGCTAAAGATAAAATGTGATGGTGATGTCTTGTATTGAGGTGTAAAGTCCAGGGGTCAGAAAGTAAAAGTCCTTTCATGTGTTTCTTCCACCCATCAACTCAGCCAGCTGATTTCACTGAAGACTTGTGCTAATTAGCAAATCCAGGTGACTGGAACAAAATCCTGGGGAGGACTTTTACCTTCTGAACCTGGATTTTACACCTCTGGCATGCAGTCCTAAAATTGAAACCATTTCATCAATACCTAACAGTACCTGTTGCCTTCCCATTTCTGCCTCTTCCCCAAGGTGATAAAATGTACAAACCATGAAAAATATCCATAAAACACATGTTAATTTGATATCAGCAGTAAAAAGAGAGAGAGACTAATAAGCCAGACCTTGCCAGAGCATTACCTGCTTCCAGTTTCAGCACAACAGGAACAGAAGAAAAAAGTCAGGAGTGTAAATCTGGAAATTAGCAACTGAAATCATGTCAAGTTCTCCAAATTGTAAAATCTGGAAACAGCAACTAAAATCATGTTACAAACCAAATTGTAAAACTCCGCGCGGCTAGACCAATGAGGGAATAGTTCGGAGCGAAGGTTTAAGCGTGATGTATTCCGCTATTGCTGTGGGAAAAGGGAAAAGTTATGAAAGTTAATAAAGTAATATTAATATTCTTGCAACCGGGTTAGACTGCTCTTTAGATTCACGGGATTAGCTAATAAGGGACCACAAATCAAAGGTACTCGTACCACGTTACCTTCCGCTTTAAGTCTGGTCTACCTTGACCCCAGTTTATCCAAAGAACAGCCTGTGTATATTACAGTAAATCATCAGCCATCAACGCTGATTCTGTACTCGTTTATCTGACTCCATTTAATATTATAATTTAGTATGTACAATTTCCACTTGATTTGTTAAAGGACTCTCATACTTTTAAGACGGTTCTCTGAGCTGGATGTGTCTGTTAACACCGCGCTTTTACATTGGGCCCTTAATGCATACGACTCACAGCTGACTAGATATCTGCGGTTATCTCAGAGGTTGCGGAAGAAGTCACTTTGTGCGGTATACTCTATGGTTAAGACTCAGGGACCGACTAAAGGAATATTGGCAACCACCGTTCTCAACATGTATAACCGCCAGGCGGAGGTGATCTACTTTAAGACATAGTTCTACAGGTGCAATACTCCGTGATACATTAAGCTTAAATAGTCAACCTCCCTAGACCAGCTGAGGGGATAACCATGACTGAGGAAATTAATCAACCCATTACCGGTGCACAGAGATAGTACGTCAATGTTCAGAGAAACCACACAAATCAAGTTTAACTAATTTATTACCAGGTAGGTTACTTACTTAAATTATCAATGCATAGTTACAGATTGAACATTCCAAATTCAAATACAGTACAGAGAAAAATACTTAGTCATACCTGGCAATTTGCTACACACAATGACCTGAAGTAGGATGTGCGGAAAGACTGATTACAGCTTCCCAGATTGGTTTGCTTCCTTTGCTTAAATGCTCAAACTCTGCGTTTGATCTGGCTGCAGACGGTCGTAAAACCATAAACTGGTCAGCACTTTTAGCCCCCCTTCTATGGGGTTTCACAGAATGGTTTTTTCTAAGGACAATTTCACAACGGCAGCTTACGCCTGTGTTATGAAATATACATTCCAGTCATGTTGCACATTTAGGACATGTAGACCATTGCACCACTCACACCGAGACCATCAAAATGATATCAAACATCAGTAGGTCTAAGTTTGTGTTGCCATGAGACTCCCCATCTCTACAGTTTTCTCAGATGTGATTGATATTAATGCCACAAAGGTACCATAATTCCTGTTGAGAATATTACATTTACACCCTAGTTGTCCCTGTTAATGTAGGTACGTTAACTTGATGTATTTACTAATGTAACACTAAAAAACGGAACAATACATGATTATCTCTCTGGAAAGAGTGTATAATGTATGTTCCAGTGCCCAGACTAGTTCCAGTGTATACTGTACAATGTAGCAAAGGTATCAATAACATCTGTATGTTTTTAAGCTTTTTGAGGACAAAAGCAATCTATACCATGTTGTGTTGTGTGTGAAAATATGTTAAGGACAGAGATTTGGCATGCCCTGATAATGTCATATGGGGGCACTGTAGCACTGTCATGACATCCTAGGACATTCTTTGACCGTCATAAACTTCACGCCAGATGGTCCCAGCAGACTTTACGGCACCGAAGTTCTGGTTTATAACGTCCTAGAGCCCTTACAGGCTTCCCCCCTGGTGTTGTGTGTTCAGGTGCCTGGGATCTCAATTTCAGTCTTACAGGAGAAACAACCCTTCAAGTGATCCAACATAAAAAAAACATTTTGTACTGTTTTCAATTAAATATATGTAAATGATCATTTACAAATCACTGCTTTCTGCATTTATGTGCATTTTACATACTGTCCCAACCTTTTTTGGAATTGGGGTTTGTAATAATGAAACATCTGACCCTATGAAAATGCCATTGAAGAACTGATGTCCAGAAACTATGGTGCAATTAAAACAACTAGAACTGGAGATAAAATGCTTAGAGCTTAAAGATAAAGTTGGAAACTCACAAAGCTTTGAGCTTGAAGGAATTGGAGATTGAGGCTATTTGATCTGTAGCCATGTAATGTCATTAAAAATATCTGTATGTTCTACCCAGCAGTGGACAAACATTTCTAAATTTTTTCATTGGTTGCTACAACTTTGAAATGGCCCAAAGATGTTTGAATGCTGCTTTTACAATGCGTGTTGTGGGGTAAAGCACAAATGGCATATTCGTTCCTGTCAGTAGAGCAGTTTTGATTTGAAAATGGCTGTTATGTGAGCTTATGCCAGAAGTTTATCGCCAAAAATGTCTGCATTATCTGAAAAAAAAGTCCTCAAAAGGGGTTTCCCTTGTGAAAACGACCTCCCCTGTGCCTGGAATTGGTGATGTGCTATCTTTTTAACAAGATTGTGTTCTTCCGGATTATGTGACATTCATAAAGGATGGTGTTGTCTCATTGATTGAAGAACCTTGTATTGAAAACCCAGTTAAGATATTAAGAGACATGGGTGCTGCACAGTGTTGTATCCTTCTGTACTGTAGGTGGTGCTGTGATAAAAATTGACTGGTATGTGAGATCGAGAGATAGAAGGAGAGGTGTATGTATGGTGACTGGTTCAGGTTGTGAAAACAAATCTTTAAACATCAGCGTCTTGTTTTGTTTATTATTTAACCCTGCTGAAAGTTCCAGCTAAGGCCTGCTGCGAATCTAAACTGGTTTAAACTTCCAACTGGTCATAGTGGCTGGGCAAAGCTGGTTAGGCTGGTAGAGTAATCTGTTGGCCAAACTGGTGGAATAGCATACTATAGGCTGGTCAGCTGGTGAACAGCTGATCGACCAGCTAAAACTCCCTTGTGCAGTTCTAGCTATCTTGTGGTGTTTTTCATTGTTCAGTATTTAGCGTAACGTTATTCTGAACATTCCTTTAGAACTGAAAGTCGGAATTGTGTATGAAATAAGTAACATTAGCAGACCATATCTTGTCTATCATAGCTAGCTAATACCCTTGTAAAGTAAATGACTTTTTCGTGAAGATATTTGTATACAAGTATTATTTATTTTCTGAAATACAATGTATTATCACATTGTTATATTAATTTGATACAAAAGGTACCTGACTTTGGCCATCTAGCTACCTAACAAACAGGCACACCTACCTAGATAAAATATTTTACGACACCCAGTTATCGTACAGAATAGATCATTATATGGCGGCGCGTGCAGACACAGCGGCTCGGCTCTCTCTTTTTACCTCTTAGTTCTCTTAGTTAGTCTATCTTCTATCAGTAAAGCAGTAGCCTTTAACACATAAGAACGAGCCCAGTTATTTTTCAACAGAGATCACGCTCCCTGTTTGAACCGCTACCGTCCAGCAAACGGTTCAGGACATTAAGATCCCGCACCAACAGATTGAGGAACGGCTTCTTCCCCAGAGCTATGGCCTCCATCACACCCCTGCCCAACCACAGAACAGATTACATGAACTGTGAGCGCACACACACACACACACACATCAAAGACTGTGACACGGGCGCACGTGCGCACACACACACACACACACACACACACACACACACACACATCAAGAACTGTGACACACACACACATCAAGAACTATGATTCACACACACATCAAGACTGTGACACACACACATGCACACACATTCACACACACACCCACCCACACCCTCTGCTACCACAGATACAATTTATAAGCACAGAGTTCTAGTATCTATTCATTAATATTTATAACACTCAACCTTTGTAAATTTGTTCAACCTTTGTAAATATGTATATTTAATTTTGCTAGTTTTTTAACATTATATAGGCTGCTATTGCTGCTGTTTTTACTTATTTGCTTTTGTGTTTTATTTGTGTTATTTTTGGGAGAGAAGCCAATGCAAAATGTCATTGTACCTGAGTATAATGACAATAATATTTTACCAAAATGAATTATAAAAATGTAGGACATCAGTATCATATCACAATGATCTAAATAATGCCATACAACCATGATGTCTGCTCCTGCTGACTGGCTGAAGCTAAGCAGGTTTGGGCTTGGTTAGTGCTGAAGCTAAGCAGGTTTGGGTTTGGTTTGTGCTGAAGCTAAGCAGGTGTGGGCTTGGTTAGTGCTGAAGCTAAGCAGGTTTGGGTTTGGTTTGTGCTGAAGCTAAGCAGGTGTGGGCTTGGTTAGTGCTGAAGCTAAGCAGGTTTGGGCTTGGTTTGTGCTGAAGCTAAGCAGGTTTGGGTTTGGTTTGTGCTGAAGCTAAGCAGGTGTGGGTTTGGTTAGTGCTGAAGCTAAGCAGGTGTGGGCTTGGTTAGTGCTGAAGCTAAGCAGGTGTGGGCTTGGTTAGTGCTGAAGCTAAGCAGGTGTGGGCTTGGTTAGTGCTGAAGCTAAGCAGGTGTGGGCTTGGTTAGTGCTGAAGCTAAGCAGGTGTGGGCTTGGTTAGTGCTGAAGCTAAGCAGGTTTGGGTTTAGTTTGTGCTGAAGCTAAGCAGGTGTGGGCTTGGTTAGTGCTTAAGCTAAGCAGGTGTGGGCTTGGTTAGTGCTGAAGCTAAGCAGGTGTGGGCTTGGTTAGTGCTGAAGCTAAGCAGGTGTGGGCCTGGTTAGTACTTGGATGGGAAACCTCTGGAGAAAACTAAGTTGCTGCTGGAAGTGGTGTTGGTGGGCCAGTAGGGGGCAGTCTTCCCTCTGGTAAAATAAACCCCAATGCCCCAGTGCAGGGATGGGGACACTGTGCTGTAGGAGATGCCATCTTTCGGATGAGATGTTAAACCGAGGTCCTGACTGACTGTGGTCATTAAAGATCCCATGATATTTATCATAAAGAGTAGGAGTTTCCCCGGTGTCCTGGCTAAACTCCAAACAAAATGTCATTGTACCTGAGTTGTACTCTTTCAACCTGCCACCTAATCATCCCCCAGTTTAATTGACTAAATATTGTTCTCTCCACCTCAGCTGATGTGTGGTGAGAATTCTGGTGCAAAATGGCTGCTGTTGCATCACTCAGGTGGGTGCTACACATTGGTGATGATTGAGGCGAGTTTTCCCCTCATCATTGAAAAGCGCTTTGAGTATGAGAAAGGCACTATATAAATGCCAGGCATTATTATTATTGTCATTATGTAAATCTCTACCAGGTTTGAGTGGTCTGGTGAAAGTTACATTTCCCTAGCCTATGTGCTACCCGAGCAGTTTCCAACCTTGGTCCCTGCCTATGCTGGTTTCCATTTCAACCACAGTTGCAATCCAATAATTTAAAAATAAATAAATCAGCTTTGCCCATGTTTGTCTAAACTCTAATTAGTGTTTCAATTAACATTTTTCAAGAGAAACACATACATACAGATATGCATACGAGTGATTCACTGGTGCCATAATGCAATAAAGTCACATGTAGCTCAGATTCCATCATGTTAAGCACTCAGCAAAGAAGCAGCACATTTATTTGGCCCACATTATATCATGACGTGTTTTAAAACACCCGCCACTCTCCAAAGTGTTCCCTACTATGTTTGTATAGCAAAAAAAATATGGTCAACATTTAGCAGGTCATTCTGTAGAATTTGAGGACCATAGGCCCAAGCTAATAATTGTTTTGAGGTAAAATATTTGTGAGTTGGGGAATTAACGTTGTGTGTTTTTTCAAAATAGGCCATTGTTTTGAATTACATTGTGTGTTGCCATATTCAACATCTTTAACATGTATTTTTAAATTCTGAACTGATTTTTCTTATATATAGGAAAATGAGTTCAGTCCATATTCCCTTATTCATATAGAGTACTCAAGTGACTACGTCACGCTGGTTTCGGAAGTAAATTCCCCATTCATTTAGAGCGTAGACATTACCTAAAGCTTACTTTTAAACAATTTCTGTTTTTTTTCTTACTTTTAAACCATTTTGTGTGAAAATACCAGCGCTGGCACTGTTTAAAAACTCAACGTCCCATAATTCCAACCGAACATGCAGCCTTGTCTCCAGGTCTCTAGACGTTGTCATATAACAGTAGCCAGCAGTAATACAGCTCCGTTTTTAAACCCATTCTAATCTTCCATAGGGAATTTACTTCTGAAACCAGACTCCGCCCACGATTGACATGCTCACTTACTCTATATTGACCATTACATTACATTATAGGCATTTAGCAGACGCTCTTATCCAGAGCGACTTACACAGCATTTTTGCATTTATACATAGTATCCATTTACAGCTGGATATATACTGAAGCAATTCAGGTGAAGTACCTTGCTCAGGGGTACAACGGCAGTGTCCTACGTGGGACTCGAACCTGCGACCTTTCGGTTACAAACCCAGTTCCTTAACCACTGTACTACACTGCCGCCCTCAGGACCAAGGAACCAAATAAAAACCTCACTTAACAGACACTCTCATGGAGACTATGGTGAGGGATGCCTATTACTTATGTCATCTCTGGGAATATTCAGATAATTAAAATCTTCAAGAATTTTGTCTTTTCAGTGTTCTGCTGAAATAAGTAATAGATAAGTGATTAATACGATAGACAAGACTTGAATCTAATCTTAAATGAAATGTAATTCAATAAGCCACTGTTGCTTGTTCACCAGTGCCGATACTGCAGTGATACTCTGCGCAACTGTCTCTTTGAAAAGGGGGTAATGGAAAAAAGGAGGTTGGTGTCATCTCTGCCCAGATAGGTGGTATAGTCAGTGAAAGAATTGGAAGGGTCACAAAATATTAATCTGAGATCTGAAGACAGAATTGGAACACAAGAGTGACAGCAGCGGCATTCTGTAAACTGATGCCTATTCTTCTCTCAAACCAGAGGGAGGGTTTTAAAATCACAGCACCCACAGAAAAGGTCAGCCTCACTACAAGTAAAGTTTTATAAAAATTTAATGCAGAACAGCAACACACTGTAAATTAAGATGTCGGTTCAATTTCAGATGATGACGTTTTAAGCCTTCCGGACTTTTTAAGCCAACTAAAACATGACAAGTAATGCTTGAATTGAAAATTTATTTGGCCGTATAAATCCGGTGCCTAGTGGATAAGGGTAGTTTTTCTAAAATGGCTTATCTATGACAGGATAATCTGTGAGAAGACATGTCATTCCCAAGGCAGTTTTGATTGTTTCAAAAAGTGATTATAACTGAACAGAGAGCAGTCACCGTGCCATGAGATGTTGCCAGTTAGTGTTCTACCACTCAGGATCCGAAAGTCTCACAGTACAATATGATGCTAGAACTATGAGAACTGCATCAGTTTCTGGAGGCCTCTTTCAAAAGTAATGGTTCTAGAACATAACTGAATTCCTAGAAAAATGTATGGAAAAATTAATGTTTATACAGTAATTCCAACAATTATTCCCTGCAGTCTTATACATCTCAGTCATTGCTCATCCCATACATCTAGATTTAGCTCCAATTATGCATTTCCCATTTGAATACAAGACTTCCGATACTGTTCTGTTTATCTAACAGTTTACATTCAGAGCACACGGTTTAGCCAGACAATCCGAGCAACACATGCCGAAAAAAAATGAAGCAAACATTTCTATCATTAGGAGTTTTGGATCAGCAAGACTGTAATATAATTATATAAACTTGACAAATATTTCTATGGTTTTGACCTCATTTGAATCAGTTTTACAGGTTTCCTGTATTTTAAATTGACTACAATTCCTCCATGAGATTTTATATGAAGACACCAATTACACTTACCTTTACCATACAGAATGCATTGTACTGAACTATACATCATTTCTCCATGACAAAGCCTTTCATTCAATCCAGCGATAGCCATCATAGCCTGGATGTTACCCCTTCTTGCAAGAGAAGATGGAGACGGAGTGTCTGCATTAGCGCCAGTAATAAAATGCCCAGTCTTGTTCACTCCCATCCAGGATTTTGATTTTGTGGATTCTGATTCAGATTTTGAGTGTCTCTAAAGCCTTATCCCTCAGTAATGCCTTGAACGCAGTCAGCACACTGGTGTTTGGTGTCCATCTCCATTTCCACAAATCTGGGATACAAATGCATGTACTTTGAATGGTACTTTGCAGCAGAATAGCAACTTTTTCATTTGGTTCAGGGGGAAATGTTATCAGTTTTAGAACCTTACTCTGTAACTGAGCTTCCAATATGTTCCAGCTTGGAAAATGTTAAAAAACTTTCTTGACCATGGCCACAAGCTTGTCAACTGTAGGAAAATTAGTTGACCAATTACTAGCGGCTAGTGCCACAATGTGGGCATTGCAAGCTAAATGCACTGAATTTGGTAACAAGCTTAAGGGTGTTAAAAATATTAAAATATTAAATATAAAAATCTATGTTATAATCCAATTTATTGATGCTATCCGCAACTGAGGAGTAATTCGTGGCAGTTCGGTACACTGTACCAGCAAGGAACTTTCAGATTGGTTGTAATGGAATTTTCTAAAAGAAGAAATAAAATATGTAAAACATAATTGGCTGTGCCATTTGATTAATCTGGGACCACTGGTATCTTGTCAGTTCTTTCAATTAGTTCTTGAAATTTTATTTTATGAAAAATAGCCTTCTGCGGGATAAACTTGTGTCAAAGCTGTCAAGCTGACAGAAAGAGTCGCCCCCCCCAGTGGAATATTTATATCTGTTAAATCTTGAATAACATCCGGTCGTTACTCAAGGCTGTCTTTTTCTCTGCTGGCAGATTATTCCCTCTCGGTGTTGATCTCAGACCTTAATCAATTTTTATTAGTTATTAAATGTCTGTCTATTGTTATCTGTTACGTGTAAATTATTGTTAAATTGCAAGTTCTGCTAAATACATGCACTCACTCATTCGCTCAAAGACATGCATTTCATAGCATTTAAACTTCCGTTCATGTTCACTTACTTTCCTCTGACTCTCCCCATGTGCGATCTCCCCATGTTTCTTTTATATCAATTAGCAACTCAATTGTATGATTATTCATTTGATTGTGCCACTGTAGTGCCTATGGGGACCCCTAGAGGATAACCATTGAAATACAAGTTTAAATCCCTGCAGGTCACATGGTGGAAACAAACTGGTGGCCCTTGGTATATGTCGTCAGTAAGATAACAAATCCGAAATAAATACATCTGAAACACATTGCGGTGATGAGTCAGTTTTATAACAATTCAGATTTTATAGCATTATACTGCTTCTTGCAGTTCTCCATGAGAAAAGTATACATTTACCAGAAATAAGTTTTTTGGGATTTAGACAGAAATAGTTATGAGTTAAATTTTGCACTGGACATTAGCTAAATACTGTAGGCCTAATTAATTCTTAAATGACTGACTTCTTTTACTATTTGAAGAGGCAAAAAGTTTTCAGTTGATATTTTATTATTCTGCCATTAGAAATTAATTTTATGTTCTATAAACAGAATGTGTTTGTCAATAAACAACACTTTTGCTCATGAATTGTGTTGACCATCAATTCTTGTAAATTGAGTTCAAATGATTAAACTTCAGCTCAGACATAAATCAATAGAGATATTTCTGGTGCCTTTATGAGTAAAATTGATTGTTTTTTATATGATATATCTATGAAAATTAACATGGAAATTGACATTTGGTTGTTTATGAAGGAATATAAAATGGCTTTTATATTTAAATGCTAAAATAAAGAAATACAAACCCCTGTAAAGAGGAATGGTCTCAGACTCCATGCTCTGTATTCTCCACCCTTATTACATGTTACGGGAGAAGACTCAGTGCTGTTTTATCGGCAAAGGGAGATTGTACAAAGTATTAAATGCAGGGGTGCCAATAATTGTGGCACACATGGTTTTGTTAAAAATAATTATTTCTTAATGAGGGATTTTTTTTTATTAAAGGTTGGATTTTTCTCATTTTTTCAGTGTGAGATTAAGCTAATTCACCAAACTGTACATTTTTATAACCCTTTTTACTCATCTTTACCAGGGGTGCCAATGATTGTGGAGGGCACTGTATATATAAAATTTGTATTGTACCATACCTGCTAATGAATGAAAAGCTAGCTGCTTTGCTCCAATTCAGTTATTGAAAAATCAGTAGCTTTGCTATCATCACACCTAGCCTGTGTGCTATTTTGGATGTTTATCAGTATGTTCAGTATTACTTTAGGATGTATTACTTCATAGATTAACTCCACTTTCCCTGGTTTCATATAATTCAACTCTGGAATATACTCTGGCCATCCCCTCCCTGCATGGTAGCTTCTTCCAGTCATGATGTCTGTCCGTACTGCCCTGCAGTGGTAGAACACGCTTCCCACAGTGGTGAAAACCCATAAACTCACTGACAGCCTCACATTGACATTTCTGTAGTCATTTTCCCTCTCAGGCAAGTATCACTTTCATTAAACAGCGCAGTGAATTGGATTTGTGAAATGCTGAGTCACGCCACAGACACAACAGTGATGATATTGGTCCAAATTTACAACCCAGGGCCTCGTTTCCCAAAAGGATCTTGAGTAAAGATTATCTTAGGCAATTTTTTTTAATATAACTTTAATTGTTTGTTTGTTTTTCGTCATTTGTTTTTTGTCTTTCTCCCTCTATTTTTGACATCGTTTTTATGTAATGTCAGTAAATTTGAATAATTTTACATAAAATGCAAATGCAAAAAACTCCAATATGATCGTAACTCTAAAATGCTTTTGGGAAATGGGGCCCAGATCCATAAGGAGGTTCAAGCAGAATGCTTACTCAGAAGAACAGAGTGGCTGTTCCATTTCAGCACTGATACTGAAAGATACACATACAACATTTGCTTATAAATGTGTTGATTTTAAAATGAAAGAAAAAAAAAACATCAATATAAAATATTTATGAGTATACATTATGTTTTCATGCTTATGTTTGCAAGTATTCTTAATGTATGCAAATGTGTGTACAGAGGCATGTCTCACACAGCTTAAACTAAATGGAATTGATTGTGCACTGTGCATTTTCAAATATTAAAAAAGACAATAAGAGTCTTTCTTAAAAAATAATAGAAGGTTATAATCTGTTTTACATGGTCTTAGACGCCAGTTATTACTTTTATTGATTTATTTTGAAGAAGGCCTTATCCAGAGTAACCAAACAATTTAATGGATTTAGCAGGATAAAAAACATAACAGCCAGAATGATAAACCAAATTGTGCAGAAGAAAGCTCAGTGATAGGCATTCTCATTAGGTATGAGCTGCCAAGCCTAATGCATGTAAAAATTCAATTATAAATGACAAGCGGGGTTGTGCTATCTTTTTGCTTCGTTCACTCACTGGCTGAGAAACCGATTGGAAAGTGCCACACAGAGGAAAGTGGCCAAGGCCAAAATGCCTCATGTGAGCCGGGAGCCACAGCAGCCTGTTTAATCAGACTGGACACGCATCTGGACACGCATCCGGACACGCATGTGACCCAGTCAGGCCATAGGGGCCTGCATATCTGGATGAATTCTTTCCGGTACCTTCCAGTGGCAAACAAGAAAAAACATGAAACATAAATGTTCACACAGACCTATAGAACTCAGTGGCACCTGCCATAGTCATAGTTTGATTCACATGCATATTTTTGTTTTAATACAGATACATCATCAGTGCACTTCATTGAACATTGTTTCCCACCAAAACTGGCACGCTATTATTTTAAATGCTAAGGCTATCTGAACGTTAAGGCCTGTTCATTTTAGGTAGTTATGCATCCACGATATATGGTAGTCTTCTTCAGTCAATCTCACCTCGCATAATTCAGTCTGAAGGACATCACAAATTAATCAAACGCAGAGTTGTAAAAAAGCAGTTATAGATCAGACATTTCAATATGATGCTATTGCTTGTGGTCCTGATGGGTTGACAGAGGATGAGAGAGAGCAAAGCCATGGCCAAGTGTGAAATACCTCCCAATCAATCAATCAGACAGGCAATGCTCCATTAAATCTGTACTGATTGTCTTGCTGTCCTAAACCGTTTTAATAAAATATAATCTGAAAAACCACGATTGTCTGCAACTAGTGGGGAAGACTAGATAAAATTGGGTGGCATCTTTCCAAAAACCAATGCTTTCACAATTCAAAATGTATATGCAGAACAACAAATGCATATGCAAAAAACACAGTGACACAAATACAGTTACAATTACATATATAACAATTGCTTAAATCAATATAAGCATTCTAAAACAAGCAGATGGCTAAAATTGCTTTTACAAGTGATGTGTGATTGCTACATTCCTCTGTTTTCTATCTCCCCTGCTTTGGGCGCCGCTGCGTTTGTTTCTGTCTCCCCTACAGGTGGAGAGGATGACGTCACAGTCCCGTGGCAGAGATCCTGGTTGGATGATGTGCTGGAGAGGAGACGCTTGTCGTTGCCTGGCAACCCTTTTCAGAGGACGCTGTTGACCATCACTTGGCAACCACACATAAAGATGCCTGCTATTGAAGACGCTGAGGACCATTGTGGAGCAGCGAATTTAAAACGATGCAGGACTATAAATAGATAGTCTGCATTGATGTCTGGTAGTCCGCTGACTTTGACGATACAGACATTTTCTCGATCTTCATTAATTTCTTGCTACTTGATAACTATTTTGGAGATAGAGCGCTGTTTTCAACGGGTATTCAGTCGGTATTCAGTGATTGGCCCAATTCCTATTTTGTGAAATATCTACGAGGAATTGGTGGCCAGAGAAAGAGAAAGAGAGGACGGCTTCTACTCCGGCATGAGTTCTGGACCTGTACACTGACTGCCCTGTGAAACCTTACAAACTCCACTGTTAGTCATAATGCTAGACTGCTTTACAGCCTTAGAATAGAAATTCCTTTTGTCTGTCATAATAAACACCTGCTTGTCTTTTTTATATCACGTTTTGTGTGACTGGGTTTTTCTTTGAGGTCGTAGTTGTTGTTGAAGTAGCTTAGTGTTATGTCCATTACCGTACACCTGGGGCCACATATATAAAACTCTTAAAATAATGCATAAAAGAACGCTCAGGGCAGGGGCGTGTCTACGGGTGGGCTGGGGTGGTCATTGCCCACCTAGAGATAAGCATTTCCCACCCTGAGAAATCGTCTGCCCATCCAATGAAAACTCTGAAAAAATCACCTTTATAGCAATTTTTTTGAGCGTTCATAATTTTCTGTAATTTTGTCATTGGTCATCAAAAAATGCATTGCTTTCCTATTGGCCATTTTGAAGCCAAATCCAGAAAAAATTTAATCTGACATTATGAAGTCACAGTAGGCTATTAGAGCTACAGACGATTTGGCCAATCATAAAAATTCCACATGGAAATAATATATTTTTCTAATATCTGATTGATTGGTTTGGCCATATAAAACATGGAGACGCAACGAGAGAGAAAGAGGTCAGTTTCTTTGATCAATCTAAGCTGTCTCTTCTTGATAACTGTAACTGTTACGCATTGCTTAGGATATAATATTCGCTAGCCTAGTTTACACTGTGAGTTGAGGATAGTGGTGAGATTTGATTTGAAATAGATTGATTACATGTTGCATCTAGCCTAGTGGCTGCACTTGTGTGTGCGGCGCCCGTGTGTGTGTGTGTGTGTGTGTGTGTGTGTGTGTGTGTGTGTGTGTGTGTGTGTGTGTGTGTGTTAGCTAGCCTACTGCTGCGTGTTGGCTAGTCAGTGGAGTGGCTAAAATATAAATAAAAATGTGAGCCAGTTACAGTAACATAGTTTCACATGTAAATAGAAAATAGCACAAAGAGACTGAAATGATGACGGAATATAGCTCATTTTTAATATACTTGTTTCCAAAATTAGATAATGATTTGGTATTATTGGAAATAAATAAAGTTGTCCTTCTATAAGATGACGGGGGTGGAGATGGGTTTAAAATGTAATAAAATTATCGTATCCACTAATATACTGATTAGCCTATGCTTTAGCTTTATATAAAAGCATCTCAAATCTCATCTAGGGCTTTGAAAAAAAATCTTCAAAATGTTAATAAATAAAATAAAATGCCCTGTGTGGGGTTGTGTAGAAATGTAGAAAATTAGTTTTAAAAGGCTCAAATTCCCCCCCCAATCAAAGCAGTCTAGAAACGCCCCTGACTCAGGGTGAAAGTCAGAAATCTGCTTTAATAAAGTTTTGCCTTTTCTACCTCTGCCTTTCTGTCACCGTGTCGCCATATCACACATTGCGTACGTATGGTGTCCATCGTGTGCAGAGGTACGCAGAGATTCCCACAGCACGTGTTATATTATACATCTGAATTTCTGCATGGAAACTCGCTTACGCGGCTTTCTGAGGGCATTTTTCTGCTCAGCACTGTTTATACAAAAAGCTAGAGCAGCCTTTATTATCCTGAAGAACATCTGGGCCTCAAAGGAAATAGCAACAACAACGAAGGTGCGCATCTTCAACTCCAGCGTCAAAAGCGTCCTTCTCTATGGTTCAGAGACGTGGAGAATGACAATTAAGACGATACAGAAGATCCAGACATTTATAAACAGCTGTCTGAGGCGCATCTTCGGAATCAGATGGCCGGACAAAATCACCAATAAGGAGCTGTGGCAGAGAGGGAGCCAGGAGCCAGTAGAGAGCCAGATTAAGAGAAGAAAGTGGGGTTGGATTGGACACACCTTGCGCAAACCGGCAGCCACCATCACACGCCAGGCCCTGACTTGGAACCCCCAGGGGAAGCGGAACAGAGGAAGGCCCAAAAACAGCTGGAGGCGGGACACCGAGGCAGAGCTGAGAAGTCACGGCACTAGCTGGGGAGAGGCGGAGAAGATGGCCCAAAGCCGTGCTGGATGGAGAGGAGTCGTGGATGGCCTATGCTCCATTGGGAGTAATAGGCGCTAGTAGTAGTAGTACTGTTTATACATGTGGCCCCTGGTTATTGCACTGTTTATACATGTGGCCCCTGGTCTATACAGCACTGTTTATACATGTGGCCCCTGGTCTATACAGCACTGTTTATACATGTGGCCCCTGGTCTATACAGCACTGTTTATACATGTGGCCCCTGGTCTATACAGCACTGTTTATACATGTGGCCCCTGGTCTATACAGCACTGTTTATACATGTGGCCCCTGGTCTATACAGCACTGTTTATACATGTGGCCCCTGGTTATTGCACTGTTTATACATGTGGCCCCTGGTCTATACAGCACTGTTTATACATGTGGCCCCTGGTCTATACAGCACTGTTTATACATGTGGCCCCTGGTTATTGCACTGTTTATACATGTGGCCCCTGGTTATTGCACTGTTTATACATGTGGCCCCTGGTTATTGCACTGTTTATACATGTGGCCCCTGGTCTATACAGCACTGTTTATACATGTGGCCCCTGGTCTATACAGCACTGTTTATACATGTGGCCCCTGGTTATTGCACTGTTTATACATGTGGCCCCTGGTTATTGCACTGTTTATACATGTGGCCCCTGGTTATTGCACTGTTTATACATGTGGCCCCTGGTTATTGCACTGTTTATACATGTGGCCCCTGGTTATTGCACTGTTTATACATGTGGCCCCTGGTTATTGCACTGTTTATACATGTGGCCCCTGGTTATTGCACTGTTTATACATGTGGCCCCTGGTTATTGCACTGTTTATACATGTGGCCCCTGGTTATTGCACTGTTTATACATGTGGCCCCTGGTTATTGCACTGTTTATACATGTGGCCCCTGGTTATTGCACTGTTTATACATGTGGCCCCTGGTTATTGCACTGTTTATACATGTGGCCCCTGGTTATTGCACTGTTTATACATGTGGCCCCTGGTTATTGCACTGTTTATACATGTGGCCCCTGGTTATTGCACTGTTTATACATGTGGCCCCTGGTTATTGCACTGTTTATACATGTGGCCCCTGGTTATTGCACTGTTTATACATGTGGCCCCTGGTTATTGCACTGTTTATACATGTGGCCCCTGGTTATTGCACTGTTTATACATGTGGCCCCTGGTTATTGCACTGTTTATACATGTGGCCCCTGGTTATTGCACTGTTTATACATGTGGCCCCTGGTTATTGCACTGTTTATACATGTGGCCCCTGGTTATTGCACTGTTTATACATGTGGCCCCTGGTTATTGCACTGTTTATACATGTGGCCCCTGGTTATTGCACTGTTTATACATGTGGCCCCTGGTTATTGCACTGTTTATACATGTGGCCCCTGGTTATTGCACTGTTTATACATGTGGCCCCTGGTTATTGCACTGTTTATACATGTGGCCCCTGGTTATTGCACTGTTTATACATGTGGCCCCTGGTTATTGCACTGTTTATACATGTGGCCCCTGGTTATTGCACTGTTTATACATGTGGCCCCTGGTTATTGCACTGTTTATACATGTGGCCCCTGGTTATTGCACTGTTTATACATGTGGCCCCTGGTTATTGCACTGTTTATACATGTGGCCCCTGGTTATTGCACTGTTTATACATGTGGCCCCTGGTTATTGCACTGTTTATACATGTGGCCCCTGGTTATTGCACTGTTTATACATGTGGCCCCTGGTTATTGCACTGTTTATACATGTGGCCCCTGGTCTATACAGCACTGTTTATACATGTGGCCCCTGGTTATTGCACTGTTTATACATGTGGCCCCTGGTCTATACAGCACTGTTTATACATGTGGCCCCTGGTTATTGCACTGTTTATACATGTGGCCCCTGGTTATTGCACTGTTTATACATGTGGCCCCTGGTTATTGCACTGTTTATACATGTGGCCCCTGGTTATTGCACTGTTTATACATGTGGCCCCTGGTTATTGCACTGTTTATACATGTGGCCCCTGGTTATTGCACTGTTTATACATGTGGCCCCTGGTTATTGCACTGTTTATACATGTGGCCCCTGGTTATTGCACTGTTTATACATGTGGCCCCTGGTTATTGCACTGTTTATACATGTGGCCCCTGGTTATTGCACTGTTTATACATGTGGCCCCTGGTTATTGCACTGTTTATACATGTGGCCCCTGGTTATTGCACTGTTTATACATGTGGCCCCTGGTTATTGCACTGTTTATACATGTGGCCCCTGGTTATTGCAACGCAGGTGGATTTTGGGACATAACAGTGACAATGAAATAAGTTAATGAAATAGGAATGAAAAAACCGGGAAAAAAAAATATTTTTTTAAATGGCAAACGATTTAGAATAAGAATATCGTTCTTTTTGTCTCCACCCAAAACAGAAAATAACAGTGACCAGAGAGATGGGTTTTTTATTTATAAACACTATTTTCTGACAAAAAATATGCTTCTTGGATGGATTAAAGATTATGCAACACATAATGACATAACCTCTTTTGAAAATGGAATACACAAAAAATATATTGGAATAAAATGTTATCATGGTACTGCAAAACTTCACAATATATGAGCAAATGCGGAAAAAATAATGACTGCGTTCATACATTGTGATATATTTATGATTATACATTCACCAATGTCCACATAAATGTCCTGGCATATATTCCATTTTTGCAGCACCATTGCCACAAACATCCCAAGAACAAAGACTGTGATTGCAGCTCATTTCCATCTCATCTCAGTGGTGCGATATCCACTCTGATGAGCAAAGTTGCAGTACATCTTCTGGAAGGACAGGACCATTAAATACCCATCAGCTCACAGTGCGGTTCTGATAAATTAAAAGGCAATTTAAAAAGCTTGAGGAATGCGAAAACATTTTGAAAGTCTTTAAATGAACAATCCCACATTCTACACAGGGAGAATAGAAACATAATTGAATAATCATAATTGAACAAGCAGAATGCAAAGCATTTTTGTCATTGTTTTTACACAGGGAATTGAAGACGGAACAGAGATCGTATGAGGGTGAGGGAAATTAAATGTCTCTCTGGATCTGGGTTGGGGTGCTTTATTATTACCTGCCTCTGGTTTGTCTGAGGACATGCATTGAAATGTTGGGTTGATAGCCCTGAAAACGTGTTCAAACAAGTAAGTGTTCATTACACCTGCGCTTGCTGTGAAAACCATTGTTTTTAATATTTAGAATCAAGATTAAAGACATTCCTGTGGAGGCAATGGGCCTTATTTATCAATATGGTCGTAAGATATAGCGTATATTTGACGGATCCAGCTTGCGTACGAAATTCTCACGTGTGATTCATCAAACTTGTGTAAATCACTGATTTGATACAAATGTATGATAAATCAGACTTGATCATATATTAGGAAGAGGGTGGGTGATATCATAGGGAAAGTGGCCATGTAACGCCACTGTGAATTAATTCGGTTGCGACGTTAGGTCTTCTAGACTAATACAACTAGATCGGATTTATAGAAAAAATATGAAAACAGTTTTGCGTCTTACATACAACATGACTGCCGTAAATAAATACTTACAAAGAGGCTATTCATGATGTAATCATTTTAACCGGCTTCTGCTTCATTCCATTTAGGCTGCACAATAGTGATTAAACTAATAGGGACTATTCAGATACTATTTTTGACAATTAGGCTACACAACGTACGTCTACTACAGCCACAACGCGTAGGTCAAGTGCATTTTAAAATATTGCTCAGATGCATGAACTGCTATTAATATTTTCATAAATAGAATAGACTTGGATGTGCCATTTTTATGTTCAGCTATCATTTAAGGCGAACTCTGATTTTAAAGCTCACATAATTATGTTTTTCAAAAAGCACCTTTTTGTTTATCACCTGTTGACTCCGCAGTGCTCTGAACAAAAGCCATTTGTTTTCATTAATTAGGCTGCACAACTATTCCCTCGCTGTTCATTGCATGCAATATCGCTGCCTCGCCACTGGGAAAAGCGTACGGAAAGTCTGTCGTGAGATTTCATCGTACCGTACACCCACGTTAATTTCAATAAATCCGGAGATTTCCCTAAAAATGGCCGTATGCTAACTCTACGATCAGATTTGGATGTATGCCTGAATGATAAATGAGGCCCAATGTCTGGGCTATTGTACAAGTATATGATCCTGATGACAGTGCAGAGAATGTCATCTAGCAGGCTATGGTCACTTGCATTTATGCCTTTCCTAATATATTACAATGGGGTGGGGTGACACTGCATG
The DNA here is from genome assembly GCA_022702515.1 of Ilyophis sp. 1 JC-2022. Taxonomy (NCBI): domain Eukaryota; kingdom Metazoa; phylum Chordata; class Actinopteri; order Anguilliformes; family Synaphobranchidae; genus Ilyophis; species Ilyophis sp. 1 JC-2022. The sequence goes on along the minus strand of CM040405.1, from coordinate 32,304,441 downwards.
TAACTAAGATGTATTAAGAATGAGGATCAAAAGAGCTATTGTTTGAGTCAATCAGATGAATTTACGCAGCCCAAATTACACAAAGCCTAACGGAGGAAATGTGAACACAACTCCCGTTTTTGCAGCTGAATTCAGATGTTTCAAGGACAGTGAGGGAAGAAGTGAACACATAGATGAGACTTGAAAACCTGTGGTTCTAAAAAATCTAGTCGTAAGATTCAGCACAGGAAAGAAAGTATTACAAGTTCTGTGTGAGGTGGTAGGGCCCTGTCTATAATGTCATGGCATGTGGGGAACTTTATGAAGTAGTTGTGATAGAGCAGATTGCTTTAATCTGCACCCACCCTAGTCTTTGGAGTTCCCTCCCAGCACACTGTTATGACACTGAAGCAATACATTAAATACATTTTTCTTTACTGTAATGCTATGCATTACATTTTATGTATTTTTTGTTCTAATGTTTATGTTCTCCAAAGGGAGGCATGACCTACATGCTTTTGTGGTATTCTATATTTAGCTCATACATATTTTAGATATGTTTGATTTGCTAATTAAATATTCATATAATTTTTTAAACATAAAAGTCCACGATATTGTATATTGCAAACATGTTCCACATCTATCTTACCCTTGGACTCGTCCAAGAGCTAGCTTCTCTTTTGCTTTTGCTTACGTCTACAATAGTATTATAAAGGTAATTATTAATCTACTGCACTACAGGAAAACAGTTATATTTCATATCGGTCAACACGCCATGGCCGGGAGGAAGAGCTGCTAGGAGACTGAATAGCAAATTAACCACCGCTACGGGCGGAACCACGTCACGCCATAAATATGGCGCTTGTATGCCGTCCAAGGGGCCAGCTTTCGGCTCTCAACCTCAGCACCGGATATGTCGCCCTCTGCTGATATCTATGATTTGCGCTCAAAAAGCCAGTTTTCCCATTGGGCTCCATTAATTTTTGACAGCAAATTAAAAATATTTGCATTAATATAATGATGTTAACTCTGTGCATTATATTTCTTATCAAAAAATCTTATCATTCTTTCAAAGTAATTTTTTTGGTTCTTACCACACAGACAAAGATATGATTTTTTTTTGTATTATTTATTTTGGCCTATTTGCGTCTTTCTTTTTGCACAGATGACTTGACTGGACACAACTGCACATGTGAGATGAGCACAAAATTCAAATTTCCTGGTTCGGATGTGTTCCCCATTGGTTTCTATTGGCATCGCTGTCTCTACATTATATATACTCTAAGACTCCGCATGACCTCTTTTTCCTCCTCGAGGTTGAGCTGAGACTGTTTTTTATGGTTCCCTTTGGAATCTGTGGAATCACGACTTTTCTTGCCTCTTTCAATTGCCCGGAGCTATGTCCTGATCGGAGCATGCTTTCATGGGCTTTCGCTCCCCAGCAACGTGGAATCGCGGTTTGCTGTTTGTTTGGCTAAACGTTTCTCGGTAAAGTTGTTACCTTGTATTAGGCAGTTCATTGCTGTTTTTCCTTGCAGAACTAGATTGGGTTATGCCGATATATTCTGATTGTATTTAGCCATGTTGAGGCATTGAATTGTCTTTTCTCCTTGTTGTTGCTGAGAAAACAACAAAAAAAAGATAGACACACGCTACCTGAGGTTTCAGCGCCCTCTGGCGGCCTTTCAGTGCTACTGATTCGGGTTCTTGGCTTGGCGCTGAATACGCTTGTATTGTGTAGTAGGCAGATGACGGCCGTTTTTGTACAGAAGTTATGAATCTTTGCTAATACCTTTCTGTTCATACTAGCCGTATTAGGCAGTGCGTTGGTTCCATTGTTAATTACACAGCAACAATACTAACAGTAACAACAACAAATTAAATGCGTGAGAATAAATAAATAATTAAGCCAGTGGTAGCCTCTGTCCGTAAACACGCTACCTAGGGCTCCCGTGTCCTCTCGCGGCCCTTCAGTAGCACTGTTTAGTTGCACAACAACAACAACAACAAAGTGTATAGAGCCCGAAGGAGCTTCTGTGCAGTGGAGACACGCTACCTTAAGACTTCTGCACCGCTTTGTGCCCTTCAGTGCCACTGATTTGGGCCCATGGCTTGGCGTTACATCATCGATGTACGTTTCTGCCGTGCCATACAGAAGTTATACTCATTTAAACTGATACCCTTCTGTTTTATACTAGCCGCGCTAGGCTTGGGTTGTTTCTTTTGTTAGTTGCACAGCAACAATAACAACAGTAACAATGAAATAAGTGAAGAAATAATACAATATTTTTATTTTATTAATAAATAAATATATAAATAATATGCTCTCCCCCCCTACTTGCCTCTTCTGCCTATGGTTCTGGTGAAGATCAGGGACTCAAGGGTACGAGTTCTGCTGGATGCCTCTAATTAGCCCCAACAGACATGGATGGCGGACCTAGGGGGTTGCTAGTGGGAACCCCGTCGCACCTCCCGACTAGAGCGGATATGTTGCCGCAGGCCAGGGCCTGCTTTGGCAACAGAATCTGCAGTTTTACGACCTGCTTGGCCCCTAGATGCGACTGGCTGCAGGGCCTAGGGCCAGCAGTACTGGGAACACTTCAGGCATCGAAGCCCCATCTACAAGAGTGCTCTACGCCGGGAAGTGGGCAGATGTCTCCTGCTGGTGCCGCAATAATGGGTTTACCCAATTTTGTGTGACAGTTCAGTCGTTTTGGCGTTCCTCCAGTCCCTTTTTGAAGAGGGGCTAGTGGAGTCCATGCTAAGGGGTTATCTGGCAGCCATATCAGACTGCCATGAGCATATTGAGGGCCTGATGGTGGGATCGCACCCCCTCACCAGCTAGTTTCCCTGAGGAACCAGGTGGCTTTGCCTGCCTAGGTCTAACTCAGTCTTTTCACGGGGCTTACAACTGGCTTTGAATCCCCTCACTGAGCCGCCCAGCTGGCCAGACTCAGTCTAACCTTGAAGACTGCCTTCCTGCTCGCTATCGCCTCTGTGAGGCATGTGAGCGAGCTGCACGCACTGTCAGTACACCCCTCTTGTATGCGGTTGGGTGGCAGTAGCACATCCATGTCTCTGCTTCTTAACCATTAGCCCCGCGTTTCGGCTTAAGGCCCTCTCGCGGTCGTACATCTCTGGCTATGGTGTTGGAGGTGTTTCACCCTCCTCCCCACAAGACCCCTGAAAAATCTGGGCTGCACTCACTGTGCTTCGCCCGGGCTCTATGGTCTTATATCTCCCGCACAAGTGCAGTGAGGAAGACTAACAATCCTTTGGTTGTTTTGGAGGGGCTATGCGGGGCTTCAACCTATTGTACAGCGATTGGCCCTCTGGATCGAAGAGACAATTCTACGCCTTACAGCAGCTCTGACGCATCCCCTCCCAGAGGCATGGTAGCTCACTCCACTCGGGCATAGCTACCTCTTGAGCTTTACTACATGTCGCCCACTCGCTGACATTTGTGTAGTGGCGGGCTGGGCCTCATTCCCCAACGTTCACCAGGTTTATTACCTGGGCATAGTGTCATTCACATTGGTTGCCTCCCCTGTCCTCAGGTCAGCGGAGCAACTGTGAATATGATTAGGGTTCTATCATATTGTGGTTATTTTTCACATTTCTCACTTGAGCTTACTGGTAGAACAGCAGCCAATATTGCATTTTTTACATGATTCGCACTCATGCAATGACCTGCGGTCCTGGTACCCCACTACATCCCCCGGCTGTAACCCTGGTTCTATGAATATGATCAACACGCCACGCTGCACGGTCAGGCGGGGAACCTTGCACTCTCAGGACGGCAAGTGCCCTCAATTCGGCAAAAAAGGTCGGCGGCGTACAAGCGCCATATTTATGGCGTGACATAAAGATTCACCATAGTGGGTTCGCCCGTAGTGGTGCTTAATTTGCTATTCAGTCTATTAGCAGCTCCTCCTCTTTGCTAGAATGACCCATACCATGGCGTGTTGACCATATTCATAGAACCAGGATTACATCCATAACCCATACGTTTTCAACAAAAAACAGTGTGTAGTCAAAGTTCTCTCAGATTTCCATGGAAAGAAAAGTTATCTTACACTTCACAGCAAAATAGGACAACAGCGATTTGCTGCCATTTTGTCGACATCGGCACTGTCTCCAGCATTTTGTTTTGCGGTCTGAATAAAGATTATTCCTGGTGGTGAAAACACGTGATGGTCAAAGCAAGTCCATGGTATCCTATGCACCATCCCCAAAGCAGACCAGCTGAAGCTATACAAAAGAGCTCAGTGACTCCTGATGTTTTCTGTGTGAGGCTCTGTGGCAGGTGCGCAGTGTTATCTGTGTGAGGCTCTGTGGCAGGTGCGCAGTGTTATCTGTGTGAGGCTCTGTGGCAGGTGCGCAGTGTTATCTGTGTGAGGCTCTGTGGCAGGTGCGCAGTGTTATCTGTGTGAGGCTCTGTGGCAGGTGCGCAGTGTTATCTGTGTGAGGCTCTGTGGCAGGTGCACAGTGTTATCTGTGTGAGGCTCTGTGGCAGGTGCACAGTGTTATCTGTGTGAGACTCTGTGGCAGGTGCACAGTGTTATCTGTGTGAGACTCCGTGGCAGGTCCTCAGTGTTATCTGTGTGAGACTCAGTGGCAGGTGCGCAGTGTTATCTGTGTGAGGCTCTGTGGCAGGTGCACAGTGTTATCTGTGTGAGACTATGTGGCAGGTACACAGTGCTATCTGTGTGAGGCTCTGTGGCAGGTGCGCAGTGTTATCTGTGTGAGACTCTGTGGCAGGTGCACAGTATTATCTGTGTGAGGCTCTGTGGCAGGTGCACAGTGTTATCTGTGTGAGGTTCTGTGGCAGGTGCACAGTGTTATCTGTGTGAGGCTCTGTGGCAGGTGCACAGTGTTATCTGTGTGAGGCTCTGTGGCAGGTGCACAGTGTTATCTGTGTGAGGCTCTGTGGCAGGTGCTCAGTGATGCAGATGAAAGGAGAGAACAGAGCGGTGCAGAGCACTCTCCATGCTGTTGGTAGCACAGCGAAAGCTAAAGGCTGCATCCTGCTACATTACATTGTGTCTGAGGAGCTTTTTCTTCATTGCCTGCAGCAGAAAACGTGCAGCATGTGGCCAACTGTGGCGAGGCGGACATTGGCAGTACTTTGGTGGCAGTACTATCGCTGCTTTATATTCAGATCTTCGTGTCATTCTAATCATGGGAAGCCCTGGCTATTTCAATTAATTATAGGTCCAGATAATAGCCAATTCAGTGACAGTCCTTGAAACTGTACAGTAAGGCTGTGCAGTCACATACTGATTCCCTCATTCTAAAGCTTTAAAAATAGCACCCTTTGCCCTCTGCTTCAGTGGAGATTAGTAAAGGCCTTGCCATGAACTGACATCTAATCCCTTGAGGCAAAAATCATGCAAGTATGTCTGGTTGTTTTACAATGAAAGTGAAGGCAAGCTCTGAGCCATTTATGTGGCACAATACACATCGACTTTGTTTTACAGCTGCAGTAGGGTGGACCTTCCTGAGATGGGTGTGTGCGGGTTGGACCCGTAATGCACGACTCAGAACACTGACGTAATAATAAACGCCCGCAAGGGCTTTATTATGGGGAAATCCAAAAACGTAGTCACACAAGCAAAGTCCAAAAACCAATAAATCCAGCCAGACCAAAGACACAGTACCGAGGGAGAAGGCAGTCTCGAAGTCGGTATCCATGCAAGAGTTCGTTAACCAGAGTAGCTGTCAAAACAGGGAAAAAGCAAAGTTCATAGTCGTGGGGCGTAGCAGGAGTCAAACCGAAGTCCTATCCGCGGGGCAGAGGTACAAACAGACAGCAGGCAAAACTTGTGGTCAAAAACAGGCAGTGGAAACAATAAGCAGGCAGTAACGATGGTCAATAAACAGGCTAGATCAATAACGGTGGTCAAAACAATGGAAAACCGCTCAAGAGTGACAATAGTAAACTAAGGCAACAATTTCGCAATGAACAGACATGAACACTGAGCTTAAATGCAGGTGTAGACAGGTGCAAACATTTAGCTTGAGAGTAGCAGGAAATTCACAACAGCTTGAGAAAATGAGACACGTAACGAGGCAATTAGTAAATCGTTAGTAGTTAGTAGCCTATAATGTAATGTAGTTAACCTATCCTGACCTAGCGTTAGTAAATTAGTAATCAACATGCACAAGAAACGTAAGGGAAACATGAACACATGGTTAGATAGTTAGTATTACCCAATCCTGATCTAATGTTAGTATATTAGTAAATAGACAAGGGAGAATGAAACAATTAGGGAAGCGTGAGTGACAGCAAGAGAAGAAACAGCATGAACGCAAGGCTGCGGAAAAACATGGAAATATGTATGCAAACAATGAACTGCATCGTAACATAAATAGAAAATAAACTGTGACAAACACTAAACATGAAACATGGCATAAACATGACAGAAACGTAACACTTCCTGCCAGTTCAAGGTCTGTTTTTCTACTGTTATTGACATTAAAAATATGACACATTATTATATGATGAGAGGCAATATACTGTAGGAAGGGACACTATTTTTAGATGAATATATATGATACTTAATTCTTATTTGTTAGTAACTTAAAAAGAAAAGATCAGTCTTCTTGTCATGTGATGCATCAATTACCCACCACTGATTTGATTTTATTAAAGGTAGAAAATGTAACAACTGGGGAACCCAGACTGTCACATTCATAATTGATTTAATAAATGTCCGCTTAGCTTAAGTATAGATTGAAATTTTATTATTTTGATATTTAATAGACTCTACTATAGTCATGTTGTGTTTCCTTTGTTTATTTTATGTTGACAATATCAAATTAATTCAATTCTTTCAAAGAGTAACCAACAAAAGCTCTTGGAACCAGTTTTTCAAAAAGTTCCATTTATTACCTATCTGCTTTTGCATCTGTAAAGCTTGTATGCACATATCTCATCATAGAAGCATAATAATAGACATAATCTTCAAAATACCAGTTACGTTATGTTTGCATAAACAGTTGTAGTTTTCAGTCAATGCAAAACTTCACAGACATTGAAAACCGTGTTCTGGGGCGACACACACACAAACTGGAGCTATGGCTCCACCTTGTGGAGAACCCTAAAATGTACTATTTTCAGTAGAAATGTACTCCTCCGCACACTTGCTTTTGCTAACACACACACACACACACACACACACACACACACACACACACACACACACACACGTCCAGGGAAATAGGAATGTCTAGTCAGTCCACTTATGTCTGTGAAGAGCTGATTTAATGGAGAGTCAGAGAATATTGCTAGAAAAAGAGAAAAATATAATTTCTGCATCTCCTACTGGTGTTATGCTGCAAATAATTTTTGCCTCACCACTGTTCATCAATGCAGATATCTACTGACTAACAAGTAGTTCCACCAATTTCAACATTTTCTTAGTTTTTTTACATGACTAAGGATTAACACTAGTAATAAAACAATTAATTCCCTTTTGAATGGTATTGCACAGAGTGTAGAGCTGGGCTCCATTCAGTTCTACAGTCTCCAGAAAAAAACAATGAATTATGGCTTTATCGTCTGTGTCTGATAGTCCTGTTTTCATGGGGTGAATAATCTGATTTACATTATTTCAAACCCCACAATCAGCCACTAGAGGGCATTAAAGACACATTTTGACACATAGAATAACAAGCAAACAAGTTGATTCGTTATTAATGAAGACTAATTTACTCTGCTTGTGTTGGGA